>JAWWNJ010000107.1:0-600000 GCA_037176885.1 Favolaschia claudopus
ATGCAGCACTGCTTGAAGGTACCTACCAGTTATGGTCTCTTTCGCCGAGTCGATTGCTCAAGTTGGACCGGAGAAACCGCATAAGAGTCGATGCCTTATTCGTCAGTGCGTCGCAACGAGCTCGTCGCTCGACCTCAATTTGTAGAACATACAAGTCAAGGCCACGGACCCGAAACAAGAGAAGCATTTGGCGAGAACATTGGATTATGGCCCAAAAAGGAAATAAACAGCCGATCTCGTCCTTAAGCGGCCGCTCGAAGTAACTTTTTTGGCAACGTTTGCTGGCAAGAAGAGCAGCGATGCGCCAGTTTGCGTAACTCTCTCTTCATGACCATTTCTGGCTCAAGTCGCTTATTTTAGAGTGAAACAAAGATCACTTTCCTGCTTGCCGTACCACCACAGTATATAACTGTAGGGTCCAGGACTGCAGGTTCGCCATTGCTTCATACCACTTGGCTTCCTCTCGAATGGACGTTGACATAGACAATAGAACATTCCGCTCAGAGCGCGTCGACTTTTCGAACTACTCTGCCGCGCAGTTACAGGGCGTCCTCTCGTGTATTAGGCGCAGTGAATATTACGCTGGACGAACCGACATCCTACGAGTTGCCGGTTGGGGAAAGGGCCATGAGCGCTGGAAGACGCTTCGCGCAGCTGTCCCGACCGAGCCTAACACGCTACCGCCCGTGATTCCCCTTATTGTTGTAGGCTCGTTCGAAGCACAGGCTTTGGGGGGGGGCGGGAGCGCTGGCCCTGCGAACCCCGAAGTGGTGGAAGGCGAAAAGGTGGGGTACAGTGGGGCCCCTGCGGTAAGTAACTTCAGCGTCGATCACGTTTGGTGGGCTTGATCAGTTCACACAGACGACGAGGGCTTCGTAGGAGTGCAGGAGGAGTGCCTGAGGGGAGTGGAGGACATAGTCAGCGCCCACGGCAGGAGGAAAGCCCGTTTTCAATGGGTGGGGACCTTGTCGACGGACAGAAATGTTTGCGGGTCGGAGGACGCGTTTGGTTGCATGAAGGCGAGGAGCCCAACGGTGAGGTTCGGTGGTATTCTTGTTGCAAGACACTTACGGACAGCAGGTGCGGTCACTTTAGACGATTTGAAGATATCCAATCCGGATGTGCTCGACCGTTTCGTACGGCTCTGTCCAGCAATTTTCGTCTCAGAGATTATGTGGCGTTCGACGTCAGGGGTCACCGCATACCCTTCAGCCTTCTGAGGAGCTCGCTGTCTGGTTCCATTGTGATGGTCACTGTGTCGGCCAGTGCCATTTCGATTAACAAAGAGATCAATGGCGTGTTCACTCCAGCAATCTCCTTGGCTTGTAAGCGCTACTATTTCCAGCGCACGTTCTGCATTTAAATGAAGACAGTGGAAGTCATGGAGGTTCAGGTGCTACGCGCACCGCTGAAGGCAGCGCAGGAGCTCGTCCATCCGGCACAGACTTCCATCGCCAGGATCTTGAGTACAAAACCAGTACAAACGCAACCTCCGGTAAACGGATGGAGTTTATGCAGTACCAGGGTCCTCAGGTAGGTTACTACGAAGTCAAATTTTGAACGAGAATTCATATCACGGTTCGTGAACAGGAATAAAGTCCATAAAGGTGGATTCGTGGCGATGCCGAACGCACCCAACGATCCCAGCCGGTCATTAAGTAAGCTACCGGAGCGCGTGTTACAAACGCCTCCTGTCGGTCACGGACAGTCCTCTGGTAGGTTTTTCAAATCACAAGTGGTTGGTACTCAGCGCAGACAGTTCGGCCTCCAACCGGCGTCGAGTTTCGCCCGACTTCACCTTTGACAACGTCACCCAGCAGGACATGGCGCTGGCAAGCCGGGGGAAAGGAGCTGTCGACTGCCTCCAGTCAGGGACAAGGGCGGCGCAGTTCTGGCAAGGTAAGCCGACTTACATGGCCATCCATACTAAAGAGAGGTGTTTACGGACGAAGCAGGCGAGGAAGGGGGGAGGGAGACCGTTGAACGGAGCACACGCACGTAGTACTGCTGGCAAGGCCACTAGCCGAAGGCCGACTCCGAGCGAGCCTTCGAATGTCCTTCAACTAGAGGACGACGCGGGGCACCGCATGCGGGCAGCGGTAGAAACGCATATGCCGGTTCCTCGCTCTCCAGTTAAAGCCCGAGACAACCATGTAAATTTAAACATGTTATGCGCACTTGCCACCTATCTCATATTCAGCAGATCGGCAACTTTTCGCAGTCTGATCAGCACGATCAAAGGCCACAGTCTCGCGGATCGTTGCACGCCATGTTGGAGTTCGGAACGGGAACGAAACGGTGTCTGTCGGCGACAGACAACAGGTGCTTGCGATCTTCCATCGACATGGATTTTCGGCGGAGACTGACCCGTGTCAGATATTCGGAGAGCGAGACGGTCGTGTCGAAGTTGCGCGCACTCGAGTGTACAAAGACGGCCAACACCCAGGCTCTCCTTTCCCGGGACACGGCAACATAGGTAACGGTATCGTCAGAGCGCCGAGTAGCCGACATGGAGAGGTCGGTGTGGTGCAGTATTTTGTGTGGCGAGTACTGAGAAGAGGTTTACGCAGGTGAAATCTCCTTCGCTTGCAAGTGGAACAGCCGCTTCTCGACCTGCAAGTCGCCTGCATCAAAACACTTATCAGGTCCCTGCGAATCAGCGGCACCAGGACGTGTTTTCCGTAGATTTTTCCAGGGACATCACCAGGCCCTCCAGCCAAGTGCCGGAGGAGGTGCGTTTCCGGTAGGGTAGTGGACCTATACGAAAATTGACAGTAGGATGTTGTCAGGCAACCTCCGTTTCCACGGGCTTGCATGGGCGAAGGGCCTCAACGCCATTTACTCCTATGCAGCGAAGCTTGGACGGGACGGCGAACGATCAGGCCTATCGCCGTACAAAGTTAGGCAACGTTTTTCGTGACGTGGACGGATATGAAAGACAGGGCCAGGTGCGTTTTCGTCGCAGAGTCCGTTTGTGCAAGTGGCCGAAAGGACGGGTCTGTTAGATGGATGCGGGCTCGCTGCAGAGGAATGCCGTCAGGCCTCCGAGCAGGATTAGAGATAACGCTGGAATTGCCGTTCACAGCACAGGCCAGAGTGTTCAGTCGATGGAGACTGCAGCGAACATCACTCGACCTCAAAGTCGTGTCACGCGTCATTCAAAGCGAGGGCACGGCGAGGCTGGGATAGTGAGATCTCAGTCGCGTGCTGCAGCGGGCGATAAAGTGAGTAATTGGTCAACAGAGCTGAACGACGTTAACAACGAGTTCGCACAGGTCAGTGCAAGTCAGGAAGACGGGCCACCGATCCGCCCGTGAAGGTGCGCGTGAAGACGGGAAGTTCTATGTGCCGGCGAACGCGGAAACCATACCAGTCGTCTACCGAGCAGAAGAGGCGGGTTGTTCAAGTTCATGCCATACAGGACAATAACGAGGAACATATTTAGAAGACCGTAGGCTCCGTTGGGTATTCCGGGAACAGCACAGGTTATGTCAGCGACTGGCGAATATAACAAAGTGAGCGATTGTCCGGTAGAGCAGACTGGTTGCAGAGCGATAACGTCGAGTTCATTGCAAGAGCGAGCTGCTCCAGGGCTGGCCCCACACCGCTCACTCGAGCGAAAGCGAGAAAGAGAGACTTCGAAGCGGACCATCGGAACAGGTATGTCTGTTAAATTCATGTCTATGCAGAGCATTAACAACGGAACGTGCTTAGGTGGGCCTACATGGAAATGCCACTTTGGGAACAGAACTTTTTGTCTCGGCAATGAATTCATACAACGAGGTAAGGAATTCCATGCTCGTAGTTTCGTGCTATGTCGGTACCAGTGACGTTCTTTCTCTCTAGAGGAACTCGTTGAATCCCCAAGGCAATGACTATTTGTGGACAGGCGAGTCGATATACAGCAAGGAGCTGAACGATGCGACGGTGAAAAGAGGCACAACGCATGACAGTGGGGCGTACGTAGTGGCCCCGAACGACGTAAAGTTTATGTTACGCGCGATCGGGACACTGATTGATTCTACTCCATGTTTGTAGCTTCAACGCAGCGACGCATCCACTCACAGCCATACGAGCACGACCGTCGGATCTGGGGGCTCTTCGGATACTGCATCGGTGCACGTGCAAACTCCCGGTCTGTCAGACGCGGAGTACAATGGGATGGCCTCTGTTTATCCGCCGTACACGTATCCGACTGACTATTTCCAATCCCACGGATGGAAGGGCAGTGGAGGTCGCTGCATTCATGGAGAACGCAATGAACTTGAGTCCGAGCAGCGATCCTTACGGCGCATTATGGGATATCGACTTCAAAGGCCCTTTGTCTGTTTCGTTGCAGGACGTTCAAGTCACGGACATTGTGAAGGATGACGGTCACTTTGGAAGTTATGGAGCCGATGGTGTCGCCACAGACTACTCGTCCGGTGACACTATCTACTCATCCAGCAGCAACTCCGAGGAGGAATATAAGCTCGGACGCGCGGGGTCTTCCTCTTCTTTTGAAGGAAGCCAGAGCACCAGCGAGTCAAGTTGGGAGAGCGCCGGTAAGCAACGACAGCCTCTGCCGTCGAGACAGTGAAGGACTAACTGGACCGTAGATCATAGCGATAACAGCATGTCGAAAGTGGTGCCGCTAGAGACGCGTAAGCGAAGGGCATCGATGTCATACGAAGAGACGGAGACGGAAGCGAAAAGACATAGACTCAATTGATGGAAAGCAACGAAGTATGCGCGTAGTCAGTTGAAGTGATAGAATGTGCATTTGAAAGGCGGTTACACTCAGAGATCAGCGAATTGTGTGTAAGGACGAGAATTTGTAAGAGAGCAAACAAACAGCGCATACGGTCCCAAGGTATAGTGCTTATCGGAGCGAAGGTAAACGGGTTGTAATCCTTTTGACGAAAACTACACTCAATGCGCGTGACTAGCCTGGCAGAGTTTATACTGGCATAAGTTCGATGGTCCCGTGTGGCTTGGGTTGCCATGAAGTGTTCTATAGCTAGTCGCGCTGCATAGGGTAGACTCCATTCAAAGCCCGTGGCATGACCAAGAGGATCGTCCATTTGGATGAAAACTCTGGCTCCCACTCCTGTATGGTACGTTCAGCACGCCACCTTCTCTCCTGGGCTTTGGGGATAAAGGAAAGAAACTGCAATTTATTTTTGAAGCGTGTTCTGATCATTTGCATCACTGTCACTTCGGAACCGATTTCGTCCATAGCGCTCGCTTGAGTTCTCGAGTACCCGCTCTCAGATAATCTCAAGAAGCGAAGATTTGGAATCAAGGAGAGGTCGCACAACTCCCGGAAGAACATTTCGTTGACACACTCTGTGTGACAGGTACCGAGATCCAGTCGAAGGAGAGAGGGACAGGATCGGAGGTGGGAAAGCAGGACGGATAAGGAGTAGGGGACCGGAAGGGAAATTTCCAAAGTCTGGAGGAGCGGGCAACGGGGAAGGAATTCGTCTAGGTCCTGGTGGAAATCGATGGCTAGCTTCCGTGACGTGCAAGGTCCTGTCCGAGCTTCCTGAAAGGTGCAACTCAGTCAGGTTAGGGCAATCGATTCCTTGAAATGTCGTGGACCCGGAAATCCACTTCCAAGGAACTATGTATTCAAAGCACGACAGACTAAGCAATTTGACGCGATCCGCACCGATCGGCAAGAAAACTCCTCCCAAAGAGAGTTTGGTGAGGGACGAGAGACGCTGTAAATGCGACGCGGGGAGCATCCCATCAGCGCGAGCCGTGTTGAGTTCGCGGTAGACAGTCAAAGAAGACCAAGAGATATGGAGTCGGCGGTCAGGTTCGAAAGTCTGAATCAAAGTCAAGGACTGCATTTCAGATTCGATGTGGATTTCAGGTTTGGAGATTCCTTTCCTCCAAATCCGTGGCCCAGTGGGGCAGACCTTGTGTGGAAGGGGTAACGTCCTGTATTCCATGGAGGTCCAACGACGTAAAGATTGGCGATGTCAGGAAGGGGCGCAGTTTGATGAAAAAAGGATCGTGCCAGGTAGCCGGACGGAGAATAGAAATCGTGAAGAGCTAGGTTCCGAATGCGAGGAATGGGTGCATCCTGAAGCGGTTGGCGAAAGATAGTCACCAGGAGCTTCTCGTTCAGTTGCGACCGTTCGGTGGGCATAATGACGTCGACAATGCCGGAAGCCGCGATATACTGAAGTTTTTTCGACTTCTTGTCGAGAGAATCACCGGCACCCAGATGCAGAGGATTCCAAAGAGAGGCAGCTGCGGAGTTGGTCAGCATCTGTCTCCAGTGCCTGCAGACCTGACTCAAGTCGGTTAAGGACACGACAGGCCATTCGGTTTCGTGACCGTATGCCCAAGTAAAGATGTGAATCCATATCTCCAATGGAACACGAGAAATGGGATGTAACGCAGATTCTGTGCCTGTAACAATAACTTTTGCCCATCCTAGCTTCATTTTCGCTAGGAGCAAGTCTCTTTCCATTTTTTGGACCTGCTGTTCGTAGGCAGACACTGCAGCTTCGCCTATGGGCATCCATTTGCGAATACGGGCTTCCAGGACGGATACATGTGGGTTTCGAGATTCATGCGGGGCTTGAATGAGAAGTGGGGGACGAGTTCGATGTGAATCGCATGGTTTGAGGCGACGTTTCCGTGATAGGGCGTTCCATGGGATACTCGAAACACGGTGAGTTCATATGGAGACTAAGAAGGTCAGGAGCACTGAAGTAACTGGACTAGCTGTAAAGGAAGACGCACCGAACGAGATTCCAGTTTGTTTGAAGCTGTTCGGAAGTGAAGGACAAGTGTCTGGGAAAAAGTCAGGGAGCACACATGCGGTTACGGTGTCGACAGACGGTGGATGTTCCATCTCTTCGTCGCGAGAGTTGGGTTCAGCGCCCTGAGACATGACCGTCTGTGAGTTTGAAGACTTGAAGCGAAGAAATTAGCAAGCGGAGACAATGCAAGACGCGTGTCGGGGTACTATGCCAGTAATGGTGGACGCGTGAACTTAATTTAGATAGAGTGTTAGGTAAGGCGAGCTTCGAACCAAGCTTTCGAACGATCCGTTATTACCGGTATGTTTATTTATTACTGACGAGAACAAGAGGAAGAAGTCATTGCAAGTCTGAAGAGCTTCGTTGTACTGAGGAGGAGAAAAGGACGCGCGTGACTCTGACACGATGTTTTGACCATGTTTGTTCCTGGCAGACAGGGAATATCGACCTGCTGGGGTCGCTCTAATGTTTGTACATGTTTGTTCCTGGCAGACAGGGAATATCGACCTGCTTGGGTCGCTCTAATGTTTGTACATGTTTGTTCCTGGCAGACAGGGAATATCGACCTGCTGGGGTCGCTCTAATGTTTGTACATGTTTGTTTCCTGCAGACAGGGAATATCGACCTGCTGGGGTCGCTCTAATGTTTGTACATGTTTGGTTTCGACCCAATTTAGCAGACATGCATCTCGGCACCGGATTTGACTCCTTCTGGCCTGACCTGTTCTGGCAGTCAGCCTTTCTGGGCAACAGCTCTTGCCTGTTTTGGCATGCAGCCTTGTTTGGGACTGCTCTGTTTTGGCAATAGCCTTTCTGGGCAACAGCTCTTGCCTGTTTTGGCATGCAGCCTTGTTTGGGACTGCTCTGTTTTGGCAATTAGCCCTTCTGGGCAGTGTGTTTTGCCTGTTTTGGTAGGAAAACTGTTTGTGGTTGTTTGTTTTTGGCAGGTTTCGGGGTTGAATTGTCACCTGAAAGGACCTTACTAAAGCAAGGTCAAGTTCAAAAGGACGGGATATCTGGTGCGGTTTCAAAGGCGCCGCGTGCTCTTATCAGTAAATTGGGAGGGAGATCGAACGCATGGTGCTCGAGCGTATCGCAACTAACGACTTCGTTGGTAGGTTGCATTTGCAGCTCCGTTGTGAACCACTGACGATGATTACATTTATTCTTCAGCTCGCACTAGCGGCAAAGTGGAATATTGGAAGGAGCATTGCTATGCCGTTCAACTTATCAAGCCATTGACAAGCTCGGAAGGTGGGAACTTGAAAACGGAGGGAAAATCGGTAAGTGACTGATTATCAGGTTCCGGTCGACAATTGTTCATCCTACTGTTTCAGCCTCGCAAAGTGGCTGCTTGTTTGCGCTGCAACAAAGTCATGTACCCCGGCCCCAACAAAGCGCCTGAAAACCACAAGAAGGGGCATTGCTCTGACGGCTTCAAGCAGAAGAGCACTGACGACAACTCAGCACCGTGGCCGCAACCCACTGGAATATTCACCACGGGTTCGGAATTCCATCCTCTTCTATTCCTCGTGGCCATCCGCGACTTGTACGAGAAAGTCCTGATTGAGCAGAATCATGGGAGCCTGAATGTCGAGGACGAAGCATTCTCACTCATGCTCCAGCAGCCGGGTCGAATCATTTCAGTCAATGGTGCGGTACTGTTCAAACTTTTCTCTGGTTATGCTATCCAGCGGCAGACCAGATCCCCGACAACCTCATGGTCAATCATGACGGTGTTGCCTACCTCCGTATCGACTCTCTTGCTGATACCGAAACTACTTTCTCGTCCAGTCAGCACATGTAGCTTCGTTTTGATTTGTAGTACTTAGATTAATTCGTGTTGCCCCAAGTAAAAATCATTAATCCAATATCATTACCACTCTGACAACGTCCACAAGCACCACCTAACTGTTACTGAGCACTAATCCCGCTGCTACCGAGTCCTTCGATGCTCCGCTTTGTGCGCTTGCCTCGCCGCCTGCCGCCGCCCCCAACGCTAACCTCAAAATCAACCACACCGACGATATTCTCGCCCTCGCACCTGAATTGCCGCCGTTCTCAATCTGAAACTCAGAAAGTCAGCATTTAAACAAGGGTGAGTGAACGAAGTGAATACCAGAAGGGCGTGCCGGTTCGAATTTGATGTACGGAATGTAAATAAGGCGTTGAGTCAGTGAAAAGAACCCAGGCTGAGCAAAACAGAAACAAATGAAAACTGAATGTGAACGACAAGAGGAAAAAAGACAAAGCGAATCTTACTACCGGCGCTGAAGAGCACAACCATAATGAAAAAGAGATAAAGTCAATCAAGTTGGAGAAGATGGAATGGAATGGAACACACCTTAGCATAAGAGCCTACACTAGGAAGACTTCAAGACTTGAAGGCAAGAGAGTATAGTATGTATTAGCCAATTGAAAACGGCCAGTAAACAACGCGCCGAAACGGTATTGAACAAAGTCAACTCACCGAATCACTTAGAAGGAACGGTCCAATGATATACCAAAGGAAGAAAGATAAGTTGAAGATCAGGGGACCGTAGAAGTTGGTACACGCTCGTTAGGTAGAAATTTAGCTGGATTAATATTGATAGATATTGATGAGGGACGATGACAGAGCCTGAGGTATGGTGGATGCATGAATGAGAATCACAGTGTCACTGGCAGACGTGGCGGGAAAGCAAACCTGTACGCGATCCCGTATTTCATGGTTGATAGTTACTTGACGAGTCGCTGGCTAGATGGTCGACAGGTACAAGTAGTACGAGTGAATATGCCGGAGTCGGGTTGCGCACCACTGTGCCGTAGACGTGAGTTCCGAAGCTGATAGCCGGCTTGAGCGTCACCAATTTTTCTCATACACGGACCTTAAGCGCCAACGCGCGCCTAAGTGCTTGCAAAGGTGTCTGAGAGGTAGGTTTTCAACGGAATCCCTGGCCTCCGATCACAATCTCAATCGGGAAGCCCTTGGCCAGGAGAGGCCGTTCCGGACGTCTTGAAGCCCTTGAAATGACGGATTTTTCTCAAGTGGCAACCCCGCTGTGTCAAGGGGTTTGATGGCATCAACGCTGAGACCGATTGCGACCGAAAATGAGCGAGAGACCGAGTTGAGACCGAAAATGACCGACGAGACCAAATGAAGGCACTGTGCACCGTGTGCACCACCATCAACACCTCTTGATCACCTCCCACCCAACTCCCACCACCGAAGCAGACTCGAAACAGGCCAGGCCCCGCATGCATGCAAGAAGAGAAGATACCCAGACAGCATACAGGAAGCACTCAGTGATCTAAGTAGCCCCGACAAGTCTCTCTCAGCAATATACAGACTCTCGACAGTAAACACACACTCGAGCATGTTTCCTCGGCCCAAGCGACGCGACAAAAATGACGAAAAGTGACCCGAAAAGAGGCGGGGCCAAACACTTCTCGGCTTAATACCTTCGTTTAGACGCGTCTTTGGTTCAAGCCATCCAATTTATCCAATATGTGCTATATTGTGTTTTTGAATTCTTCCATCGTCCAAGCAAGCCTTTCTCCGCTGTATATTCCTCAGTATCTGCCATCTCCTCCTATTTGCCTCATGTCTGGCCGTCTTAGACTCTCAACCGGGGACCAAGCTGTCTTTTTCCTACCTCTCTCTCTCTCATATCTTGCTTCGCTGAAAGTTTGTTGTAGTGATGATTCTCCACGGCTCCCAGTCCATTGTTGACCTTCTCTGCTGTAAAAGCAGCTCGGATAGTGACGAGACAACTTGAATCTGCATGTGTCAATCCCTCGCAATCCCTCGGAAAGTCGGTTCGGGTCGTAAGTATTGATTTTGAATTACCTTGTCGAATTCACGGTGCTAAAATTGACCTTGTCAAATGTAGGGAGAGGGTACCCGGAGTCCTCGCTCTGCCGCGTTCTGGCCGGTTTTTGGCCGCCATGATAAGCGATTCATTTCGCTTATGATCTCGTAAAGTGTCGAGGATTCGAAAGGATTGTTTGCAGTACCTACGAGGCTCAATCCGTCAGTACTGACCGCTGTCTTAACCTCTAGATCCTCTCATTTCCTCTATCTCCTCCCTGTGAAGCACCAACACCCAAATGCAAAGCAGATTCTACTGCCGTAGTTTTCTTTGTTCTGAAACACCGTGATTGACAACTCTTCTGCTGTTATTATTTAGGGAAAAGTGGTTCTTTGTAGGTCGAAAATCTCTTTGTGTTTTGCGCTGGAACCTGACATTGTTTGCCAGATCTTCGTATGATAGTTTGTACTCAGATAATATTCAAAACACGAAATTTCGATGCTTCCAAAGCGCGTGAGGGATTGACTCGGCCCGCCGCCTGCTGCTATATCTAGGTATTTCCATTTCATCAACCTGCTCAGCGGTGCCAGAGCTTGTGTGCGACCCCGCCATCAATGACAAAGGTGATCGGCGCAGGGTCGACGACCACAAGCGAGTGAGACAGCTCCTTTCCCTCCTTCCCTTGTCTTTGTCCTCCCTCATCCATGGCATCCTTTGATCCTCCCGTGGTTTTAGCAATTCTTGTAGCTGCGCAGGAGGCCCGGAAAGCGCAAGAAATTTGAAGACGAGTACAAGGCAAATGTCCAGCGCGGCCTCTCTCCTTCCGAGGCTGCCACTTATCTTCGCCACATCACAGGTAGCGAAACGCGTCGCATCGTGGACCAAAAACAGAGAAAAAACAATCGCAGTATCAGCCTCAATTAGAATTTGAAGCGCACGTCGCAGAATATGTCGCATTCCTCTACACCGAGACGCGCCCCACTAGAACGACCAAAAACTCGAATACAGTTCCCAAACCAAAGACACTCAAGCCTTCTATTCCCATCTACCGGACCGAGATTTACTCCGCCTTCGTTAATTGATGTACGCCGCCGAGGAGGCAGCACTAGGCCAGAAATTGCCTACCTCCGCCCCATCAACATAGTCCATCCTTTCTTCTACCCGCTGCTCACAAAGTGTCCGCACTGCGGATCTGATGATGTTGCCTGGATTCGTGGAACGGTACCGGATCGCGTGAAGTTCATGGTGTACGCCGTGAGGAAACAGCTCTGGGGTATCAACTGCGACACAAGGATTGCATCCCAGATTCCGGTGGGACGGGCACGAAGAGCCGTAGCTTCGTGACGACCAACCAAGTGTTTTGGAAGAACTGGGAACATTGGGAGATTCCCCGTGCGTGCTTCTGTTGCTTTCTTTTCTTTCCCTGGCTGTTTCCTCAACTTCTGCTGACATTTAACTTATGCAGGCGGGATTCCATACTTCACGAGTCGCTCTGCAGTTACGCGCGAGCTTTTCGATATTATTGTCGAGTTCAGACCCTCCACAACATCGGGTGGTCTTGCAGAAAATATCAAACGTATGTCGGGCTGCGAACACGTTCAAACTATTTGCTTATCATACCCATTAGAGCTTCATTTGCTCGAGTACCATGAATACTCGCTAGAATTCCTTCGCGCTTATCAGGAAGAGAATTTCAAACCAGGCACTCTCACATTCCCTCGTACATTCAGTCCGATTTCGCCGCCCACCGAACAAGGCTATAACGACACATCAATCACTGACGACTTCATACGAGACATCTACATGGGTTTCATTGACCGGACTCGGAGCGAGGAGTCAACCGAATACCTTAAAAATCTCAATCCAGGTACGTATTGACTAGACCTGTCAACCGACTTGCTAAAATATACAACTCATAGGTATCTGTTTGAGCACCGACAATACATTCAAAGTAGCCGGAAAGGCGACCGTTGTCGACACGACAAAAGCTCGAACCAAATTGATGAAAGGCGGAATCCTAAGTATTATAAACGAGCTCAACGAGATCATCGCTTGGGTGCGTCACAGTCTACGAATCGTAATAGTACACTGATAAATATGTTGGGTTCTGCCAGTCAGCATCGCCTGCTGAGCTCTTCGAGTTCTCGAAGGCATCAAAAAACGCTGCGAGGAGCTCGGTGTTGAGCTACCCTCAATGCTCGTCTCTGACGACTGCTGTAAGATTGAGAAGGAGGCCGCATAAAGCAATGCCCGATCTTCAAATATGTCTGGATGTGTACCATTTCATGATGCGGTACGTGTCTTAACTCGTTCAAACACAGTCAACTGATTCAATCCAGATATCTTGCTGCAATTCTCAACGGCACCCAGAATCCTCGACGCGGAGCAGTCGCAGTCGACATTCGTAACGCGGTCCTCAAGAAATCGGCCGAGAAAGATGCACCAGCACAGTACTGGTCGAAAGAGGAGCAAGGAAACGAAGATGGTGGCGGTTTATGAGAAGTATTCACGGATGGGTGGGGTATGGTCTGCAGCTGCACATGCGGTACGTCCCAATCACATCTCTCAATCAATTTTCGTGATTTAACCCACCTGCTAGGTTCACGCAGCGCAGCTCAAGCATCTCCGCAAGGGATGTTTGTCGCGTAACCGTCAGGACATCGCGTCTGATGGAAGCCGAATCGAAGGCTCGCATAAAGGTTGGAATGGTCTACAGAGGGCTGTTGCCAGCGGCATCGAGCTTCAGAACGGTCTTTGCCATGACTTCGCTCTGCGGCGTAACCTTCGTATCGCGTCCTCGCGTAAGCCGGGAACGCCGGCAGCCACGCATTCGTTTGTTCCACATTTGGTTCACATCATACGCGTCTGGTGAACCAGACATCTTTCCTGTTCAACAGTATTCAGCTCTCTGCGGCCAAGGCCCAGTCGGATGTATCTGCGTTGATTCGGCCCACTCTTGGTAATATTCAAAGCGGCGAGAAGTTTGGTCTGGTCTCTTCGAATCACAGCGACACATTTGGTGGACTCCTCACCATCAAGAGCGAGGACGAGGACGAGGCCAAGGTCCTCATCGAACTTAGCGAGAATTCGGCTGATCAACAGCCTGAGGTCATTCTCGCCGAGTTTGGTATCGATCCCGCTCTCTTGCAGAAACCTGAAACTCCTCAATTATCTGTAGCGTCTGTGAGCCACTATCAATTCCTCCATAGCACCGATTCATAGCGTAGTCCCCACAGGATCGCAATACTCAACAACTCTCTGCGAAGCGCAAGCACTCCGAGTCGGTGTCTGCGGACCACGACGACAACCCAGTTAGCGCTGATAAATCGGCTGCTAACGTCGCGGATGTGAATGCAAGTGGACCGCCGCAACCCAAGAAGTCACGACTTGCTGGCAACACCGCCGTATGTATTCTATGGATGAATGTTCAGTGAAATCTAAAATACTCGCAATTACAGATCGACAATACGTCCCCGATCCAACGCGCCCCTCCACCCGTTCTTCAACTCGGCACCTACAGTTTCGACTTCTCCGCCTCAAACTCAAACAGTTCCATTGCATCCCTCGGGCCATCAGGTCGAACCCGCCCTCGCGCGAGTCATCAAACTTCTGCCTCTGCCTGATGCATCTGGCTCCGCTACTCGCCTAACACGCTCCCAGAGATTATTCATGGCCGGAACGACGACAAATCCCAAGTCGCTTCAAATTGCCAGAGGGCCCGAATTCTTCTTGTTCATGGATATGCGGAAGGAGTTTGGATGGAAGGCGTCGACATGACTTCGAAGAAATGGGCGGAAGCTGTTGGAAAATACAATGAGCGGCTACTTCAAGTTCAAAAGGACGGGATATCTGGTGCGGTTTCAAAGGCGCCGCGTGCTCTTATCAGTAAATTGGGGGAGATCGAACGCATGGTGCTCGAGCGTATCGCAACTAACGACTTCGTTGGTAGGTTGCATTTGCAGCTCCGTTGTGAAACCACTGACGATGATTACATTTATTCTTCAGCTCGCACTAGCGGCAAAGTGGAATATTGGAAGGAGCATTGCTATGCCGTTCAACTTATCAAGCCATTGACAAGCTCGGAAGGTGGGAACTTGAAAACGGAGGGAAAATCGGTAAGTGACTGATTATCAGGTTCCGTCGACAATTGTTCATCCTACTGTTTCAGCCTCGCAAAGTGGCTGCTTGTTTGCGCTGCAACAAAGTCATGTACCCCGGCCCCAACAAAGCGCCTGAAAACCACAAGAAGGGGCATTGCTCTGACGGCTTCAAGCAGAAGAGCACTGACGACAACTCAGCACCGTGGCCGCAACCCACTGGAATATTCACCACGGGTTCGGAATTCCATCCTCTTCTATTCCTCGTGGCCATCCGCGACTTGTACGAGAAAGTCCTGATTGAGCAGAATCATGGGAGCCTGAATGTCGAGGACGAAGCATTCTCACTCATGCTCCAGCAGCCGGGTCGAATCATTTCAGTCAATGGTGCGGTACTGTTCAAACTTTTCTCTGGTTATGCTATCCCAGCGGCAGACCAGATCCCCGACAACCTCATGGTCAATCATGACGGTGTTGCCTACCTCCGTATCGACTCTCTTGCTGATACCGAAACTACTTTCTCGTCCAGTCAGCACATGTAGCTTCGTTTTGATTTGTAGTACTTAGATTAATTCGTGTTGCCCCAAGTAAAAATCATTAATCCAATATCATTACCACTCTGACAACGTCCACAAGCACCACCTAACTGTTACTGAGCACTAATCCCGCTGCTACCGAGTCCCTTCGATGCTCCGCTTTGTGCGCTTGCCTCGCCGCCGCCGCCGCCCCCAACGCTAACTCAAAATCAACCACACCAACGATATTCTCGCCCTCGCACCTGAATTGCCGCCGTTCTCAATCTGAAACTCAGAAAGTCAGCATTTAAACAAGGGTGAGTGAACGAAGTGAATACCAGAAGGGCGTGCCGGTTCGAATTTGATGTACGGAATGTAAATAAGGCGTTGAGTCAGTGAAAAGAACCCAGGCTGAGCAAAACAGAAACAAATGAAACTGAATGTGAACGACAAGAGGAAAAAAGACAAAGCGAATCTTACTACCGGCGCTGAAGAGCACAACCATAATGAAAAAGAGATAAAGTCAATCAAGTTGGAGAAGATGGAATGGAATGGAACACACCTTAGCATAAGAGCCTACACTAGGAAGACTTCAAGACTTGAAGGCAAGAGAGTATAGTATGTATTAGCCATTGAAAACGGCCAGTAACAACGCGCCGAAACGGTATTGAACAAAGTCAACTCACCGAATCACTTAGAAGGAACGGTCCCAATGATATACCAAAGGAAGAAAGATAAGTTGAAGATCAGGGACCGTAGAAGTTGGTACACGCTCGTTAGGTAGAAATTTAGCTGGATTAATATTGATAGATATTGATGAGGGACGATGACAGAGCCTGAGGTATGGTGGATGCATGAATGAGAATCACAGTGTCACTGGCAGACGTGGCGGAAGCAAACCTGTACGCGATCCCGTATTTCATGGTTGATAGTTACTTGACGAGTCGCTGGCTAGATGGTCGACAGGTACAAGTAGTACGAGTGAATATGCCGGAGTCGGGTTGCGCACCACTGTGCCGTAGACGTGAGTTCCGAAGCTGATAGCCGGCTTGAGCGTCACCAATTTTTCTCATACACGGACCTTAAGCGCCAACGCGCGCCTAAGTGCTTGCAAAGGTGTCTGAGAGGTAGGTTTTCAACGGAATCCCTGGCCTCCGATCACAATCTCAATCGGGAAGCCCTTGGCCAGGAGAGGCCGTTTCCGGACGTCTTGAAGCCCTTGAAATGACGGATTTTTCGTTCAAGTCGAGAGCAAGTGAAATCGCGGTCAGGTGACACGTGTCGCGTTTTTCATTTCCCCACGGAATCCTATGGCTTCCCCCTTCCCACGACTTGTATGCTGTAGCCATTCACTGTTCAGAAATCTCTGCTCTTGGCTGATGTGGTTTGGAGCTTTTCTGTGTACGGAACACCACTCAGCGGTCCCAAGGCGCTGCTACACCGTCTTGGGGGATTTGCAGCATTTGCTTAGTGCGTTTCGGGTGCTACAGTAGAATACAGGCTTTACTGTGTAAAATATCCGCGACGACCCACCCAATACCTACAAGCAGCTTTGCGAGCTTTCAAAGCCTCGCTATCTAGTCCACCAACGGCGAGTTTCCCTGACCATTCTTGTTCTTCTGTAGATGATATGACCTCCTCGAAAACGAACTCTGCTTTGGCGGAGAGGCGCAGAAAGTTATCACAGACGTCTGGTTTCGTGTAGGTTCCCGCCTTGAAAAGCAAGTCAATTAGTTTTGGCCCGCTCAGAGAATTTCGGACATACAGCAACATGTATTCGAGCATCTTGCGAACGCCGCGAGCAGGGCGTCCACGGACGATACGAGGACCTCATGCGAGCTATGAAAGTGGAGAAGATCCGAAAGGATGACCACATCGTATCCACCGCTACCGGAAATTTCTCTGTGGGTAGACATATCAGTAAAATCACTTCATACCAGACGTCCACAGACATACAGGAGCGGCGCAACATCAGTACCCCACTCGTATCCAGAAGAACTAACTGTACATCCAGAAGAAACCAAATGAGTGTTCTGCGTCATATTTCGGACCAAGTTCCCAAGAATTCCAGGATCGGGGTAGTCTGTAACGACAATCTTGGTTGGCGGATCTGCCAGCGTTGATAATAGCAACGATGGCAGAGCGGAGCCTGCACCCAATTCTATGACTACAAAACGTTCAATCACCCCTGTGGGCTTTGCAAGATGATTCATGATGGACTAACCATTTTGCCCTGGAGCTGTCAACAGTCCCCTTTCGATCCTCTCCGCAAGAAAAAGAGCAGGAGAAAACAAGTGATCGGCGAGAAGGGTGTTGGCCTCCATTTTGAACAAAACATTAAGGCTCGCTATTGTACAATGAACTTTGCTCTACCTTTCCTTCCTATGCCGCGAAGTTCGAGCGATCAAACAACCTCTATTCACCAACTTTCAGAATTGTACTACCTTCGGCGCGACTGTGAGTTGCAGATCCCCATATGTAATGACTTCGTTTTCGACGACCTGTTTACCACCGAGAAATTCAAGCGCATCGTTGAGGATGTCGGCAGGATCGACGGAATCCATGTCAAAATCCAAAATTACCAAAACGGGAAGAGAGAAGGTTAGTTGCTTGGTCGTGTTTGCTTAGTGAGGCTGTGCACTAACCCACTGGAACTTGAACCAACATGTCTGCGGCTACACTCGCACTGAAGGCAGAGAAAAAAATTCTGAGAAAGGCCATGACATCAAAGCTCCGGGATCTCTCACCTTCCCACATTCAAGACCAATGTCTGGGCATCTTGGCGCTTGAAAACCTGAAAACTCATTTTTCGTGCTAGCAAGAACATTGACAAGCAAGATACTTTCTTTGCCCTCGTTCGTACAGTCCAAGAATGTCAGCTGCTACCTCAGCATGCCGTCTGGTGAAATCGACACGTCTATGCTTGTCCGAGAAATTTTGCGATCGGGTACGTCTCATAAGCTTCGCGTCTAATGATTTCATCTATATTGGTAGGCAAGTCTCTATTCGTCCCAAGAATAGACAAGACTGTCGACGGACGAATGGATTTTCTTCAAATCCACTCGGGAGGATGATCTGGATTCTCTGCCTGCCGGCGTCTGGGGCATTAAAGAACCCGACCTTTCGTACAACGACAAACCGCGGGCTAATGGTGCGCTGTCTCATGAAAACCAGAAAAGTGAAAGACTCATCTGCTTGTGTAGCTGACGAGGCTGGCCTGGATTTAATCCTCCTTCCAGGTACACTACACCACCGCACTCAGCTGGGTATCTTCTAACTGTAGTTGCGGCTTCAAGGACTGGCGTTCGATCGTTCCTCCTCGCGTCTCGGTCACGGAAAGGGCTATTACGACAGATTCATTACTGCCTACACGCAAAATGACCGTCCTCCACCGCTGCTGGGTTGGCCCGGACCATTTCCTTGCCTGTTCAACAACCTACTGACTGCATCCCTTCAGTTGGACTAGCTCTGGGCGAACAGCTCCTGAATCCCAACACCATACCCACCGCCTCGCACGATTGGAAGATGGACTGCATAGTAACCGACAAAGAATACATTCACCGAAATTGAAACAGATACAAAACGGTCCGTTGTACAAGAACAAACAAATTCGAACAGTTGCCTGGGATATATAAATAAATGTACACGAATGCCGAATGCACGCTCAAGAAACTTGCAACCTTCACTCATAATCCGAATCATCATCGTCCTGACAGTAGCCCGCCTTTTTCAAGGCGGCCGTGAAAGGTGAGACGACGGAAGGTCGTGCCGGGGGGATGGACATCCCGGGCGAGTTACGGGAGACATTGTCGTAGATCAGAGCATTGATTCTACGCCGAATCATTCATTAGTCTCTCAGGCGACGGCGAAGAGAGAACTCACTCCTTGGGATTGGAAACGTTCCCGAAATGATAGGCCCCAGGGGACCTCGATGAGCTGCGCGTCGACACCATTGTCCTGGAGAAGCTTGAGAACCTCCCCCGTATACTCGACAGCATATGCGATGTCGGCCCCGCAGTGAATGAGCTTGATGGGGCACCTAATTTTGCGGACGGCGGCGGGTGTCTGAGCCGTCCTCTTGACAAAGAAGTCGATGGTGGCGATGCGATATTCGTCGAGTTTGTTGCGGCCCCAATTTTTGAGGGGCGTGCGGAACAGTTCGGGCGATAAGGCTGCAACGCGAAGGCGATGTCAGAGCTGAGTAGAAAAATATAGCTCGGCGAATGCTCACGCGTTGATGAAGCTCGACTGCTGTCCGCTGAAGCCCAATTGGAGGGCGCCGCAAACAGCGTCGAGAAGGGCTATTTGATCAACCTTCTTACCCTTGAAACGCCTCGACCCAGCAGTCGTGGATCTCCTCACGTCCCTCAGCAACGTCAAGGGGCTAAGGGTTGCACTGCGTGAGACCTCATTTCGCGTACAAGCTGCACGAACTTACCTCAATGAGAGGGAGTGGGGAGATCATGCTGAGAGACAGAACTTTCTCGGGGAAAGAGATGGCGAATTGGAGGGAGATGCAGGCTCCCATCGATACACCTGCCAAGTGACAGGCTGGCAGGCGGAGGGCTTTCTGGACGCAAGATGAGACGTCTGGACAAACACGTCGATTAAAGCAGGGTAACGAACCATGAACTCGCTGATATCATCTGCAGCCTGCTCTCGCCCATACGGCCGCTCCAACTTTCCCAGATGTTTCACCGTGACTACGCAAATCCAGAGCAATAAGGTTAAACCGCCTAAGAGTAGGATCGGCGAATTGAACTGTGATGATGATGTGTAAGTGAAAGGTCAAACAGGAATATCCAGGAAGGCTTACGTTCGAATATTTCCGAGGCAATGTAGACGGGGTGAATGAAGATGACAGTAGGGATGTTCTTGTCGATGGACTTTGGCTGACGCATTCCACGGTGTGGAGATAGTGTAGTGGATGTTGGCTGAACCAGCACTGCTCTTGATCTTGATGTCAGGCATAGCGAAAACGAAAGTGGAAGTGTAGACAAGGGTGGACCAGGGCGATGAGTGTAGTGAACCACGAAGGAAGGCGGCATTCTCAATTGGATTTATATACGATGTGCGGACTGTTTATGTCTAGGGGTCTGATAGGAGCGGAAGACAGTCTTGATCTGAGATTTCCGGATTCCACGCGGTGGAACCAATTGCTGTTTGTCTGAAAGGCACCGCGTTGCCCCTCTCGGTCTCAGTTCTCCCCAATCTCTTGCTTAGGAGGACTAATTATTTTCGAGATTTCCGGGTCGCTCGGCGGTTCTCATTGGTAAGGCATGAATCGTTCTTTGAATGGTGAGACGTATAAGGGCTTTCTTGGGGTAGGTACATACTTGATGTAGAATAAGCTCTTTGAGTTTGACTGCTCGCTGCGAGCCGGGATACCCGATAAACTCCGTAGTGATCACGGTTGGTCGGACGACTCGGATGGACGATCGGTGCATCTTTGAAAAACGCCAACGAAACGTTGTGAATTGGCAGCGGCGGCAGTTAAAAAATCAATCATCGTCTCCGTCCATTTCAAGATCACCCTCGACACCAGCACCCGTGCCCGTGTCGTCAAACTCCTCTGCAACATACTGGTAATCGCCCTCTTCCCAGTCGTCAACTGCCACCGCGTTCCGGACGACCGTTCCACGAGAAACAGGATTTAGAGCTGGATCCACTACTAGCGAACTTGAGACATGGGATAAAATTTCTTCCATGTGTTCCGATAACCTATCTTCAAGTTCCTCTACGATCTATGACGCACAAAATTGAAAACCCGTATCAAACTGAGATGATAAAAAAAAAAAACTCACAACATAGAGCTCGATGTGGTTTTGAGGTGCCAGATTTACGATTTGTAATTTTTCTGCTTTAGTAAGTTCGTAAGGCGCAAGGGACTTGACCAGTTGAGTAATAGCTTGGGGAGTCTGAGAGGCAGTGGGTTGGTAGTCGGCAGAAAGGTATTGAATTGCCTCCATGGTCCATGAGTTTGGTTTGCAGCGAAATTCTGCCAAGCCAAAATTACCTCAAAAGACACTGTTCTCAGGTTTTCACAGACGTCCACGACAGTAGGATCTTTTCCACCACCAACAGGAACCGTCGAACCCAACCCTGAGGCTTCCTCCTCTTTCTTAATGCGGTGTGCTGTCTTTGTGCGAGCGAGCTGATCGCTCTCGAGATCCCGCAGAAGGGATAAAACTTCGTAGTTGGATAGAAGGGCTGCCCGAGGATTCACAACCTACTTGTAAGGTTACACGACGCGTGTTATATTCGAATACTGGGACGAGCCTCCATTGTGGTCCAAGCTAAGGATTTGGGGTGAGTCAAAGGTAGTTACGTCCGCGATGTGTGACGCTGTTTGGCTGCAACCCTCACTATGTCACTTCTCTCGATCCAACTCCTTTGTCCCGCTGTCTCCTCCTAAAGACACGAATAGAATCGCAAACAATACTAGATTCACCAGAAACTTTGCTCGAAAGCTCAACTGCAATGGATACGAGTTTAACCTTTCTGCGAACATTCCAACTTGAAAGTGTATAACCGTATAATTTCGGGGGCTGGACCTCTCTACCTGCATTCTGAGGGGTCCATTAATGGCCAAGAGACTGTTTGAATACGATCAGGGCACCACTAACTAGGGGCACAATTAAAACCTTTGACCCGACAGGCTTTTATAGAGAGGGAGTTAGTCCGGTCTAGCTGTCGTCGACCCTGCTCCGAGCTCGCCTTCGTTTCCTTCACTCCAGGAGCCATTATGTTCCTTCTCCACAGGCTGCCGTCCCACATGATTGGCACACTTTCGCTCCTTGTCGCGCTCTCTTCTCCCCTTGTCGCCGCCGACTTGCTGCCTCGCACCAACGGCGTCTGTGTCAGTAACTTTCTTGCTTCAACATTTTCTACGCGTTCTTATCTCTCAAAAGGAATCATGCCCCGCTATCTCTGGGCGCACTCTTACGTCGAGTTCCGAAACGTCCAACTCCATTAACTGCGCGTCAGTCTAGGATTATTCATCTCTCTTTCAAGATGCTGAGTTTTTTGTGACTTGCAGGTATACCGGTAGCGCCACCTGTAGTACGTTTCTTCTTTTTTTTATCGGTGGGTTGCATCCATTTGTATTGACGACGAATCCGCCTTGCAGAATATGTTGAGTGTATTCCAGTTTTTTCATGACTTGTATCTGACAAGTTTTCAGAGCCCCTCCAATGGCGCCCTTATGGTTACCGGAAGCACTGTTTCTAAGTGCCCCAACTACTGCTGCTCGGACGACTTCACCTTTTATGCCGTGAGGCTGATTCTTATTCCATCTGGCTGCGTATTCAAGTCTTGTTTAGGGCTCGGGTGGATGCGTTCGCAAAGCCACTTGCGATGCCGGAAAATACCGGTTAGCTTTCTTTTGTGTGAAGCCCCTGGCTAGTCTTTATTGCTTATTATCATCTAGTGACGATTCTAACGCCTGTGTCTCTTGCCCGAGCGGCCAAACCTCCAACCCTGTATGGTGTTTGTCTATGTTCGATGACTCTGGTCTCATCGTTATCACAGGGAGCGACTTGCGCAAACGACTGCTATTGCGCTGCTGGTTCATATCGCCGCGGTAACTCGTGCTCTTCGTGCGCTGCGGGAACATTCAGTGGACCCGGTGCCTCCTCGTGCACACCTTGCGCTGCGAACACCATCTCCACCCCCGGGGCGTCCACCTGTACATCTTGCCCTCCTGGCTCAACCTCGAGAGCGGTATGTTTTTTCTCTTCTTTCTTCCGACCCCGCCTTATCCAGATGATAGGGTTCAGCAACTTGCACTCCTGTTTCTTGCCCTCGCGGCAGTTTCATCGATGGAAATTCTTGCTCGACATGTCCCGAGGGAACTTACAGCGGACGGGATTCCAATACTTGCAGTCAATGTCCTGCCAACACATTCTCTGCCGCCGGAGCGTCCAGCTGCACGGCATGCCCCACCGGTCATACTTGCAGAGCCGTACGTTTTCACTCGCATAAATTATTCGTCTGTTCACCTGCGTACGTCTAGGGCTCAACCCATATCTCGCAATGCACCGCTCCTTGCGTAGCCGGAAACTACCTCCAAAATGGTCAATGTACCCCTTGTGACGCCGGCACCTTCAGCTCAGGCCCCAACGCCGCGTCGTGCACTGACTGTCCCGCCAACACTTTCTCCGGACGTGGTGCGGGAACCTGCACAAACTGCCCTACCGGCCACACTTGCCCCTCCGTATGCATCCATGCCTTCCTATCTGCTTCTTGCAAACTGACTCATGCCTAATAGCGATCGACTGCTTCGTCTCAATGTACCGCGCCGTCGTGCCCGGCCGGAAGCTACCTCCATAATCGTCAATGTACCTCCTGCTCGTCGGGAACGTTTAGCTCCAGCCCCGATTCTACATCTTGCACTAACTGCCCTGCCAATACGATCTCTGGTCCTGGAGCGACGAGCTGCAGCGATTGCCCTGCGAGCACCAAGTCTCGAGCTGTATGTGCTTGGTCCCTGCCGTCTAACAGCTGCTAATAGATCTCGCTATATAGGGTTCATCCACTTGCTCGCCTGTTTCGTGCCCTGCTGGAAGCTTCATCGACGGCCATGAGTGCAGCAGCTGCCCTGCTGGTTCTTACAGCGGACGCGACTTCTCTTCTTGCACCGAGTGCCCAGCCAACTCTTTCTCCCGCGGCGGAACCGCCACTTGCACCCACTGCCCAACCGGCTATACTTCCTTCCCTGTAAGTCTTCACAACTTCACTCGATTTTTTATCATCTCATACCATCATACAGGGTTCGACCAGCGCGTCCGCATGCACGGCTACTTGCCCTGCTGGCAAGTATGTGAACAACGGCCAATGTACTCCTTGCGCGGCCGGGACCTACAGCTCCAGCCCCAACTCCGCG
The DNA here is from genome assembly GCA_037176885.1 of Favolaschia claudopus. NCBI lineage: Eukaryota > Fungi > Basidiomycota > Agaricomycetes > Agaricales > Mycenaceae > Favolaschia > Favolaschia claudopus. Next base: position 24,048 of record JAWWNJ010000107.1, read on the forward strand.
ACGTGCAGTCAATGTCCGGCCAATACGTTCTCGAGTGGCGGTGCTGGCAGCTGCACTCCTTGCCCCACAGGACACACTTGCGGACGCGTACGTGCCTTCCTCATCTTCATCTTCAATCAGCCTTACTCAATCTTTATCAGGGCTCTACTCACTCGTCCCAATGCACCCCGCCTGCTTGCCCCGCTGGTCGCTACGTCAAAAACGGTCAATGCGTCGCCTGCCCGGCTGGTACGTTCAGTGCCAACCCCGGCTCCACGTCGTGCGACGAGTGCCCCGAAGACACGTACTCGGACGCAGGCGCCTCTCACTGCCTCAACTGCCCTCGTGGATTCGGATGCGGTCGTCGCAAGGGGCCTGGTCAGTGCCAGCCCAAGGGCTGCCCTCCTGGCTTCCACTATGGAGCTGACCGCCACTGCTACGAGTGCCCGCGTAACACCTACGGCCCTGGTGGTTACGCTGGATGCACGTCTTGCCCTCCCAACCAGCATTCGAGGCGCGGTTCCGAGCATTGCACGCCCAACAATACGCCCTCGAACGTTCCTCGCGCTCCCCAGAAAGTTATCAGCTGCCCCCGCCACCACATGCTCTGTCCCATCGCCGCTGGAGTTGCGCAATTGGAGTGTGTTGACGTCCAGACTTCTCTCGAGTCGTGCGGTGGATGTGTGGGTTTAGAGGCGGACGGCACGGGTCAAGATTGCAGTGCCATCGCCAACGTCTCAGACGTCAGCTGCGTGCACGGTGCGTGCTTGGTGACCAAGTGCATTGGGGACTTCGAAGTGTCGACCGGTGGGGATTCGTGCGTCGAGACCCACAAGAAGAAGAGATCATCGCACGCCGATGGTCATGCCCGTCGCCTCAGCCACTAACTGACTTACTAACGGATTTTTTCCTTCCTTCTCTGTCTGTTTTTTCGAACGGCTTGGTTCACGTTCCATCACCTTCCTTTGGGACTTCTTCATTATATACCTTTTGTGCAAGGAATTAATACAGTCACTTTCCATCCATGTAGAAGCGTCAAGTCGTCTAGATAAGTAGTATGCAATGACCATTGAAACACATGCCCTTTTTAGTCGTCTCAAAAAACTTGCTTAATCCACTGTTGTTGCGTGTTTGAAAACTAGAATCAATTTGGTTTCTTTCTTGTTCCTCTACTTCCATCATCCTTTTTTCTTGAATATCGATATCATGGTTCATACACCCTCCCTCTCCGGCCCCATCTTCAAATTCAGTCGCGAGACAAACGCGGTATCGGTCGAAAATATCCCGCAAAACGGTATGTGTTCCTCGCGTTTAGTTGGACGCGTCGACCACGCTGAATTTTGGTTTTGTCAGTGAATCGCCTTGAGGCGCTCGCGCTGTTCAGCACCCTTATAGGCGATATTCGCACCTCGCGGGACTCGGACGACGCGCTGGAGATCACTTTCTTCACGGCGGACTCGGCGAGGTGTGTTCAGTTGTTCGTTGAGTGATTAGTTGTTCAATTTCTTCATAGGAAGGCTCTGTGTATGAATGGGTACAACATCGCTGGATCGCCTCTGTGAGTATCGTTCAATGGTCACTCTCATGGAACTAATCACTGCTCGTAGCGTTGTTTCGCCCGTTGTTCGTGCAGCTTCGCCTCTTCCATCTCATGGCGGCCAACAGGTAAAGCGTACCGATACACGCCGCAATCTTTATGTCCTTGGGGTGCCCTTTGGCATGACGAAGTGCGTATACAACCCGCCAACTTTGTTGCTGGCAATCTCTGATCGAATCTTCATAGTCAATCTCTCGCCGCCCTTTTCACCCCACACGGCACCGTGTCGCACTGCGTCATACTGGCCACTCTTGATAGCGCGTCACGTCGGCGTGGTTTTGTCGTCATGTCCTCGCACGAGGAGGCGAGACAGGCCATGGCTGCGCTTGGTCGTACGAGCAAGACTGGGAACGGAATGGATATCTCGTGGGCAGTGGTTCAACGTTCGAAAGGTCTGTGCGTCTATGATTGCTTCAACAGCCTATCGACCTTTTGTATAGGCTTCTTGGACGGAGGAGACCGCGCTGGTATAGCTCATCCGCCTCCAGGTTCTCTGCCCTCGCCTCTCGTTCCTGAAGAGAAGAAGATGTCCCCAGAGCAAGCTTTACCGATCCTCAGCGCAGTACCAACTCAAGTGCTCTTACTCGCTAATCTACCCTCGTTGCTCTTCGGCTCCGAAGATGACCTGCGAGGACTGGTGTGCCCTTTTGGAATTGTCAAGTCTCTTCGCATCGTTCATCTGCCTGATCTGGTTCCATCTGCTATCTCTGGCTCCCTGATGTTCTCGACTACGCACCCCGCGTCCAAGAAGGCGATCACAGCAGCTATCGTCCATTATACTTCCCTCAACGCAGCGCAAGATGCGTCTCGTGCTCTCAACGGCGAATCGTACGCTGGATGTACCGTTCGAGCAGTGTACCTCGTGGATCCCGAAGCAGAGCCAGCTTCTGTCCCAGACTCGCCTCTTCTTGTTCAGACTGCTTTCTCGACGCAGAACAACATGTCCCTCGCTAATTACCCTCTTTGTCGTTCTTTTGCGCCCGCTGCTGCGTCTCATTGTGGACCTTCGACTCACAAGCCGCTCTTTGATGGACGTAATGTTGGGAATCAAGTTTTGACTGGAGTCGAGCATGGATTTAGGCCACTCGGGCGTCAATACCGCAGCCCTGAACTCTTGCAGCAACAGTTCTATGCGACCGTTCCGTTCCCTCAATTCGAGTCCCCCTCGACATATGGCGCCAATGAGCTGCTTTCTAGTCGGTCAGTATTTCCGAAGTCACGTTTCGGACTCGTTTTTTCTAACACTCTCCCGCCTAGGTGGAACCCCGACACCGTGTATGTGCGCACTCCGTCGCGCGACATTGGATACTACGTCTAGTCTTTCTCTATCCCTCCTCCAACTACCCGGACTCGTATTGCTTATTGCTTGATTGTTTTTTCGGCTGCTCGCGGTGGATCGAACCGCCACCATCATGATTGCTGGACTGGACTAGACTGGTTTGCTTCGAATGATTTCTGGACATGCAAGACCGAGCTTGGAAGGATGCTGTACGACTGTGCCATGTCTCTTTTTTATTTGCTTTTCGACTCTGCGTGCTACGATTCCGAGGAACGACAAAAAAGATGATGCAACAAGAACCGCACATTGCTATCTGGAGTATGATACTGGTTGGGTTAATATCTCGTGGGTTTCTTCTTACTGTCTGCGTCCGGGGTCTCATCGTTAGCTGCAGGTTTTACTTCTCTTCAAAATAATCAATGCCTCAAAAACCTTTCCGGCACAAGCAAACTGGAACATTAAGACCGTATCACATGCGAAACCTCCTTAATTGTATACACCTCAATTGTCCGTCTTCATCTTTCGTCCTCGCTGATCAGGGAGTTGATTTGCCTTGTAGAATTCGCGCGAAACCTGCAACCCTCGAACTCGATTTCCCTTGATACGCTTAGACGCGCTTGCTGTGACGAGCTACATAGGCCGTGAACGAAACGGTGAGTGCATTAGCATTGTCGTCCCTCAACGAGTTTGTACCCATGATAAAGTGACAGTGTATGTATAGAGACTATAGACTGTAATTGCAAGTCTTTGAATGGATGAATGTTCGCTACGTTGTGCACAACCGTGGCTGAGCCGATTTTCAGTCCCGCGGAAGTGAGAAAAACTCTTGCTAGTTGCTACTGACTTAGATTTCTGTATGACTGGAAAATCTTTTCCATTGCATCCTCGCAAAAATACATCCGTGGACCAACATTCACTAGACCAACATTTACTGTACCAACCAATACTGAACATCTTACAAGCTAGAAAATGAAACCGTGAAGCGTAGAAAAATTGTCCGTTTCCGCAGACTATGCAGTGAGGAGCGGTGGCCCGCTATCCCGACTTGTGTACGGCGGCTCTTCATCGCGATACTCTCGACTGGTGTACGGCGGTTGTTGCTCATGTTCTTCTCGACTGAGGTACGGCGGGAGCGTCGTTGCAATCGCGCTAGCGTGCTGCTCCCGTACCATCGCTGCGGGCGGCACTCCTCTGAGCAGGATGCGGGCCGCAAAACTATAGGATAAGAATCAACGCATTCAGTTGGAAGCTCACAGTCAAGCCAGAGCGGCGTACTATCTTTCAGAATACGGCGTCGGCATCGGATCTTCGTTATATCGTGAAGGCCGGCTTTGTGTTATGGACAAAAAGGCCTGAACTGGTCCGGGGCCGCCGTAAACTGAATCTGTGGCCAGGAGGGCGGTAGAAGGAGCAGCACGGCGAATCTGGTTCCACACCGCCTTGCCTGGAACGGACATAGCTGCGTCCATGGATGTAAGTCTTGAACGCAGCCCATGAAGATAGAACCTACTGGGTAAAAGCCCCACACGCCCGCCACCTCGACTGACCTCCAATGACAATATTGTGAAGATATCTGCCGCCGTCTCGAGAATATGACGGCGGCCACTTGAAGGTATGATATTAGCAGGACAGCTACATTGAATGGATAGCAGCAACATACGTTACGCGCAAATATATCGTCAGATACCTGAGTTTGGTGAGGACACGTTCAGAAGTCGCGCCCTTGATGTATTTCCTTGCAAACGACCGAGAGAATGAGCAAAGCGAATGAAAACCTCTTCTTGGAGCTGCCTCACCAGACGATATACCCACTGAGCACTTCCTCAATCGCAGTTCTCGAACCTTCACATTGGTCGAGATACTTTGCTATTTGAGCTTGTCCGAGCATGGGGTGTTTCTGGATGGTATGCTAGACACTAGTGGTCAAGCCTATATAGCACGATTATTCATCCAAGGTCCGTCTGGGCTGTGGAGAGAATTGAAAAGAGAAAGAATTGGAGATCATGATGTCTTGGCACGTGGTCTAATTTGGTACCACTTCAGCTTGGCGCGTCCATGCAATGAGTGGCTCGCCAAAGCTAACAAAAAAAGGTATGCGGTGCCATAAAAAAATTAGAGCAATGATACTACAACGAACGATGTACGGTACATACAAGAAATACTCAACTATTATAACGACATTCTCTATTTGGGAGTAACAACTGTAGTATGTGTCGTGAAGGGGTGCACAAAACCAAGAAGATACCAAGTATCCAAGATCATCTTATTCCACCCACGATATCCTCCAACTTCAAGCATTGGAGACGGGTCTATTGAGCCCAAATTCCCTCAATTGTCCTTGCACCTTCTCCAGCCTTCGACTACGCGCCAACAGCTCCTCGCGCTTGGCCACCAGCGCCGGATCTTCTTCGAGCAACGCCGCACATACGGCAGTCGCATTCTCACCCCCGAGACCGAATTCCGAGATGAGCTCTCCCTGAAGACTTGCCGCGAGAGTTCTCAGAAACAGGGAATCGATCAGCTGCGGGATGATGTCAATGACGCGCTAAGTTCCTCGTCAGTTCGCGGACAGTGTTTGAAACAACGAGACCATACCTTGTAGGCACACTAGGTATACGAAGAAGGAATCAGAAACAAGAACACGAAGCTAGAGTCAGCGCACCTGGAAATACCCCCGAACCTCCGACATCACTGCAATCTCGGTCTCAAACTGGTCCGCCTGGCGCAGCTTCCCAAAATCATCCGCAGTGATGCCCGTATACCCCAAATCCGCAAGCTGAGCCAGCACGTTGTTTATTTTTTCTGCATCCGAGATGACTGGAGTCGGCGACGGCGACGGTGTCCTTTCAACGGGTCGAGGTGTCTGTTGCTTGGTAGCATAAGCGTGGAATCCCTGCGCAGGGTTCGCCGCTTGATTCCCAAACGCCGGCCCGGGCACATTTTTCGCCGTTTTGAATGCGCTGCTCGAAGATGAGGCGGCACCGAATGCAGTCATAGGTGTACCGAACGCAGCGGTGGAGGCTCCAAAGGCGGCGGCTGGGGTACTAAGCCCAGGGGCTGGGCCAAATTTGACTGCGAGAAAAACAACTCTGAACGAGATAATCTATGCGGATGACCAATGTACTTACACATGTCCTCTCGAGATGTCGACGCGGACGGTTGTGGGTCGGTGTTTAGCCTGCGACGCTTGCCAGCCGGCTCCTCCTCTGTATTGTTTCTCTTGTTACCAGCCCGCTCGTCCTTGTATCGACCCAACCACTTCTCCGTTGACGCTTGCAGATAATGTGTATTTTGAGTATAAGGCATCTGCTCAGCATTCAGTATCGCCATCAAAGTCTCCGCACACGACAAGAAGTGCTTTTGTGCTGTTGTGGTGATGCACATCCTGCCCGACAAGCCAATTAGTCGATGCTGCAAATGGCCCGACCACGAACGAGCTCTACACACTGTAATTTATTTTGCAACCGGCTGTAGCGGCCAAATTGATCATTGATACAACGCATGAGCAACGAGAACATTGACTCCTTGACGCTGTCGAAGCATTTCACGGCGCACCCAAGCCAAGTCGACTGGAAAGCAGCAATGAGAGTTTTCTTCGCCGAAAACGGGATATTGCCGGGGAGTTCACGAGTGATAGATCTTTCGAGAAGAGTGTAAGAAACACACAATTTAAACGTGCACAAAAAAAAAGAAAAACGTACTGGGCAATGTGCGCCTGAATGTCCGTTAGATATACAGGCTTCTGAGACGCAATGAGGTCTGTCGCGCTCGGCAGCTTTCCCACATCATTATCGATTTGGATGGGAAAGTTATGCGTGCCCGCTTGGCCAGGAAGCTGTGCAACAAACTTGGGCTGCGTTTTATTGATTGCTTCCCTGAACTCGGTGAACGCAGCGTTCCGTTCGTGAATCAGGATGCTCATATCCGACTGGCCGTCGACATATTGCCTGATATCAGCGCAGAACGAGGTGATGAGGTTCAACATGTGCGTCGCCGGGTCACCCACGGCCTTGGGGGGTAAACCTTCAAGCTCCCGGCGACAGGTAGCGATATGGTCGTTAGCCATTGATTGGATACGGGGGAGACTTTCAAGTTGGCGTCAACAGAATTCATGACACATGTAGAATCAACTCACCTGTCGTTAATGATTTGAACGAGCAGAGTGCTAAGCGTTGAGACCAAGTTTTCCGTCCCAAAACGATTTTTATGGGCCGTTCCTGACCACGGCAGGGTCTGCGAGAAGAATTCATTTTCTGCACTTCTTGCCTCACGCACGGTGATATTCTTGCGTCGCTCGGCGTCATCGGGCTGACGCGTACAGAAATAACCATGCAGGAGCTGGTGCTTGCTGCGACCTTCGATCACATCCAACCAGAGCTCCCGCATATTTGACCCCTCGGTCAACATGTCGGGTTTGGTCAAGACACCTGGGTGGGTAGTGAGCTATGGCGGCCTTTCCATCGTAAGCGAAGAGTCATTACCAATTGTACGGGCACCGTGAGGGTCGACCTGGCGGGCAAGACGCAAAGCCTTTTGATTCTCAATGTCGTCTGTAAGTGCGGGTGACCGTCAGTCAGTGAGCGAGGCATGATCGGAATTCAGCACCTGTCATAGGGAGGGCCACCAGGATGAGGGAATTTCCTTTGATGTAAGATACTACCATCTCTTCAACCAGATTTATAATTTCGGTGTCAGCGTTTGCGATGAGCCCTATGAAACGAAATGTTTATTTATTTTGCAGACTGAACGGCGGGGTACGCACCCGGAAGATCGAGGAACATCAAATCGGTGAGTTCTGGCCCTTCAAGATCGACGCATACTACATTGCGGCTGAAAGGAAGTGGCTGCAGACCAGGCAGACCCTCTTTGATAGTCGACATCTCATAGTTCAGAACGTCTTGGAAAGAAAGGGATGGGTGCAGGACCGCAAACTGCGCCCGACGAAGAGCAGTTTCTACGGCAGCCTTCTTCGTGATAGTGTCACCAAACTACATCTTTGAGCCGATACGTCTCAAGGCGTATGATGAAGCCACTCACTTGCATTTCCGTTACATCACCACGCGGTGCCCCGTTTTCTTCAAACTCGATGCGAATAGAGATTCGACAAGACCATTGATTGGTCGAGGATGAGAGGCGGCACTCCATTGGGCAGCGAGTACATGTTCCTGCGTCCCTCGGGACTTTGATTCCAGAAATCGCCTCGACAAGCGAAGATTTGCCTAAAGACGATATGAACGCGGCAAAAGCGACTCAAGTTCAACGATTACCTGCACTCTGATTCCCAATGACAGTAATGCGCGGTAAATCAAGATCAGTTTGGGCGCCGACCGCGCGCAACTGGCTCATCAAAGTCAAAAGTTCTTTGCAGCGAAGCGCATATTGGCTTTCCGATAATTGAGTCGTACTGCCGGCTGCCGACTTCATTATAACTGGTAGAGGGTAGAGGGATGTATTTTGAAAGGGAGAGGGCGAGAGAAAGGAGGAAATGAGCGGGGGGATGAAAGGGAGAGAGACAAAGGTTTGAAATCAGATGGTTCGCGGTCACGTGTATTCCATCACGGTCCTTGAGGAGTTGGCGCGCTTCTGAAAGTGCACGCCACACGACACGTTTTCTCGAATCTCACATTTGAGAGTTCATGGTTTTAATTTCTTCTTCTGAAAGAGCAGGTCGAAAGCATTGGAGTCGATTGGACGACTACTTAGTTAATAGTGGGTACAATCTAATTTCAGCAAGAATTTCAGAGCAGTTCTTGGCCTCATCCGCGTCATCGAAATATAGCTAGGCCAGCCTTCCCACCAGCAAACCAAGGTGAATATCGTTTCTCTACATTTGCAGTGAATTTTTTCTCGAATCAACAAATCAAACTCTGCCGCACGGCAAGTTGAAATTGTACAAATCTAAAAAGTACATGTGCTAGGGCGCTACTATAGAGCTCCGCTCCCGTTTCCGCGAAGTCAAATCGTCCCCAATATCTCTCGTCAATTGCTTGAAAAACGTCAAGGCCTCCACAATCGGCAATACGGTGGATATTGCAGTGGAACAAAAGACCCAGAGAAACGAGATGACCACCCATACCGTGAAGAAGGGGCGAGAGAATATGTAGTGCGACAGGAACATGGGAATTGGGATGAGGAAATCCATGAGGAAGGTGAGGACGGCGGAGGCGATCCAGGCCAGCGCCAACGCGCGTTTGAGTTGTGTTGGTTCTTCAGTCAGAGTTTCATCCAGCGTCTTCTCCTCCTCTTTTTCGAATCCGCGTGGCGAGGACCTATCAACATCCGCAGGTTGCGCATTGATAGCCCTAGTCACCTCCCAGTCGAAGTCATCTGGCTTCAACCAAGAAATAATCACAGTGAGGATGAGACCGATTATGATTGCAGCCAGATTCCCCGCGAGCGTAGGATATTCGAGTCCAGTAGTAGCAACCGTGATTTCTCCATAAAGCTGTTGAGCAGTGACCAACCACGCAACCAAACCTGCGATCAAACCGCCAACAGCGCCTGATACGGCCCCAGCCCTTGTTTGTCCCTTCCATGTTATCGCAAATGCAACAGGAAAAACAGCGCCGCCGATGAGGAGGCCCATGACCAAGAAGAGCCATCCAAGGTCGATGCCAATAGCGTTCCAGATACATGCGAAAATAGCCATAGTGAGCCCGAAAACGCATATCATAATATGCGAAATAAAGATGAGTTGCGCTGGCGTAGCAGCAGGCCGTATGTACGTTTTGTATATGTCGAAGGTCAGGATAGATGACACAGCAATGAGTTCGGCTGACGCGCACGACGTGACAGCCATGAAGAGGACGACGAGCAAGGCGACAGCGCCGCCTTTCCCAAGAAGCGCGGCTGCCGCAAACGGAGAGGCGAGTCCTGCATTGATTTGAGAGGACGATGGGAGACTGGGGTATGTAGGAAAACTCGGGTGATCTGCAAGTGCGACAGCAGCTAAGCCCAATGTTGTCGCAAACCTTTATTGGTTGTTAATTAACCGGCATATTTTTGATTTTGAAAAGAAATCGCGACAAACCCAAACGGGACGGCAAACCAAGCCATTCCACCCAATAAGTATGCACGCACAGCCGTAGCTGGCCGACTGGCGATTGCTCGCTGCCAATAGGCTTGATCCAGAAACACTGTGCCACTACCAGAACACAATTGTATAATGCCGAATACCAAGGCGAAATTTGATTTCATGGTCAGGTAAGAACCATCGGTGTTTCCATCTACGGGACGCTTGAACGCTGCTTCTTGAAGTAAGGTGTACATTGCGCCAGGCGAACCGATGAGCGGGTTGGTTGTATACACCGAGAACATGAAGTAGAGGATGACAATCATGAGAATGAGGGTATGTGAGTAGTCGCCTGAGTCACCGGTCAGCTTCATGGCTGCTGATTGAATCATGGAAGAATCGCACAGAGTAAAGTCGCGCGAAGGCCGCCCAACACCACATACACGCACACTCCCAACGGGATGAGGAATATAGCGGCATAAACATTCATGCCGGTCAGTGAAGTAACCACAGCGCTTCCTATAGAAACAATTTAGTGTTCATTCAGGTAGAAGAAGCAATGATCTTGTGACCTCCGAGAAGAAGTTGGCTTCCGACAAGTATGTTGGTGACGAGGCCGAAGAATATGAAGACAATATGCGTCATAGCACCATAGCGAGTGTAAATGATTTCGAGATAAGTATGGCATCGAGGGGCATTTTGTTTCACTTTGCACGCCAAAACCGCGAACATGAGAATTTGAACAGTTGCCCCGGAAGCATACCTGCAGAGTCAAAATAAGCACACCAACCCCCCAAAATCAAGGACGATAAACTGACCAGAAAGGTCCTGAGATTCCATACGTATAGGCCACGGTTGAACTTTGCAGCAAAGTCGCCGCCCAGGTCCACGCAGAAACTATTCCGCTTGCGATCAGGCCGGGCTTGACGCTACGACTGGCTGTGTTAAACTCTTCGCTCGTCTTTGTAGAAAATCTGGTGTATCGGTTCTATGGCAATTCAGCAAAACGGCGGCAGATAAACAGCGGGAGGTCAACCTGCAGATAAGAGATACCGCACATCACGAACGCAAAGAAAAATCCGATCCCAACAACAACACCGTAACCAACGCCAACAGGTAAGATTGGGTCTATATTCGGGGAGGCCATTCGCCAGGAAACTCGAAGCACGCCGGAGACGCAGAGGTAGTTGGAAGAAGTCGACGTAGGTGACGAGATAAGCATATTTAAACCCACAGAAAAGAAGGCGACGGCTACTGGCATGCCGAGGGAGAAAAGGAGCAGATTCCGGCGGGTATCCGATAGCAATGATCTTGCGAGCTGTGTGGACATGGAGCGAGCAGCGGGAAAGGCAACCCCCGTCCTCCCAGGATCCCCGCACAATAAGCAACTTGGAGAACAACTCCAAAAAGTTATTCACGAGCACCAGATTCAAGAAAGAGTAATGAGCTCACTGTTTACGCAGAGGAGCTTGCAAGATATAATGAAACCGACTTGCGATGGCTTTTATCGGCCATCAGGTGCAGGTAGATTGAACTTGGATTGAACGGTAAGTTGAGCCACTGGTGACAAAGTTCAAACCCTCAGAATCGCAAGATCAGTACAGCAAGCTTGCTCATCGTCGAGGTTCGGTATATCCGCTAGTTCAGTCGCGTTAAATAGGCAGAGTTTGCGGGTGCATGGAACCGCGATCTTATAGCAAAGTCCGTGCACACCGTCGATGTTGAATTTAGGTAAGAGCTGCTTTACACTTGCTTACGCTTGTTGCATCTTGTTATGATTGACGGACCCGCTTAATATGACTCTTCTCTCTACTTCCACTTGCTGCTGCAGCGTTGCACGGAATCCAAGCGAATAATCGTTGTTTCTGACTGAGCGATACTTGAGTCGCACCCAATGATTTGCTTGGTACCATCACCAATAATACTCGCCACCAAGCTGCCAAAATCACCGCATCTCGACAAGTGCGCTCTAAATTCGCCAAGATTCCTCAAACTCTGCCAGACTCGAATCGTGCAGCTCTAAAGTGTACGCATTGTACACTGGGTCGACATGATTGAACATCCCACTCGGCCGCCGCTCGTAAGGCCCAGTGAAAAGCCCGTATGCTTCAATCTGCTCTAATCCTCTCCAATCTGCCTTGCTTCTGCTCGTTCTGCTGTGATCTGCTCAAAGGGTTTTGAACGGGTACTTATTTTTGTTTTGGTCTTGTTTGGATCGCTAAATATAACTCTCCTTTTCCTCAAAACGACGCTGTGTTTTCTATGATTCACTGTCTTGAAAATTTGAAGCTTGGGGTAGCACTCAACTTGAAGTATGTCATCGAGTAAGTACTTACTCGAAGTTGTCGGAAAAGATACAAAGCGGCATGTAACACTTGTCACCATCACGTCGTCACACATCGCGCTCCTTGCCCTTTACCACCACCATCCTCCCTCTATGTGCTCTTCCCTTCCTGCCTTGGCCGTCTACCGCGACGCTGTGTACTTGGCATCTCTTTACATGCATTCCCCGACCACATACGCCCACTTGCAACCAACTTTCGCCGTCCAATCCGCGTGCGCGATACAGGATGTCGATCCTGCCTTATCCGTCACCTACGCGCGTTTGACGGCGCCTGTGCTTTACCTCGTCAACCAATATGAGCTTACAGCATCTGCAGGGTACTTTCTACGACCTGAGAAACCCCATGAGTCGCCCTAGTGTGCTGTATCTTGACGGTGCGTGATTTTTTTTCTTCGCGGGCTGCTTTATTTGCTTATGACTGCTATACTGTAGTTTGTCCTCTACATCCACACCCCGTACTCTCCATCATTGAAGCTCGCCAGATAGATCCGGTGACAGCGTTCCCAGCGCCTTGTCGGCTTCATAGGTGAGCCGACTTTTTCTTGTCCCGCAATTGTTGCTTATATGCGTCCGTCCAGAAGTCTTGCCATTTGTCATTTATGCGAATCAGGAGGTGAGTTTCATTGTCTTGTGTCCATTCTGACTCACTGAGATGGACTTATAGAGTTTGGCTGTCGCTCTCGGATCTGCATATGAGCAGGTATGTACGCCTTCTTTGTTCTATCACCGTCGGTATCTACTCATGAACTTTCCCATCAGTCATTGGCGTCTCACAGGGTGTCCGCAGACCCAGCGCGCTATCGTTGTCACGAGGCGGAAAACTCCTGCGCGCACCGCACCGTCCCGAACAACCCCACGAGCGCGCGCCGGCTCCCGCGCTCGAGGACGCCGTCTTTTGACGTCGTCGCGCATGGCGAGCTCAAGGATGCGGGGCACCCGGCCGGCGCACTTGCGGCAGCTGCGCACCATGAGCTTCTCGTAGGTGCTGAAAGGGAGGGCGGCGTGGCAGGGGCCGTGCGCCGTTTCGGTTTTGATGCGGGCGGAGACTTCGGCGTAGAGGGTGGGGAGGGCGAGGTAGGAGGCGGAGAGGAGGAGGGTGAGGGCGGTGGAGAGGTCGTAGGTGCGGTGGGAGCAGATGAGGATGCTGGTGCAGAGGAAGCCGAGGGAGGTGGGGGTGAAGCAGGGCATGGGGAGGGGTGAGGGTTATGGGAGGAGGAGGAGAGGGATTATACGGTGTGCATTCCTTTCTATCTTACCTGCACATTCTGCTGACGACTTTGCGGCAGCACCCCGGCCTTCGACTTGCCTCACTATTCACCGCGGTTCGTGTTGGTGGTAGCGGCTTTGGTGCAGGCGGCATCATGGGTCGGTCGGGCAGGGTTTGCGGACTTATCGGTAGCGGGACGGGTGGGCGTCGATGTTGTTGTAGTAAAGTATTTAGAAAATATGTGTTTTAATACAAAATATAATGGAAATGCAGTATAATTACAAGGGACAGAGGGAAGCAGACGGAAGCGGTCTGGAGCAGAAGTTGAGCAGAGCTGCGCAGATGGGAGCCGGAACCCCATCTGCTGAAGGTATCATTTCTACGCTCTCCTCTGCTCCCATATGCTGCTCGGGTGAACAGCAGTTCAAAGCAGTTTGGAGCAGTCTAGAGCATACGGGATTCTCACTGGGCGTAAGGTTTGACTGTGTAGAAGCCATGCCATGCTCTGTATTTTGGAAGCCGTGATTTGAGGAGAACCACACTTCCATCCGCTGCTGGCGCATCCTGGTCCAACCACTTGACTCATCAAGCTTCAACTCTCTTCAACTCCACCTCGGAGATCTCTGCGAACATCGGCCAATGTCCGTTCTTCCAACTTTGCCAGGCTTCCTGAAGCGAGTTGGCCGCTGTTCGTGGCCACAGTGGCATGACAAGATGAATGGACCCACAATCCCACATTGCCGTTTGACGGCTCGGTGATGGCGTTGGGGGCAACGGCGGTCTTAACACTCTGGGCTACTCTGGGATCGCTCTGGGGGAAAACACACGTAGCCCGGAAGCATGCCATGGGCGGTACGGCTCCGCATGGATGTTTCGGCGAAATCGCAGAATCGCACATCTTTCCCTAAGCGAGTTGTTGTACTACCTTTACCGTGGTCGCAACCGTTCAGCGAAGTGTATCATCGCTCGGCCCCTCAAAAGCAGTCTGGTCTCCCCGCTCCAAGACCTCATAGTGATCACCAATCGATGGCTTACACTAATCTAGCCCCGGCCCTCAACTTGAAGGCCAGCTTGGCTAAACCTGCTATCTCGGAATCCTCGACATTTCCTAGTCTTTCATCTTGCCATTTTCGACTTGCTCTCAGCAAACGCTCTCCCAAAATTAAACAGACGGAAGCGGAGCTCGAGGACACCCGGCAAATTGTTTCGATAATTGCTGCCAGTGCCGCTGCCATAATGAAAACCGCATGCCAGAGTCGGCAAACAGTGACATGAATGTTTCCCATGATTGACGCTCGTCCGACACCTCTCAAACGGGAACAAGGCTTTCGACGAAAAGAGAACAAGGCTCGACTTTGCATTCTTTCTCAGATATGTTCGTGAGAAGGAGAAGACTGGTGAATGGCGCCCGCATTAGCTTCAACCCTGAATCGAACCAGCTGGTCAGTCAAGCAACTCGTACTCTGACGCTGTTTCGAAGGCTGCAAATGACGGATCTGAAATCTGCACATCCCGAGGACTGTCGGACTGAAGTGCTTCGAGTCTTCTCCGTTGTCCAGGGCTCGGCAACCAACTTTAAACATACCTGAACGCAGTCTGGAAAATTCATCTGTCAAGCAACGGCTCCCAGAACATCTTTGGAAAGTGTCGAAGTCGAAGCTAGTCTCCACTGCGCGCGCTCGTGGCTCTTGAACGAGCGAGAAAAGCGGAACACAAGAGAAAGACCTCGTTTGGGTGGAAGTTGCCAAATGCGGCTCAGATCTGACCAAAAGCACATTGAATTCACGGTGTAAATGTCAATTTACCCGAATCTCTCTTCGGTGACTGCTTTCACAGTCGACAAGACCAAGTGGCTGGTTCTGGACGCGGAGAAGACCTTGAATGTTGATTCTGTTCAGATCTATCACTTGGAGAGCAAGAAAAAACAGAAGAGTTCTAAGTTTTTGCCCTGCTTGGCCAAAGTTCCCAGGAAGAACCGCGGCGAAAACTTCAAATAGCTGACAGCCCTATACGGATGCCTTCAGGTCCTCCCCTCCTCCCGTTCCTCTGGCCCTCCACCCCGCAATCATCTTCCTCCGTCCCTCCCCCGCTCGATATCATGGTCGATTGGAAATCCCAAGCCGAAATCATCAAGGACGGTGGTACGCGCCCATCTATGCCCATATAGGACCGCGGCGCTCAATTCAATTAGCTGCGTTCGGCAAATTTATGCATGCGCTCCTTGGCCTCTATATGTACGCGTATTTCGCGTCGCCGCCGTCGATTGAGCTCAGACATATGCCAGTTGGGAATGGTTCACGTCGCTGAAGTTCGATTATGACTATATTTCTGGGAAGAGAAAGTTCCGTTGGCCCATGGTCAGCCATACATATGCATTTCTGCTTGAGATTACCCCAGACTGATCGTTTTTACCCCAGATATTCTATTTTTTGAATCGATACTGCCTGCTCTTCGCGTTAATGTAAAGTATTTCTAACCGTGACCACATATTCCCGCTAACATTCGTTGTAGTGGAATGTAAGCATTTCAGTTGTGCACTGTCGCGGAACAGTTGATTGACACAAATTACAGCGCTGTTTCGCTGAACGTAACCACGTAGGTCCACCGTGATCATCCCAGTGTTATTCTCAAAAATTCTCTTAGCAAGATTGACTGTCAAGGTTTGTACACCTTCAATGCGTTGTTCGGAAACGCCGCCATTGGTAAGTACTCTGGGTTCACGAGAATGCACCCGGTTGAGCTTCTGCACAAAGGTCTCGCAAGCATAAATCTTTCATTACGGACGTGAGCCCGCCGACTGTACTCTAACAGCATCGAAAGAACTCATTTTACCCAGAATTGCTGTTTGGAACCAACGATGGTTCATCTGGATCCCTTTAACCCTAGTCATCATGGGACACCTGTCGTTGCTTTTACATGGTGCGTCTCCATTAACTCGACGTCGGCCCAAGCTGATTTCTTGGTAGGTGTTCTCATAAAAGCCGACTGGATACCAGAACAAGGTGGCTGCGTTATCACCGAGACTGACAATCGCCTTCTCGCGGCCACCTTCATCTACGGCATGTCCTTCGACTTCCTCGTCTTGTGCCTCACGGCGTACAAACTGTTATTCCCGACCGGCGGCAAATCGCGCCTTGTGAGTCTCATCTTCAACGACGGCCTAATCTACTTCGTCATCGCGTAAGCCTTTGCATTGGACGTGGTCATTCTGGACGCTGACCAGGGGTACAACAGATTCCTGTCGAACTTGCTTGCAACCGTACGTTGTTTCTTGAAGAATCTTCTTCCACGCTAAGCAGACGCCATACTCGTAGATTTTCATGCTTCTCGACCTGAACGCTGTCATGTCCATTATCGCAAATGTACCCGCAGCCATAGCTTCCACCGTTTGTCCTTCTCCATCCTTCCAAGCCACGCGTGCTAACATGTCTTCACCAAAGATCGTGGCCTGCCGCGCAGTACGCCGCCTATCGAACTACAGCGGGTCAACAACCGGCGCACAAATGTACACGGGCGCAACAACCGCCAGCTCAACTCTGGCTTTCCGCACCAGCGCCAGCGCGGGTACTATGCGTCCCAAAGTGCTCACCAAACCTTCCGATGGTGTACATGTCCAGGCAAGCTCTCCATTCTTACTTGATGTACTGTATGCACCGGCTGACGGCGCTTGCTTGCAGATGGAGACTTTCGAAAGCCCCTCAGAACCCGCTTACCTGGAATACGATGCCGCCGGAAACATCACAAAGACAGAAACATTCGACCCCGAAGCACAAATCCTCAGCGACGAATTCAAGCGCCCACCATATTAGAGACCTCTCATTCCTTCCTCCCTTCTTCCGATACCAGCAGCATCCATTCATCGCATCGCATCGCATTCTGTACATTTACATCGACTGTCCATCCACGTCCTGCACTTTCGTTTTGTCCTCCCAGCCAGCCTTCTTTTGATCCTTCTCCCGCCCGCCCACATGTATTCATCCTTCGCTGTCATTGTTGTGAATACCTCATCCCTTGTCTTCTTGTTCCTCGGAAGTCCTCTTCCTCCCAAGGCATCCAAGCGCCCACCTACTTGTTTGCCCTGTTTTTTTTTACCTTGCACACCGTACACAGGTGTGCGCAGACCCATCGGACCTGTCTGTAGACGCAGGACAACACACTCAAAAGTAACACAGACGAAAAAAATTGTTGTATGTACTTGTTCGTGTAGTATAAAATAGGTTTCCAGGCACGGATTGGATTGCGTGTAAGGCAAAGCAACAGTAGTAAACCATAATCGAATTCTGATTCGGTGACAATTCGGAGTCTCCCGACGTGCGCTGGGCTCAGGACTCAGAATAAGTTATACACATCTCTGCAACAGCCTTTCCAACCAGCTTCCTAAAGACGGTATGGCGCACCGGATCCTGTCGCAGAGGATAGCACTCCACTAGCAGCCATCTCGGAATTTACAGCAGCAAAGAAGGAAAAAAGGGAGACCGCACTCCGTGCAATCTTTCTCTCGTCGTATACGTAGATGTTCATCCAGCGGCAAAGGGATCAGGTATAGATCCCGACGCGCGTTCAGAACGGGAATAAAGTCAGCGCCGAGAATGTCGAAGTTGTGGCTGCTCCCCGCCCTCGCGCACCCATGACCAGCTATCATCTATGGCTATTTTTTTTCGCCCGAGAAAGTCCAAGTTCGTCATGTTGCGAATTTGTCCCAAAATTCCTCTCTGGGCTTTCCCATTGTTCGCACTGGTGCTAAATTAGCCTGGAGCCATCAATTTGACTTGAATGTTTTCTGAGGTTCTCCAGGGTTTTTTGAGTTCAATCGCACATGAACGTTACGACGAGCGATTTTATGAGCTGTTCATCTCGCTCGCTTTTAATTCGTGGAGATGATTCAGCCGATGGGTCTAAATTAGCGCGAACCTGCAGAGTTCCGCCATCAGTAACGCTTCACGTGGATGTGACTGAACGCGCTTACCTTCATACCCGCTGAAGCCTGACACGATCAAGCGCTCACTGTTTTCTCGGGCTTCACTGCTTCAGCCTTCCCGCCCACTCCGCTCGGAAACAGTCGGAAACCTGACAGAAATCGCAAGAATTCTGTTTTCGAAGTGCCTGTCGCCTGCGATTCTGCGAAAGTCCGGCAAATCAAGCGACACAGCAAGTATGACATAGCTAAATTCGACTCGCACGACAGTGGAGACCGCACGAACGCCAGTCGAAGTCGAGAACATTCAGAGAAGCAAGCGGAAGTTGACGACCGCCGATGATGAAACCCAGGTCCTCCGTATGTAATTTTTTTGTTACAAAGAACATTTTGCGTAGTTCTATTCCGTCCATCCATCCATCGAATCCAATCCATCCGTAGTCTAATGCCAGTTACAAATGTCAACGAGAGTCAGTCGCATGCGGGGGGTATCCAGCCTCATCAAAGGTGCTTGTAGTAGGGGTTGCAGCGGGGCGAGCGAGCGTGTGTAGGGTAATTTTATTCTTAGAAGGCGGCACCTTTAGCTTCTATGTCGTAGTCGCTGGTATTGGTTTTGAGTTCGACCGGGCTTGTTGGCGAGTCGCCTTCGGCGCGGACGAAGGTTTCCATCTGAGAAAGAAAGAAAGTGGTCAGGCGACGGTCGCGTCGGAGGCATTGGGAGGACTTGCCTGAACGTGCACACCGC
Organism: Favolaschia claudopus; assembly: GCA_037176885.1. Taxonomy (NCBI): domain Eukaryota; kingdom Fungi; phylum Basidiomycota; class Agaricomycetes; order Agaricales; family Mycenaceae; genus Favolaschia; species Favolaschia claudopus. The sequence goes on from JAWWNJ010000107.1 coordinate 43,126, forward strand.
CCGAGTGTGTCAGGCCCCTGGCGCCGCCGCGACTCGCTGAGATTCCGCGGTTTCCACTGTGGCTTCTGTAGTTGCCTGAGGTGTTGCCGGTGGAGCTTGAAGGGGCACTGGGTCGGCGTTAGAGGCGGGACGGGAGGGACAAGTCGACGAAGGGACTTACTACATTTCCGGGCCTGTTGTTGTGAAGTTGGTGAGGCGGCGGACCGCACGGGTAGCGACAACCTACGTAGGTTGCAAGTCAGATTTGTGAAGGGAATCGAAGGGGTGAAACTTACAGTCGAAGCCACAGCTGCTGGGACGTTGAACATGATGACCATGATGGAGTTGAGGTTCAAGAACATGAAGACCGTCGCAACCAAGTTGAACAAGAAGCTATGGTTCCGGTGAGACATGGGTCAACAGGACGAAGAAAATGAAATTTGCTCACGCGATGAAGAAGTAGACGAGACCGTCCTTAAATATCATCTTCGACAGTTTACTGGAGGACTTGCGCCGCACTCCCAGCTTGTACGCATTGAGGAGGAACACCAGGAGGTCGAAGGCCATGGAGTATGTGAAGGTGGCGGCCAGCAAGCGGTTGTTCGACACCGTCAATATGCAAGTGTTCAGCGTGTGGTCCCAGTGTGCCTTGAGGTTGAAGCCTGTCGGTTGAAGAAAGTCAGAATGTTGTGCTGAACCCCCCAAGCTGCGACGTACCTTGTAGAATCAAAGACCAGTGACCGAGGATGATGGCGATGAGCATGTATTTGATCCATCTGTTCTGAGACCAGATAGCCAGCGTCCGAAGAGATAGATTTATGGATGCGAGTCCGACAGCGGCGTCGCCAGCGAACTGGTTGAAGGTATAGATAGCTTGGCAATTCAGCTCCCTGGCTTCGACTGAGAAAAAGCGGAAGATCGACTGTAAAATGACACGCACCGCTTGGAATCAAGTGCTACTGCTATCCCCGCCATGGCGGAGAGGAGGAGATATCGATTCGCGAAGTAGAATACCTGCAAGAAAGACGTCGTGAGGCTCAGCAGAGTTTGGAAGGACGAGAAGCGAACCAGTGGCCACCGGAACGGTTTACGCCCCGTAATGACATCGTAATCGAAAGGGAGCGAAATGAACCATTCCCAACTAGCAAGAGTATTAGCTGGACTGAACGCGTTGGATAACAAGGAAAACTGACGCGTATAGACCGAGCAAGGCATGGTTCAACTTGATGAAGATCTCCGAATCTACGGTGAGTTCGCCTAAGGAGTTCCAGTCGACCATGGCTAGTTGAATTGAGGAGGAGGGAGAGGATGGCCTGAGGAGGAGGGAGGAGGCGGGCGGGTGCTGGATTCGGGTAAAAAAGCCTTTTATTAGGGGATCGCTAAAGTTCGCCGTCTTGAACGCATTCTACATGGAGTAAGTACGCTAGCGGGCCTGGAGAAGCCTGTTCCCATATAGCAAGTGGGGTGCTAACGTTACGGGCGCTACAAATCTCAGGTAAAGATCCATAAATACGCCACTAAATTCATCCACAAAGTTGCCAAAACAGCTAGCCCAGGATTTCGCAGATTTTGGCAGCAACCGAACGATATGCAGACAGCCTGTCGCGACAAAAATTCATCCAAGGCCCATAGATGCACTACGAAAGTCCGGAAAAAATTACAGCATGGTACTTCTCTCTCCCAAGCGCGCCGGACGTCGGTAAACCATAGATTCGGCGGATCATAACAGGCAACATGAGGCCGACAGGGCGGCCGGCTGGTTGTGTGGATGTCGTCAAGGCGCTGGAGCAGAGGTTCTCTTGGATTATTCGTTCGCTCGAGGGCCGAATCGAGAACAAGGTATGCGACATGGGAGAGTTGCAAAATTTCAATCTCCGCGTTGACGGGATCAACCAGTGAAATTCAGTTCAATCGTTGACCGCGATGTACCTTGAAGAGTCCTACTGAATACTTGCATGGATGTTGAGAATCCCTGGCTCTGGTTGTATTTTTCTGGTCTTGCTGGTCTCACACAACCCAATTTTCTCCTTCTTTGGACATCCAACACCCGGCGTCAATTCGACTCGGATGCTTTGCCTCTGCACATTTGGCTTTGGTCTTACCGCATTATTCGGGGCCTGCTCGCAGGGTCACCAATGACATTGACTCAAGCCTCTGTCAACCCAGGTCTCGAGTTCGAACTGACCCTGGAAGTCTTGTGCTACACGTACTTGTGGCAATTGGACTCACCCAACTCTGGAAACAAGTTCAGGAAGTCTCGAACTCGACCGCACCAGTCTGTCGAAATACCTTTCACTGGGTCCTGAATTACATATATAGTCTGGAATTTCTCGCCTCTCAACCGATCTTTTCCCGAATTCCAATCTGACGTTCCGAAATGAAGATGAACCTGGTGGTTTCGTCTGTTCAAAGCTTCGAGTTCACGCTGGCTTTGAGGCGGCCAATGGCGCGCTCTACCGTTGTACAGCAACAGCAACCAACCAAAAGCGTACCTTATACGGCGTAGTACGCACGGACCTTTCTATCCCTCGGCTCTATGATTTAAGTCTCTCCTAGGAATTATAGGTCAGTTACTTACCTATATCGAAAAGCTTGGTTTTACTGCAACGCGCTGATAATTTTAGCATCCTGCATAATTGAGATTGAATCTCCATGAACATAGGACCGAATCTTTGTTCATGACGTCGGCCATCTAACCACGCACCGAGGACCTCAAAGACGGCTTAGCAACCTCATCCCGCTCGAAGGGTCATCTAAGAGATAAGGAACCGGCGGATACGATTCTCTGCTTAGTATGTTCCAAAATTTCTGAATTGTTTGTTTCGATCCTTACCTTGACCGTAGCCTTTCAGGCTTCTTTCTTGCACTGTCGCAATCGAAAAATACCTTGCAGGAGGAGGAGTATCTCTATCCGACCTCGTCAATTGACCGATGGCGCTGCATTCCTAACAATTATGTATTCCAATCTCCGCAAGAGACACTCACCGTAAATTAGACCTGCGTGGTGTATGGCCAACTACCCTCGACTCCCGGTTATGTCTCTACTCTCCGCGTTAGAAGGGGTCAGATTTGCGGCTGTCTAATGTCGATGATTTATTCTTGGACCCGGAACGCAAAGCTCCGCCGATGCACGTCAATGCGGGCAGGTGAGGGCAGGTGTCGTGCCAAAATCTCGCAAGTGTTTCAGTTTTCACGGCGAACGCTGAAAACATTCCTTTTCTCTTACCCGGCACCGAGCTTGCGGCTTCGCTATCATATTTCGTAGGCTTCAATTTTCGCAGTCGACACCGCACGTCCGTATACATAGTTGCGGCATTTCAATGAACATTTCACGACGTGGCTAGCTAGCTATCACAACATATTTAATTTCTGTTCTTGCCCGCTCTCAGTTGCTCCAGCGGGCCCGAAACTTGGCAGTCGAAATTGTGCTTTCAAATTCATGTTTCGGCCTTCACAGAAGTCTGACGGGAGCCAGATAGAAGACTGGAAGGACAAGACAATCGATAGTACGCCATAGCAACTGAGGGAAAACACAAGTGCAATTCAAGTGAATTCGAGCGCATGGAGCCTGAAGCCAAGCCCATGGAGAATTCATTTTAGTTCGTGAATTCTGCATCCGAGTCCCAGGTATGATTCAAGTTTGACAAGGAGAAAATTTAAGGCAGGTTGGAGCGTGCAAGGCTGCATTCATGCAGAAACGAGCAGTCGTTTGGAATCAAGCGCTGTATTGAACCTGAGCCGTCGTGTGCTGATATCGATCTCTTTGCAAAAATTCAAGAAGCTGCGTTACGAAACGTCCGAACGACATCAAGCCGCCGGCTCGCACAGTGATCGCATCAGAATCCCGAACTTTCGAATCCACGGAAGTTTCGAAGCCGACGGAGAGGCATTCAGCTGAGGACTCAGGAACGCTGTTCTGAGCGATTGTGTCCCTCCAAGTCAGAGCTGGGGAGCACGCCAACAAATATACAGCGCCTCGAATTTTACGGGAGGGTCCGCCTTGATTCCGAGACGGCGAACGCCAAAAAACATGCGACGTCCAAATTGTCCTGGAGTCTGTTCCGGCGCCAGCGAGACACAGAAGCATGCAACAGCCGCGTCAAACACTCGTCAAACGGGGGCATATGAATTGTGGGCTCGCAAAGAATTCGCCGTCAACGCCGTGGATGCACGGAACGCGTAGAGGATTGTCAGAATCAAGTCAACTGCCTAGCCGCCCTAGCGAGTGTTCTAGAAGAAGTCCGGAGAGGACGCGGCGAACATAAATTGAGATTTGGGCGGTGGAATAATGGAATGAGGATACTATGAGGATCCTCGCAGAGTGGATCGTCGCAGAGTCCACCGGCGGCAGTCTAAGAAGTTCGAATTTGTTGCTCCGACGCTGCCATAGCCATCGAAGCAATTCATCCAAAATGGGCCACATGTCTCCACTGTAAGCCTGTACGTCGAGAAAGCCACAAAACCGACAGATAAAGCGCATCTGATGCCGGGTTGAACAACGAGCTCGCCAACATGAGGCGCAGAAAAGAAAAAAAGTTTTGTGATGCGTGCAGCGTCATGCGTTATGATCAAGATTGATCAGTGGTGATCTGCTAGGTTCGGATCTAGCAGGATTATTCCGATCAAGCCGCCTTCTCAACTCACATGATATTCACGTGCGGACACGAGTTATGTATGTAGTCCGGCTTGCCCGGACCGAAGAAACCTTGTTCCTACAACACCGACCGCGACCTGACAGGCGGGATGGCAGACGTGAAAGGCAAAGGCAAAGCTCGCGAAGAGCCTCTCGCAGACGCGCCGCAAAATCCCCAGCTCATTCGAATCACAAACCACGGTAAAATCCAGAACTGGGTCTCATTCGCGCTTGACTTTCTCGACGTTGGTTCACGCGTTTCCTTTCTTCTCGGGAAATCTTATGGCTTTGTCGGCAGAAACATGAATTTATACCCATTGTACTCCATACTCTTCCGGACACGTCGAAATCCACGCCTTCAGACAATGCGGAGGGAGCAAAACGAGTCTCACATCCGCCTTCACTCTCGCATACCGCCTCGACGGTGCCACGGCTCATTACAGTGGTCGAGATAATCAAGAGGGAGTATTTGAAGAAATTGGAATCGGCGCAGTCGAGCACACTTCTTGGGTTGCATCAGTACAACGAAATTGGAACTTTGGAGGAGGAGCTTAATATCGGAGCTGGCGCTGCAGATACCCAGCTCCCTGATGATCCAGATGCTCAGCGGTCGCAGGCGATTATTGCAGCACTAGAAGGTAGATCCCAGTATGTGTTTTCTTTGTCTTCGTCCTGATGTCAGCGTTTAACGCGAATCCCCAGCCTGAAAACGAAGCAGACTCCTTTCATGCGGATAACGCTGAGTAGGGTAGAGCTTCCCGGTATGACAGCCGCAACGTGAGCGTCACCGGGCGTTTTGGTGTGCACCTCTGAACAATCATGCAGCTATCAGCCCCCGCAAACGCGAAAGATCTCTAAATCTGCGAAGGCTAGGGCGAAACGGAGAGAGAAGAAAACTGCAGAGGGCACCCTTGAACCAGCTGAAGATATGGTCGAGGAACCGTGAGTGGTATCGCGGGCGGCCGAGCCTGGAAATTCATGTCGTGGGGTTTTGACTACGGAGCGACGACTTGTTTGTACGAAGCTCAAAATGCGAATGTAAAAACAATGCGTGATACTTGTGAATTACTACCATACTATACAGCTCATTACACTCTTAACTACAGTATCGCTACAATAATGGATTAGATACAAGACTATATTTCATGGCCAACCCCATCTCAGCTATGCTTCGCCACCTTGGCCCGGTAACGTTCCTTCCAATCTCCCTCCCCTCTCAAGGCTTCCTCCAACCAAATTGCGCGCCGGGCAAATTTCTCCATATCGCGGCCGTTGTAGTAATTGTGTCCGCCTCGTGGATGCTGCGGGACGACGTGTTCGTCCTCCTCAGCTTCTTTGACGTGAAATAACCCGTGCTCGCGGTGCTCTTCGGGCATCTGATACAGACGCCCGTGCAGGAAATAGAACGGCGCGCGTGCGTAGTGGCGATAGCCGAATGAGAGGGGAGGCAATGAGGGGACGCCTAACGGTCGCAGACGACGATTTCAGTCTCAAGCAATGTAACTTTTCAAAATTTGACCTACCATCATTGTACGCTTTCACAGAATATTCAGTCATAGAAGCGTCCCCGTACTTAGCGCGACGACTTTCAAGCAGCTCGATCCAGTACTGGGCTAGCTCTTCGTTCCCTGATCTTGGGACACCAAAGACGACTAGTTTCACGGGGATTGCACCGATGGGAAGGAGCGCCTCGTCGCGGAAAACATCGATAAGGAAAAGATATGCGACCGCCCCTCCCATACTGTGTCCAGTCACCACGAGCTCGGAGACGTCAGCATGCTGCGCGAGGCCGGCCACAACGGCCTCCAGTGCGAGGGCTTTGATTCCCTTATATAGCTGCCAAAAACCAGAATGAACATGCCCGCGCCGAGACGGATGGCGGTGGGTTGCAACACGAAGATCGTACATCGCCTGTGTCATGGTGGTCGTCCCGGAGAACGCGAGGACCAGTTGTCGTGTTTGAGGACGGTATGTCACGTACCCCGAGAGGTCCGCAGCCTTTCCTATGAACTCAGACACTAGGATCGCGCCGTCAAGGGAATTGTAGCCCTCCAGAGGGAAGCCTGGCTCCTTGAGTGTTGCGAGGTTGTCGAAGATGAACTTTGTAGGTACCGGGCTGTAGGTGATTTCCGCAAATTGACCTGAAGACATGGATTCGTGAGGTGCCAGTGTCGCTCATATTTGTTCCTTCGTACCGATTTCAGAGAGGTAGTCCGTCACTTCCAGTGGCGGAATATCTTTCGAGGAAAGTGTGTGCGGAGAATAACTCGCCATGATTTTCGATATCCATCGAAAGTTGACGAGAGTTTCGGAAGCATACATATGCTTCTGTTCCTTGGTCAATGCATATTTGCGTTTGGTATTACTGGCCGTCGACGCGTCCCCGAAATTCGATAGTGAAGGTTTTGCGAGAAAGCCCATGCGATGACGTAATTAGCACCGGCTCAGAAATTCAATTTCGTCCCGAAGAGCCGGTACAAGTCCACGCTTTGAGCTTTCAAAGCAAAACGACCATGTCAGATCCATCCAACTGGTCTGGTCTTTCTCCAGGCATTCAATCGCGGATCGTGACTATCAACGACTTGGAAATGCATATATTAGAAGCGTCTCCACCCAATTCAAGCGCGTCTTGTGCACCGCTAATCGTTCTCTTGCACGGCTTCCCTGAGCTGGCATAGTGAGTATGACTCGTGCAATCTGACGACCTGATTCACCCCGAGTAAAGCTCTTGGCGGAAAGTACTCGTCCCATTGTCTGAAGCGGGATACCACGTCGTCGCACCCGACCAACGCGGCTATGGGCGCACCAAAAGCATTCACGCAGAATACCCAATCAAATTCGAGGACGATCTCACCCCGTTCCGAATGACGAACCTCGTCAAAGATGTAGTGGCGCTCGTTTACACCCTTGGCTATCAGTCTGCTGCCGCTGTCGTGGGACACGACTTTGGCGCGTCTGTCGCGGCGTTTTGTGCGCTCATTCGCCCGGACGTGTTCAGGTCTGTGGTGCTGATGAGCTCACCGTTTCCTGGCCCACCGAAGCTTCCGACGAACCATGCCTCGGGTACGCAGGTGAAGCAGATCGAAGCCGCGTTTGTGAAGCTCGATCCCCCGCGCAAGCACTATACGCTGTATTATTCCACGCCCGAGGCGAATCGAGATATGATGAACGCGCCGGACGGACTGCGTGCGTTCTTGCGCGACTACTACCACGCGAAGAGTGGGGACTCGGAGCACAATGCGCCACATTCGCTCAAGGCGCCGGAGGCAGCGGTTATGGCGGAGCTGCCTCATTATTATGTGATGCGCCTGGATGAGACAATGCCCCAGTCTGTGCGAGGGTCCCGCCCGTCGAAACAGATAGTAGAGGGGAATTTGTGGTTGACGGAGGAGGAGTTGGATGTCTATGTTGCGGAGTATACGCGCACTGGCTTCCAGGGAGGATTGAATATGTACCGGATGGCGACCAACCCGGCATTGTCGTCGGACCGCGAACTGTTCTACGGGATGAAGATTGTCGTGCCGGCTATGTTTGTTGCTGGAAAGAAGGTGACGGTTTCTCTGTCTTTCACACCATCTGCATCGTTGATCATTCTGAATCTTGTCGAAAACAGGATTGGGGAACCTATCAGCTCCCTGGGGTAGTCGATGTCATGAGAGAACAGGCATGCGAGAATATGAAAGACTTTGTATTGATCGACCGTGTAGGCCATTGGGTGCAGCAGGAACAGAGTGGTGAAGTAGTAAAGCAGATATTGCGTTTTCTAGGGAAATCGCAACCGTGAAAAGTCGAATTGTAGCAGCATATGTAGCATAAAGTACCAAGAAATATAGCCTATACAGTATCAGTATTCAGTTTATCCGAGAGAATTCTATAACTTCTTCGGGTGGGTAATGGTGACTTTGATTCTTTGACCGGGCCATCCGAGACGGTGGGACATGTCCTTTTCGGCGCGGACCTCTATCCGTCCAAGACACTCTGTCTTAGGTGTTGCCAGCGCAGCCTTGTTCTTCGACATGAAATACGATGTCAAATCGCTGGAGGTGCGCTTTATGGACTGATGACAGGTGCATTTGTAGTGAATGGTGTAGGCGCCGTCGTCACTTCGATAGGCTTCTCTGTCATCGAGGCTGTTTCGGGTTGTTAGTCTATCTCTCAGCTACGCTTGCGGCGCGGTGAACGTACTTGAATTGTAAAGAAGTATTGTGTCTCAGGTTGCGCGCCACTTCGCGCGCTTTAAGTTTGTGGTCTGGGTCGAGTTCCGTGATGATTGCGTACGTCCCGTGAAACCGTAGGGGATTGGCATTATCAGGATAAGACTGCTTAATGGCTTTGTGGAGGTCTGAAGCGGAGATGAATTTTTGGTATTGAGACTCGGTCGTGGGTATAGCGGAGGGTATCTGGGCATGGTTCAGCGAGAGACAATAGCAGACCAATTGAGTACAGACTTGAAAGATGCTTTCATTCTTCTTGAAGGGTTCCATCTTCTTGAACCGCTTTCTGATGCGCTCCAGCGCGTCGCCCTCGTTCTCTCCGTCTGGCGTCTTTCTCTTCAGCGGTTTGGTTGGCTCAACCGAATGCGAAGGAGGAACGTTGACCCGCGTAGCCAGCTGAAACACTCGCATCTTCTGTTCCCGTTTCCTCGCCGTCGCGCGTCTCTTCGACGCATTTCTTTTATCGCGGCAGTTTTGGCAGCTTGAATATCCTCTGCTTGTTACGGGGGAGCGATGGCACAGGTTGCATGTCGCAAGTGGCGCATCAGAGACAAAAGGATTTGAGATCGGTGTGATATCCATGAAGGTTGGGAGGAGGAGAACTTCGAGAAGACGGACGCAATAAACAAAAGGCGCGTTGGGGGTTCGCGGTCACGGGATAGTTACGTACATCCATCACGACTGCCGAAGCCAAACAAGACCGCAGCCAGTTTTAACCCTAACCCTAACCACCCTAACCACCTAACCAAACCGTAGCCTCCCTAAGGCCCACAACGCCGAGTGCGACAGCCCACGGAGTGTTCGGCGACGTGCTGGGTGTCGAGGACGACACATTGAACGTTACTCTTCGTTTTTTTGGTACTGGCGAAGCTTGATACTTAGCAATTACTGAGTTGATTATCCTCTCCAAGTCAACTTCCTCGACTTCCTGAATCCTCAAGAACTCTCAACTGGTCGACTAAATCTGTGTCAGATGGCGCCGAAAGGCGATCCAGCTCCGAGAAAGCCGCCACGTCGTCTCTTCTCGTTTGACTCTACGAAAACTTCGTCAACGAGGCGCTCCGAGTCCGCTTCTGAGTCGGACACTGATTCTACTACTGCCAGTAGTAGTTCTTGGCGGCACTTTCGCGGTCCATCTAGGTTCAATACACTTGGCCAGGTAGATGAAGATGCATCCGAGCAGTCTAACAACAAAGGCAAATCCGGGCACTTCAAAGGTGCCTCTGAGCCTCACACTCGTTCTGAGAGCCCCATTCGCGATCCCGACTCGCACTCGGGTTCCCGACTGGGTCTCCGCAGACCTCCCCCACTATCTACAAGCCGACCTCCTACCCCGGACTCCAATCCACCTCCTTCACCTTCCTCCATTCGCTGGGCGCGTCTCCGCCAGCATGTTCTCCCAGAGACTGAGAACGAAGCCGCTCCAACTCACTCCCCGCAACCTTCTATCTCCTCTTCATCCGTTTTCTCCGCCATCCCTCCACGGAGCCAGACCCCGAAACCCTCCAAATTCGTGCAGCGTCTAGGATTCCGCCAAGTCGTCGAACATGCGCGTGAAATGGTCGTCGACGACACGCGTAGGCTCGGCCAAGAGCTCCAACGCGCATGCTGGGCCGCTCGCTCCGTTGATTCGACGTACAAGTCTAGCCGCGACCAGTATCTCCCATTCATGTCTCCCACCACTCCCGCGACTCCAGCAACCGCGCCCAGAGGGGAGTTGCGCCGCCCGCCTTCCATGCAGTCACTGGCTATGTCTTCTCGCGGTGCACAGTCGACTCCGTCGCTCAAGCCTCTCTATCAAACCATTTTGCTGCACTCAAAGCCGGAAGATGGTATATCACCCGTGCCTGTACTTCCGCAGGAGCCGCAAGTGCTGGCTACGCTCCTTTCGCCTTTCTTGAACGCCGAGAAAGCCGTTCGAGTCGACGAAGACCGTTGGTTCGCCTTCGAGGCATTTGACATCATCTTCAAGACATGGAATCCTCCTACAGACGTTAGTGTTGCCAATACCTCAGCCATTCAGAGACTAATGTGCTTTACAGGCTGTCGCCATGGAGCGTTGCCGCTGGTGCTGCAAAGCTGCCCTGATTCCGCATTCCCCACTCAGGCTTCGTATCATGCGTGCCTTACGAATGTTGCTCAATCCTGCCGAGTTTGCGTACAAAGCCACAACACCCGCCTCGATCCAGATCATCGCTATTGGCCTGTTCTCGCTTCTTCCGACAATCCATGGATCAGGGGAAGAACATACAATCATCAATGAAGGAATCATACACCTTCTTGCTGGTGACTACGGCGAATTGGATGTGGTTGCCTTCGAAGAGCAATTCAACGCTCTTTTCGTCGCACAGGATAGCGATGGTGCTGTACGACAGGCTCTGGTGCTCGATGCGCTCGCTAGCTGTCTTGAGAATGGCGCTGACTCGACGCGACGATGGCTCTTACAAAACGCAGTCGAGGTACGTCACCATCAACTCACTCTCTTCAATAAGCCGCTCATCGTTGCCGCAGGAATACTGGCCCCGCCAACCAGAAGATGTCGTTTTCACACCTCTCCTCGGAGCCGTACAGGGCCGCAAACTCGCCACCTTCTCTCGCACAGCCCTCAATGTCCTTCGCACCAAACCACGACGCGCCGAAGACGCCGAATTCGTCGTACACTTCACGCAAACGCGCGTTGTGCCTGAGCTTGCTGCCATGCGTACCGCGAACGCAGGCGCCCTCGAGGCTCGACGGAATGTAGTCGGCATTGCGCTGGAGTTACTTGTTCCCGAGACGCCGCGGGAGCTTGGGTTGTGGGCGATGACCTTGCTTGCGGAGTGGTATAGAAATCCCAAAGCAGATTGGAAGGCGACTATCGATACTGCCATTCAGCGTTCTGTGAGTTGAGCAGGATGATCGTTTTCTGTTACTTGCTGAAGTGTCTGTAGATAACCGAGAGTCTTTGGCCCGCAGTGTTCTCTGTATTGACTGCTCTACTTGGTGGTCTTCCGGATGACGTTCGGAAGCCATTGATTGCTGTCATCCTTCCAACTCTTGCTGATGTGAGTGCGTTCGGTCCTGCTATCGATTCCTCTAAAAATCATTCGCCTGTTAGCGTCTGGTCGACGATCCACCACCACTTCCATGCCTACCCCTAACCGACTTCTTTGACAAGGTCTCCCAGCTCTACCCTCAAGTATTCTACAAGCCTCTATTTGCTTGTGCGGCGTCGAACAAGGAAGTGACCGTCATCAATCATCTTTGTGGGATCACTGCCGTTGCGCGCTTCCTTCCCGACTTTTGGACACGCGACGCGGAGATGATGTCCATCGCTTTGATGAGCGGAGGCGGCGCTAGCAAAACGCCAACTGCGGAGACTGGCCCGGTGTGGGGCACGGCACGGCTGGGACAGTCGGTGCTGCTCGTAGAGATGATTGGAAAAATCCAATCGATTCGGCGCATGAAAGACAAATCAGCAGTAGGTCGAGCATCGCAATCTCGCTTCTTCAAAGTGCTGACATGCACAGAGCCCGGATAGTGTCTATGTCGACATCATCAAGTTCGTGCTCGCGCTCGAAACGCGATTGGGATTACTGATCGAGGTCAAGGTTAGCAGCGTCGATTTTCTCGTTACATAGCGTCCCTGACAATTGTTCAAGGAACGAACCAGTCTCACTCCCTTGTCCCAACGAATGCTCTTCATGATGTTGTTTCGGGAGTTCAGGCTGCTCACAAGATCGCTCAAAGTGTATGTTCCTCAGACTCTGTGGGGTGGGTCAGAATCACCAAGACCCCTCGCAGGCCTGGGTGGTTATCGCGGCTGGTTGCGTGGTTTGCCGAATCGCATGAAGAAACACAGTTGAATGACGACTCGGACCTTGAGATCATCGATGCCGTCGCACAAATTCAGGGTATATATGCTGCAGCTAGGGATAACGTTGGTTCTTCCCGGCAGAAGGTAAACTATCTTACCCTCTCTCATTTGAAAAACGAGTATTTTCTGACTGGCGTTCAGCAACGAGGGACCCTTGTTTTCTCCGCCGCGTACGACGGGGGCTTCAATTCCAATGGATCGAACGAGCCGAAAGCGGGGATATCTAGCGCTTTTGCTGAAAAAGAACAACTTGTACTGTCTCTAGGGAAAGGATTCGAGCCAAAAGCGTTGAAACTGCTTGTCACGATGTCGACCTTGTTGTCCGCCGATGACCTTCTGCGGATCGGGCCACTGGTATGGGAACATCATCTCACCCACACCGATGCTAGTTCGGTCTCTGCAGTCAGTGAATTTCGTACGAATACTAGCAGACACCAACTCACTTTCTAGGCCTGTTTTCTCGTTATGCAATGCGCTGAAAGGACGCCGCAAGAGATGGTGGTACATATCGAATTCGATTTGCGTAGGTGTGCAGTCCGTCTCAACTGCAAAATGAGTCGACTCATCGCGGTCAATTCAGTTCTGATGATACCACTCGATTGCATGCGGTTCGGCGTATCAATACGCTGTCCAGTTGGCGATTCCAAATAATGTCTCAGCAAGTGGTTTCGGACCGCAATCATCGTGCATTCAAGCTGGCAAGAGGTGCCCTGCCGTTCGTTGCCACAGATATCGGTTCTGGGAATTATGTGCGCGAAGACGACCTTGAACAAAGCAAAAGCAATCTTCCGTTGGAGTTGCGAAAGCGGCTTGTCGAGATTGGTTGGGCTCAGGACGACGCTCCGGTTGACCAACAACTCGAATGGATCAAGACTCCAATATCCAATCTCCCAGCCCTTTTCCTTGACCGCCTGGATATGTCTGGAAGCGACCAGAAAGGCACGATTTCTGTCGCTGATTCCCCCAGTCCTGCTTCGACTCCCAATCCTAGTCCTAGGGCCTCACCGTCGCCGTCTAGTTCAGGCACGAAGCTCGACGAGGTGACCCTCCTCAGGCGCAACTCAAGTTCTGGTGGACCATCGTACGGCGTTAAACGTCGGGCAGTATTCGTTCCGTCACTTGCCTCCATTTTCCCGAGGCTAGCCACCACTGTGATCGATCCCAATTTTCTCATCGCTGCCACGGCTCGAAGCACTGTAGTCGACTTGATGCGGAATGACCCCGCCTTGCTCGTACGCCCTGTCCTAGATCTTCTAGTAGGCAGTCACAAAGATATCGATGTGGCTATATCTTCATTTCGGGCGTTCTTGCATGTTCGACGCACGCTGCCTCCTCCGATGTCACACACGGCGTTCAACAGTATCATCGGGTTCCTCAAATTGCATTTGAAAACCTCCTCAGCAGCGGAGGACTCGTTACACGATTTCGCGCATACGATGCCCGTGATCGCCAAACTTGTGACCCAGGTTCAAGATATGTCTATTCGAGAAATTCGTCGTGCCAAGGTGGAGACCTTTCTCATACCATCTGGATCCCTTTGGTTCCAGACGCCGGCTCCCGCGGGACCAATGTTCCCACGGAATCTGGGCTCAATTCCTACGCCGTCAGGAAGCGTCCCTCCAGATTTGATATACGTGACGATGATACGGTTATCACAGAACATGCTGTTTCTAGCTATGCTCAAGCGGAATCCTCAGGACGTTCAGATGATTCGGAAAAGCATGACGCGGCTGGTACTACCTTCCCTCGACCAGCGTCCCGACGCTGCTTCCATCGGAATCAGAGACTTTGCGGCGGTCAGGGCTGAGCAGACCCGTCCTCAAATGAGCTTCGTTGAATACAGCGTCAACAACCTGTCCATGATTGTTGCGCGGAGCTACTTGCTACTCATTGCTCAAATCTTTCGCTCCATGTCGCGCCATCTGAGTGATCGCAATGAGCTAGCGGTTCTTATCGACGGCCTCAACCGTATCCTTCTCGCTCATGGCTCGGACATTGGCATCGTTGCGCAAGCCTTGATAGGTAGGATCAGAATTATACATCTATTTCAGCTGTCTGACTTCGAAGTCCAGCGTTGATGGTGGCCAGTACGCGATTTCGGCGACTCTTCACATCTGGAGGGGGTTATACGCTCTTCATTCCCGTGCTGTACGTCCTTTCCGTTTTTGCCTTTTCGATCTCAAACCTCTATGCTGAAGGATCAAGATCTATACCGAATCTGAGCTTCACGATGGAATACGATTGGCGATAGAGTACACATTCAATCGTTTCTATGCTTTGCACAAAGATGCCTTCGTGTTTCAAAGCATTGATTCGATGGCCGCTATCATGTCTCTTCCGGATATTCCGGCGGAATGGATGGCCAAGAATGTTTACGCTTTATTTGCTACACTGACGAGGAATATTCCGTCAACGACCCCAGATGCAGCTGGCATAGCGGGAGCCAACAGGTTTCAGGAAAGAGAGGCACTCATGTTCAGCACTGCCGATGAAAAACCGCAGACCTTTCTGGCTTCACTGAAAAAGAGCGGAACGATGGACAACAAGGTCATCGTGAATCTCCCAGAAGAATACGAAACCAAGCGTCTTGGCCTCGATAATCTCGTTCGACTCTTCCTCACCGTAGTCGCCCATGACCCCACGATTATGCGTTCGCAGCAATTCCTGCGGTTCTTCCGGTATCTCGCGCCCAGCCTCTACCATGCATCTTCATCTGCGAGGTCGGTCCTGAAGGAAGGTATCGACGCCCTAGGTGTCATACTGATGCGACCGTTTGCAAAGTCAAAAGCCGATGCTGCTCGTCCTCCCGAAGAGCCTTCCATGGAATCATTATTGTCAAGCTTTCCCGAAGGCCTACTACCCGACAAAACGAAAACTCCTAGTGATCCGCTCTCTATGCGAATGGAGTATCTGCTCCTGATAGTCAGCTACACCCAAGCTGGCGGCGTCGTTTCCCCTCCCGCTTCCCATCGCGCGCTCGAATTGGTGAAGCAGCTGATGCGCGAATGTGGCAACGAAATCAGGGACCCTGTTTCTTCTTTCTTGGCTGATTACACCAGGTACTCGTTGATCCGCGACAACGCGAACGTGCGGACCTTGAAGGCTGTTGTTGGGCTTATAGGTGATCTGTCGTCTGTCGTCGACGCGTATACCACGACACTCGACCTCTCGGGCGTATTCAACGTGGTAGCGCAGCTATGTCGTGAAACTGCGTATGCAAACGAGCGCCTTTTCTCGCGTGTCGTCATTTCACAAATATGTTCTCCTGCGCTTGCAGCTTGCGAGAAAGCGGCGTCCGAGAAACTTTTGTTCTCTCTTCCAAGTCGTTCAGCCCTCATAGGTCTGGTCGCGCAGGCTATCACTCTCCATGGGTCAGATGTGATTGCAGAGCTGGAACGACGCAGGCCGTCCTATGAGTTTCTGGCTGGATTTGTCTTTCCTCTGACACTGAGGCTGAAGACGGCGAATCAAGTTGGCACAGACGGGGCACTGCCAGAAGCATGGCATCGCGATGCGTATACGAAGACCTGGCTCCGATTATTGACATATTGTATGAATGCGTGTCAACAACCAGATGTGGACCCTCACGAGCGCCCAAAGTCCCCTGACCGGCGACGATCTGCGACCGCAGTCAGCAAATCGCCTGTAACGACCTTCGTTGCGGCGTTACAAGTGCTGAAAGTCATCCTAATTCGAGCACAAGAGGAGCTCTCCAGTTGCTTGCCTGGGATTTGGAGTCGAATTGCACTGTTTCTGAAAACTGTTCTTGGAGAAGGAGGTGCTGCCTTTGCCCTCCGAGCTGCACGGGACCTCTCACCGACCACATCCCCCATGGGTTCCCCGCGGTCCAGTTCTCAATTCGAGCATTCACAATACCTCTCCAACTCACTTTCCGGCCATTTCGGCTCTCCAGGACACGGACGGTCGCTAGCGAGTCCCCGGATCGTCGACTACGCCCTCTGGTCTTTCCTCGAACTCATCTGTGCTTACCGCAGCCCCCTCATACTCCAGATGCGTCTCTTCATCCAGGAGAAAGTAGTGACATTGAACCAAGAGCTCCGTCAATACACCGGCACCGTGACTCCCTCATCTCGGCGCGGCTCAACAGCATTCTCTAAACCCCGACGACGAAGCATGATCCCTTCTCCGGAAGCCTCTCCGGGTCTCAGTCCCACTACATCCTTCGTAAACATCGGCCACCCCTCAGTCCTTTCGCTCGATCCAGGCCGGCAAGCAGGGTATTACCAACCTTCCTCACCAAGCGACGTCCGGGCTGGAAGTAATCGAATCGTACACCTAGGGCCAATAGCTCAACCTGCTCTGCATCCATCGTCTCCCGGCGGTGGTGGACGAATCAGATCGATGGCCAAATCGACGAAAGTGCGCTCTGTGGTTCTCATACAAGCGACGTATCGCCGGATTCGACTGGTGCAAACTGTGTTTGGGTATGATCGAGACTTGCTGCCGGGTGCGGAAAACCCCCACGAGGAGTTGATGCCGACGTGGACGCAGGCGCAGGCGTTGGATGCGTTGGTGCAGGAGACGAGGGGGCTGATGGAAGAGTTTGAGGAGGCGTTTTGGACTGCAGCGGATGATCTGGTTATGGTGGATCCCGACCAGTCGATGGAGCAGATTCAAATCTAGATGTTGCGTATTGTACTCATTCGTATTCTTTCAAGTTGTTGATTTAATCCACTGTATTCTTCTCTTGACTTACTTACCGCACTGTACATACATTTCCGCGTATTCGCTACCCAGGTCGAGATTAAAGGTATATATCCATGAGCATGTGAAACCAGGGTAAAACCACATCTAACAACTCATAAATTACTCAAAACAACTGGCCCAACAAGCCGGCGGCCAACGACATAGCCAAGAGCAGTTGGATGCCGTTGCCAGCGAGTCCTTGCATGCCGGGGACACCATTGAGGTCGGTTGTGGCGTTAGTAAGAGCGACAGAGGGGGTGTTGGTGGAGGAGTTGGCACCGTAGACGTAGGCGGTGATGTCGGCGCCGGGAGGGGTGGGATCGTTGCAGGTGATGTTGACGGATTGGACGAGGGCGTAGAAGTGGCCGGCGGAGACGTAGTCGGGGTCGTTGTAGTCGATTAATCCGCCGGACCCTGGGTGTTATTTATGAGGATCGTGACAACGAACAAGAAATAGATATGATATATCTCACATTGCACGGTTCCAGCGGCGCTCGACGCGGTTCCTGCGGGCCAGATACTTGGGAGGTTGCTCAGTAGCAGATTGGGGGGAACAGAAAGACGGTGTTCACCTGAACTGAATACGCGCGGGGGTTGTGGGGTATTGCGTGACACCGTCCGCCACTGTGTCGGACTTCTTGACAGTGCGGACGACTTTGCCATCGATGAGGAACTTGAGCGTGTCCGGTTGCCAGTCAATCTGTTGTTTGTTCTCTTTGTGAGTAGAGGTGTGAAACGAGGGAGCTTGAGAACGAACGGTGTAGTCGTGATAGTTCGAGAAAGTGTCACTCAGGCCGGTGGCGACATCTCCGTGGTTGGGCTTCGTGACGAGACCTTGCCAGAAGTAGTTTGACTGGGCCTCAGTGGTTGTGTTGCCGGGGAATTCCCAGTCCTTTGGAGATAAATAATTGGGTGAGGGGGACGCGGGAGTCGACGACATGTGGTTACGCACAATTTCATCCTTGACGTTGCTCATGGTAATGAAAGCGGTGACGATACCGGCCCAGCGACTTGCCTTCACTGAAGTGAGATCGATGATCAGCAGACGGATTTTTGCCCGACAGATTGCTTCGCTACGTACGTCGGGCAGTGACAGTGCCGTAGTGGAAGTAACGCGTAGAAGAGATACGAGTGCCACCGTTTTGCTCCGTCAGGAGCATGGCCAACTCTCCATTACTATTCATGATGTTGCCGCTTTCAACGATGAAGTCTTTGAGAGAATTCAGAAGAAGCAGTGATTGTGCCAAGAATTCGGCGTACCGTACGCGCTGGCGTTCCCATCGAATAATGTAGCATTCGAGAGAACGCGCGAGTTGTCTGCAAAAGTGTGCTACGATCCCTCGCGTCACTTCAGGGGCGATTATGGCCGCTTGAACACTCACGACAGCATTCTTGCATATGGGATTGGGTTTGCACGAATCCAGAGTGTGCGAAGCGAGCGGGTTGCAGCCTCCTAGGCAGAACTAAAATACCGGGTGAGCCCTTTCACACCAGGACTGAGGGTCGTAGTCCAACATACAGGCTGAGTCGAACCACAGAAGCCGAATTCACTGCAGCAGGGAGCGGAGGCGGGGCATGAGGTTGTAGCGTTGCTAGCAGCCAGAAAAAGTCAGGGAAAGCTTCGAGCTGCATTGAATAGACTGCTTGATATGTACCATGTTGCGACCGCTTGAACGAGCGGGAGGGCGAGAGAAAAGAGGGGAAGCAGGACCGCCAGGGAATGCATGCTTTAATGAGGGTGATACGCCGAGTGCGTCGTGGTGAGCGGGGAAGGCAAGAGTATGAGAGCACAGGGATTTCGGAACACGTGCTGTGGCCTTCGCAACCCGAGCATCAACTCGCTCTGTTGCGAACACAGGTGAACACCGTTCCGCAGCCAAGCAGCCCAGCCTACTGTCCAAGAATGAAGCTCAAGCCCTCTCAAGCCTCAAGGCCGTTATTCCAAGAGAGTCCAAGCATATTAACATGGGTGAAGAACGGCTATTTACATAAAAAATCGCAATCAGTCCGTCGAGCGGTCAGGGCCGCCAACAGACTGAGATCTGAGAAACTGCTTCGTTAGAGGAGGAGGGCCCACACTGACTGAGATTCAAGTTATGTAAATTTGATTGAACGATGATGAACTACGGCAAGTGAGCACCGGTGCGACCGACACACTCCGACACACCACTATTCCCCCGGCCCACGCGATCAACGACCACAACGAGACCCGCTCGGGTACTGATGGCGGCACCATGACTGGCAAGATTGAACACGCCGTCGGGTCCATGGTCGGCAGCAAATCTCTGAAAGCCAAGGGCATTCAGAAGGAGCAGTATGTACCAGTTTCTTTCGTCGCCAGGACAGGACAATCATTGACGATCGATTCTTTTTTTCAGGGAAGCGCGCGCTCTGAAGGTTCAGAGCGAGGAGCTTGCTGAGGCTGAGCGGCTAGAAGCGCAAGCTTCTGCACGCCGCGAGCGCGCAGTCGCTCACGGAGCCCACCCTCATGCACAACATTTAGGGGGTATTCCACCTGCAACTGGCGGCAACACCAACACATTCCAGTAAATTGTAACGATACCAAATAATAGCGAAATGTATTACCAGCCTTAAAGTTATTAATGGACTCTTGAATGCTTCGACTACTGTGTTTTGTAACGTTGGATCGAATTCGGTTGTGAACTTGTTACTCACATGAATCGGATTTACCGACGGTTCACTAGCCAAATATGGATTTCTTGTTGGCCTTTCATCTGCCCAGTGCGTACCCAACGGAAACAACACTTTCGAGTGAATTCGATTGTGAATTTACATAAATCGCATCCACCGCAGCAGCAATCCAAGCGGCCGCCCACAAGAACTGCTCAGTGTTGGACGGAAAGGACACACATTGGTTGATTCTTAGTCTATCTAGCTATTAGGTCGGAGAAGACTACGACGACGTCTTGAAGGCTCTCAGATTCGATTTCACTGGCGCAAATCGCATTCGCACCGGCCAAGTCAGCCTGGGAGGCCGCTCGAATCCTTGCCAACTCTATATTACATTTAAAAATTCCGCTTTCTTCCCCTCTCTCTTTGTCTTTCTTTCTAGAGAATCTCAAAGTAGCTACCCAGCGCTATTAATCCACAGCGCATGCCGCCTCACGAGCTCAGCAACAATGTCCTCCTCGATCTCTTTCTCCTTCACCTGGGGTGTCCCCGTAACGGTGGGTGTATTGGGGATTCGCAGCCATGATTCCACAAAAGTCATGCTGTCGTTGGTGTTGTTGGTTGGGGACTTTGGCGGCGGTGGGGGAGCGGGGACGGAGGTCTCCTCCGTAGCGGCACCATGTGGGGTAGTTTCGGCGGTGGTCTGACTTCCCTGGGCGGCGTCTCCGTCCTCAGTGGATGTTGTTGGAGGGACATTCGAAGCCGCTGCAGGGACTTCTTCTTGCGCTGTCGTTTCGAGCTCTGGATTCCCTGCTTCCAGTGTCGCCTCTTCCTCCACACCAGGAGGCAACGGCGGCAGCGGCTTCCGCTTCCGCTCGACAAACATAACCTGCCACTTGCGCGTGTGCAGTTCGTTGCCAATGACGACCTGGTGGCCATATCGCTCCAGCGCAGCGCGCGCTTTCGGGACGAGTAGCCGCTCTTCTGTTTCTAGCTGTGACGAGGTCAGCTAGATGGTACGAAAAGTCATAGCATGATAGTTACCTTGAAAGAGACTATATATCCGTCCGGAGTCCATTCCTCCACCATAGGCTTGAGGATCTTGGGCACCTGATCCATTTCAATGTGCAAGCTTCCCTTGCCAGATTGGATCTTGTGTTCCGACTACAAGCAAGAAACGGTTTCAGCATGCGAAGATACAGAAACAGGAACAATGCCAGAAGGCAGCCCACCATCTTCTGCCTGGGCAAGAAAAAATCGCTCACGGCCGCGGCGAGATAATACATCGCGCGGCGTCGCAGAACGGAAAGTTCCTGGGAGACAGCTCGAAGGAGCCATAGGTAATCGTTCACCGTGACGAACGTGAGAGTGTGCAGCGTGCCGGCGGTCTGCACGCGCTTGTACGCGGTTAGCACGGCAAGGAGGTCTGCGCCTGCGCGTTTGTCCGCTGCGACGCCGACTGCATCGTCTTCCACGGTCAGGAGGTCCAGGAACGGATTCGTTGAGTGCGAGTAGTGTCGGCTGAAGGGCTGCAGACTGAACTGCCGGTGCATGAATATGACTGCGTAGCCGGCTTCGAGGAAGTATTCGGCAGAGGTCGCACCGCGCGTTCCTGGAAACATGTGAGGATGACAAGAGAAAGATTCAATCGTTTTGCTTACCAGCGCTGAAGTTATCCAAGAATCGCACACTATAACAACAACAGCGCAGCACTCATAATGAGCTGTGTGCAGCACGCAAAGGTAACGCTCTCACACGTTGAGTTCCAGCGGTACAGTGGTGCCTCCGCTCTGTGTATATCAAATTTCAGATAAGAATTGCGCTGGAGTCTTATGGCAAGGAAGACGCACAGTAACGAGCACAACGTTCCGATTTTGCGAAACTTGGCGATGCACAAACTCTTTGACGCCAGCAATGTGCTCAGCGAGCGATGGAGGCACGGGCTGCGTTGCAAAGTAGGACTCGGCAGAAAAGGCAATCGGCTCTTCTTGCATGTTGTGAATTGGCCCAAATTCTAGTTTGGTGAACCCGAATATGTATGCTGTCGAGGTTACAGGATGATCGCGGCAGCACCACAGGAGGATCTAGGTATGTTTGCCTTGAGAACAGAGGCAGTGGTACGCCGATGTAGCCCTTCAGATAAATAGCGTATAGGATTGGGATAGCAGCAGAAAGTAACCAAGGACCTTGCAAAAATGTGGTCGAGATTGAGATGGGATGATTCCGGCTATCCGGCAGCCGAGAATAACTTGTCTGTCAAAATGCGTCCATGTTGCATCCTTGACCACCGCACTCCTTCATGTTCAACTCAATTGAACACGAGCACCCTGCTCGTTCACGCGCTTGCCCAGCTCGAAGACGATCGATTCAATCCCTCACAAAACGGGCTTCATGGAGCACGCAGCCTGCCCTCCTTCGCAACGTTGTTCCTTATAAAATTTCTCGTGAACGACATGTCTGGACTCTGGTTTCGTTCAGAAGACTCGCGTCCATCCTTCGGACCCTCAACCTTTTGTGTCAACAACCAACCACCATCAGTTACTGTGACTCTTGTTTGAACTCCAGCCTCGCTCGCGGATGTAGTAGTACTTTGAACGATCGAACCTCAGCCAAACCTCTTTTACATGGACAGCCAAGGTCTCCTGCTTCAAGCTCTCGGCGTTGTGCGGCACGTTGGGACACACTTACATACGTTCGAACGACTGTCTTCAAAAAGTTCATGAAGTCTTGTATACGAGACTAGGGACACACCACAATTGATTCGGTCATTCCTGTTCTTCTTTCCTGCCTTCCCAGTTCAACACTGACATCAAATGCAGTACTTGCCTGCTGTCGTTATCGCTCAGATGGATGCTGCGGTGAATGCGATTCATGTAACCTCAAATCGAATTCATTCAACACTGGTCCAACAAAATAAGGAAGAGGCGACACTGGAAGCAGGGAATCCAGAGCTCGAAACGACAGCGCAAGAAGAAGTCCCTGCAGCGGCTTCGAATGTCCCTCCAACAACATCCACTGAGGACGGAGACGCCGCCCAGGAAAGTCAGACCACCGCCGAAACTACCTCACATGGTGCTGCTACGGAGGAGACCTCCGTCCCCGCTCCCCCACCGCCGCCAAAGTCCCCAACCAACAACACCAACGACAGCATGACTTTTGTGGAATCATGGCTGCGAATCCCCAATACACCCACCGTTACGGGGACACCCCAGGTGAAGGAGAAAGAGATCGAGGAGGACATTGTTGCTGAGCTCGTGAGGCGGCATGCGCTGTGGATCAATAGCGCTGGGTAGCTACTTTGAGATTCTCTAGAAAGAAAGACAAAGAGAGAGGGGAAGAAAGCGGAATTTTCAAATGTAATATAGAATTGGCATGGATTCGAGCGGCCTCCCAGGCTGACTTGGCCGGTGCGAATGCGATTTGCGCCAGTGAAGTCGAATCTGAGAGCCTTCAAGACGTCGTCGTAGTCTTCTCCGACTAGCTAGAATCAACCAATGTGTGTCCTTTCCGTCCAACACTGAGCAGTTTTTGTGGGCGGCCGCTTGGATTGCTGCTGCGGTGGATGCGATTTATGTAAATTCACAATCGAATTCACTCGAAAGTGTTGTTTCCGTTGGGTACGCGCTGGGCAGATGAAAGGCCAACAAGAAATCCATATTTGGCTAGTGAACTGTCGTTGAATCCGATGAGTAACTTCACAACCGAATTCGATCCAACAAAACATAGTTGTCGAAGCATTCAAAAGTCCATATTAATAAGGCTGGTAATACATTTGGCTATTATTTGGTATCGTTACAACAGTTTTCTCCATTCACTGGAATGTGTTGGTGTTGGGGCCGGTGGTAGCTGGGGGAACACCGCCCAAGTGGCCAGCATGAGGATGGGCTCCGTGAGCGACGGCGCGCTCGCGGCGTGCAGAAGCTTGCGACTCCAACCGCTCAGCCTCGGCGAGCTCCTCGCTCTGCACCTTCAGAGCACGCGCTTCCCTGAAAAAAAAGAATCGATCGTCAATAATTGTCCTGTCCTGGCGACGAAAAACTGGTACTGACTGCTCCTTCTGAATGCCCTTGGCTTTCAGAGATTTGCTGCCGACCATGGACCCGACGGCGTGTTCAATCTTGCCAGTCATGGCGCCGCCGCCAGTTCCCGAGCGGTTGTGGTCGTTGATGGCGTGGGCCGGGGGAATGGTGGTGTCGGTGCCACCCATGCCCGTACCCATACCCGTGCCGGTGCTACCGTAGTTGTCGCCGGCCATCATACCGTCATCGCGCATGCCAGCGCCAGCGTGGTGGTGTCGGCCTTCGTGCATCTGCATCAAGTTCATGAGCGACACGTCCCAAGCAAAAAATAAGGGGAAAAGAAACGTACACCGGCGCCACCCATACCAGCACCGCCCATACCGGCGCCCATGCCAGCTCCTGTGACGGGCATCGTTTCGTGGTGTGTCCTACCAAGACCGGTAGTGCCAGCACCAGCGCCGTAGCCAGTGTCAGCGAGGTCGTTACCGACGGGGTGGTGGTTGTGCTTCTCGAGCTACGAGCCAAGTGTCAAAGGATAGAACAATGGGGCGGATGAAGGGGCATCACACACCTTGTTGTGGTTGTCAGAAGAACCGAAAAGAGGCATTATGTGTGGGGTTCGTTAGGGGGGAAAGTGGTGAAAGGTTTAATGAGTAGTGGGGAGTGGGTGAGTGAGTTTGTTCGTTAGATTGTGAGGAAATAGAGGGGCAATTGGTGCAGTATTTATTCTGTTCGCTTAGGCCACTGACGTAGATTCGTCGTAGGGTGAGCGCATTGTGGTCCTGTGGTCCAGTGTGCGCTGTGGAGATCCGTAACTCAGTAGGGTGGAGTGTGACGCAATTGATGTGGCAACGTGACCGTGTCGAGTCGCGTTCAATTCTGAGGCCGGCCTTTTATAACCGTGTTATTTGTGGAACAGGGAATGTTGCACAAGAAAACGCTTCAGCTGAGCTTGCTACTGGCTTCGTGCGCTCCCGAGAATCTTCATTATTACTTTTGTAAGGACTGATTTTAGCGGATATAAGTGTACTTAGCAATAAAATATGGCGTAAGATCAACCGCTCACCACCAAAGTAACTGGAGCATCATTGAAATTGATTCAAACAAAGGCAACCCGCCCGCTCCGGCGAATTTTCGCCCATTCCTTTTGGCCTCTGATCTGAAACGTCCACACCGCGTCATCATCTTCCATGAACATCCCACCCGCTCCCCTCATCGGAAGCTGTTTCGTCGACAACGCGTACCCCACAGCCAGCAACACGCGAGTCCGCACCTTTGCCTCATCATCAACTCCCTTCTCGACAGCAGACCTCGACGCCCTCGCCCCCGAAAAATCAAGGTCCCCGAACTTCGCAGAGCGCCAATTCGTCTGGAAGGTGTACTCGGCGCCGGGCGGACAAGGGAAGTGCTCAACAAAGGGATTCATGAAGCGCCAGTGGACGTCTTGTTTGATGCCCTCGATGTCCGCGTTATATGCCAAGACGGCGCGGCGTATACGCAAGGCGAGCTCCCCAAGGGACTCTGTTTGGAAGGCGCGGATGGGGATGGGAGGGATTGCGATGGCGGCAACCGAGTTGTTGATGTACGGGGTGCCCATGATAGAGTCGCCTGGGAAGATACGTTTTTCGCGCAGGTTTATGGGCATGTGGATGTGGACAAGAGTCGAATCGCCTGTTTTACGGACGCTGTACAGTGTCTAGAGAAGAAATGTGAGTTGTATATGGAAAGATTAGGCTGAGAAGGCAACCAACCTTGAACCACCAAGCGAGAAGGATGTCCGAGCTTCCCACATACTCGCTGGACCCTTGAGACTTGAGCTCTTCCATGATTTCGCGCTTGCGTTCTTCCAAAAAACTTTTGGGTACACGAACTATACGTTGTTCTTCTTTAGGATCGCGTATGAGACCCCACACGAACAGTACAATGAAGAAGAGCTGCCCAAAGAGCCCGAGGTTGAACCACCCACGCTGATGCGTCACCGTTGTCGGTTTCTGAAAGGCTTCGAATGGTGCCGCATCCCAATCCATGCCTGGAATCGCGTCGATATTTTCCCCGTTCAGCAGGCGGGTCCACGCATGGAGTAACGTCGCCGTTCCGAGCGCATCAAACGCGATATGCGTGGACGTTATGCCGATGAAGGTGATATCGTCGAAAAGTGCAACGTGAAGGTGAGTTAACGGAGTATTGGGCACGAGGAAGCCTTCAAGTGCGCTTGGGCATGTTGAACTTTTGAAGTAACCATGCAGCGGGGGCGTTGCGCAAACGAACGGCTCGGAAAGATCAGCTGCAAGATTCGTAGGAAGAGGAGGACGATCCCCTGCTTGCGCATAAGGTTCTGCAAAATCTTCCACAGTGAAAGCAATGGGTCGAGTGGTCGAATCAAACGTGAGGGGGACTTGGAATTCATAGACCTTTCGAAGAAAGCGTTCACTTGAGTTGCGAAGGGTAGAAAGTGCGGACCCACTCCGTTTCTGAGCGCAAGTCTGGCTCCGGCTCTCGGAAACCGGTTTTGAACGAGTTTAGTTAGACTCTGTTCTAGTGCTTTAGCGTCCAACCGCATGTTGATAATGAAGCCGGTGGTGACGACAAGGTCGCGGACTACAAGATCCTGGCCAGAGCAGGGAATACAGCGCATACCCTCCGGCGGAGGGGTTGGTGGCCGGGACGACCATGGAAAAGAGAACATGGTTTTTTGCGGAAGATTTTGGAGACCCCCTACAAGCATTCGGATTCCGATTTGAATTTGTACGATGTCAAAGAATGAATGCGAGTAGTATCGGTGTTGGGTGAGACGGTGAAACTATGGTTGAAAAGTGGATGACATGAAGGTTGAAGACAAAGTTGAAATTTGTTCGGCGCGTTGTCCGACGTCGGGCTTCGAAGCTTCGAAAACGCACTAATCAGTGTTTGCGTTTACCATGTCCCGGGCCGCGGGACGCCTTCCCCGAATGTGGTCCTCAATTAATCACTATATTCCGGCAGCACTTGCCTTCCCTCCTTGTCTCTTACCACCACAATCCACCGTCGTTTTGAGCCCTTGTAGGTCCAGACTGCAAGGTACACGCCTCAGAATTGACCCTGCTTAGTCTGCGCTTGTTGCTGGACCCACAACGCGTCGAATCGAGCGAGTTTCTTGAGCCAGTCTATCTCTTGCACTGGATCTTGAGATCTGAACCTCGCCATGCAAGCTGTGGAATCGTCGACGCCGACTACCGTGTTCCCGAACTTATCTGTCGCGTCCCAAGCAGCCATTCAACGTTTTGTGTCGCATAGTCCTGAGCAACCAGACCTGTATGTCCTCATTGTTCAATTTTTGTCCCGGAAATTGACCAGACTCCTTCTCAGCACCCCTTTCCCCAAATCCAAGCTTGCTGCAGTTCTCGTACTCCTGTTTGAAGAGGCTGGAGAGCTCCGAGTGCTCTTAACGACGCGTTCCAAAGACCTCAGGACACATCCGGGCCAGACCGCCCTACCAGGAGGTCGTGTAGACGAATCCGACATCACTGTGATACAAACTGCTGTCGGTCTTTTCTTTCTTTGTACTATTTTTGTCGTCATCCTGATAAATTTTCGCAGTACCGTGAAGCTCACGAGGAAGTTGGACTGCCTCTGAACTGCCCAGACATCCACTTTCTCGGGACCCTGCGCCCCTTCATCTCGCTTCACCGAATGGTCGTAACGCCCGTAGTCGCGCTACTCACCAAACCCTCGATAATATCCTCCTTGCAAGCATCCGAAGACGAAGTCGCTCAGATTTTCAGTCACCCGCTCGAAGCCATCCTCAATCCAACGCTGGCGCACAAGGAGCCTCTCGTCCCTTCAAACACCGAGGACTGGATATACGACGCCGAGTATCACGTACGCCCCGCTCACTTCGCTTCGGTGAAATATTTAACCAAACGGGTATACCCAGAGCACAACCGATTCCACCGTTGCCATCCTCAACGACACAAACTACCGAATGCACCGTTTTCGCAGCTGCGCGACGCCAATCAAAGGCCTAACCGCCGACATACTCGTTCGTAACTTCATATTGCTCTCCCTTCTCTTCTTTCTAAAGGATATCTTGTCTGCAGATACACATCGCAGAAATCGCATTCGACAGGCCGACAGAATACGACCGTTGGGCAGAGGGGCAGCCGCGCCATTTTACCACGACGATACAATCACTTACACTCGCGTGAGGACCAGCCAGTTGTTTTTCTTCCCATAGAATTGTAGCCCATATTCTTTTGTAACCCGCCAGCCGTCTATAGACCTCCCTCACTTAGTGGGACGTTTTCCAAGACCTTGGTGTGTGAGTGTATGGCCAGAATCCGGACATTCCAGTCAGGTCAGCTTCAAGTCTCTTTCTCCTGAAAATAGAACAATGCTTGAATGGTTTTAGGACCCTCCCGCCCACCGACAACCTATCTTTATTAATCGGATTAATGATCTTCAACTATTTTATCTCTATTTCAAGCCTCAAGCATATTTAACTCAGCATCTGCCTCTGCTCTCCAGGATCTTCTCACCCGTCGGACCCACTTCTCTCTGCGAACTCGTACTATTCGGCTATATCCGGCACTGACAATTACCTCGCACTCCGACATCCCGCCTTCTATTGTCTTTGGTCTTCTGGCCTGAGAGCACTTCATCGGATCCATCGGACCTAGTTCCCTATCCATATCTGTATCACCTGCACAGACAGACAATAAAAAGCAAACCGGCTGGATCGGACATGGACCCATACGCACACCCACCTCCGATCTCCCGTTTCCCACTGCTCTTCACCTCGCACGACGATGCCGCTACCCTCACCATCCCCCTCCCATCGCGACGACACCATCTACCACATCCCTATCGAAGACGGCGACCACCCACCTTCACACTACGACCACAACGACAACGACAGCAAAGTCCAAATCATCCAAATCCCCCTCCGCTCCGACACAATCCACACAAACGCCGACCGCCTCATTGCGCTCTTCGACTCCGAGCTTTTCAAAACCCGCGCCTCCATCTCCGCCTCCGCGACCGAAACCGCCCGCCTCCGCGCCGAGCTCGCCGACGCCCGGCGGCGCGAAACGCACCTCCTCTCCGCCCTCGAAGCCGCGCACGCCGAGAACGGCGCGTCCCGCGCGCAGCTCGGTATCGCGCGGGAGGAGAGCAAGCGGCTTTTGCGCGTGTTGGGCGCGTTGGGGGTGACGTGTACGGTTAAGGGGGAGGTGCTAGGGTATAGTAAGGAGTGGTTTGGGCTTGTTGAGGCGTTGAAGGAGGATGAGGCGGGTGATGATGAGGCGGAGGCGGAGGAGGATGGCATGGAAGTGGATGGACCGGCGAAGGCGAGTAGTTTGGACCCGTTGCGGATTTTGACGAGGGTGCGGCTGCTTTTGGAGAGCCGGCAGAGGAAATGGAGGCGGTGGAAAGCCAAGTATGCTGATTTGGAGGAGAGAGGGCCGGCGAAGAAACCCAGGATTACGCAGTAAGTGTAACTGGGTCGCAGCAACCTCTTATACGGGCGGACGCTCAATCGGACATGTATACTATTGTCGTGGCTCATAATATTGAGCCACGACCTCTGCAATCTCGAACTCTCACCTGTAATTCTAGCCGTGTTCATCACTCACCGACATATCGGTGTTGTACTTCTAGCTCGTACTACTCAAATGTAATCCTAATCATCGCATTCTGTCACTCATCGAAGACTGCAAAAATTTCCTTGTTCTAAACATCATACATCGTTCAGCGCCTTATGTACTGATCGTCCATTCCAGTCAACAGGACCAATTCAACGTACGCGCGCGCAATAAAGTACACTAATTTTCGGGTCCATGAAAGAGAGCGCGATATCAAAAACTCATCGAGGTATCTATACGTCCATTCTTCCAAAGCCTTTCTTTACTCGACAGTAACAGATTTCGCCCTAAGAAAACGACACGTTAACAACAACGAACGCATCAGAAGGAAGAATTTCCACTCACAAATTCCTCGGGAAATCAACATCCGCCCCATTCTTCACCGCCAAATGATAACTCAACAACTGCAGCGGAATGATATTCAACAAACCCTGCAAACAATCAATCGTCTTCGGCACCCGCACGGTCTTTGCGCCTTCCGGAATCCCCGCGTCACCCTCGTTGCACAAAACAATCGGCTGCGCCTTGCGCGCCGTGATCTGGGCAAACGCAGACTGCACCTTCGGGTAGAGCGAGTCTTGGGTCATGATGATGATGACGGGCATGTTTTCGTCGATGAGCGCGAGGGGCCCGTGTTTGAGTTCGCCGGCGAGGATACCTGGAAGCAGACAGCGGGATGAGTATATGTAGAGGTATTGAGATTGAAAAAAGATAGACGCACCCTCAGAGTGCATGTAGCTGATTTCCTTGATCTTAAGTGCACCCTCAAGGCAAGTCGCATATCTGGAGTGAATCGCTCGGTGAGTAAACGCACTACGAAGAAAAAGCAAAAGAACACCCACTGATATCCTCTACCCATGAGCAAAAGACTCTTATTATCAGCAATCGTCGTCGCAAGCTGCTGCAACGCCTGATCCTGCTCCAACACCTTCTTAATCATCCCCGGCATCTCATGCAACGCATCAATAATCTGCCTCCTCCTCTCCGTCAACGAAATCCTATCCTCCGAAAGCTGGAGCGCAATCAAAATCAACGCAATATACTGCGACGTATACGCCTTCGTCGACGCCACACCGACTTCCGGCCCCGCATTGATATGCACACCGCAGTGCGTCTCGCGAGAAAGGGTGGAGCCGACGGTGTTGACAACACCAACGCAAAGCGCACCACGCTCAAGGCAGTACCGCAACGCGAGGATAGTGTCGGCGGTCTCCCCGCTCTGGCTGAGGAACACACACGAGTCGTCACGGAAAATCGGCGTCTTGCGGTCCAAAAAGTCGCTCGCAAGCTCCACGCTAACAGGAATCTCCGTCAACTCCTCGAAAATCGCGCGCGTCGCAAGACACGAGTGGTAGCTCGTCCCGCACGCAATGAACACAATCCGCCGGCAACGACGCATGATCTGCAAATACGCACGCAGGCCACCCAGCGTAATCTGGTGCGAGTCAAAGTTGACGCGTCCACGCATGGTGTTGACGACGGATTCGGGCTGCTCGTAAATCTCCTTCTGCATGAAGGTGTCAAATTTGCCCTTCATGATCGCGGCGATTTCGAGCTCGAGCGTCTCGATGCTGCGCGTGGTCGCAACTTGGCTGGGTGTCTGGTCGCCGTCCTTGCGACGGAGACGGTGGATGTGCAGCTCGCCCTCGGAGATGTGCGCAATGTCGTCATCTTCGAGGTACAGAACGCGTTTAGTGTGCTCGACGATGGCGGCGGCGTCGGAGGCAATGTAGAATTCGATGGGCTGGGGGAGGCCATCCTCAGACATGAACGCGCGGGACTGGGTGCGCAGAACTTTGGGGTTGATGGCAGGAGGGGCAAGCAAAGAGCTGGGGGTGGGTGGTGGTACTGGAAGTCGAGATCAGAGTCTGTTGCAAAGAAACAAAAAGTATATTGACGTACCATCGACCTTGGCTTCGTTGTCTTGCCCGGCAAATTCGACATCGACAAAGTCAACCTTGAGCTTCTTGTCCGTCTTGACACCGATCAAGAGAGGCGAACCACGGCGAGCGGTGACGACCTCATTGGGGTAGTGGATAGACTTGAAGACGAAGGCGAAAGATCCCTCAAGCTCCTTCAATACGGCCTTGACAAGCTCGCTGAAAGAAATACGCTTGTCGGGTTGGGAATCATAGATGTATTTTGTGAGCTTGGCGACAGCCTCGGTATCGGTGTCGGTCTCGAAGACGTAACCGCGTTTTTGGAGAACAAGCCTCAGCTCGCCGCTGTTGGTGACGATACCGTTGTGAACGATGCAGAATTCGTTCGTCTCATCAGAGCGGATGGGATGGCAGTTGCGCTCAGAGGGCGGGCCGTGGGTTGCCCAACGGGTGTGGGCGATAGAGACTTGAGATACAAAGACTTTTTCGACGTCGATGGAGCTGGCGGCGATTTTCTTGCGGAGGCCGATGACCTTTCCGACTTCCTTGAAGTAGACGACCTCGCCTGGTTTGTCGCCGTCGATGCCAAGACCAGCCGAGTCGTATCCACGGTACTCTTGGCGAGCGAGACCAGCGCAGAGAACTTCAAGGACCTCCTGGCGGCGCTGTGGAAATTAAGATGAGTACCAGGAAATTGGCGAGAAGAATTGGGGTGAGGGCCATTGATGGACGCGAGGTAAGAACGAAATGTCGTGTCAGAACGCCACGATTGTCGTGAAACAACCGACGCGTAACGCGACTCGTTGCATCCCCTCGTCAGACCCAGTTATCGCAAAAGAACTCACCTTCTCCTTCAGAAAACTGCAGTAGCCAAAGATACCACACATCGCGTCAAAAGGTTGATATAACTGGGGTAAATTGGGGATGATTAGACGCGATATAGCAGGAATATAGATAGATTATTGTATACCTGTGGAGGGGGAGTGAATGGAGGAGAAGGAGAAGGAGAAGAACCGATAAATGAGGTGTTCGGTTATAAGGCCTCTGATGACGGAGTACCGAAGGCGCTGGTAAACAACTCAATACAAACGCTCAAAACACTGCCTTTAACTTTTTACTCCCAAGACGGCCTGAATTGAACACCGACTGCGCGCGCGTTTCATCATAGCCTCCATCCTATTTTCTCTCTAACGGCTGGTGAACACCGTTCCTGACATTTCTTGCTATGCTGCCTTATCGTCAACGTCAAGTTGAAGGCGGTCCAGGGTTGGCTTCCGCTTTTTCTTTCCAATCCTCAGCTCAGGTCTATGGTCTATCGCGATGCTCGTTGTGTTTGAAAATACCCAAACGATTTGAATCCTGAACGGCTCTATATTCTCTACCTGCTTTGTCAAATGTGCGTCGGCAAACGTTCGCTGTCGCCATGTCTATGTTCTGCCTCAACGCATCAACCTTAACTCGGCGATGGCGGAGTAGTGCTAGCGCTCGTGCACTGGGAGCTCTCGTATATTTCTTGGTCTGCCGACAGCATACTTATTGCACTGGGAACTTCGACTCGCTTTCTGCCGTACTCACAGCGCTCGCATATCTATTATTTCTTGGCTCTAGAACGAGGCATATACTTCCAGAACACGAAGTGTCCATCAAGCGGGAAACTCTGTCGACGGAACAAATCCGCATCTTTCCTTGTGTCTTTGTGGATCTCTGTGGACCTTATTTGCACCGCCTTGTAGCGGAACAGCAAAACGACAAACCAACTCCCAATTCGGACGAGAAAAGCGAAACGCTGATAGACTTAGTCAGCCATTCGCAACCGAGAGTCAAAGCACAACCCATCAACGACACAGCGGGCTTTCGGCGATTTCTCCGTTTCTATGTATGTGATGTATCTACACGAGGCACAGGCACCCGCCAACACAGTGGGTTTGCGGCATTCCATTCTCAGCGAATAGACATTAGCCCTCGGCTCGCAAGCGCAAGCGCTACTCGAGAAAACTAGACGCCCTCCCCTCATCTTTTCCCAACCAACAACCCCCAAATCCCACCCCCCGCACTCCCCCTCCTCTCCTTCCCCTCCCTCCCCCTCCTCACCCTCAATATCCTCACAACCCTCTCCACCACCTCCTCCACCCCCCTCCCCTCCTTCGCCGGCACCTCCACAAACACACAATCCAGCTCCTTCGCCAGCGCCTCCCCGGACGCGCGGGGGACCTCTTGGTCTTGCGGGGGACGGTCGATTTGGTTGGCTACGAGGGCGAGGAGGGGGTTCGTGTTGTTGTCAATGCTGGTTCGAGGGCGGTGGTGGTGGAAAGAGGGAAGTGGAGGTGAGAATGCTGATGACGAGGAGGAGGTGGGGGAGTGGGATGAGGAGGAAGTTGCTGATGATGACGATGAGGAGGAGGAGGAGGATGAAGCTGTTGCTTTGGCTTGTCGGATGGCACGGACATACTTGATGATATCTTGGAAGGAGTACGGGGAGGTGGTTGTGTACATCAGGATGAAGGCGTCTGCGTCCCTGAACCCAAATCATTTTGCGTCAAACTCGTATTCTCGACAAATGACGATCGCAATGAAAACACACCTCAGGAGCGTATCATTCCCTTGACCCAATTTCTCTACTGGTGGTGATCTACGACTGGAAGTCTGGTTGTACACGTCGACCAAGGTGACGATTGTTTTCTGACCGTCGACGGTGAGTTTGCGGGAGAATCGTTGTTCGGTGGAGGGGCTTTCGAGGTTTTCCTGAATCAGTATTACATCTCAGCTGGCTTCGAAAGGTTTGCGACTGGCGTCACCACGAACTACCGCAAGAGGACCAGATTAGAAATCGAATTTAGGCATTCATACTATGTATGCACCTACCTTCAAAATCTTCCTGTATAAACTAACATCGAGTACTTGAACAGCGGCAACTTGAATGACAAGGCAGAAGTCACTCACTTTCCAAATAAACCGTGTCTTCCCGACCCGCGGCGCACCAGCCAACGCTATCGTCCACGCATCGGCATCGGAGGTATCATCCGCGTGCATCGTCATGAACTGAAGTGTTAGAGGTCAAGGGTATCGGTTTCCGGCGGGGGACTATATGCGCTCAAGGTTACAGGCTGTTACAACTCCCCCGGGCCTCTAGTCCTTACTTATATGTGATCCTGGCATCGGCACAGTGCCACGTTGTGTGAGCTCACTCTGCTACTTACTGCTGTTTCATGATAGGCGCCGTACATGAGAGAGCGGGTGGCATGACATGGTGGGGTCGCTCCGTTCGGTGTACATGTCCGGCAGGATGAAAGATGGTCCAGTAATTGGCGAAGTGAGGTTGAGATTGACGTTGATGATGGCTTAGTGTAGATAGCGTATAGAGTAACTTAAGAAGCCATTTTGCCGCGATATGGGCAAGTCCGTAGCGCTGTGTTTCTCCTCCCGTTCATCGAGACCCAGTGAAAGCTGTTTGTCTTCCGGCCAATTCTCCGAAGCCTTCCCAGGAATTATTGCGAACGAGTTTTCAGGCTAATTAGCCTCTCTTCTGGGATTGTGATGTCGCGGGTCGAGCTCGGTGAGTGTTTTCGGGCAACACAAGTCGTCAGAGTCAAGGCAAGGCAATTTAAACGTCCACCTTGGGTCCACCAATTGGTCGAATTTTGGGAGTGTGACATGATGGGCGTCACATTCTGGACGGTCCTGAACGGCCCGGCTTACGTTGAACGCGAAGCTCTGCGTCTTGATCGTGGACCTCTTGAGCTCTGCTCGAGTAGTTCTTTGTCGTCCCACCCGTCGTTGGCACTCAGAAGGCTCATTTAACACACCACATACTTAAATAACTCATTTTCTTGATTAATTTTTTTCCTTTGTTTCGCGTCCCAGGCTCTGTCGACCTTTGGAGTAGCCCAGCATTGACCACTATTGACCACCACTTTGTCAACTCTTCCAATGTCTCTCCGACCTTTCACATTGGAAGAGGCCTTGGAAGAACTTCATAAGTTCCCCAATCTCGACGACGTTGAGCTTGCGGCGAAAGCTTTGTCTATACTCATCGCTTTATACTTGCCACAGCGCATTCCTGCCTTGGATCCTCGTTATGAGGGTCTATCGGAGAGCCTCGACTTGCTCAAACGCGCCCCCGAATTACACGAGATGTTGAAACGAGCACACCCTGAAGATTTGTACGAACCCATAAGAAATTCAGGTATGTTGCCCAGCCTGACCAAACTTCCTTATCATTATGCCCGAAGTTCTTATTCGTAGGCCCGACGCCGTACTCCCCAAGAGAGCTCAAGACTATATGAATGAATTCAGACCCTACCTTGCTACGTTTTTGGGCGACCCGGCGCCCATTCCCCGCTGGAATCCAGATCCCCGACCATCCGATCCAGACCTGCTCGCACATATGGAGTCGCTCAACATTCCTTGTCCGGAAGGGCATTCTATACCTCTCGTCATACTGAAAGACCTGGGAAGTTTCAAGGACAATCCGCTTCTCCGCTCTCGTTTGGATAACATCTTCGTGCGAGGGAAGAAAACGTACGCTTTGCTGGGAGTGAAAATTTATTCTTCTTCTGACGCTTCATTCATGTAGTCTTCTGGTCAATACTTCCGGCTCAGGGAAAACCAGGCTCGTGTTTGAGGGCTTGACTGGCCACTGGGGCCTCTATTTTACAACGCGCAATGTCTGGATTCGAGAACCTGGCTCGAACGATCTTTCCCGGACATTGAACCGTTTGTCCGGCGATCCCGACTTTACGAAGCGGGTTTATGCGTCCGATATTAACTGTGCACAAAAACTTTCTTGTAACCATACTCTCGCCGAGCGGCGTCTCAATCAAGTACTTCTGGCGCGCCTCCTTATATTTCGCATGTTTCTCGAAATCGTCCACGAGACGGGAATCACGGAAGATCATAAAACGAAGTGGCTCCTAATACAGCTTATTCCATACCTCGATGGCGAAGACATTTTCGCCGAACTCTGCGAACTTCTTTGGGATTATGATGCTCGGGAAAGCGTCCCAAGCGTTTTGGATGCAATTCACCGGCTTCTAGGTCACGATAATCACCTCTTTCTTAGTATTGATGAAGGACAGGCTGTAGCAGGTAGTCCTGATGTGTGTTTTCCCCTTGCTTTCGACACAGAATATGGGAACCATCCGATCTTATTCAAGATGCTTGGCACTTGGGGCCAGCACTTCCCCGCAGGTTCCTTGTCCTGGGCCATCGCAGGCACCGACATTGCAAAACGTATCTTTGACCATCCAGATTACACAGATCAAGTTCGATGGACATCGGACACGGGCTCGTTTGACCACCCGTCGCTTCACGAGCAATACCTGCGGAAATTTCTCCCTCTCAACTCTCTGAATACAGACTCGGGACGAGCGTTCCTTCAGCGCGCGTGGGCATGGACGGCTGGGAGGTGAGCAATGTGTTTCTTAGTACTCACTGAATACTAACAGCGCCGCAGGCATCGCTACGCGGCGTCATTGATGCTGGAACTGGTTG
Organism: Favolaschia claudopus; assembly: GCA_037176885.1. Taxonomy (NCBI): domain Eukaryota; kingdom Fungi; phylum Basidiomycota; class Agaricomycetes; order Agaricales; family Mycenaceae; genus Favolaschia; species Favolaschia claudopus. The sequence continues at coordinate 80,153 of JAWWNJ010000107.1, forward strand.
TATGGAACTTCCAGCAGCCGCACACCGTGCTTAACAACTATATCGCAAAATTCACTCAATCCCAGCCTGCCGATGGCCTTCGCTGGAGGCAAATGGAGCAACACGGTGACTGGGTAGTGAGTAGCAGTGCAGATTCTTTGAGAGGCATGTGCACGCTAGATTTCGAGTCGTCGTACTTTGATGGAGGTCAGTTGTACCCCTCTCTTGATACTCCTTCATGACCTGGCAATTTAGTACGATCTTTTTTGCGAAGTGTAATCTATCACCACCTCGTGGCCGAACGACACCATCCACCATTCCCGGGAAGCGACGAAGTCATCGTTGCGATAGCTTTGGGACGGTTTGCCGATGCAGAAATGAAAGAGGTTGCATTCGACGAGCCGATGTCCGTCGTTGGCTTTGCGCAATGGCTGACTGAAGTCGGCTCTGAGGATTCGCCCCCAAATGGCAATCGCGACCGTGTGATCCACGTCGAAAACCTCCTTGCTTGCATCCAGCAAACGCCTCCCCTCACCTCCAAGGCCTTCGCTGCATGTCTCGCTTTTTGTTTCGCTCGCGCTTTTACTCTCGAGCCCACGCTATCTGACATCTTCACATTCGCCGCACCGATTCCGGCGTGGGCCATACAGTCCGCAAAGCTGGTGATGCCTAATGCCGCAAGCGGTGTGCTCCCCCACTCAGAGGTTTCCAACATACCCCTCGGTCCTCTTGTGACAAGCGCCCACAGTGTGGACGAAGTCGTGGCGTGGATGGAGCATGTGCATGCGGATCGTACTCCATTCTGCATTCCCGCCTTCGAAGCGCTGACACCAGATCTACTCTTCTCTATCGAACTGTCTGACGGAACAGGTGTTACAGTCGTCATGCGCGTTTCGCCAACGAAAAGCGACGGCGGGGACCTTCTTGCTGACCTTAGTGAGGCTAGATTGTTTTGCGACTCGGTAAGGCGGCCATTCTTGCTTATCGCGTCATGTATTGATTCACGACAGGAGCACGGTGTCGACTCTGCTTCGCACAAACGCGCCATTGAGATTTTGAATCCTCCAAAAAGATCCAAACGCAAATCCCAATCTCGTCCCCCTGAGCGAAGGGTTCTTCGCGTTGTCGCGTCATTCGAGAGCCAAATCGACGCGGACGTCCTTCCTACGAGCACGGAGACGGCTCCCATGGCTCAGGCTGTACTGTGTCAGGACGCATTTCTTCACCTCATGGCTGCATTGCCCACTTCGCTTTTCGTGAGCAATATCCAGACGAATATCCTGAAACGGAAGCGCGAGATCATGGAGGAAGCGAATGTTGATGAGGATGCCAAAGGCAAAGGAAATCAGAGGGCTGTGAAGCGCCCCAAATCTCTGAAGGTCCAACAAGATGTCGGGATTCAGTCGAAAGTGGCGCCAGGCGAAGATGTCGTTGACGCGGAGCCAAAGAAGGCAGGAAAGTCTCGAAGAAAGAATGCTCAAGCTGGTCCGTCTAAGCAAGTCGCGGATGCGGATGACGAAGCACAAGAGCAGGCTGGAGATGCGGTGCGGGTACACAGCAAGGAGACATCCGTAGTTGATAAAGGCAAGGCAGAAGAACCTGTCGAGAAAAAGGTCAGGAGAGGCAAACCCACCGCTCCGCTAAGGTATACTATGACACTCAGATCTCACACCAGGAAGAATCCAGAGCAGCGCTAACTTGCAGCTTGTTCCTCGCTAATTATGAGAAAGATGATGATGATTTCCCTCAGTAGATAGCGTATAGAGTAGAAAGCCAGGTTATCGCGATACAGGCAAGGGTTCCAAGGCGCTGTGTTTCCCTCCCGTTCTGCCGAGACCGTCACCTCCGACTCACCCATTGGTAGTAGATACGTTCTGAACGACGAGTGTCAAGTCTGACATGTCACTTCGGCGGCAGACCTCGAACATAGGCATAGTTTCATAATATAATGGCAAAGCCATGAGCGCTGGCTGTCTTCCTGCCAATTCTCCGATACTACGTTCTCAGGATTGCGAACCAGTCTGAACCAGTTTTCAGGCCAATTAGCCTCTTTGCTGGATCGTAATGTCGTGGGTCGAATGTCGAACTCGGTGTGAGTTCTCGGGGCGCCGGTGACACAAGTCATCCAAGTTAAGCAAGGCAATTTCGAGGTCTACCAGTAGGGTCCAGTACCAGTTGGTTGAATTCAGTTGAATTCTCGGGGTGTGACACCATCGGAGTTACACTTCGAACAGTCCTGAACGCCGAACAGCGCCGAACGGTCTTTGCCTCCCGCGACGACAAGACGTGGACCTCTCGAGCTCTGCTTCGTCGTCGCAACCGTCGTTGGCGTTGAGAAGGCTCACTCAATACACCCTAAATCACTCCGTTAAACATATCTGGTGTCTAACCTGTTTACTGCTTTGTTTTCGATCTCTATACCTGGACCGCTATCGACCTTTGGCGTCCAGAACTCGTGCTTTGAGCTAGGACACACATACCATAGACCCCGACTGCTACTTGTGTGCTCGTCGACCACTATCAGTACTATTTTTTTCTTTGTGCGCACGTTTGAAACCTCGTACCACAATCCGTATGTCTGATGGGTTTCCAGTCTACATTATTTTGCGCGTAAAACCATCTCATTGCGCCCAAAAAAAATCCACTGCCAATATCCCTCAATAGCTCTGCGATATGGTCGACGCCCCCGAAGTCATTCCCGAGCCCGCCGCCAAGAGCCCCGCTCCAAGCATTAATGGTGTTCCACCCTCCAGCCCAACGCCAAAATCCAAATCTAAATCCACCACCTCCCACCGGCTCAACAACTCAGTAGAAGCCGACGCCCAGGAGATGGTCATCACCTCCCTCCGCGCCCAAATTCAAGACCTCTTCTCCCAAGTAACCCAACTCAACGGAAAACTCGTCAAATCATACGACCGCGTCTCCGACCTCGAAGACGATTTGCATGTCGCTAATGCGCAGGGCCGCCAACACTCGCTCAAAATATCGCAGCTGGAGCTGGAGCGCACGCAGCATCTGTCTGCGCTGAATACCGGGCTGCTGGTGGAGAAGTCGCATGTTACGGCTGAGCTGACGAGGTTGATGGAGAAGGCGACGGAGGAGGCGGCGCAGAGGGGGCAGGCGGAGACTGCCAAGGCCGATATTGAGAAGGATCTAGACGACCTCAGCGCGACTTTGTTCGCACAAGCCAACACTATGGTTGCAGAGGCGCGGTATTCCCAAGCTACTTCCGAGCGCAGAGTTGAGCAAGCAGAAACGGCGTTGAAAGGCGCGGAGGAGATGGTGGGTATGATGCAGCAGCAGATGCAGGAGCTGCAGTATGAGAAAGACGAGGCGGAGAGGAAGGCCAGGGAGATGGCCGTGCTCATGGGTAAGGGGAAGTGGGTTGACAGAAGGAGGGAGAGTGCGAGTACTTTCACGAAGGAGAAGAGGCTGTTGAGCTCGCATATCCCGTATCAGGAATTCCTCATGTTCGTGGCGCACTTGCGCTCCGTCCATCCGTCTTCGCCCAGTTCCCCTCCCGCCATGGCGACGCTTCTGCCCATGGCGTTCTTGGCTCGGCTGTCCTCCGAAGATTCGTACGCATATCGTTTCGATCATTTTTTCCAGAATTCTGATTTGGCCTCAGAGAACCTACCGTTCGTCTCGACCTGGCACCCTCACTCAATTGGCTCTCTCGACGTTCTGTGCTTGCCGCTATACACACAGGGCAACTCACAATCGAGCCTATGTCGTCCTCCGTCGTTCTTTCCGAATCCTCATCAACCAACAGCAACATCCCGGGGCTCAACAGTAGCAACACCAATATATCCTGCGCCCTATGCGGCACCCCAATATTCTCCAACACTGACTCCCTTCCCCATCACCACAGTCCCCCGCCCGCACATCCCTCAATCGCCAATGGTGCCAACACCAATTCATGGTCTGCGTCTCTCAAGAAACTCACTTCCAACACCCCAAACGGTACGCCTCCTCCCCCACCACGCTCCCTCTCCCGCCCCTCTCCACCTTCACAAACTCAACAAACCGACCTCCCTGCGCCCTACCCCCCACAAATACACGTCTTCCGTATCGCCACGCCCCTCCCGCCCCCACAACCTATGAATCCGCCTCCTCGCACATCTAGCCCCTCCCCCTTCCTCCCCTCCGTCGGATCCTCTCGCACGTCCCCGCCACCCCCTTCCCCCTCCCCGGGCACCACCACCCTCAGCAACCTCTCCAATGCGCTCACGCTCACACAAAGCGCCTCCGCCTCCACCGCCATATACCCCTTATGCACCTCCGGATGGTGTCTAGCGCGGTTACGGGCGACGTGCACGCTCTGGGGCTTCGTGCGCACCGGGATCGTGGAACGCGTTTGGGAGGAGGAGATGCCGAATATTATCCTGCCTGTGCCCCCGCCTAGCGGTGATCCCAACAGTAACAATAAACACGGTGCGAATGGGATCGGGAACGGGCATCCGCCGCCCGTTCCGCCGAGGCGGAGGGGGTTGTGGGGGATGGCGAGTAAGTTTGGGGAGAGGGCGGTTAGTTGGAGTGGGGAGGGGAAGAAGGTGGAGGAGAGGGCGGAGAAGACGTTGCCGACGCCGCCGCCGATACACCCGACGATTTCTGCGCCTGTTAAGCCACTTTCGACGACATCCGCGGCTTCGGCGCCGCCGTTGCCGAAAAGAAGCGAGAGTCGGAAACGGGTGTCGATGGCAATGCCGCCGCCAGCTGAAAACGAGCCGCCGATTCCGCATGTGGACGCGGAGGCGGATGTGGCTGCTCCTGCGGAATCGGTGAGCGCCGTGAAAGCAGAGCAGAAGATGAAGCGGATGTCGGCGCATCAGGTACCGTTGCCTGATTCGCGGCCTGTGACGCCTGTTGTTGAGCATGGGCATGAGGGTGCTGCGCCGACGACGCCTGGAGGGAGTGGGAGTGGTGCGCCGCCGCCGCTTCCTCGGCGGGCGGCTGCGAGGGCGGTGAGGCCTGTGCCGCCGCCGCCTGGAGCTCCTGCTACTACTACGACGACGGAAGCGACCGTGTCTGCGTCTGTGCCAGACGCCTCTGGTGGAGATGGGTCAGCGGCGGAGGGGACACCAGTTTCGGTTTCTCCTACTACTACTGCCGCAGTAGAGGAAGAGTCGAGGGAGGCTCTGGCTGCAACAGTGAAGGCGGATGTTCCCGCTGAGGAGAGTATCGTCATCGGCGATGCTCCTGCAGTTGACATAGCTGCAGCTGCTGCCCTGGAATCGGGTCCTGAGGAAAAGAAGGGGGATGATGAGGGCGACAAGACGGATATCCCACGCGTGGATTCCCCACTCGTCGTAGATGACAAGAAGGAGAACGAGGAGAGAGAGAAGCTCGTCACGAACACCAACGAACCCGAAGGAGAGCCATTAGAAGGAGAAGGAGACGAGAAGAAGGACGGAGAAGATAGGGAGGCGTATGTTGGGGATGTGACTTGGGAGGAGAGGACGTGGAAGGAGCTTGTGAGGTTGAGGGAGGATATGTTTTGGGCGAGGGTTGGGGCGGTGAGGTCGTGAGGTTGTGAATTCAAAGTATATAAATTATTGTTGTTCGTGTACATAGAAGCTGGAACTGGATTGTCAGTGTTTTCAAGTTTCGGTTGTATGCTCTTTGCGAAGAATTATAATGGAAAGCGCAGACTGCGTAGGGCCTTTGGCAATAAGTTCCGTAAAATAAGTTTTTGTTGTTTAGTTTCGACAGCAGGATTTGCCAGGTCTAGGGACTGACTCAGGTTCACGAAAATTCCGCGAAGGGATGTTATCCTGAGCTGCGCACTTATGATGAGCACGGCCCTACCAACACCCAGCATTCACTTGCTCCATAAACCTCTTTAAATTTGTGTAAAATAGAACTAATTACGATACAATAAACACAATGATACAACCATACAAACAACAACCTTTTAGAAGAACCGGACGAGTTGGTCTACCTTGGTTACTGGGGTGTTTCCAACAAAGGAAGGAGAGCAGCCGAAGGCGCGCTTGGCAAGCTTCTCGCTCGTGCGTCTGCGAGGTGGTGCGGGAGGAGCATCCTCCTTCTTGTCAGCAGCGGGTGCAGGCGCGCCCTTCTTGAGGAGATCTGGAAACGCAGTGAGTCCAGTGAATTATAGAGATTGACGATGAAGTAACGCACCAGCGGCGAGCTGCTTGACTTCATCGGCAGTCTTGATCTTGGGGGCATCGGCATCGGCAGCAGGGAGAGGATCTGCGTCCTCCTGCTTGGGTTGCTCGAGAACAGCCTGAGGAGTGAGCGTGGTGGGGATGATATCCGTGCCGTTCACGTCGATAGCACCACCCCACTGGTCGACGATGTTACCGAAGAAGTCAGAGAAAGAACCATCTTCGTTGTCGATGATGAGGTCCTCAGGCGCGATGGGATTACCGTTCTCGTCGACGACCGGTTCCATGCCGTCGCCAGTGGTGAGACCATTGCTGTCGATGGGGTTGCCGTCGGCGTCGAGTTGTGAGCCGTCGTTGGCGGTGAAGGTGCCGTCTTCGTTCTCGACGAGGACATCGTCCGGAGCGATGTCTGCACCATCGTCGTCCTTGATGCCTGCCAAGTCGAGCTCGCTGCCGAGGAGGTTGCCCTCGTCGTCAATGAGTTGGCCGTCAGCGTTAGTGGGGTTGCCTGATGATATAAAATGAGAACTGGACCCTTTCTCGAGTGAAACGGAAAACTCACCGAGACCGTCCTCGAAAGTACCGTCGCCGTTGTCGATGATGACCGCATCGTCAGCAAGGGGTTTGCCGTCTTCACCAACAATGGGTGCGACTTCTTCGTCAGCATCAGCAGCGTCGTTGTCAGGGATGACCTTGCCATCGGCGTCGACCAGTTCACCGTTCTCGTTGACAAGGTCGCCCGCGCCGTTGGTGAAGGTTCCGTCACCGTTGTCCAAAACCGCCGAGGCAGGGCCGTCGCCGGCACCGAAGCATTTCGTGAACAGATCAGCACGTTTGTTGAAGATGGGGATGGTCGTGGCGTCGCTGAAGAACTTGAGAAAAGTTCCACGCGCACCAGCGTTGACGTTGATACCAGTACTATTGAATGACTTAGCATCCAAGGTTTGGCAGAAAAATCAGGAGAAAGAAGACTCACGACATCTTGACGCATCCATCCATGCTCAAATCCGTGCCGATCGTGCTGTTCATATCAACACGGCCATCCGCATCCGCCTCGATGAACACCTGTGCCTTCGCGAACCCGCCAATCGCATCGATACCGAAGTTCAAGCTCGGTATAACGTGCACTTCGGCGTCGGCGTTAAGGTCACCGGGCGCGAAGCTGGCTTGGAAGTCGACGGCGGTGTTGGACTCCGCTGCATCACCCTGAGCGGCGCCTTCCTGAGGAGGCATGACGAATTCGAGGAGGGGGAAGTTCCAGGTGATGGGGACGGCGACGGCGGTGTTGAGGGTTATACCGGCACCAGCGCGGACGTTGATGGCAGCCTCGGGACCAAGAGTGAAGATACCCGGGAGACTGAGGCCGGGAATACCCTGGTGAGAAGAGGATGTAAGTTTATTTACAAAATGCGAGAGAGATGAAAGCAGGCCACGTACAGCTTTGAAGACGGGAATGTTTCCGCTGTCGATGTCGCCAGAGAGCAGCGCGTTGATGTTGATCGTGCCCTTGGCGTATCCCGACACGACGGCAGAGATACCGAAGTCGTCGATGGCCGGGGGAACGACGGTACCGTTCATCAGGATGGCGACTACATATCGTAAAGAAACGATTAATTTCAGGTATGACTGGGAAAGAAGGAAAAAACGCACAGCCAATGTTCATTTGCGAGTCAAGGTCGACGTTCGTGTCGACATTTGCAGTGAAGTCAGCCAGGCCGAGACTGCATGAGAGACTGGTATCGAAGAGGGGGAAGTTGTCCTTGACTTTAATTGTGTCGAGGGCCCCGTTCTGGTCGATGCCAACTTTGTTGGCCTCTGTTACTGTGTGAGCAACGATGATTGAATGCAAAGGCGACTGAGCTTACCCTTGGCTTTCTCGGCTGCGTCTGCCGCCGCGTCGCCAGCCTTGTCCGCCACGTCGCCGGCGATATCACCCGCCTTGTCGGCGGCGTCCTTGGCAGCGTCCCCAACCTTACCGGCGGCATCCTTCGCAGCATCGGCGGCGTCTTTCGCAGCGTCTCCGACCTTGCCAGCGACGTCCCCAGCCTTGTCGGCGGTGTCTTTGGCTGCGTCTTTGGCTTTGTCGGCAGTCTCTTTGGCTTTGGCGGCGGCATCGGCGGCTGCCTTGTCAGCGGCATCTTTGGCCTTGGCGGCGGCGTCGGCGGCATCCTTTGCTGCTTGATCAGCCGCCTCTTTGGCTTTGTCGGCAGTGTCAGTGACTGCGCCGGCAGCTTCCTTGGCTTTGTCGGCTACAGCGCCGGCTGCATCTTTGACTCCGTCGACAATGTCTGGATGAACAACGTTAGACTGTAAGCCGATCATTCATGATAAGATTTTACGAACCGCCAAAGCCAAAGCGACGCTCCAGAGGGGAGGGACCGTTGTGAATCGCGCGCTTGAGGGTGCGGGTGTTGACAATACGCGAGTTGGTGGCGCCATTGTTCGAAGCCGTGAGCTCGAGCTTGACGGTACCGCGGCTGAGGAATCATCGCTTCAATCAACAAAACCAGATGAACATGGTTTGAACAAACGAACCTGGCCGGCACCTCAGCCAACTTCCAGTCAAGCGTGGCCTTCATGACCTTGGCAGGGGGCGCGTCCCGCTTGCGAAGTTTGAGCTTGTTGTCGGCGGTGCTGCCTTTCGGCACAGTCTGGTCGCTGGACTCGCCCCATGCGGAGATCCGCGCAAAAGGCCCGGTGCCGCAGTTTTCCGGGAGTCGCACAAGGGTGTTGACGGCGCCTCCAGAAGTCACGTCGTTGCAGTCCTTTGCAGGATCATCGGCAACACAAACGAGACGGACATCTTTGGCGCCAGCAGACCAGTCCGCAGGGCAGTCGAGGAGCTCCCAGGATGCGGCACTAGTGATATCGGAGAGGACGTTTGTGTTGTCGGCAGAGAGAGAAACGGTAGCGAAGGCACGGCCGTTGGTTCCGTTTGTGTCGTATGAACATTCACCCTTGCATTTGACTGACCAGTCGTTTGCGGCCCGAGCAAAAGACACGGCGAAGGGGAGGAGTAAGGCGAACTTTGTGGTAATTGCGACCATAATTAAAACAAAAAGCAAATTGGGGGCGAGAAGAGGTAGAAATTGAGGAGCCTGAGGTACGACTTGGTAAATGTGTCGGTCGAGTTTGGCGGCGGAGAGACTTACAGAAAAAAAAGAGGATTCCTTAGAGGAAGGGGGGAAAGACAACCAGGCCTAGAGGACGAGCACAAGACGCGTGAATGTTTATATGAGACGCGCAACCATCACCAAGATTGAATTCGAAAGTTTCACGACATCGCCATCGCCAAGGATTTTGTGGTGGTGAGATGCGGATCATAGGGAATCACTGCGTTCCCGAACTGTTCCCGAAACGGAATGCCTCCCCTTGACGGCAATTTTTCCGTTTTCCCGTATCTTTCGAGTTTCAAGAGATTTCGAGTCACAATGGTGAGCTCGTAGTTGTGCAATCCACAGGTGGGATGTTCTTTGAATCGAGAGTATCATCGACACTCTTGCAGTCAACATAATGTGCCTCGCGTGCCTCGCCGATTTTGAAGAGGTCGAGTGTGGTCCAATTGACGTTACCTTGACAATCTGCGGCGATGATCAAGGAGAAGGTAGAAACGATCAGTGTTGCTGTGGGAAATCGACAGGAAACGCTCATCGTCTCGCTGGGCCTGTGTTGCAATGGGGCTTGGCACGTAACTTATAAAATGGTGACCCACTCCATACACCTCCAGCTGGTTTCATTCCGTTTCCCGTCGTTTCTCTTTTTTTTTCCCTCTTCCTTTTTTCCGTTCTTACGCCTCAGGTGAGTTCAGTCTGATATGTCGATCGAAACACCACTAACGTGCATCGTAGGGCCGCTGCTAGAGGCACGGCCCAGTTTCTTCAACCCATTAACCAACCTTTTCTTCTTCTCAACTAGTTGTTTGTACGTTCATCTTTTATTTTTCTGACGAGATTTAACGAGACAACACAAGGTTCCGGTTCTATGAGGAGCTCCCTCTTTTTAGGGCTTACCGCCCTAATCGCGTCCGTCGCGGCTCTTCCAACTGGCGGCCTGGTCCGCCGCGTTCAATCTAAAACCGACAGTGGTCTCACCGTCTCTGATGTCGAGAGCGACTGGCCCGATGAGGCCACAATGACCCGCGTGCTCACCACCAAGCCCAACAAGGCCGTCTTCTGGACTGGCCGTAACGGTGGTGTCAGTGTCGAGGGCAGGGCACTCCTTGTTGCCAAGAGTTTCGGTGGAAACACTCTCGAAGGCAGTCTCGCAGGTGGCAATCTCATCATGCCGTCCTTCAACTTCGGGTATGACTCATTTTCTTCCTCCGTCTTGGTCACTAGTTTTGATCGTGTCGCGATTTCAGCAACCCGAAGACTGTCGAGATCTGGACCTTCGCCAGTCAAACCTTCGCCAAGCTCGCAACTGGCGAAGCCTTCGTCGTGACGGGCAGGAATGTCCGTGAGGGCAACATCTTCCACAAGGAGGAGCTCCCCCGCATGAAGAGGAATAAGAAGATCACCAAGATTACCAAGATCGACAGTCAGACCGGCAGACGTACGGTCGTCTTCGAGCGCAACGCGAAGAAGGAGGACGCAGCCATCAACGAGGCCAACCTGTATGTTACCTTTTTTTGCATTCAGTTTTTTCCCAACGAAACTGATCGTACGACGTCCAGCCGCCGCGACGCCTGCAAGGAGAAACCCCCATTCGTCACCGTTCCCCGTCGTTCCAACTCTTTCCGTCGCGACGTCAACTCAACCGACGCCGCCTCTTCCTCTTTCTTCTTCACCGAGGGCTCCTCCGGCCTGACCTTCACCAAGCGCGCGGCACCCGCTGCCCGCGCCGCCCGCCGCAACACCGGTGCTGCACCCGCCTGCCCCCTTCCTGGCGCCCCTCAAGCCAAGAAGGTCGTCGCGCGCAGCAACACCACTGTCAAGGAGCCCAAGGCGCGGTCGTTCCCCGCTGGAGGCAAGAAGCCTGCTAAGAAGGCACCTGTACCCAAGAAGAAGGTTGCCAGACCGGCTGTGAGTTTCTCTTCTCTTTGCCTACTCATGACTGTCGAATGGTGTACTGATTTCTTTCTTTCTTTTATAGAACCGTCCCAAACGCCCGAAAGGCAAGCCCGCCCCCGCTCGCAAAGCCGTGACCCCGAAGAAGAAGCCCAAGAAGGTCCCCAAGCCCGCCGCTAAGCCCAAGGGCAAGCCGAGAAAGAGAAGGTAATCGTGACGCGCGTTGCCGTTTATCCATTGGTGGTGGGGGAAGTTTGGTTAATGTACTTAATTCGTTTGTTGTAAACTCGATTATTGGCGTATTTGATGAAAAGGATTTGAAGAGGAAACCGTAAATTGAGTTGAGTGCGACTGTCTGAGCTAGCTGCTGACTAATCCTCGTTCCTTGTCCTGCTCCACTTTGTCAGAATATTTCAAACGGTCTGCCAGCGGTGTTCACTGCTCCGAACCTCTGCACCTCGAGGGTTCTCCCAATGATTTTGGAAAGGCTTCTGCGATCGCGGCCTTTAGTTAACCGTCGTTTCACAATACGAGCCCGCACGAAATTTCAAAGAAACCAACGAATATCCTTCAAAGTACCATCGCAAATTGTGGTACATAGTAATGCGACACCTTCTGCCGCCTTTTACTTTGCTTGTGTAACTCAAACAGCTAGAGTTTGCTGAATCTCCATGGCTTGAAAGTTTGCCGTGATCCTTGAATCTCCACGGTCAGATCTGCCCTGATACTCTTTCCTTGAATTTCCAACGAATACAACAAGCCCTGGGGCTCCCAATTGACCGAGTTCCCCCGAACCTCCACTCGCTTGGTTAGACCTCCGTTCTCCACCCCACCGGTCTCTTGGAAGATTCGCTACTCTTCTCCACGCGTGTTTCATCAGCGACTTTCTCGCCACTCTGTGCCTCGGAAGCCCACACAAATGCTGAGCGTATCCTGACTTCGCCGGGAATTTATAATCAAGGGGGTTTGCACGCACTTTGTGCTGCTCTCTCGATTTTTTCCCACTCTTTCCCTCAGCCTCGTCATGTTCAAGGATTGTCCTCAATATGCGGAGCGGCAAAACACTCCCTTCTCCGCTCCCAATGTTTGTTTGACCACAGCAAGCTGCACAAAGGCTGATTCCGACGCAGGTGACTTACAGCGAGCTCCGGGCTGTGATTCCACCCGAGCTGTATGAAAAATCTACTTCGAAGGGACTTTTATACCTCGCTCAGGATGTTGCCACCGTCGGCCTGCTCTATGCGTTCTGCTTGCGAATCGATCGAGTCGCAGAGTTTCTCACTCGCCAGCTTGAGCTGTCGTTGGTTACATGTTGGGTCCTCTACCTATCGCTCTGGACTCTTTACTGGGTCGCACAGAGTATTGCAATGACAGGTTGCTGGTGCTTAGGTTCGCTTTTCGTCTCGCGGAAACGAACAAATCATCTAGCTTGAAGAGACAGGTCATGAAGCCGGGCACGGTAACGTTTCCCACTTCGCCCTGATCAACGATGGGGTGGGCTACGTCCTGCACACAGTACGTGTTTCTTATCTTCATTTTGCTCGCCGCAGACGATTTGTTATCAAGTGCTTGCTCACCCCATATTTCGCATGGAAGATCTCTCACCACACGCACCATGTTTGTTTCATTTCTTTCTCTTTCTCCTCAAGAATTCATTCGAATCACCCGAACAGAGAAACGTTGGCTCTGTCGAGCGGGACGAGAATTATGTTCCCCACACACGGTCAGAGCTAGGTATCACAACCACGCAGCAGCTGCACGAGATGTTCGAAGAAACCCCTCTATACACACTCAGTCGGATGCTCCTGATGCAACTACTCGGCTTCCAAACCTACCTCCTCTTCAACACGATGGGATGCTCGCGTGACCCACCCGGAACCAATGTACATTTATCGAATGGCTCTCGTCTTCACAATAAAACGAATGACCCAATGCAGCACTTCTTCCCTTCCTCCGTTCTATTCAAGAAGAAGGATTATCTGAAGATCGTCGCATCCAACATTGGACTCCTCCTCTGTAGCTCAGTTTTAGCACAATCCGGTCGACAGCATGGCTTTCCGGGCCTCGTCAAGCACTACATTGTCCCCTACCTGGTAAACAACCTCGATGCTTTCTTTTTCAGAGTTCTTGCCCTTTATTGACTACCGTTCGAAGTTATGCCACCACTGGATCGTTATGCTCACCTTTCTACATCACTCGGATCCCACCATCCCACATTATCGAGCTGGACAGTGGACATTCTTGAGAGGTGCTCTCGCAACCGTCGATCGCCCTCTCTTAGGCTTCATCGGCCGCATGTACTTTCACAATGTATGTTCGCTGTCACATCTTGTATTCGTCGCTCTTGACCGTAGTTCCAGGTCTCGCATGATCACATCGGCCATCATCTCTTCACCTCGATACCTTTCTGTAAATCGATTTCTCTGTTTCCTCAAACGAGCCTGAATAATAGGCTTGCCAGATAACCAACCTGCTGTAACAAACAAGATTAAGAGCGTCCTGGGAAAGCACTACAACTATGACTCGACCGTAGGATATCAGTATTGCTGCCCCGAAACTACATAGCTGACATCTGATCTGAAGAACTCTTTCTATGCACTCTACCGCTCATTCACCGAGTGTTGTTTTATCGAAGACGACGGGGATATTGTATTCTACAAAAACAAGAAAGGCGAACCTGCGCGTGCTCTCGCCTCCGACAAAGTGGTAGAATACTAGTATTCCGCATATTTCATGTAGTGCACTGTTCTTCGACCATGGTACCACTTCACAGTCTCCCAGGAACTCCAAAGATTCACCAAAAGTCCAGTAATATAGGAGGGCTGCCCACCTTGAGGAAGCTGAGTGCAAGATCAGATGAAGCTCGAATCCATGCTCTTGAATGTGAATGAACAAGCTTTCAAGTTCACTGAAATGGTCTGTAGTAGACCGATGCGGGAGGGACGAGACCTGTAGCTAAGTGGAGGGACCGTCCAAACTCAAAGATTCAGAACATCAATCCTGATTGTACATACTTACATTCAAGTCCATAATGCACGTTAATAAGGTATGAGGGGTGGGCGCCTAACCAACTAAGTAAGGTAGATCGTATGCGAGATGCGGATATATAGCTACAACATGTCCGTCCAATAAAGGCATTAGTCCGTGAAGAGTCAAGAAAATAAGAAGGCGTTAGATCATAGAGGACGTGAAGGGGAAAAGAGAAGAAATCAGGCAAAGCAAAGCAGGTCAACGAGACGTAAGTGAAACAAGATCGTCGATTAAACCGCAGTTGGACTCAAACTGGGAGCTGAAGACAGCCGAGACGGTCTCGAGGTGCTTCGGCCGCGAGCGAAGGCCGCCCCGACCCCAGCCATAGAAGGTGGCTGTGCCGGATCTTCAGTATCAGCCTCCGCCCCACCATCAGCCCTGACATTCGCATTGGCGTCACCGGTGTCGACAGCTGGAAGCAACGGAACATCGACGCTCAGCGCCCCGCGACTGTGACGCAGCGCAGCTTCCGGCGAATGTTCCTGGTTGTCTGTAAGGAACGGAGAATCGTCCCGCGGCGACAACATTGCGGTGGGCGGGGGCGAAGACAAGCGCTGCGTCTGCTCGAATTCCCCAGTCGTCACCCGGTTCAGCGACGACCCATCTTTATTATGCAACTGTGCCGGGTCTTCATCAAACTGCGTGCGATCCGTGCTGACCGTCCTTAACGAGTGCATGTACGCATCATACCGCCTTTTGCGCAGTTCATCCTCGGTCGGGAGTACACCGTCCGCATCCGCGCCTGCTTCGGCGCCGCCGCCGTCACCACCGCCATTCTGCCACCGCCTGGGCGCAAGCTCATACCCGCCCAAGGCAAGTGCCAAACTCCGCGTCTTCGCATCCCGGTTATAATCTGCCCCATGCCCCCGCCGCAGTTCCGCCCGCCGCTTGACCAGCCATCGCACACCAAAGATGAGGAGACACAACCCCAAAAAGCTGCCCAGCCCGATGAGCACGTCGATGCCCACGTTCGACTTGTGCGAGCCGCGGCTTTTGGAGGCGGGGGAGTTGCCGCCATCGGAGTTGCTCAGAGGCTGATTCAGCACGCGCACGCGGTGGAATTCCTCCAGCGCGACAGTGGGGTCTGTCAGCCCCAGAAGCCCGAGGCGAGGATGGACCGTGGCGTTGGTGCTATTGATGGTGACGGAAGGGAAGGAGCCGTTTGAGGCGGGGACATCATACGCCAGGACGGTGTACACGTTACGAAGGAACGAGATGCCCAGAACCATGTCCCCGATTCCGCTAGATGGATTGCGGAGCGCGGCATCTTGCGAGGCTTGAATGAGGCCGATACAGCTATTTTGGTCGGGAGCGTCAGATCCTGGAGGTGTTGATAGATCCAGCGGATGTATTGAGATTTCTTTTCGGTCGTCAAGCGTGATGGTCATGTTGAGAGGTGTTGTACATGGGTAGTAGTCTGCGAGAGACAGTCAGTTCATACCAGTATGCAGACGAGAAGAAACGAGATCGAGAAACTTACAGTTGTTGTCGGCGGCGGGTTGCACGCCAATCGCGCCGTAGATGGCATTGGCCACGGAAGATGTGGTGAGTATGACGGGTACACCACTGTCAAGCACCGCACTGGGAAACACGCCGCTGACGCCGCGACCCAATGGTATTGACAGTCGAGAAGTGTTGGTATAGACCGTGATCTCACGTACGGACGCTTTCCAGAACAGCGGTCCTGCGTTGCCGGGCGCGTAAAGCACGTCGTAGGCAATTTTCGAAGGGTCCGGAACGAGCGCTGAAGGATGTCGGCCAATACCTAATATCGATGGGACAGTGTCGCTTCCAGGACGCTCGAAAGCAAGAGAAAGAAATCGTGAGGAGGGAGAAATGGGAGTGATGCCGAGAAGATTTGACGAGAAAGTGGCTCCGTCGGGTGTGTCGCCGAGTTGAGGAGGTATTTCCTCAGCGATGATGGAATTTGAAGGGAGGGCGAGTCCGAGGAGGCCTGAGAAGTGAGATTGGAGGGGTTCAGAGTCGACTGTGTCGGCAGCAGCTGCACCAAGGAATACATAAGATGAAAGTGCTGCAAAAGAGGAATCATACCGAAAGCTTGACTTTCTATGCCGTATCCACCGACCGTTACTGTATCCCAATACACTGGACCAGAGACATTTCCCATCAAGTATTGAATACTGAAATCAAGAGCTGTGGGAATGGCGGAGGTAGAGCTGTAAAGAGGAGCATTCCCGCACGCAGACGAGCCACAGGAGGTGGAGGCGACCCACTTGAAGACATGAGCTTGGGACAATTAAAGCGAAAGGCAGCAATCTCTGACCATGTCTGACGACCCGGTGTCGACTTGGAGTGATAAATTTTGTGTGTTCTCATCCCCAAAGATTACGGGAAGTGTATAGGAACTAGATGTCGTAGAAATAAGTACCGCGTCGCAGTTCAACCAGGTAAACAGAAGAGAAAACAAAGCATTTTCGGGACACCGCGTATCACAAAAAGTAAGGCTGCTTCTGTCCACAGCCACCCCCGCACCAGCGTAAGTCGGTTCCTCTTCCCCAGAACACCACTGCAGTGGACTGCACCACCGATGCGCAGATGAGGAACAGAAAACGAATGAGAACGTACGTAGCGTATGGTCCGTCCGATACATATTGCAGGGGTAATACGACGCCGTCGGCCGACCCCCCCACGCCCTCCAAGGCCCATCCAACGTCGCCGTCGCTTCCAGAGTTCCCCCGTCGTCGTCGAGGCGCTCTAAAAGGCAGTACGGGAGCCGCTCTAGCCTTTCCTTTTCCCTTGTCCTTGCGCCGCGGCCACATTAAATGGCAACCAGAAAGTCACAGTGGGGTCACTCGGTAGGCCCCTGGTCGTAGTCAGACTCAATCTTGAGAACAACAGCAAGAGAGAGCCCAGAGAACAAATCCAGGAAGCAAGAAATTCAAGGACAAGACGAGCAGGGAGCGGAGGCGAGGCGTCGGAGGCGGGCACAATTGACCTTCCAGCTGACCTCACTGTGATCGGCAGCAAAAGGGAATATGCCCAAATGTAGACACAGATCTTCCCAAGAAAAAATAAAACAGACAGCAATGAAAGAAAGAGAAAAGTCCAGCGCTCAGGCCTCAGGAGTCAGCGAAATGAAGGTGGTTGGCTGACTTTGAAGGCTTCGCGTTACGTTTATTAGCTTCAATCGACGTAAGTATGATACAATGAATATTTCGGTCTAAGCAAGCAAGGATTCATCCTAATTGTCGTTCTACGCTGGTCGGCGAGAAGGTTATGGATGGGTTCAGATCGCTTGCGAGCCCAGGCCCCACGGAAGTGTCCGCTAGCTGGGTTTTGAGGTCGTCCGCAGCTGGAATGATCACTGCGGACAAGACCCGGACGGACAGCGAGATAGCGAAGACCCAAGCGGAATCTTGGCCTAGGGGCTAAAGAAGGGGGGGCAGGAGGAACACGACGATGAGAACCTAATTCTGTTGAAATGTTTTCAGCTTTAAGATTTTTTTCATCGAAATATGCGAACATCAGCTCTCCGCGTCCCCCTCTTCTAACCGGATGAGCCGCAGCTCGCCATCTACGAGGAGCTTCGAATGCGGCACTACACCGTTCCAAAACTCTCGCGCCTCCAATAGACTCCTCCTCTCCTTCTTCACGCGCGGAACCGCTACAGCTGTCCCCCTCGCACACCGTATAACCAGCGTCCGTTCCGGCTTGTGGTATATCAGCGCGCCAGGAACCTGCGAGATTTTCGGCGGCGCGTGCGTTACAGTGGGATCGTGGAGGTGTAGTCGGATGCCCGACGGCATCCAGGTTGTTAATGCGCGCTGTGGGGCGTGTTGGTCAGACACCACGCGACACGAGAGGACCGCACCTGGTGGCTGATGGCGCGATGGCGCCTTACAACGTCCTCTGCGGTCATGGTCGCAAAGTCCAAGATAGCGTCGGCGACGGTAATGCTATGTGCGTGCGGGGTAGGCGACTCGGGGGGCTGCGGCGTGGATGTTGCCTGCGAAAATTTAGCACCGACAACTAGGTACACGAGGAAGTGGCCCGACCGTTCCAGCTAACATGTCACGTAGAACACTGACGAGCAATTTTCCACCATGAGCAGCAAGGTCGGTTCTCAAGGATGTAAACGTGGCGTCAGGGCCAACCGGCTGATAGAGCACAGTCAGCGGCGCGTAAATGGAGAAAATAGAGGGAGCACACTATCTGCTTCGAGGCCCAAACGGGCCCCTTGTCTATCCCGCGTTTAAGCATTTGTGCTACGGAGATGCCCGTCTCGGTCGCGTTGTCTAAGATGGCGTGCTGAATCGGAGCAGGGCCGCGGTATGCCGGGAGTATAGAACCATGCACGTTCAATCGACGCGACGGCTTGAAGAGTTCCAGTTGCGCGGGAGTGAGAATCCGCCCGAATGATGCAGTTATTAGGACGTGATTTGGCGGAGGTGGCCCTTGGATAGACGAGAACTGAGGTGGCGGTTTCCAGTGCTTGAAATCTGGTTTTTGAGGAGGTATAAAGTCGACTGGGACGCTCAGCATATGGGCTAATGCCTTCAGAGGTGCTACAGCGTGAAAAATGATGAGACGCCGAATACAAGACCAGTTTTCGCGACGCACAGTGCCCAAGGTGGGTATCCGGGCTAGTCGCTACGTGTATATCCTCCCATACATCTATTGCGATGTAAAACGCGTGTTCAGACGTGCAAAACGTCGATGCAAACCTTGAGAAGTATACAATTCACGGAAAATGTCGCATGAAAATTCGTCGCGGCCCAAGAAGAGGATCTTGAATCGGTTTTGTGAAGGTGAGACTCGAAAACATCTAGAGAACACGGAGCCCCACGAGCTAGAATGCGAGCTTCTGGGTCGCCGTACATGGCGGTGAAACATAGAAGTTAGAAGCTACCACATAACAAAGGTAAATAAGCCTGCTAGAAAGCCCTTCAGATATTCAAATAGCTATAATACACGCGTTCGATGCACGCAGATGGCCGAGAAGAATGCAAGTAATGATCCTTTCAACAAATTGACCGAAGCTCTCATTCTACATCCGCCTCTGGGGTCGAATTCCGGCCGTACCCTCCGTACCAGTGTAAGTCCGCCACCGTTTGTCAGACAAATGCTGCTGGAGACTGTCCAGCATGGCTAGGTGTGGGCCAAGCAACATGGCATATACTGGAGGCCATATACCTCGGCCCACTCGCAGAGCCGTCTCTCCTACACTAGGCAGACTTGGTGTCCCACAGATATTTCTCTGAGCTTGAGAGTCATGTCCACAAGTGTCGGAAAATATTTGTTTTCATGTCACTGATACGTTTTGCGGGTGTGGCTCACGCAAGAACAGCGGAGCGTGGGGGGCGTGGGGAGCGTGGGCACGGATGTGGCGGGAGACAGTAACGTCAAGAGAAGTCGTGGAAGGAGCTGGTAAGTCGTTGGTAAGTTTGAGAACCGAGATAGATCACTGTAGTCAAAGAGGCTTGCCCTTACAGCCGTCAGTTCAGAGAGTTCCAATATGTATTGCCTGTCGTAAAAGATGGCTCCCCTATATACTGCCAAAACGGTACGCGTGAGCCGCTACTTCTGCCTGCACTTAAGACACTAGAGTCGAATGTGAAGCTGTTTTAGGTCAATACCCACCTTATCAACCCTTGAACGTTGCGTTCCGTGAGTCTATAATTTCGTGGTAGCCACCAGCGTCCCCCATGATTGCGGATACACCGACATTGTGCCGCTGCGTATCTTCGTCACGAGCTAGCCAGTCGCTGTAGACCGTCGAGTTGATAACACGAGGTCTCCGGTCGTCCAGTCAATTCAAGATTTGATTCCCAGGTTTTATGACGTTCTGGACAAAGGTGCAAAGCATAGGCAGATAGATCGATGGGATAACCAGAAAGCCAGGATATCAAGACTGCGGTCGCGGAAGTTCTACAGCTTCAGATATGCAGGCTCTTGAAGTCGTGAGCTCGATTCATGGGGCTTCACCCAGGCTTCACGTTACATGTACTTTCGGCTAGGCAAAAACCAGAAAACTTGTCGCCGAACTGGGGCAAAAATGATTGAAGCCAAATAAAAGGAGAATGAGGAGGCGCTTGTGTTGCTGTCGGTAGCTCAGAAGGTGTCCTTCGAGGCACGAAGAACTGGAGAAAAAGATGGAGGGGAGTGGACTGAGAGCAGAATGTCACGCTGTAGGTCACAGTCGCTGTTCCCCTCCTTTGCCGCGGCGGGAGACTACTCTTGACCGAGGTTTCTCCGCTCGGGAATCATGAGTTGTTCTCGTTTACCTTTCATGCTGGGAGTATAAAGCCCTGAAGCTTACGATTCCCCTCCTTTGATAATGGAGCATCCTA
This sequence comes from Favolaschia claudopus, assembly GCA_037176885.1. Classification (NCBI taxonomy): domain Eukaryota; kingdom Fungi; phylum Basidiomycota; class Agaricomycetes; order Agaricales; family Mycenaceae; genus Favolaschia; species Favolaschia claudopus. Next base: position 100,610 of record JAWWNJ010000107.1, read on the forward strand.
CTTTGACCCCAGTAACCTATCCGCCCGCTCCGTCGGATGTGCAAAAAACCGTCAGCCACAACTTGAACGAAACTCAGCCAGCTGTAGCTCAATCGGCGTATGAACCCTCGAAGCGACAAATCCTTCTGGGGAGAGTGCAGACGGCTGCACTATGCTGGGCCGTATTTCTAGCCGGGTGGTAAGTGTCGGCGTGCATGTGGTAGGCTGGCAGGCAATTGATTTCTGTTCGAGGAACGACGGCACCCTTGGCCCTCTCCTTCCCCGAATCCAGGAAGTGTATCATGTATCATACGCAGTCTTTCCTGGCTCGACGAATATTGACGACAGGCTCACAGCTAGGATATCTGATAGTCTCCCTACTTTTCGTCTGCCAATGTGTGGTATGTGAATCACCGGCCTGAATGTAACCTCAATCCAACCGCGAGGGCCTTAGGGCTCCATTACCGGCGCGCTATTAACTATATGGTTGACTCCAAAATTCGGTTTCGGAAGGGTATCCCTGGTTCACGTTCAACGAACTACCATTTACTGACTCGGAAACACAGATGTTAATTTGGGGTACTTCGTGCTTCCATCGCTGCATGACTAGCGATTCAACTTTTTTTTTTTAGCTCCCATCACTCAGCTCATAGGGTATAGTCTTCAAGCCGCAGCCCTGCCTTTTCCCGTTTTCGCAGTGTCCTGCTTTCTCAATGGTATCGGAGTATCTATACTGGTAAGAGGCTCCCTCGGAATAATCTCCAGTGAAATCAACCGTCAAAACAGGATGCTCAAGCGAATGGATACGCGGCCGGTTTCAAGCGGAGCCCTGATACCAAATTAGGGCTGGTTCAGGTTGCTTATGGTGCGTCCTCTACCCCACATCGAACACGAAACTGAGAACACACATTCCTCAGGGGCGGGAATATTCGCCTCGCCTCTTGTATCGACTCAATTTGCCCAACTGGAGCACTGGTCGTTCCACTACTTGGTGTCCTTGGGTCTCACCTTGTCCAATATGCTGATTTTATTCGTCGTCTTTCGCGGAAAGACCCAGGACGGTGCGCTATATTCCTTTTCAACCAGCAAATATCGCTCAACGACCTTGTAGAATGCCTGGCGAAGCTAGGTCAAGCAGCAGTCGACAAGGGAACCAGCTCAGAGAGCCACATGCGACAGGTCTTGACTATGAAGTCGCTGCATCTTCTGGCCCTTTTCCTGTTCGTGCACGTAGGAGTTGGGGTTGCCATCGCAGGTGAATAAATCTCTTTTGTATCAATTTGGGTCCTCTGAAATGTTTCTCGTTTGTAGGCTGGACTGTGAGTTTTATGATAAGCGTTCGAGGCGGAGGCGCCTCTGCGGGATACATTGCGGCGGGTTATTCGGGAGGTCATTGATCTTTCTTTGAGTTTGATTTGATACCGACCGACTGCAGGATCGACATTGGGTCGAATCATGCTGATACTGATGAACAAGAAGGTGCTCAGTCCTTGGGAGAATCCTGGCTCGAGAAATTGACCTAACATTTCAGATAAACGAGAATTGGGCAATATACTTTTATTCTCTAGTCGCCATCGGGTAATCGTCGGCTGTGCCCTAACTCGTATTCTGTGCAACTTACAATGAATTCCAGGTTGCAACTCGTAGTCTGGTTCGTCCCGTCTCTAATAGCCGGCGCCATCTGCGTCGCCTTCGTCGGCCTGATGACCGGACCGATCTACCCCCTCGCGTTAAACCGCGCTGCCAAAATGTTCCCTCCATGGCTGCTCACGGCTTCAATGTCATGGATGGCTGCGATGGCTACAGTCGGCGGCGCCGTCGTGCCCTTCATGGCGGGTGCCATTTCCTCTAAAGCGGGTATCAAGACTCTGCAGCCTGTGTACGACCTGCTTTTTTTTTTTTCTTTTTAGGCTGAGCATTGACAGTTTGTGGGGTGCATTTGTAGGATAGTCGCAATGATGGTGACTATGGTTTTTGTCTGGATGCTGGTTCCTAAACACACACGACGCGATTAAGTTCGATGCCGGTTCAGAAGTTCGTCAAATGTTTGTCCATCTTGTACTCGCTCTTACTGAATTCCTTTCCAGCTGAGATGACCTAACAATGCGAATCTGTCAATGTACATCTAATTTCTTGGGAAAGCGATTAACCCTCTGTTTTCACATCAACGGAGATTTACTGAACGCTTCCGCGTTGCTTTTCAAAAGTTTTGTTTTTGTGTTGAGCGAAATATTTCCCACGGTTCAATTTGCAGTAAATTGTCCGAATATCAACGACAAGTAGTTAGTTCGTAACATTATGCATTTCCTTATGCCCCAAATGCTTTCATCTTCTTGACCCTCCTTAGACTCTGTGCCGTTGCTGATGATTCTCGAAACAAAGTACTGGTGTTGAAATATTATGTAACATATCGACGGATGCTGAACTCTTTGACAGTGATACATCGGAGATTCCCATCATCAACCACTTCACATGCATCCTCTGAATTCCTCTCATGCTGAATGAATCGCCCTGTTCGATTATATGCTTCCGAAAGATTTTAAGTCGTGTTGTCAAGGTTACCTGGGCACCTCACCATGATATTTGAATGAGAAACCAGCGCGCTGATCTCCACGAACGCGATCCACAGTGTGGATGCAGTAACACCGCCTGGCTACACTATATAAAGGGGGGTATGAAGGAAAGTCGCGTCTTGCGCACTCAAGATTCAACCATGATGTGTCGCTGTCTCCTTTGGGCGGGTTTTGCGACAATTGGTGAGTCGGTCCTCCTTTCCGGTTTGGAATCAGCTACTGTGAATGAGTGCTGACCTACCAAAGCTGCGGCACAGACTCTTAAACTGGTTACACCTGTACAGACAGGTGGTGTGACGGTACTAGTGAGCCAGACGGATTCCATCTCGGCTCTGGGCGTCGGGGCGGATGGGATGACTACATATCTGAGGGTCGGAGCGGAAACCCTGGCCGTCGAAATTTCGGGCACAGTCACAAAAACGCTTCTTGCCGCGCCCATCCCATACACTGGTGCGCTGCTTCACCCTTCTATTCGATAGAGTATGCTCCTCACAGCCAGCGATGGTGATTCTTAGAAACTTTCCTCGAAGACGCGTCCAAATTCGTGATGGGTGCCTCAGACAGCGGATTGTCGGAGACCTGCACATTCGGGGCGGACAACCAAGGAGCTTGTGTGGTACAATTCGTTTCCGCAGGACCCTCAGGGACATCGACGTTGACTTCGACGTATTCTGGACCGGTGGTGCCATGGTACACCCTGAACGCTGCCGCAGCGGCCGGCTCCGCACCAGGTGAAAGTGGATCTCGCACGTCTGTGTCACTAAGTAGCCTGGGGGCTTCGGAGACTGGGGCGTCTTCTGCTTCGAGCCCCTCACCTTCTACGCCGAATAGTGCCTCGGCACTGACTTCGGTATCGCTGATTCTACCCGTTTTCGTCACGGTGTTATACCTCTTTTGATTCCAGTAGCCTTGTATACCCTTGCAATGCTCGAGTCAGAATCGATATCTGATTGGAGTGTTAGAGATGCCATTCTTTTAAATTGAACCAATTGATTTCCCACGGTTCAATTTGCTTCGTCAACACAGTCCAACATTCATTTATAGGTTTATACAGCTATGGTTCGTACAAAGATCCTCAAGAGAGATGGATAATATTATCCAGTCTCCATGCTAATTTACAACGTTCAAATCAGAGGAGGAGCACAAAAGACGCGATCGTCTTACCGTTTAAGCCCAGCAGCGTCGCCGTTGAACAAGTCTTGGTCACCGGGATTCGGTCCCGAGTCAGCGTACTGCCAGAACGTTGCAAAGCTGTAGATTGGCTCCATCATCATCATGGAAATGTCGGGGACACATCCGAAAAAAAGACTGACCTCCACCCAGCTGGTACCGTCCCGATGCTGGATGCATAGTGCGCGATCCACAGAGGATTGTTGGACCCGAAAGCAGCGCTGTTTCCGGTGCAAGTGGTCCACCAGTCGGTTGTAGTGTAAATAACTAGAAATAAAATTGAACGAGGAAGACGGCGGGTACGGAGGCATTACGAACCTGGATACCTGTATTTGAGATATAACAAGGTGAGTTGAAAGCCGTAAAGTATATAACTCACCGAGTAGTCGCTGCATGGTAAGTCGACGAAAAGTCGGATATCCAGGAAACCATCGCGGAGTGGCTAAGACCATAGCATTCCGCACCACTTGGATTGTCTGTGGGATATCGTTAGCCCGAGTCGTAGAAAATAAGAAACGAGGTACACTCAATGTCTAATGCTCCAGGAAGTGTTATACCGTCCCCGCTCCAACCACCTGCAGATCGTGAAATCTTAGATGTATTTGTGAGCATGGAGTCCTTTCCCTCATACCTCCATGAGCAAGGAAGAACTTGGCTTGAGTAGCACCAGAGCTAGTATCAGGATGCGCAAAGTGATATCCGCCTCTGATGAGGCCTGCATTGGTAGCGCCGGTGTATTTGGAGCTGAATGTCGAGTCTATGAACGCTGGAGTTTTGGGACGCCAATTAATACATATAAAAGAAAAAGTGGTTTTCCAGCATACTGGTGCCTTCAGTAGCCTTGATGTAAGCGAACGAGACACCGCTGGCCTTGACATTTGCCCAGTTCACAGTCGCCTGGAAGTGCGAGACGTCAATTCCTTGCGGCTGAGCGCGCTCAGCAAGATCTCGGAAGACAATGGATGCGCCATGGCAGAGGACAGGGCAGACGAAGAGAAGTTGAGGGAGCTTCATTGCGGCGGAGGCTGCGTTGTTCCTCTGCAAGAGAGGACTATTTATGCGATAAATGAAGTTTTATCTATAGCTTCGACCATGCGCAATAAAACTGTCAAACAGTCAAGGAAGAGATCTAGAGTCGCTTGGTGGAGCGTTGCCTTCAAGTTCGGTCCACGCCATGACGCCGTACCACAAGGATGTCAAGGAACGTGCAACGGAGACCGGTAAAAATTGTGCAAGTGGAGGTCATGAGCAGACCTAACATGTGTCTTGAAAAGACTCGGCCGCTGAGAGTTACCAAACAAGTTGGATCTGCTTAAAGGTTTGCATTTGAATTTGATTTTTGAGCCGGAAGCCACGGAATCTACGATACTGGTTAGATTGCGAATTTCTGAGAAATATTTGAGCAGAAGGTATATTGTGGAGACGAGTGAAGGGAAATACCGGCCACAGTTGGCGAAACCACCGAGCTCAAGGCATTTTGTCAACTTCCCTGCTTCGAGATTGTTATCACGACTTGCAGAAATTTGAGGAAGGACTTTGGCATGAGTCCTCTCGAGTAAGTGAGCTCCAGGAAAAATGTTCATCGGTTCTCGTCGTTGATTCGGTGAGATCCCAGATGTGGCCGACTGGAGAGTGGTTGTATGCCGTAAAGGAACAATGGTCACGGATAGTCACATGTGACACACGCGATCACGCATACCTCAACCAATCTGACTTTTTGGTTCTCGCCACAACAGTCTTCTACTCTTGTTCTTGGTTTCTTGTCTATCTAGCCCCATGGCTGGCCCACTAAGCGGTCATCTCATTAACTCCTACGAATCATCGATGTCCAACCAATCTATCTACACTGACGGCCTGATTTCGTTCAGTCCCAGCATGCACGGAGGCTTCAATCCGAATATGCACAGCACGCAGCAATCTTTGGCTTCCGATAGCCTCTCCCATGCATCCACTAGCATGGGTGAATCAATATACGACCGTGTCAGCCGATTGCAAGCGAAGCTTAACCAGAAACTTGGCCCCGAATTCATCTCCACACGACCAGGACCTGGCGGTGGCCCCAAGTTGACCTATGCGGAGGGTTGGAAAGTCATAAACGTTGCAAACGAAGTTTTCGGGTATCATGGATGGAGCTCCAATATCGTCAGTCTGACGACCGACTACATGGACTTCAACGAGGAGACAAAACGATACAACGTCGGCGTCTCCGCAATCATGCGAGTGACGCTCAAGGAAGGTGTCCATCACGAAGATGTTGGATATGGGATGATAGAGAACGTCAAGTCTCGAGGACAGGCACTTGACAAGGTGCGTATCGTACGACCACGAAACGGAAATTGCTTGACTCTTCATCAGTGCAAGAAGGAGGCAGTGACCGATGGACTGAAGCGTACGCTTCGTACGTTTGGGAACGTCTTGGGGAACTGCCTCTACGACAAATCCTACACGTCGGAGATCGTCAAAATCAAACCACCCCCAGTATGTATTCGTCTTCTGTCTCGCTTGGAAGTTACTGTCACAGTATCTGACTGTGCTTCAGGTGAAATTTGACCAAAGTGAGCTACATCGGCTTCCACAATATTCCGAAAAGCCATCCCCTTCCGTGGCGACCTCCGCAGCAACGTCTGCTTCGACGAGCTCTCGGCCAATAATCACGACATCGACCCCCGTTCGCATGCCTCTCCCCGCTCCTCCACAACCCCCAAAGCATCAGCCCCAGCAACAACCCGCGAAACCTATCTCGTCGGTGCCGCGGCACATGCAGCCCTCTGGTCTTCAGACACCCATCACGACACCTGGCGGGGAGCGTAAAGTGTCATTCGCGCAGCCTGTTAAAGCTGAACCGAACCAGCCACAAATGAAGCAACTGCAGGGGCAGATGCTTCCTCCGCCCCTACCTGCTGTTGATGACGCAGGAGACGAATCGTTTGGGTTCTCGGACGACGACGCCTTGTTCGCGTGCGTCGATCTCGGGGATGGTGACCTTGGCCGCCCGATCGATTTCGAGGAGGGCACGGCGAGTAGCAGCACCCTTTCCCCCGATGAAGAAGCACCGGTGAAGGAGACACCGCGCCAGTCGGTGCCGCAACCGCAGCCGCAGGTGCAAAGCAAGCCAGCAGGTTCTCATGGACCCATGGGTCTCGGGCGAACGAATCAAGGTTCCGGGCCTCAGCAAAACGCTCCACTACGGCAAGGGACGTCCGCCACTATCGCCTCAACCAGCGTTATTCCCCGAAGTGGTGGGTCGAACAAGCCCCCTTCAGGCGGACCCTCACGCTCCAACGGCGGCGGCGCTGCCGGGTCTGCTGCACGCGCTCTTGCCATTGCCGCACACATTCGGAACACCACCCCTACTTCATCGTCAACGTCGAATCAAAACCAGAACTCCGCTGCTGCATCCGATAGTGCGGCTCCACCTCCAGCACAGAAGCGCCCTGTGACACCGTCGGCGGGTAGCTTCAATTTCCCACAAGGAATGCCTGTGCGTCGGTCTATGCTGTGATCTTCTCGAGTTTTACTGATAATTGCGTTGAATAGGCGAGTTACCTGCAGGACCCTAACAAACCGCCACCGATGCCGCAGGGCTTAAAACGCGGCGCAGACGCGATGATGTACGCGTCCTAGCTTGCTAATTTCCATGTGCTGATTTGTCTTGTAGGAGCTCCTCGAGTCGGTCCGGCACTAGCGCTGGTATGGGCTTAAGCGGCAACGGGGGTTCAGGTGGTGCGGCTCGCCGACCGCTTGCGACGCTTGCGCACGATGGCCGGAATGCACCACCGGGGGAGTATCAGCAGGGTGAGCCGGATCCTAAACGCCTGAGACGATGAGGGTAGCTTGGAGTCTGGTATATTCACATTTTCTTTCTCTCCTTTCTTATACGCAATATGTATAACACGCAATATGGTCAATTCACCAGGAATTCCTGCTTTGTTGCTTTCCAGTCTTTGTCGCTTGTCGCGTGTTGTCACGGTGTGACAGTGCCCTACTTTCTTCCTCTTTCTTCCCTGCGTTCATTCACTTCAACTAATCGCTATAGCCACTCTTCGCTTCTCCTCACCTTTTTTGCATCTGCAATGTTCAAAATCGAGCAAAGGCCCTGGGTGCCAGAACCACGAGGACAGCCAAACTTACGGGCTTCATTGGACCCGCCTCTGCTACACGCCAATGCCACTGACGTTGTTTCCACAACTCATTCGGAAATCTGGTTACCATATGGCGATATAATCCTCCAAGTTGGATCGACTCAATTCCGCGTCAATCGGGATGTCCTGGCCAGACACTCTTCCGTTTTCGACGACATGTTTTCAATGCCACTCCCTCCTGGAGAGCCTCTGCGAGGTTGCCACATTGTCGACTTGACAGATGCAGCGGAGGACTGGTCGTTGCTTCTGGAGGTACTATATAATCCGTGAGTGGCAATCTGCATGGCGGCGTTTTTCATATTTCTAATTTACTATACCAGGTTTCGTCAACAGACCAAATGCAGTTTCCGCATGCTTGCCGCCATGTTGCGGCTTGGGCGAAAATACGATTTCAGAGAAGCGTACGAAGATGCTTTGTCGCGCATCCTCTTTGAATTTCCGTCGGATTTCGAAGTTTTCGACAATTTGGACGCGGATATGACGAGGATCGAATACCAACGCGGGATATACTGCGATCTTCTAAATTTAGCTTATGAATGTGGCGTTCATTCGAGTATACCGCTGCTAGCGTTCTGTTGTCTTCGCGAGGAGACACTTGTAAGTTGCTAAATTTCTTGCCTCTCGCTGCGAAACTGATCCGGTATAGGAAACCATTCTTACAGGTGTTGAGCGGGAAGACAAGTCGTGCGCGGTGCTTTCCGATGATCTCAAAATGCCGATGGCGCTGGCATTTGGACGAATGGCTCTGTTTCAGCATCAGAACTTGAGCTGGCTTCGAGACGAAAGTGTCATACCCCACAGCTTATGCCAATCTCCTACTCGGTGTGTGCAGCGCAGGAATAAGATGGCTCGGGTCGTGGACCATGATCATCAAGGCCAGTTCAACCTTGGATACACCATTGATCAGTGGGACGACAGATGGACGGGAATCTTATGTGCAGCTTGTGAAGAGGCTGCTGCCAAAACTTATGAGGTGAAACGCGCAGAGGGATGGAAGCTGTTGCCCTCGTTTTTCGGTCTGCCTGAGTGGGGGAGTTCGGGAAATGTCGAATGATCACTGGCATATTTGTAGCTTGTTGGAAGTCATGTTTCACTGTACAGTACATTTTTCCCACTCGCAACTGATGATTACACGCGTCAAGTCACATCACATGCCTGGCGTGACACTTCCCTTTGTTGTCATCCTCTCAATCGCTTCCTATCTGCCCAGCTTGCAAGGCTCATAATGGCCGATGGAACAAGAAGATCCTCGAAAAGAAAAAGATCGGATGACACTCCAGTGACTCCACCCGTGGTTCGTTCCACAATTTGGATGCCCTACGGCGACATCATTCTTCAAGCCGAGTCAACGCAATTTCGCGTGAATCGTGACGTCCTGGCCCAGCACTCGTCTGTGTTCAGAGATATGCTTGCGGTACCTTTGCCGCCGGACGAGCCGAAGGTAGAAGGGTGTCATGTTGTATGCCTCTCGGATGATAGTGCGAAGGACTGGGAATTGCTGCTTGAAGTTCTGTATCATCCGTGAGCAATCTTCACCTTGTTTCCCCAATGTCACTAACATCTTTGTAGCTTTCGCACTCCAGATTCACGACCCCTGTCAGTGGTAGCAGCCTTGTTACGACTCGGTCGAAAATACGACATCGTCGAGGCAAGAGACGATGCTCTGACGCGGTTGCGTTTCGAGTATCCAGCCGATTTGGATTCGTGGACCGAACGTCAGTACGGAAAAAGTCCAGCAAAAATATCAATGTCCGAGGATTCAGACGTTTCCGATACATTGAACCTGCTCTACGAATGCGGTGTTTATTCCTGTATACCCGCCGCAGGATTCAACTGTTTGTCCCAGTTCACGTTGGTAAGTGCTTTAGTGTTGAACACTTTGATTCGATACCTTGGCTTGACGACTACCGCCGATTTCTGTAGGAAGCGTTGTTCGCCGACATTCAACGCAGCGACGGATCCGTCGCGGCATTGCCTGATGCCACAAAACTCACCCTTGCTATTGCTCTCGAAAGAATCCTGCTCTTTCAGAGGACTGCCTTGAAATGGCTAGACGATGATGGTGTCGTCCCACATAGATCCTGTCAGTCCCAGACTCTGCCAGCTGGGGAAAATGGGCATCAACCACCTGGTAGCCTGGGGTGAGCTGCCAGTGTGTCAATCTCACAACGTGTACAATACCATTCATCAATGGGATCCATCTTGGTCAGCCAAGTTGTGCAATTCCTGCGAAACGGCGGCGAAAGCGTATTACAACGTCAGTCGCCGCGAGGGTTGGGAATTATTGCCGACGTTCTTTGGACTGCCTCACTGGGCAGATATGGAAGATTTGCAATAGTTTCATGCTCCAACTTGACTGAAAACATGAAATGAATTCGATCAAACAAATGCTGCATCGCTAAGTTATAATAGTACTTACTTAGTTGAAGAACTATGCAATCTGTGCAAAAAGAGTCGGGAGACACTATAGCGCTGGCCCCCACAAGGCCCCCAGCAAGAGTGATTAAGGTGTGCCGTCACCGTGACGTCCTTACAGTGAACACGTCCTGTCACGTCACCTGATGTGTCACTGGGATTGTGACAAGAGGCGCCATTTCTCTTTGATTTCTCTCGTCTCCCAACATCCCTGATATTCGATGTCTCAGCCGGAGGCTCTTCATGCTACCAAAAGAAAACGAACGGAAGATGCATCTGAGCCGGCCGTGGCGACTACTAATCCTATCACTCGTTCAAAAATTTGGGTACCCTTTGGCGACATGGTTCTTCAAGCCGAGTCCACGCAGTTTCGCGTCAATCGGGATGTGCTTGCAGGGCAGTCGCCTGTATTCAGCGACATGCTTTCTCTGCCACAGCCTTCCAATGACTCAGAGCCAACAATAGAGGGATGTCCCGTTGTTCACCTCTTCGACTCGGCGAAAGATTGGGAGCTGCTCCTCGGGATGCTTTACGATCCGTAAGCTTTTTCGTTGTCTCATCGGTATAGATCCATGGAATCAAACAAGACTCTACTCTAGATTCAAATATGAAGACGCGTTACCCTTGGACCTTATAGCGTCAATGCTACGGCTCGGTCGCAAGTACGAAATGAAGACGGTCAAACAAAATGCTGTGGCGCGGATCCGCTACGAGTATCCTACGCGATTGGACTCCTGGGAGAGAGTGGAAACTCATACGACGAAAATCCTCCTCCCAGAGGGCGACGGCCACCTCAATGTTTTTAAGCTGGCGTATGAGTGTGATGTCCTTCCCAGTCTACCGATACTGGCATTTCTTTGCGTTAATAACATAGATACTGTTGGTCCCATCCTTATAACCGTCGATGACTTACTGATTCGCCAAATAGGAAGCGTTACTAATGGACGAGATCCAAGACAGCAAAGGATCTTGTATAGTCCTGCCGGATTATCTTAAGGTGAAGCTGGCTATTGCTTCTGAGAGAGTCCGTCAATTTCAAAGACAACATTTCGGATGGTTGGAAGATGGAGCGGTGATCCCGGATACCGAGTGCAGAGTCCCCACAAAATGTACCAGTCAACGGCAAAAGACTTTCTGCATGCTCGCTCTCGGTGATGCTCACTTGGAGTGGCCAGGCGAGAGACGCTTCTACGCACTCACTTTCTGGCGCTCCGAATGGTCAGATGGATTTTGTCGTGCATGCGGAATGACTGCGAAGGAAGCATACAAATCGAAACTACCAGCTGCATGGGCAGCACTTCCCAGTTTCTTTGGAATGCCGGAATGGAAAGACTTGGAGGGATTGAATTAGTGGACTTGACTCATTGTATCTGGTATCCAGCGAATCTTTTCCTTGCGGTACGATTTGAGCCCCTGAAGAATCCGCAATTATGGATCAGCAGGCCGACTCGGAACTAACTGAAGTGCGGACCAGTTGAGGTGCGCAGGGCGTATCCAGAAAGATTGTCCTCACCCCCCGGCTGCAAAACCTGCTCTTATCGAGTGAAAATTGGTAGATAGATGCATTGATTCGTGTGGGGACGTGGACGACAGCGTGCTAAGACATTATTACAACGTGAAAGGGATAGAAACGAAAAGGTCCGGCTGCCGGAAATATAATACAGATTTGCGGTTAAATCATTATGAGATGGAGAAAAATCGTGCACCATTTTTTGGAGTGCTTCTAGGGAACAGCCGGGACCGTTGAAAGGAAAAGCTCAGCGCTCAACCCTTGGAGCCCGATCCGGAAGCTTGCTTGCCATTTCCAGGCGCTCCGTTGTCAGGCAAGTCGAATGTGATCCTGCCCCGATCCCCATTACTGTCCTCTGAATTTTGCGGTCGGGGTGGGCTCCGTGCGTCCTCCCCAAAGTCCGCAGTAACCGGCGTGCTCGTTCCACTCGCCGTCCCCTCAGCGAACCGCACCGAGCGCGCGGGAGAAGGGTCTCGGGAAGGGCGCGCAGAGTGCTGCCGTCGCAAACTGTCTACACGGGTGCGCCGAGACTGCCGCGGGGAAACAGGCGAGCTGGGGTCGAGGAACGAAGAGGAGGAGCGCCGGTATGCGTAGTCCGTAGACATGGGGCCCGAAACCTGCGTAGTGCTCTCCCGCGAATTGGGCGATTCGGATGTTTCTGTCGGGGTCATGGCCTGCGGCGAAACCACGATAGGCGGTGGTGGGGCAGGAGGGGAGTCAGCCGCGGATGCCCCACGTGTGCGGTCGCGCGTGAAGTGTCCCAGAAGCCCTTTGCGGGTAGAGGAGCGTCGCTTTGTGGACGCCTTGGATTTGGGGGACTTGGAGCGTTTGCGTCCCTCCCCTGGGGAGCTGCTAGGCCCTGCCGTTGGGCCAGTCTCACTACGGTCGGATGCCCATCCTTCCTCATCATCATCGTCTGCTGATTGGGTAGGCTGGGTATGGTGGCGCCGGGTGGGTGACAAACGCTCCTCGAATCGACGCCCTAAAATTTCCAGATCCGTCTCTATCTCACGCGGCGCATGCTTGATTTTGTCGACAATCTTATGTACCACTTCCTCAGGTCCTCGATATGCTGAAGAGACATCGTTTCCGTCCACATTGCGGATGACCTCGACTTCGACCTGCATGAAGAGTGAGAAAACGTAGAAAGCCCGTAACCGGGATGCAAACCTCTTCGCCAGGCCCGGCACGGCGCTCGATGACTCGGTGGGGCCCTTCCTGCCACTCTGAAACAATTTCCTCGCCATCGGGGGGAACGTCACCCTCCGGACGTAATCCTTCCTCCACTTCCTTCTCCTTCTCATCATGCGATCCAGGCGTCGTCGTCTCCACAGCCGTCGGGCTCTCACTGTCTCCCATCCGCACGTGAATATCCTCCAATTGGCGTCCATCCAAAGACTTTTCCTCGCTCCCTCCGAGTCCCATCTCCACATCGGTGATCTGGTCTGCGTCACGGTTGACAATGACCCCGTCAACGTGCCTAACATGGTCCATCCAATCGGGACGCGGCCCATGCGTCGCAGTCGTGTGTCGGGACCAGGTCCGCGAGACAGAGTGGACGCGCCGTCCGAGTGAGGCCCCGGGAATCGACATTCCATGAATCGCAATACTGAACAGGACCATGAATGCGCAGATCGGTTGAATAGTCTTTTCCAGCAGTTCGATTTGAGGGTCGTCCTCATGGTTACTGTCCGACAACACCTGGGTGGCAAGCGTCGAGATGAAAACAGCGCCGACGCCAATCGGGCCAAAATGACCGCTGAAGACCGCCTCTTGGAAGGTCTTGATGTCTGGGATCCAGCGATAGAGGGCAATCATGACGGGCAGACGGCGGAACAGGAGCACGAGCACAGCGATCACAGCAAGGCGCCAAGCCTCCAGTGTGGTGCCGTTGGGGTCTTGAAAGCTGGAGAACGGCATCCACGCGCCGAGGTAGACGAATGCAGCAATGTTGAAGAGAAGATCGATCACGGAAGAGAAGACGGACTCCTCAGTTTGACGATTGAAGAACCCATCCCACGCAAAGGCCGCACCACACGCAAACGCACTGAGTAGGTCGTCTGAACCCAGGAGCGTTGTGAGCCCGATGGAAAGGAGAGCAAGGGAGACGTATTGCGCGACATAGGAGTGACGATCAATGAGAGAGTGCCGTTCAGAGAACTTCATCATGTAGCGGAAGCTGAAGCCGATAAGGGAGCCGATGATGACGCCTAACACGACCTGGTCTGTGGGCAGTATGTAGTGAGTATGTGCGGACAATGGATGAGCCGCGACGTACATAGCCAAAGTATTAGGAACCAATCGCGGATGGCACTCTTCGCACTGGTATCAATCATGAAGTAGAGGGCGATATAGAGAAAGGGGAACGCGGCGCCGTCATTACAGCCGCTCTCAGCAGCAAGGAGATGTCGGATGTGCGCAGGAACATGTTTGTCAGCGAATTTTCCACCGACAATAGCAGCAGCTAGAATAGGATCCGTGGGAGTGAGACACGCAGCGACAGCAAGGCATGGAACAAAGTTGAGGTTGGGGATGAGGGCGAAGATGAATGCGGCGGAAACAGCCCAACCCTATATAATCGTGAGTATTGCGAAATTGAATAGCGGTGGGATGCAGACGGTTACGACGATGACGAGCCATTTCGCACTTGATCGCCGTAGAACACGAAAGACGTTGGACTCACCCAAATCATTACGGGGCCTAGGAGAAAGAATAGACTCTTCCAATGCCGTCGCATGTAGGCTTTGGGCAATTCAACTCCAATGGCGAAGACACCGATAGCGAGCACGACACGCGTTACTTCGAGGGTGATTATGTTGGATGTTTCCTCTGTCGTCGGCCGAGTTGAGCGGTAGAGAATGTAAGAAACACGGGGAGAGGACAAATAAATGAAGTACAATAGCAATGGGCGAAGTCGAAAATTGAGATTGTGCGCACAGACAGGGCAGGAAATCACGCACCGTGTCCGCCTCCCCATCCTCGAGGATTGAAGATATTCGCGCCATACGGACCTATTATTGCCACCCACTCAGGACGATATTTTCCCCTTGTACAAAGACGACACACCGATGATCACCCCGAACACGAAAGCCCAGATAGCCTCTCCAATATACAGTTTCTCTCGCAACAAGAGCGAGAACATACCGAACTATTCAAAAAAAAATTGAGCGTGGGAGGGGGATGCTCATAAACCATTTGCACCAGCACGACGAAACCCCCGAGGGCGGCATAGACAATATGAGGCGCAGACACCTCGAACTAAGAGTCATTTGTGAGTAGAGCGTCAAAGTAAGCCGCGGCGGGAAAGGTAGAACTCACGGGATCGAATTTTGCCATGATTTATCCCAATTGGATGGCGAAAATCGCTCAAGCTGATGAATCGAAGGTAACAGTCACTTCAGTCGAGCCTTGAGCTCTAGCCAACACACAAGACAGCGAAGACAGGCTTGAAAAGCGAAGAGAAGGATGTGGTCAAGAGCAAGAGACAAAGAAAGACCAATGGTGATCGATACAGTGGAGTCGAACGCTTGGCGCGGACTATCTAGGCACCACTTTGTTCCGTGGGTGGCCGTTGCGCGTCGAGCTTGCTGTTGACGACGACGAGCTCCCTATTTCTCACCTTTTGTACTCTCCGCTGCCTGCCTGCCCGCCGCAACGAGGTTATACAGCTTCTTATAATCCTACGGCATACATGGCGGCCATCAACTGTCTTGCACATCCATTCCTGCTGCTTTCCTACACTCGGCGATTTTTCTGCGTCGCCTGACTTGGCTGCTGCTGTAAACCTTGGGCGCCTGGGCCATGATCCTTACCGACTTGGCCTGCACTTGGTCCGGCTTGGACGCTTGGGCGGAATCTTCAAATTCGCAAAAGTCTCGCCGCAGCTCGCCATACTCAGGGAACTCCTCACCACTGTTTTCAGCACCCCAGTGCATGTCTCCGTGTGTAAATTGCACTCTTTCATATGTCCCCAACTCGATATGGGCGATTTGGTGCCAAGACGCTTTAGACTTTTCTCGTTTCAGAAATATCACATTAATTGGAAACATACTCTTGCCATCATCCATGGACTTGGACGCTTTGCCAGATCCAACCTGGATTTGCATGGAAAGCCGCAGATAATATCGCGGTCCCTGCCACGTACCTGAATTTTAGCGGATCTGGGTGAATTCTATCCTACACGCCAAGACTAACATATCAGGTGGGTGAAGACCTAAACTGACAGTGAAAAAAGGAAGGAAAAATACGCCCTGCTCTCTTACCTGCTGCTATGATCATCCCGCACCTAATCGTGGCTGGCCAGTCACATGAGATCCAGTCCACCGAATCGAGTTCCGTTCACGAGCATTGCGCATAGGCATTCAAGGCGAAAAGTTCGCAATTCGACGCGCTACAAGCACGCAGACATTATGGTAGGGGCAGAGACAGCGTCTTCCTTACTCAACTTACACGCTATTTGCGCCTGTGGGTCCTGCCATACCGATTGCACGTTCCGATCTTTTTCGGGCTTCTCCGTTACCATCTTGAACTTGAAAACTGGCTACTCCGGAAGTTGACTTCATGTTCTGCCAACGACATCATCTTTGAAAAGTCTCTGGTGACATCGTGAAAGTTGGTCCGATTTTGGTTCTTCCCTCAACCAATCGCTGACTCGGACCGCCGTATTTCAGGTCCGGTCGTTCCGGGAGAACAGCAACAAACAGTGAATGTGCTGTGAATAAGGAAAGAGAAAGAGCCAATTCAGTGCATTCGATCTACTCCCAATAAATGATAGGCTCTCCACCGACACCGGAGCGTCAGGTTCGCGTCGTGCATGGTAGTCTTCCCTCGGACCAGTCAATCCGCGACGATAACGCCCCACTTTCTCCTGTGTGTGAACGAACCACCTCTCTAGTACGAGCTATACTGGAATTTGTGTCAATGCCCACATGAATTCTTAACACGCTTCGGGAAAACAACCGAAAGATCGCGGCTTTCACGATGTCCCAATTGTCAACGAACGCGGTTCGAAAGCCGAAAGACAGGAAACGTTCAAGCTTCCAACTTCAAGTATCCTACTCTTGCCCCCTCGTGACCAATTCCCGAATCTCGCGCTGACACGAATACAAATGACCATGACGGGACGACTCGGCTCCCTTCCGAGCGAACTGCTGAACGTCGCTGGGGTTGCTCGGATTCAACCCGCTGTCGCGTAATCGTGAGCTTCATCCTGCCAAGGATAAATTTGACTTTCTCCCATGAGGACTGCTCCTTCCAATTCCCTGCCACTTTTCGATCTCTGCGGGCCACGACGATGAGCTACTGCGACGACTGCTTCAAAGGTACTTTGTTCACATTTCCATGATGCACTGGATTTGGAAGTCGATTGAAAGTGTTCGTTCTGTGAAGGTGTGACGCATGACGGAGTCCCGGAAGGTTAGAGATCGTGTTTTTTGCGCGTTGCAGTCCTGGAGGCCCATTCTTATTTGTGCTGCAGGCGATGTAGTCAGGATATCCGGGGTATCGTGCTACATCGCTACGCCTACCTTCGATTATCCCAAGGACAAGGTCGTTATATATCTTACCGATGTATTTGGGCTGGCGCTGAAGAACAATTGCGTGAGTAGGAGATACTTGCTTCTTTTAGTCTGCCAATGTGAATGAGAACCCCGTTTTCAACTAGCTTCTGGCCGACGACTTTGCTCGCAACGGATTCAAGGTGTGCCAGGCATTCTGTGGACGTGGAACAGCGAACATAAAGAATCGGTCAGACAGTTGTGATTGATCTATTCAACGGAGATCCAGTACCCGAAAGTGCGTTTGCACCTGGGGTGAGCAACCGAGTATCTGCGCTCTCAAGCTCAGCAGATCGATAAATCTTATCCAGGCTCCTCCGTTCGAGCGTGAAAAGTGGTTTGCGGCCCATGGACCAGCACAAACGCGTCCTCCCATAGACCGCGTGGTGGGAATCCTCAAGGAAGAGGGAGCCACTAGATTCGCTGCGACGGGGTATTGTTTCGGCGGTAAGTTTTCTTTTGCAATTTTTTCTCAAAGAATATGAATTGATTGTTTAAACAGCACGCTATGTCTTCGATCTTGCATTTGACGGCGTCATCCAAGTTTCCGCTATCACTCATCCCGGAGGATTGAAGATTCCGGAAGATCTTGAGGTACGATTGTTGAATTCATTCATTCAATACCCTGAAGTAATTTCATGCGTTCGAAGAACTATTTGGCTGTGAGCAAGGCGCCTCTCCTGATTAACAGCTGTACCGTAGACCGGCCGTTTCCGCCAGAAGCGCAAGCCAAAGCAGACGAGCTTTTCGGGGGCGGGAAATTCGCACCTGGGTATCGCCGCGAGTATTTTGAAGGTTGTAAACATGGTTTTGCTGTTCGCGGGGACATAAGTGACCCAAAGGTTAGCTAGCCACTCTCCCGGACGAATTATGTGATACTGATACAGGTGACACTCAAAGGTCAAAGCCGGCAAAGAAGGAGCGTTCAAGGCATGCGTTGAATGGTTTAAGGAATATTTGTAGTAATAGATAACCGTGTTGCACCTAATATTCTCGAGGAGCGGAGTATAGACAGTACAAAATCACCGGTGTCTACAGCCGCGCTTTAATGACGGTATTTAGTTCTCCTCGTGCCGCCTCTTGTTTGGCGAGTTCGCGAAGCTCTCTTCTGAGAATCTTTCCGGCCGCGCTTTGAACCGATGTGAGATAGCCTAAAACGGTTGAAGGAAACGGACTTGCCTCTTGGGTACTGTATCAATTACCTTGACACCTTGCGAAGAAGATCGAAGACAGGACGAAAGACAAATTAACAACACACCTCCTCTCAGAAATTTATGCTTCGCGACTTGAGATTCCATCCATTTCACTACGCTCTGAGCAAACGCGAGCTTTTGGTCGGCTGACATGACTTCTTGCGGCCGCGCATGAACCACGTACGCTCTGTTGACAAAATTGAATGGTAATTTGGGTCGGCAGACAGAGGGAGAGGCACCAACCGAGGCAGCTCAGTCGCCTGCTCAGGACTGTCCACCCCGATCACAGCTGCATCCGCGATATCCGGATGTGTGAGCAGAACACTCTCTAATTCCGCCGGCGCCACTGGCCGCGTTTGAACTTGAGCGAGCGGAATTTGGGGAAAAAAATGTGAATTCTAGTCTCACCTTGGAATGCCTGGAATTGATACGATTTCAATTCGATGTGCGTACAAGGAGATGGATACACACCTTATATTTAATGAGCTCTTTCTTTCGGTCAACAACCCAGTAATAAGAATCTTTGTCTTTGACAAGGATATCTCCGGTCTTGAACCATCCGTCCGGCGTGATCGAGTTACTTGTGGCGGTTGGGTTGTTCAAATATCCCTGAGACGATTTTCAACGAGGCGGACAATGCAAGCATAGGGGAGCCTTGCCTTCATGATAGTTTTCCCGCGTACCCATAGCTCCCCGGGAGTGCCTTCTTCGGCATCGACAATACCGTCTTCGTCTTGAACAATTCGCGCCTCCAGATTACTACAGAGTGTTCCTACACTTCCGACTTTGGCATCCGTCTCAGTGAAGTTATAGACGTGCGTTGCCGTTGATGTCTCGGTCAAACCATAAGCTGAGGTATACACCATCAATTCCTCTGACTGTTGCTTGTAATTGAAATGGCCAACCTTGCCCAATGGCACAAACTTTGGCGCCTTCGGGGCGCTTTGCGCCAAGCCGTCTTTGTACCTGACCAAAACTATCGGAAGAAGGCATTACGAAGGAAGTGATAACATACCTGCTTCACGAGATCTGCGCCCAGTGGTGCAGCACCAGACAACATGTACTCCAGGCTCGAAAGGTCGTATTTATCGACCGCTGCTAATGTTAGCGACAAAGAGCACACATGAGTAAAGATCATACCCGGATGCCGCGCCAGCACAACTAGAACAGGAGGGACAATGAATGCGAGAGAAACTCTATATTTTTCGATGGCGGCACAGAATTGCTCTGGGTTGAACTGGGAGTGAATGACAGTAGACCAGCCGAGAACAACAGTGCATTGCAAAATTGCAGCCAAGCCTAAAATGGGAAGGAGCAAAATGACGCAGAGGCAAAGAATGGGATACAAGTCACAACCTACCATAAAGGTGATAGAATGGCAGAAAGCCTAAAGTTGTGCAGTTGCCGGTAGGAGTATTGACTCCGCTGAATAGATCAGCGGCCAAAATGTCCAGAATGGTCGTAATATTCTGATGGCTCAGCTGAATGTGCAGGTCTGTTCAGCGTCGTCCCAGCCCGAGAGTTTCAAATTACCTCCACTCCCTGCCAGCGAACCAAATTTGAGCGGTCTTTGCTAAAACACCAATGGGAAGCAAACCTTGGGTTTTCCCGTCGTTCCAGAACTGTAGCAGAGGTACACAGTCTCATGAGCAAGAGCACCTTCAAATTTGGCTTCGCTGTTCAATTTTCCGCCGCTGAGCAAATCAGACAGTGTCAGCAGTCCGCGACAGTCGGCATCAACAGAGGCGGCTGGTCCGCCGGCCCAGCGGAGATCCCGCCCGAGAATGATTGTCCGTTTGTCGCCTTCCTGGCGCGAAATTCCCATTTCTGAAAACATCGCGCGAACGACGCTGATCCCCTCCTCTGCGGTGAGGACAAGCCCGGCACCACTGTCGCTATATTGATGGGCTAGCTCTCGAGCTACGTACGCACTGTTGGCAGTGGTGCACCGCAGACCTGCTGCTACGCCTGGTATTTACCGGGTCAGGGCGTCAATCACTGGGAAACGTTGAAGCCTGAAGACGCACATCCGAACAGGACCACCGGCCATGCCAGAGAGTTTGGAGAGTATATTAGCGCAGTGGAGCCACGAGTCGCAAAGGGGGCCGTGGCAGGGTGATTCTGAATTCCATACCCAAACGACAGAGAGAGGTCAAGGAGTTGCTTCCGAGTAAGAGATGTTCCTGTCGCTCCGTCGATGAATGCAGTAGAAGATCCTGGAAACCCGCCGACGTTATCAGCTGCAGGAGTGCGAGAAGACAAAACCCGAGTAAAGATCGAGGTCGTGAGGATGGGTTTGTCGGGTCGGTGGGATTTGAAGATGCGCTGAGACATGGAGGAACACACTTCAGTAAAGGAAGAGTGCGACTGCACGCGAGGCCCACCGAATTTAAGCACTGAGTACACGGCGCATCGTAATCGACTTCCGGTTCACTTCCGTTTCTGCAGGCACATGCGCCGGCGGCGGGTGCGCGTTCGGCCTTAACCCGTTGTTTGCAAATCTTGCGATCCTGTCTCCATCCGTACTGTATACGGTCACGCCGGGTATGGTTGCCGAGCGCTCTGAAAGCCTCTCGGCAGTTGCTCGGCAGGGGAAAGGCCATTGCTCCATTTGACATGGACGACGTATCACTGAACGGTCGACTTATACTTGATATTCGCCGGCGCTGGATCCATGTAAATCATGATTATGATGCCGGCTGGTCGTCCTACTATCACCCATCCAACGTCAAACCAACAGCAAAATGAATTGTTAAGGGAGCCACAATGAAGAAGCAGTTCAAAGAAGCAGCGAACTTCAACCGTCGGCCCACGCAGGAAACGCGCAAGTCTGTTCCAAAATGGAGGAAGACATTCAATCAGTATTATATTCAAGATCGTTCACAACCGCGATTTAATTGGAGTGTTGAATTCGCCGCGTGCGGTCTCTTGCTTGGCCAGCTCTCGAAGTTCTCTTCTGAGTATCTTCCCCGCCGCACTGAACCCAGGTGGATTAAAAACTATCGATTGAATAAAAAGAATGACTTGCCTCTTGGGTACTGAATCGATCACCACGACACCTTGCGAAGAATTGAAAAGACTGGAAGTGGACGATAAAGTAAAACATACCTCCTCTCAAGAATTTATGCTTCGAAACGCGAGATTCCATCCATTTCACTACGCTTTGTGCGAACGCGGTTTTTTTCTCTGCCGACTTGACGTCCTGTGGTCGCGCATGAACCACATAGGCTCTGTTCAAAACAATGAAATAAGAACTGGCGTCGAGACCCAAACTAAAGGGCATCATACCGAGGCAATTCGGTCGCTTGCTCAGGACTATCCACTCCGATCACAGCCGCATCCGCAATGTCAGGATGACTGAGTAGCACGCTCTCCAATTCCGCTGGCGGTACTAGACGGCGCATGTAGATGTGAGAGCCGATTCAAACCTGAGTTAGTTATCAACCAACCTTGAAATCCCTAGATATCAATGTGCGTTATTTGACGTTTGTGTGCGATCCTGAAAAACGTACCTTATACTTGATAAGCTCTTTTTTCCTGTCAACCACCCAATAGAAAGAATCCTTGTCTCGGATGACAAAATCGCCGGTCTTGAACCATCCGTCTGCTGTGATAGCGTTACTTGTGGCCGCTCGGTTCCTTAAATACCCCTGCGCGAATGATGAGTAACACTGTACGGATACTCAGCTAAAACACGTCAAATCTTACCTTCATTATCGTCTTTCCGCGAACCCATAGTTCTCCGGGAGTTTCGTCCTCTGCATCAACCTTCCCTTCTTCGTCTTGAACGATTCGTGCTTCTAAATTGCTACAAAGTTTCCCGATACTTCCCACCTTCGAATCACAATCGGTGAAGTCAAGAATGTGTGTCCCGGTCGTTGTCTCAGTCAAACCATAGCCTGATACGTTATTCGTTGACTCAATCAATCAGAATTGAAGGGAGGCTTCAAACTAGTTTACCTTGTGTTATTGCGCACCTGGCACCGGCAGGACGTTTGGCACCAAGTCGTTTCTTGACCTAATCAAATTGAGGTCGGAGAAAGTGAGATCGGCACGGATACTATACCTGCTTAACAAGATCGGCACCGAGCGGCGCAGCAGAGGAAATCATATATTCTAAACTCGAAAGGTCGTATTTATCGACGACTGCGGGTGTTAACTCATCAAGGGAGTTGAAACAAAGCGACCAAATACCTGGGTGCCGGGCTAGGACGACTAAGACAGGCGGAGCGACGAACGCTAGCGGGACTTTGTATCTTTGAATGGCAGCGCAGAATTGCTCCGGGTCGAATCGGAGTTGAATAATCACAGACCACCCCAATATGAGGGATAAATGCAGGAGCAAGGCCAGCCCTAAGATGGACGAAATCAGTTCGATAAGGCGATCGCTGAGGCTTGCATACCGTAGAGATGATAGAAAGGCAGGATCCCAATGATGTTCGCGTTATCTAGTTTCAGGTCGTTGAGTGATCCACTCATAACGTCCAGAATCGTAGACATGTTCTGGTGAGTGGACTGCAAATCGAACTTGGTTGGGTATAATGATAAAATATTCTCGGCTTACTTCGACGCCCTGCAACGGAATAAGAATGGCTTTTTAATGAAGTCGAATCGAATTCAGAAAATTACCTTGGGCTTTCCGGTTGTTCCGGAGCTGTAGCAAAGATACACAGTCTCGTGAGACAAGGGTCCTTCGAACTTGGCTTCACTTTTCAGCTTGCCAATACTGAGTAGATCAGATAGCGTCAACAGACCGCGACATGCAGGAGAAACGGCTGCAGTTGGCCCCCCTGCCCATCCGAGATCGCGTTGCAATATAATTGTGCGTCTGTCTCCCTCTTCCCGATCGACCCCCAGCTCTGCGAACATCTGCCGAACGACGTCGATTCCATCCTCTGCGGTGATAATAAAACCAGCGCCGCTGTCGCCATACTGATGGGCTAGCTCGCGCGCTACATATGCGCTATTGGCGAAGCTACAGCGCAGACCTGCCGCTACGCCTGATCACCATTAGTAGGGATAGAAATGCTGCACTTCGGCTGGCACAAAACGTACATCCAAAAAGAGCGACGGGCCATGCCAGGGAATTGGGAGAGAATACAAGAACTGTGGAGCCACGCGATGCGAAGGGGGCGGTGGTGGGATGATTCTGAACACCATAGCCAAATGATAGAGAGAGATGGAGAAGTTGAGCCCGCGTTAAAGTCGTTCCCGTCGCACCATCGATGAATGCAGCATTCGAGCCCGGGAATCCGCCAATGTCGCCACTTGGAGTACTAGTGCGAGAGGCAAAAACTCGAGTGAAAATAGAAGTGGTGACTATGGGGACGTCTGGGAGGTGAGACTTGAAGATGCGAGGCGGGGACATGGGGGAAGTCAAAGTGCGATAGTGAAAGGTACCAGAATCAGCCGTGCTTTATTTATACCAGCACGCGCCTCGACGATGAAACGGGTAATTACGCGACGAGCTATAGATTCACGAGTTGACTGTGGAACTACCGGCCTATCGGCGACTCGGACGCGCCCTACAATGATGGCTGATAGCGCAATATTTCAGACTTCTCGATGAGCTTGAAAAACAAAGATCGGCTGAAGACGTAGCGGAAAAGTAGAGATTGGGCCCTCACCATTATACAAGGAGGAAGGGATGAACGAACTCTCTGGCTTAACTGTGCCCAACTCTTTTTTCCTTGGGCGTCTCAGAACTTCAGAAGCCCGGAAGCCCGTCCTTGTTTCAGAGCTCAGCTGAGTGGTTTTCGCGGGGTCATCCTTGCTGGGACTGCTTGCGCCACCGGGTATGAATCCTTCACCGAGGCTGTCGCTCGGTATTTGAACGGTGGAGTTGATCCAATTGGGACTGGGCCGTGCAACCGTCCTTCCTTTCTTCCAAGGTGAATCCTATGAGATAATCTGTAATGACCACCTGGAGTGCTTCAGTCCTTGCATGATAGGTGCCACCGGGAGGAACTTCAAGCCGGTGGTTACAACTTACCGCAAAGCTTCGAATTATCTTCGAGAATCGAGGCGGCGAACTTGAAGAATTCGGATTATTACCAAGAATGAAAGTATCGGCATGCGAAATCCTTGGCGGGCCCGCACTCAAGAGAGGCAGATCTACCAATTGGCCAATAGGCTTGACACGGAGGACTTGAAAAAAAGTTCGTCGATGAACCCAGTCAAAGACCAAAGCTCCAACGGATGCCGTAAGGGACGGTGATTGCCGATTTGCTGCTGCTTACCAATGTGTATGGTTCTCTGTCGGACCACCGGTCCGGAAATGTCATACCGTATTTTTGCCGGAAACGGGTAGCATATCTGTCACTTTAAATTTGTCAGTCTTTCCTCACTCACAGTGTCTCACACCCGCCCCCGGCCCCCCGCCATGTCCCCCCGCATCTACACTTCCCACCTACCTGACCTCCCTGTCGATCACTGCTCTGTGTTCACCAAATTGCTCGCGTCGCGGGGTCCGGACGACGTTGGCGGACATCCAGGTTCATGGACAGCGTTCGTGGATGCAGGCTCAGGCACGGCTCTCACTCGCGCACAAGTCAGAAAACTCGCCCTGTCCTTCGCGTATGGGCTTCGCGATCATCCATCTACTCGACCATTAAGCAAGCGAGGTGACACCGTGCTTCTCTTCTCGCCCAACTCGCTCGCGTGGCCGATTGTTCTCTATGGATGTATGTGGGAGCCATCTGGACAATAACTTTGACTGGATCTATCTTCTCTTCCAGGCGTTGCGGCCGGGCTTCGCTGCACCCTTGCCAATAGCGCCTATACAAGCCACGAGCTGGGGTATCAATACAAGGACAGCGGGGCTCAGCTAGTACTAACCTCCGAAGAAGGCATCAGCGTCGTAATGCAGATGTTCGCAGAACTCGGTCTGTCGAAGGCAGAAGCAGAGAACAAGATTGTTGTCCTGAAAAACGATCTACGTTGGGCTGGCGGCCCCCCTGTCGCCCCTCGTCGCGAGGCTGCGGCTTTTTGCTCTCTAGAGGATTTATTGTCGCGTGGCGCTTCAGAGAAAGAAGAATTGTTCGACGGCAAATTGTCGCATGAGACCGTCTATCTATGTTATAGCTCAGGAACAACTGGAAATCCAAAGGTTCGCATCAGCTCGCTTTGAATTTTGTCTTTGTTGATTCAACAACGTTCCCAGGGAGTCGAGGTAACTCAACCATATTTCTTAATTCTCTACCCTGTGACCGGAAATCGACAGACAACCCACAATAATATCACTACTCTGATGGACATAATTACTGGATATCCGCAACCACCGGGCGACATCCCCATGCTCGGGATGCTACCATTCTATCACATATACGGTGAGCCCGATCCGGCACATTTCTCATGTACATGACCGAGATCAATCTCATGCGTAGGCGTTTCGAACGTCCTTCATCACCCGTTCTATCTCGGTGTTCCGGTTGTGATACAAACGCGCTTCGACCCCGTTCAATTTTGCGCCAATATCGAGAAGTACAGAATTGGATTTGCGTATATTGTACCTCCTGTGCTTGTCGTTCTTGCCCGCCACCCTGGTATGTGTTTTCAGGACATTATCTGATCAAATGAATTTATTTATTTACGCTGTTAGCGGTCGATTCCTACGACCTTTCCACCCTCGAGTACATGCTTTCCGGTGCAGCGCCTCTCGGCGCTGATCTGGTCACTCTCGTATGCATTCCGAAGTCTTGACTGGCGAATGAAAACTGAGGATATGTTAGGTGCAGAAACGTTTGTTGTCGAAACGCAAGCCTGGGTCGACATGTTTGATTACTCAAGGTAAGCATATGCTTGGACAATTATGTTGAAGATACTGTTAACTCATTTCTGCTCGGCCTCAGGATATGGTCTTACCGAAACCTCACCCAGCACACACATGTTGGACTTCCCCTCTTGCGAGCGTAAAGTGGGGAGTATTGGATTTCTCTTGCCGAATCTCAAACTAAGGCTTGTTGTGGATGATGATGGGCTCGTGGACGCAGAGGAGGGCCAACCTGGTGAGCTTTGGGTTCATGGCGCGACTGTTATGAAGGTGCGTGCGTTGTATGTTGTCACTCCGCTTGATATCAGGGGTCAGTTCGAGCGTGAATACTGACGCTTGTTGTGCGTTTAGGGATATTTGAATAATTCGAGCGCTACGAAAAATGCCATTACACCGGATGGATGGTTCAAGACGGGTGACATTGGTCGGAGAGACAAAGATGGATATTATTATATAGGTACGCGGATTCTTGGCGACCAGTGGGTGACGTTAAAGCGAATTTCGACAGTGGATCGGAAGAAGGAGCTCATCAAGTACAAGGTAGATCTTGTCTCTCGGCGAATGAACGATTCGGCTCACTAGGTCGTTCAGGGATTCCAAGGTATGGCTTCACGGCCGCTATCCTGGTGCATTAGATATATTCTTCAACGTAGTTCCACCCGCTGAATTGGAGGCTATTTTGCTCACCCATCCCGACATTGCCGACGCTGCTGTCATTGGCGTCGACGATGCTCAAGAGGCAACGGAGCTTCCTCGGTGGGTTTATTCAAATCATCTTCTCGTACTATCAATAATACATCTCTGCTCAGAGCCTACGTCGTTCATGCCAACCCATCCAAAGTCAAGGATGTCAAGGCCAAAGCCGCGTTTGAGCAAAGCGTGGTAAAGTGGATGGAGACCAAGGTTGCGAAACACAAATTCCTGCGTGGAGGTAAGCCTTTTCTTGCCTTTCATGCTCTTGTCCAACGGAGCTGTATTCTTGTAGGTGTGAATGTTATCGAAGCCGTCCCTAAGAGGTGGGTCATTTTAGGCGCCTGCTATCCCGTGCATGTACGAATTTAACATTGACGTTCAGTGCGGCTGGTAAAATTCTGCGTCGTCACCTTCGTGACCTCGCGAAGACTGAGATGGCGAAGGGAGAGATCAAGGTTAAGGCTAGGTTGTGAAAGGTTGGCTGATAGATGCGGGGTAGGATAATTAAATTAAAGGTAATAAACAGAGGCGATATCTATCTTAAGAGGCTCATACTGCATGTATATCTTCTGTCGTAAGTATGTCTAGGAATGTACCTAGACTATCATGAGCAAACTGTCGACTTTCGAAGAACTTTGGTGAGTCGGAGTCTTGCGGCCCGACGGACCGGAGCTAGCGAACGCTTGTCGGGCCGGATTACCGACCTCTGGTTCCTTAAAGACCCATATGCTGCCAGTGACTCTCACTTCGCTTGTGCCCCGGAATACTTCAGAATGGTCAAGATAACTGGCTACGAGATACATGGTATCTTCTCATTGCCTCTCCGCTCGCTTACCGCTTACTTTGTCTCAGATGTGCGATTTCCGACGTCCTTGACCGGCGATGGCACAGACGCCATGTACGCGCCATTTTTTCTTCTCTTGCATGCGCCTTTCTCACCGACTGTCGACAGGAATACAGAATGCGATTATTCGTCGGCGTACATAACTCTGAAGACTGCCTCGGATTTGGTCGGCCATGGAATGACATTTACGATCGGTCGAGGAAACGACATCGTATGACAGTGACCAAAAGATTGTTGATCTGAGACTTAGAATTTTCAGGTTTGCATTGCAATCCAAGAGGTCGCGAACCGCCTTGTTGGTAAGGAAACCGAAGAATTGTTCGCGAACATGGGCAAGACCTGGGATTTTATGCTCGCCGATCCCCAGCTGCGATGGTGCGTGCTAGTAGATGTTTTTGTCGGTCAGACTTTGAGGGATATATCTACGCAGGATTGGACCCGAGAAGGGAGTGATACATATTGCCTCAGGAGCCGTGAATAATGCTTTGTGGGATATGTATGCGCGGTCCAGAAAGAAGCCGTTGTGGAAATTGGTTGTAGATTTCACACCCGTGCGTCCTGTTCTTCATGCGGCAGAAGTGCGATCTGACCCAAGCAGGAGGAGCTCGTGAATGCTACTGCATTCCGCTACATATCGGACGCCATCACAAAAGAGGAGGCATTGGCGATGCTCAAGGAAAAAGAGGCGACCAAGAAAGAACGTGAAGAAAAGGTTCGGCAGGAAGGGTGAGTAGCCAGAGTTTCAAGTGAATGGATAAAGCTAAGCCTCATCCAAGATACCCTGCCTATGTCACGTCCGCCGGTTGGCTAGGCTACACCGACGAGAAGGTCGCTCGTCTCACTCAAGAAGCTGTCGCTGCGGGTTTCAACCACTTCAAAATGAAGGTCGGCGCAGACCAAGCCAATGATCTCCGACGCGGTAAAATCATTCGGTCTATTATCGATGATCCTCAGTACCTCCCTGCGGGCCAGACACCACGCGACCTCAACAGCGAAGCTCTTCGCGGAAAAAATGCCGGACCGACGGGGGCGGTTCTCATGATTGATGCGAATCAGGTATGGGACGTGCAGCAGGCTATTGACTACGTCAAAGGTTTGGAGGATATCAAGCCCTGGTGAGTCTGGAGTATCTTTTATGTAGCAAATTTTGAGAATATCGTTCATATTCTACGTAGGTTCATCGAGGAACCCACCGCCCCCGACGACATTCTCGGACATGCTGCGATCCGTAAAGGTTTAAAGCCCTACGGAATTGGCGTCGCTACGGGCGAACACGCACACAATCGGATGGTTTTCAAGCAATTGCTTCAAGCAGAGGCAATCGATGTTGTGCAGATTGATTCCTGCCGTCTTGCGGGCGTCAGCGAGGTGCTCAGTGTCCTCCTCATGGCGGCGAAGTAAGCATGCGGCATCTCATCCACATGTATTCTCATCATTCGGGTGCAGATTCGGAGTCCCAGTTTGCCCGCATGCGGGTGGGGTTGGGTTGTGCGAGTATGTCATTCATCTCAGGTATGTCGGTCGTATGTTCAACCAATTTCCATACTCAAATTTAATTGTTTTTTACAGCCTCATCGACTATATCGCCGTGTCCGGTAGCATCGAGCGTAATGTGCTCGAATTTGTGGACCATCTCCATGAGCATTTCGTTACGCCTTGTTCTATCAATGCCCAAGGACGATATAATGTACCTACCAATCCCGATGAGGGATACAGGTGCGTGTCGCTTGATTGAAGAGCTTGCGGAGGCGTCCTGATCATATTTCTTGTCTGCAGTATCGAAATGCACAAGTCGAGCATCGCCGAGTTCGAGTGGCCGAACGGGTCGTATTGGGTTGGTGCCAAGGGAAAAGCAAATGAGTAGGCGTATGTGTAATTCTGCGCAAAGCAATACAGCAGTCAGCAACCACGCAGTTCAAATTGAGCGATCTTTGAGTCGACTAAATGTGGAATGTATTTTGAAGTGTAGGTTTACAAATATACAAGATGGTGATGGATATTATACAGGAATTGCGGATGTATGTGTGGAAGAAATCGTGGGCATGCGTTAACATAAATATCTATAAATCACAGTTGTCCTTGATTGCGTTGAATATGCGGTAGTTCGTAGTGTGTCGTGAATTTCATGCGGCTATCTGGAAAAAAATCGCTCAGCTTCGATATGTGCACTGAAGAAAATCGACCCACCTAACGTCTCGAGTATACGCCAGCGCAGAACAGCAGACCCTCTTCTCCTTTGTTGTCTGTTCCAACATAAATGATGTTGTATTGGCCTGAACCGTCATTTTGTCTCTGAGCCCTGACTGTGATCAACATCCCCAGCTCGAGAGAGTTGGCAAGAGCACAGAGAATGATCCGTGGACTGCTCTCGATGTGGGTTCCATAGACAGTGCTCATGACGTCTGAATGTACGCGGACATGGCAGGCAGGGACTTTTGCTGTACAGATGAGAACTAGAACACAGATGAAGGTGACGGGAGAGACTCACGAGGCGGTGCATGAGTATACGGTGAATGATTTTCTACATGTTTGGAATAGAGCTCTAATTTGGGGAGATATGCGGCCCAACTGAGGAACAGTGGCGGCAAGCCGGTCTTCGGCGCAGGTTCTTGCGTGAAAGCAATGTACGCAGAGAGGTTTCCACGGCTATTGGTGCAACGAGAGCTTGATTGAAACTCCTGTCGGAATTCGAAAGGGTCATGGGAGATATGTCCTCTGCCTCGTTTGCTTTGGCCAGCGCCACGGAGAACAACATGTTGGAATGGGAATCCACCCGGCATGTTCGAAAGTTGTCCGCTTTTGAGGCGGTTGAGGAGTTGCACTCTTGTTTCGATATACTCTTCCTCTCGCACAACGCCGTGTATGGGTGACTCGAGAGGAGAATCGGATGGAGGAGAAGTATAGGCAAGGTTTCGGCATGCGTAAAAGTATTCCATGTGGGGGAATTTGCGACCAATGATGTGGGGCGTTTGACTTTGATTGAGAGCACTTGCGATGCCTCCGTCTTATAAGACATCCTTTGTTGCAGCAGAGTTACGCGTCAAGACAAGAAAAACAACAGAATTCGGTAGAAGTGCTGGCAGTGGTCAGGTCGCGGTAGAAATGGCGACCTTGTAGATTGTAGAAGGAACAAAAGGTGCATTTGTTAAAGACAAAGAGAATAACAAAGATTGAGTGTCCCCTTAGCAGCAGGGACGCCGTTCTAATTCTTGAGTATTTGTAACCCAGGTGGAGGGAAACAAGAGCGCCTTTGTTGTGTCTTTGATGGTTCTGTTTACTTTTTTTGACGTTTGATGGCTCTCACCAACTCGGTCGCAACTGTCACCATCGCCTTCTGGCTCTTATTGTTTTTTTTCTTCTTGTTGTTGTTTTTAGATTGACTATTTGACTTCCAATTCCGGGCTTGACAAGTCTGGATACAAGGATTGTCGTCAATGCCTCAATTAAAACCAGGATACGCGTACGATGATCCATGAAGTTGATCCGAACTCGGCATGTTGAATTTCTTCAAACACCTTTCAACTCTAAATCCAAATAAAATACCTACAATAACCCCCAGTTGACTACAATTTTGCCTTCAACAACTTAATTTCACCCCGTTCCAACTCGGCTTTCGCCTGGTCCCGAAGTTGGCGACGCAAGATTTTGCCCGCCGCGCTGCAGATACTTGTGAGCTCTTCGAATAGTGCGTTGAACACATATACCCTCACCTCTTCGGAACTTCGTTGATTACGCACACACCTTTCAAAGTCAACTCAGTTCAACGAAATTGGACAGAGAGTTGATTTTTACCTCCACGCAAGAACTTGTGCTTCGCAACTTTGGTTTCCATCCACCGTACGATGCTTTGCTCAAACGCGGCTTTAGCTTCTGCTGCTTTGATTTTCGATGCGTGAGCATGAACCACGTAGGCTCTGAAAGAACAAACGACGGTGAGGCGATTCAGGGATGATTCAATGGACTTACCGAGGCAGCTCCGTTGCTTCTTTAGCGTCGTCGACGCCGATAACAGCAGCATCGGCAACGTCGGGATGGGTGAGCAAAATTGCCTCCAGTTCCGCGGGTGCAACTGAATTCGAAGAGTTGATTCGTTGCACAAGAAGGATCCGGCAAAATCGTACCTTGAAATCCCTAGAAGAGGTTGAGACGTGGCTCAGGCTATGACTTTCGCTCGTTTGCTTACCTTGTACTTGATGAGCTCCTTCTTCCGATCAACTGCGAAAACATCTGCCTCAACACAACGTTGTTCGCAGAAGAGAAAGGACCGACCTATGTAATAATACCCCTCTTTGTCCCTGATGGCGATGTCCCCAGTCTTAAACCACCGGTCTGATGTCAGAGAATGTTTTGTAGCCGTGGGGTTTCCCAGGTATCCCTATTTATTTATGCAACGTTCATCAGCATACGAACTCTGCAAGAAAGCACCTATACTCGCCTTCATAATCGTCGGCCCTTGGAACCATAGCTCACCTCTTTCCCCCTCCTCCGCATCGACAAGGCCGTCGTCGTCCGCTACGATTCGCGCCTTGAGTGTGGGGAAAAGTTGTCCAATACTTCCGACTCTTTCATCGCAGACATCGAAAGCCAACATATGGGTACTGGGTGAAGTCTCGGTGAGGCCATATCCTAAGCACAAAGTCGGTGAGCATGCAACAGCACTCCGCCGTATGACGTTTGAATTTTACCTTGAGTGATCAAACACGTTGAGCCGTGCTTGCGTTTGGAAAGCAGGCGAGCTTGGACCTGATTGAAAGCAAAAATATCTTCAGGACTTGTGCGGGTAGATCTTTCGAAATTGGCACCATTTTTACAAGGTCAGCACCGAGCGGCGCGGCTCCAGAACACATGTACTGCAGGCTAGAGAGATCATAAGAGTCGACCGCTAAAAGACGGCTGAGTTATATATTCACTATGCGAGGAGGTAGAGGAGCGTACCAGGATGCCGAGCGAGAGCCACAAGCACAGGAGGGACGATGCAGGCGAATGCAACTTTGTATTTCTGGATATTCGCGCAGAATTGTTCAGGGTCGAAGCGCGTTTGTATCACGACAGGAACGCCAATGTAGAACGGGTGGTGGAGCAGATTCGCAACACCTGAGACGTGGCGTTAATTTCGATGCCACGGAGCCAAGCTGAGAAGCGCACCGTAAATGTGATAGAATGGTAGAATTCCGAGCATGGGAGCGTCGCCGGGTGGCAAGGGAAATTTGACGATAATGTCAACCAAAGTCGTCATGTTCTGGTGCGTCGTCTGTCAATTATTCAGCGTTCAGCGCACATACAAACGTCCAGAAATATCTCACCTCTACCCCCTAGTGATGTGTCTTTGTGAGTTCTGATGTTGCTTGAAGGGGACAAATACGTACCTTTGGGTTCCCAGTTGTTCCCGAGCTATAACATAAATATACGGTCTCGTGCGCAGCTTCACCCTCGAAGGTTTCTTCTCGATCCAGGACGCCGCGGGCTAATAACTCCTCCAAGGAAACCAACCCGGCGGCCTCAGGGAGCGCACTCACAGCGGGTCCCCCGGCCCAGCGTAGATCACGTCTCAGGACAACAATCCTCTGCCGGGCTTCTGCATTCGAGTAACCCTGCTCTTCAAACATCTTCATCACAACGCCAATGTTTTCCTCGTACGTCAGTACTAGCTTTGCCGCGCTGTCCTTGTACTGAAAGCCCAGCTCATGGCTTGTATACGCGGTATTGGCGAGAGTGCAGCGAAGCCCGGCAGCGACCGCTAGAGAAGTTTTCAGACCAAGTCAAGGTTGACGCGAAGGGCATCCCTCACGTACATCCATAGAGAACGATCGGCCAAGCCAGAGAGTTGGGTGAGAAGAGAAGCACGGTGTCGCCTCGCTTGGTTAGGGGTCGAGTGGTGGGATGGTCGCGAAGCCCGTACGCAAAGGACAGTGAGAGGTTTTTGACCTGAGCGCGAGTCAGGCCCGTGCCCGACGCGGCGTCGACGTACGCCGTCCATGATTCTGGATGCCCTCCGACGTCGTTCGGCCCACGAGAACGGAAAAGTTTGGTGAAAAGTGAACAGTGGTCGACGGCAACATCTGGGAAGGGAGATGTGTAGATGCGTGCAGACATGGCGGTGAGGAACGTTTTGGCTGTCTTTGATTCAGTTCAAGAGCATTGGACTCCTGAATTTTTGGGGATGCTGTGGACACACCACCCCACCGGGGGATTCGACTTGGCAAAATATCATATGGCCGAAAGTGGCCGACGTATGTAAGTCAGACTCACGGATAGGTTAGCCGCTGTAGCCGATTCTTGGATCGGTCAGTAGTCGGTCTCGGATACGCGGATAACGTCGAATTTGTACAGCAGAAATTCACATGGTGCGGTAAATGTGATTTGCTGGGATCGACGGTTTTGAGATCGGCATTTCGGCCAGTCTCCCAAAGCTCCGTGCCTGACGGCATGTTTTCGGCATGTTGAACTTTTTGCGTACAGCCGAGTTTGAGCTTCATAACCATTGTAAATGAATGAATATGAATACCCCAAAATTCTCAGTCATACGGCCAGTTTCTGCCAATTCTCGGAGTGAACCACTGAACTGGTTCACTGGCAAACCAATATCTGAATACTATGTACTGTGAGTCTTCGCTCGGAGATGCAGTGAAACGCTGTATCAATTCCGCTACAGTGCAATTATAATACGTCTGAGGAGGAAGCACGAATTAAACTGTGGGGTGCAATATCATGGGCTTATTTAGGAACATTGGTAACTATAAGGTGACACTTAACATACTAGACAATACAGAATGAAGCTATAAAAACCAGGCGACTGAGGTATGGTATTACCAGTTCTTCTTGAACGCTTCTCCTTCCATCCCTCGTGCTTTAAGACCGGCAATTCCTTGTTTGAAGAAAAGAGAAAACTCCTTTGGATGCGAAACTTTGGCGTATTTGAGCGTACAAAATAGCTCGGGCTGGGGTCCTGAGCTGAACCGGGACTCGATAAGTTGGAGGAGGAGGGTCTCATTGAGAGAGCCTTTGATGTGCAATCGAAAAGATTGGAGACCAGGAATGATGGCAGGGAAAAGAGATAGTGTGCCAGTATCCTGGAGGCGTGTGAGCTGTTGGAGGAAGGTTTCGGTAACGTCTAGGGCGAAGAGCTTGAGCTCGGTGAGGTCCGGTGTTAAGCGAAGGACTTCGAGGGCAGAGTCATCCAAAACTCCCCACTGATTCTTGATTTGCAGAGAGGTGAGATGACAATGGGAGCGGGATATGAAGGAACAGATTCGCGAATAGATGATGTGGTTATCCTCGGATTGGGTTTGGAGCTTCATGTGCACCAGGGACGGGAGAGACAATTTCGGGAGAAGCGGGAAACGATCATTATCTCCCGCGCCATCTCCTGGGATTACAGTGAAGCGGCGAACAAGAGGAAGCGACAATAAAGCACACTGGCGTTCTGCCAGCAAGTCAATTTCCGGGGATTCAGACGACCAGAATTCCAGCGTCAGTGACTCCAGACTGGTCAGCGTTTTGAGGACTTCAGGGACCATGTCATGATCGACGTAAGAATAGTCGAAGTCAGTCAATTGACCGTACGGCAGAAGAACTTTGCCGTACGAGAGGGTTTGTTTGAGTGTAGCGTGTCTGAGACACGGAACCACACTGAAACAGTCCCGTACTGGCAAGTCTTCATCGTCGTCGCTGTTCAAATGGCCTTCGATTGGAATACTGATCAACCCTAGACGAGCAAGCCTAGGAAGTCTCCCCTTGACTTGTGCAAGTGCGTCGATGAGGGCACCGTCTGCATGGGAATATAAGATCAAGTCGTTCCAGCGTTCGCAAGCATCCAAGAGGAGAGTGATGACGGGGTCCAACTCTGAATTCATCTCGTCGTCTTCATCCTGCTCGCCGTCATCTGCATCCTGTTCGTTGTCGTCCACTGAATCCATGTCGTCGTAGTCATCAAACTCCCGTTTATGTACGACGATGGTGACGGCGATGGACGATCGAGCTGAGCGCTCGAGGAAGAGATTGGTTATCTGAAAAACGTCTTCCGTATACTTCCGGTCATCCTTGAGTACGACAATGATTTCGCGCCATAGTCCGGGGCACGAGATTACCACCGAGCGCCAGGCACGGCAGACATGCGTTAGAATCCACGGAAACTGTCTGGCCGTTGTTCCCTTGTAAGGCAACGTATCCAATGCCAATCTGTCGTGGACCCTTTCGCCGCAAAATCTGAATATCTCCGTCAAGAGCTCCAGAGGCACTAGGACCAGTGTAACGTCAGCGATCTTCGACATCGACACATATCTAGGAAATTTTGGAACTTACGCCGCACGTATGGGTCTTTCGGAGAATTATTTGAAAACGACATCAAGTCGGAAAGAAATGAGGAGAAGAAGTGGGTGAAGGGAGCGACAGAAGTGGTAAAAATGAGAGGCCATCGGACGTGAAGACGGTTCTATTTAAGCGTGCCACTTGAGTCTCGGTGATAGCCGGCCTGGGCGCCTTATTGTTTCCCTCCATGACCTCAAAGTACCATTGTCGACTTCATCCAGCTCGCCCGTCTTTTGTTATCGGAGTCAGCTCTAACCCCTCGCCGAAACCAATCATGATGAAGTAGCAAGCACCGTGAGCCAGCAAATGCTATGGTACCCTCGATGTGGCTCTCGTCTTCCCTAACCAGTCGACGTCCATTGTCATTGCGCCCCAGTCCCTCCGGCCCTTCGGTCTCTCTAGGCTCTGAGCTACCACGCTTATTGTTTATTTCAATCCGCCGCTTTTAGCGCCTTGGTGAAATGAATACCGGACAGATCAGTCGTTTCATGCATTGCTTCTGCCAACTCTCCAGCCGCTACAATTTTGTTACCCACACTATCCCCTCGTGTTCTTCCTCGTGTGCGTCTCGACAATAGACTGCAAAACATGCGGCGCTACGTCGGATCTCTGCGGTCAGTGTCAAGGACTCCGAGCGCCTGTTATGGGGTGAATTTTGAGACTCGTTCCTCTAGATTTTGGTGTAATACCTCAACGAGCGAACCGCATTTCGCGGTCGTCTATTCTCGACTTTCCAACCTGAATGGTGACCGGCTCTCACTGCCGACTCGGATGCCGCAGACTCGCAGATCTCTAATACTATTGTCTTCGGATTCGAATCTCCTGATAAAACTTGAATCTCTGATCGCATGTCGCATTATCTCCAAGTGCGACTCAAAGCAGGGCAGACTTTGCTTCATTCGGTTGTCGGAGCTATTCTTTACGATTCGCCCAGCAAGTTTTTTCGCGTGAATAGGCGCCCAGGCGCTAGAGTGACTATTTGCATCAGAAATTCCGGGATTCGCAAAATGGAAGGGATAATCAAGCCTGCTGCTTTGACTTGGGACTGGCAGGTCAGTCATGTCTCCAAATTTCCGACTCCCCTCTGTATCTCGATTCTTGAGAAAACTCAAAGACTCAAATTTCGAACTTGCTATTGACTTGCTAAGTACTTTGATTAGTGATCGGATCCACATATCAGTGATGGGCTGATGTCAAACAAAGTTTTCCAAATTTTCTCGTCATGCACGACCGTCCAGCCACCGTCTAGCTCAATCTAATCCTCCCGCCCCCCTACTTTCCCTACTTTCATTGCGGAAGTGAGGTAGATACTCAAACTAGAATCTTTCGGGAAGACCCGATTCGTTTCCGTTCATTTCACTTTCCATCCCAAGTTTTTCGGAAAGCTTTTCCTCACCCAACTGTTGCGGGAAAGCATCGGGTTGTAGACCATTTTCCATGTTCTTACGGGAACGGTGGACAACGTTTGGGCGCTCAACCCTGCATTGGAGTCCGAGTCCGACGACCAGACGAGTCTAATTCTCGCCCTCTAATCAGCTGCTGGTGCCAGTTTCGCTTCTTCGCCTCCCAAGTATGTACCTTTTCGAGTCTGGACTAGATAGATCTCACTCATTTCACTCATCTTCAAGGCCAGGTGCCTCCTACCGAGAGTTAATATTGCGATGAAATTTGGCTCTGGCTCTTTGCCACATGTCCGGATACTCGATATTCAGTT
Source organism: Favolaschia claudopus (assembly GCA_037176885.1). NCBI lineage: Eukaryota > Fungi > Basidiomycota > Agaricomycetes > Agaricales > Mycenaceae > Favolaschia > Favolaschia claudopus. The sequence continues at coordinate 138,476 of JAWWNJ010000107.1, forward strand.
CTCGAGGTCCAAGCGGCTCTTGATCGCCTTTCAATAGTGATCATTGGCTGTACAGAGCAGACCCAATTCCCTGCTACGGTACGTATCTGATAATTTGACCTGCTGTCCATCTCGAGATACTTGGACGACAGACTCTATTGCCCATTCAAGTAATTCGCCATTTCTGATTCAAACCGCAGCGCATTACGCATTATTCGGTTGGCTTGCTTCTTGAAAGGTTGTCAAACGTATACGTCTTGCTTCTCTTACTTACGCCCTTCATTCTCAGCTTCCCGTTCTACCGATGAGCACCGGATAGCCACGTGTGCAACGCTTCCTTCGTCCACTTTTCCACCTCGACTTTCCTATGGCTCAGCATCGTCCTGCCCCGGTCCCAACCGCACTCGGGAACGCCCTCGACGCTATCAAAGCTGAATTCGATCTTCTCGCATCTGAGGTAGCTATAGCCCGCAGAGAGCGCGATGAGTGTGAAGCCACGCGTCGGTCTTATTTGCTTTCTTGCCGCGAACCGAACCTGAAAAACGATCACAGTGGCATCGCAGGTAAACGAGCTCAATCTCATCCGCCAGTCTTTATACGAGCTCGAGTCGCTCCATGGGAAGCTCCGTCACCAGTATGAAGAGGATTTAGCGAGGCTTAGGGCTGAGCTGCACGCTGTGCGTCAAGGAGCCGGCCCACCGCATCGACCTCTGCCGCCACAGCCCTCTACTTCGATGCTCGACATTCGCGACCGCGAACGGGACCCTCGAGAGCGTGTTTCTGACCGGGATCGGATGCCCGACCGTATATCGGAACGAGAGCCACCAAGGGACCGAGAGCGTCTTCCGGAAAGAGAGCGGGGACCGGACAGGGACAGAGACAGAGAACGTGATTCACAGCGCGAACGCGATCGGGAACGCGACAGAGAGCGAGAACGCGACACAAAACGCCACAAAGCTGACCGTAGCCGACCTATCGCGCCCCAGCCTGTGCCTCCGGCGCCCATGAAGCCCGCTACACCCATCTCGAGTGTGGCATTTCTTGACGATCTGGATCTTCCGAACATGCCACCGCATCTCAAGAAGGAGTGTCCGGCCTCCCCTCGTAGCGGCACTGAGTGGTTCGCTGTCTGGAATCCTGCCGTGAAACACAAACGAATCGCCGATGTTAACCTCATGCACACACTACTACACGAGTCGTACGCCGATTAATCATCTTTAAATGACTCGCTGCTCATGCTTGCATTCTCAGTGTCGTCTGTTGTGTTCGGTTCTCGAAAGACGGCCGATTTTTGGCCACGGGCTGTAATCGGACTGCGCAAGTCTACGACGCTCGGAGCGGGGCAAAGATCTGGTACGTGGATTTGAGCATTTGTCTCGCATCATCAGCGCTGATGGACAATTTTGCAGTTCGCTCATCGACCCCAATGTTCCCAAGGGCGGGGATCTTTACATTCGGAGCGTATGCTTTTCGCCTGATGGATCGCTACTTGCGACCGGCGCAGAAGATACCCAGATCCGAGTAAGCATAAAGCTAGCAAAAATCTGCCTCATCTCATTAAATTACTCATATCACACAGATATGGGAGATTGCGAAAAAGCGCATCATCGCCATCCTTTCAGGGCACCAGCAAGAGATCTATGCCCTCGATTTTTCCGCGGACGGCCGCTTTGTCGTCTCTGGATCCGGCGACAAGACGGTGCGCATCTGGGATATGCGGGGCATCTCGTCGGCGTCTTCAGCCTCTTCCAGCGGCACCCCCATCGCGCCCTCGCCTCCATGTCAAGTGCTCACCATCACGGACATCGCGCCGCCGCCGTCGCCGTCTATGCAAATGCATCGCACGTCTCCGGCGCCGACGCCTGATGGGGGGATCACCTCTGTCGCGATTTCGCCGAATGGCGCGCGTGTTGCGGCGGGCTCGCTCGATGCGCTTGTTCGCGTGTGGGACGTGCGTACGGGGACGCTGGTGCGCAGGCTCAAGGGCCACGGGGATAGTGTGTATAGTGTGGCGTTCATGCCTGAGGTCGGCCCGCATGGACATGTGCATGGTATGGCCGCGCGCGGGATGGGGCTAGTGAGTGGGGGATTAGACAGGACGGTAAGAGGGTGGGATTTGGGCTTGTCTGAGCCGGGCGGTGGAGTGCTGCAAGGGTGGAAGGAGCCTGTGGCTGGACCGACATTGCAGGGCTGGAAAGAGGCCGGGAGTGGACCTTCTTCTAGTACGGCGCCAGGGGGAGCGGGTAAAGGCTGGAAGGAGAGCGACGAGGAGGGGAGGTGTACGATGACCTTTTTGGGGCATAAGGTGATAATACCCTCGGCTCTTTCGCAGCTCTTGCTCATTACAATCTGCGCAGGACTACGTGTTATCCGTTGCGGTCTCTCATGATGGAGAGTGGGTAGTCTCCGGCTCGAAAGATCGCGGAGTACAATTCTGGGATGCCAAAACGGGAATCGCGCAGTGTATGTTGCAGGTATGAGCTTCTTGATCACTGTTTCGTTTACTCGTTTACATACGTCTCTTCACTTGATTAATCAGGGCCACAAAAATTCAGGTACGCCTTGTAGCCGTTACCTCCTCTATTTAACGATGCTGATTGAACGTTTTGTAGTCATTTCTATCGACCTCAGTCCCGCGGGAAATGTGCTTGCGACCGGGAGCGGGGACTGGCATGCACGGATATGCATGTATACCTCGCTTTCCAGTGTGTTCTTCGCTGACTTGTCGTGCAGGGAGCTATGATGTCGTTTCATAGGCATTTCTGTTTGCGTTCCCGTGCTGAAGCTTGTGATTTTCTTGTCACTTAATTGAATAGATGCTTGTGGTACACTACTCTTACGACCTTCTTAATATCTAATGGATGTAAACCTCTCGCGATCTGCCATGTTGCCCGGGCGTTAACTGGAAGCCTCAGAGAATCTCCGGTATGAGCTTCTAGCTCTCACTCATACACTTAGCACTGGACATTGTCTTCTATTTGAACTCACTATCCGCGATCTTAGAATTGGGATTTAAAGTCACCTTCAAGACAGAAGTTCCAACCATAGGCGCGATCACGTGTTTCGGTTCACATTCGATTTGGGTTCAACGACAATGGTTGGAATGGTTACATTTGAAACGTACGGGTTCATACGACTTGATAATTGGGATCCATTTTGTTCCTGAGGATCAAACAAGATACGCCGCGTCAACCCAAGAAGCATAGTCGCTCCCTACAGCACTCGAAATGCTATAACTTGCCGCCTGGCTTGCAGACAACACAGTAGCGAAGCTGGGTCGGGCAGCTCCGTTAGCACCGGAGCCAGTGGTGTTAAATTCGGCGAAAAGAATGTTATCCGTGCGGGGGTCGCCTGTGTTCCAGATAGACCACAAAGCCTTGTTCATCGGGGCTGTGATGACGGTGTTCTTGAAAATGACTCTGTGAAAGGTATAGGTGATGTTTAATTCGCGGAACCAGAGGTTAGAGTCGAGATGGAACCCACTTTGCAAAGTCTGGATATGATGGATTATTATATGGGTTACGGAGTTGAATCAGAGGCTACGTACTTCCCCAAGGTCGGCCGAGGTAGATCTTTCCGCTGGTTCCCGAGACGGCGTCCGAGGCGAGGATGATTGTGTTTTGGTTCAAGACGTCTGGAGGAAAAAAATATGAACACTATACATGGGAAGCAAGGTGAAATCACTTACAACTACCGGAATCAGCAGACTCCCTGCCGCTGGCGGTTATGCACCCCGGTCCATTGACAGCGATGGTATTACCGCCGTAATATGCCAATCTCAAGATCTATTCGACTGAATTTTTTTCCGAGAGAATGAGAAACTTACCCTCCACGGCCGAAGATAAAATCAACTGCGCCCTAAAATAAAAATAACATCAACACAATCGTCTTTCCATCAAATAGAATAATGCCTTACCTCAATGTACCCTTTCAAATAAACCTGAGTCCCCGCATTCGCATACAACGTATCTTGATATCCATAGAACCCACACGCATAGAGTCCTACACGCGAGCCATACTGGCTGATTGCGATTGCCTGCGAACCCTGCCCGAAGGTGTTTTTGACGTTGACGTTGTACATCTTGAAGTCGTTTTTGTGGACCCTCAGAGTGCCGCTGGCGTCGTCTGAGCCGGCGGTGCTGGCGGGCACGCCGGCGCTGATGATGGCTTGGTTGCCGGTGTAGGTTGAGGTGTCGGTAGTGTATCCGTAGATCTGCGCAGACGATTAAAGAATAAATATAGATTGGGGGAAGATTCTAAATGAATGAGAGAGTAGAATGAATACACACCGTGAGGGGTCCAGAGCGGGTGATATCAATTTGTTCGGAATACGTCCCGGGGTAAATGAAGATCGACCGCGAACTACTGTCGTTCGGGAGGGAATTGAGAGCAGCAGTCAATGTGGCAAATTCGCCGGACGTGGTGGTACCCTTTCTGACCACAATCGCCCCAGATGGAGGCGAGGTTCGAGATGCCGCAAAGACATATTGCACTAGGACAAGTCCGACAAAGAGAAAAGCTGAAACGCCCGTCATGATGGGTATTGAGCAATCGAGGTCTCACCAAGGTGAAAGGGCTTTTAACGCGCCCGCCCCGGGTCTATATTTCCGCGCACGTCAGTCACGAACGTCCGAGAGTGTCGCATGAAAGCTCACGAGAGAGATCGAGACCTGTATAAAAACGAACCCCGGGCCGCCGCGGCGAAATGCCATGTCGAATATTTTCCGAAGTTCTAATCAGGAACGTTGTGGATGTTGACATTTGTCACAAAATGTCCCTAGTTTAAAGTAGGATACACCTGTCAGGAACGCGAATTCGAACATGACAGCGGCCAATTTTGAATTTCTCACGGTTCACATCAAATTTTCGAATTTCGCTCGTCGATGCAAGTCGGGATCGGCAAGAGGGAAGAAAGGGAGGATATTGATGCCACTTGAATGCTGCGGTCACGTTCGGTGGAAGCGTATCATTGTACGGGTTGCGAAGAACAGAACCCTTCCGCCTCATTTCGGCGCTCATTTTTCTTGGTCAGCGCCTCTTGGCAGCTTACAAACGAGACCTATAAGAATGGGCTGGATGATGTCAGGTAGAACATCGACGTGAACGAAGATGGCAGACAACGACTCAACTCTAGTTATCGGCGCAGGGGAGCTAGGACTCGCCGTTATCCAGTCTCTTGCGGCTACCAAAACTTCCTCTTCATCTCTGACCGCTCTCCTTCGGCCATCCCAAAATCCGAACCGCCAACAGCTACTGTCGCAATTGGAAAGCCTCGGCGTCGCGGTTGTGTACGGCGATGTGGCAGCAGATTCGGCGGAGGCTGTTTCCAGCCTGCTTCGCGGATACGCGACAGTCATCAGTTGCATTGGATTCGCCGCAGGGCGAGGAACACAAATAAAGATTGCGCGCGCTGTGCTCACGGCAGGCATCCCCCGTTATATCCCCTGGCAATTCGGCGTCGATTACGATGTCATAGGACGTGGGTCGCCGCAAGATTTATTCGATGAGCAGCTGGATGTGCGCGATTTGCTTCGTGGGCAAACGCAGACGCTCTGGAAGATCGTCAGCACGGGCATGTTCACGAGCTTTTTGTTCGAGAAAGAGTTTGGTGTGGTAGATCTTGAAGAGGGAGTTTGCAGGGCGCTTGGGTCTTGGGACACGGCGGTTACGGTGACGAGGCCGGAAGATATCGGACGACTGACGGCGATGGTTGTGCAGGAAAAGTGGGAGAGCAGTGGGGTTGTATACACTGCTGGGGATACTATCACATACGGCGCACTGGCCGATGCGGTTGAAAAGGCACTGGGGAAGGAGATCAGCAGGGATGTGTGGACGGTGGAGAACTTGAAGGAAGCGCTCCGAAACGATCATGAAAATGGGATGAAGAAGTACCGCGCCGTGTTCGCGTTGGGGAATGGGGTTTCATGGCCTATCGAGGGATCCTATAATCATCGGAGAGGGATTCCGATGGAGGATGTTGAGAGCTGGCTGCAAGGTCACTTGGGAGCTACAGCTCCGTACAGTCAAGCACAAGAAAAATATTGACCCCATTTTGGGGGCCGGTAGAAGAGTGTGGGCGGCCAGAATTCTACTTGAATACAGTAATGAAATCATGAAAGGCTAAAGCGTGCAAAAACGGGGTACAGATGAACCCTTACTAGACGTTCAAATAGCCAAAATTAGTTCTGGGGCATTTCAACTAGAGCCCTTCCAAGGGGAGCACCAGGGATCCTTGGAGCAAGGTGAAAGTTGAGGACAAAGTCGAACCGTGACGCGTTACGTAGCATCAGTCACAGAAATGATGGAAAAATCGGCGGGGGCGGCGCCGACAACGTTGTATTCGAAATTATAGTTCACCATGTGCCTGGCCTTCAGCGCGCGTCATGGTTCCCAACGCCGGGTCCAGTCCACACAGCTTGTCCGGAACGTCGACCTCAACTTGCTCGCCGACGTCGGAGACGACGCACACCGACCCCCTATCTAATTCCGCTACTCTGTACAGCTTGTCGTTCACCACCATGCAGCCGATGATGCTAGGCGATTCTATCTACTTCTCTCCCGAGGGCTCTGAGGACGACAGCGACAGCAGCAGCGATGAGACGCTTGAAGACCTCGACCAGTACCAAGGCTATCCGTTGCAGCGAGTAACGAGAGCGGCGAGCTCGTCGGGGGGCGGCACATCTCGGCCCCGTCGCAATTCGTCGTCCTCAGTCAGTTCTGAGTCTTCGTCGACTTCTTCTATTGTATACGATGTGTAGGTCTTCTTCAAAGGGCTTTTCATGTCCGCGCCCATCTGAAAAAAATTGCAGCGACTTTGAACAACTCATCGACGATCTCTTAGCAGAGGATCCATGCCCACTCAACGAGACTAGAAACACAGTCTTTGTAGCCGCCTCCTCCCCTGAAGCCAACGACTCCATGACAATCAAACGCCTTCCAGACTCATCTCCCGAACTCTTCCTTCTCCTCCGACTCAACCAGCCCGAAATGCGCCAGGACCCATGGAATCCTACACCTCACATCCTCTGCGCAGTGTCTCGCGACGATTACGTTTTCCTATGCATGCAGCGCCTTGTTGAATTCAACCAACCCCCGCTTCAAATCGTCTCCAACTACACCGACTTTTTCAGACAGGTCCTTGAAGGGCTTTCATTCCTGCACGAACATTCCATCGCCCAGCTTTCTTGCTTCGATGTGCACAGTTACATGGTCGATTTAGGACCGGTCACTTCTTCGGCTTCAGCCTCCGTCGAATCTTTCGATCGAACGAGGTATCCCGTCCGCTATTACTTCACCAACCTTTCGAACGCCAGCGAATTCGAGCATCGCATTGATCTCGCGTTCCAGAAGGACGTTGAACAATGTGCCGTGATGATGGATCGGTTGTCTGCTTTCGTGAGCCTCTTTTCATCTTTTCCGTAGACACAAGAAAAATTGACTTGCACTGACAGCTCCCACCCTCCATCTCTACGAAACTCAAAACCCTCATAAACGCCATGCGCACAGGCACATTCGACGCTGACGCCTCACGCAAGCTCTTTGAGGCACTGTGCAAAGCGCTTCCGGCGGATGTCTTCCAAACACCCGTGCCGCCGTATAGTCAGACCGCAGACGTTGAGACGCTCACCGTTGTGATGCCCATCCCCTCGTCATCGTCCTCGCCGAATATCCGCACCATGTCCTTGGACGATACATTAGCAGATGCGTCTCAACCTCCTACCATGATTCATCTTCCGAGGAAACCGAAATCGACGTCGTTGACGCCGCGTGGGTCGTCGCGCTCCCCGCCCGGACGCGTGCGTGCAAAGTCGACGGATCCGGCGGAGAGGCTGCGCCTTGCGGAGCTTGGGCTTGATTAGATTCTTTTCACTAGTGGTTATTTTTTCACTAGTGGTTATTTTACTCCTCGATGCAGGATCATCTAATACTGTAGTTTGTCGTTCTTGAGAGTTGCTTGTACGTACGCCCAACAATGGTCGAACTGTATCTTGTTACATACGTGTAGTCCAGAAAGAATATTCACCCTTTGGTATATAATTGTAGTCCTAGAGAACTAGGTACAGTACATCCAGTTCAAATAATGAGAAGCATAATGTAAACCCTGAGAACTACAGTTTGGTTCTGAGCTGCTGGCCGCCAGCCTTCTCCTGCTTGGCTCGGTCCCGTAATTCGCGGCGGAGAATTTTCCCGGCAGCGCTGTAGGCAAGATCATATAAAGAATCATTAGCTAGGAGACGATGCATACCTCTTGGGAATTATGTCGATGACACGAACGCCTTTAAAGAATTTAAGCATACAGGAAGAAATATAAAGGCCCTGACTGACCTCCTCGCAAATACTTATGCCTGGCGACTTTGCTCTGCATCCATTTGACTACACTCTGTTCAAAAATTGCCTTGTCCTTGGCTGTGGTGAGTTTCTCGAGATGCGCGGCGACGACGTAGGCGCTGGAAATGTATCAAATGTTCAGCTCGTTGAACTGCAATATCGATGTGAATGAAAACGAACCGAGGAAGTTCAGTAGCCTGCTCTGGGTCGTCTATACCAATGACGGCGCAATCGGCGATGTCGGGATGGCCGAGGAGAATGCTCTCTAACTCGGCTGGCGGTACTGTCCGTTTACGCTCAGCTTCGGAGTCAGGGGAAGCACGATTATATCAACCAACCTTGGAATCCCTGTACCCAATGGATGAGATAACCTGTATCAGCAAAAGAGAATCGCAAATCGCACCTTATATTTAATCAACTCCTTCCTGCGGTCAACAATATACCAGAAGCCTTCCTTGTCGACTTGACCGACGTCGCCCGTGCGGAACCACTTGTCCGGCGTGATAGCGTTTGCGGTGGCTGTTGGATTGTTGAGGTAACCCTGCAATGAAAAAAAAAATAGTCAGTCAGTCGCTGTATATTACGCTTTTGATGTGCATAAACCTTCATGACGCTTGGCCCGCGAATCCAGAGCTCCCCGGCTCCTCCTTCTTCGGCATCCACCTTGCCATCATCGTCGACGACGAGTCGGGCCTCGAGGTTGGGCATCAGGTAGCCTATGCTGCCCATCATTCGTTCAGCTTCGGTATGTGGGAGGAGGTGAGTTGTTGGTGAGGTTTCTGTCAAGCCGTAGCCTGTTGATATAATATTGGTGAGATAGTTCAGCCAGAGAAGCATTTTGTTCTACATACCTTGAACGATGTCACATCTGACTCCGTATTTTCGCAACCGATTGTTGACCTTTGAGGGGGATTACAACGGGGAGATCGCCGGGACTAGAAATACTCCTACCTGCGAAACCAAATCCTTGCCTAAAGGAGCCGCGCCAGAACATAAGTACCGCAGGGTGGTCATTTTGTATTTATCCGCAGCTATTTGAGCGATGAACTTCATTCCTCCTGCGCAGATAAGGAAAGGAAAACAGACCAGGGTGCCGAGCAAGAGCCACTAGTACAGGCGGTACAATCAAGCTGTGAGTGACCTTGTATCTCTCGATGTTGGCGCAGAAGGCGTCAGGTTCAAAACGCGTTTGAATAGCGACTGTGAGTCCGTTGATGAATGGGAAGTGGACGAGTTGGCTTAGACCTTTGGTAAGATGTTCAGAACTGAATTACCAGCTCAGGCAACAATTTTACAGACGCACCGTAAATGTGGTAAAAGGGAAGGATAGCCAACATGACATCCTCTTTTTCGAGAGGAGTGAAATTTGGACCGAACATCGAAAGTTCGCTAACGATGTTGTGATGGGTGGTCTATATAAATTATGCGTGGCATCAGTTTCAACTTTGAAAGCTATCCAAGCGGAGGCCACATGATCACCTCAACGCCCTGCACAATTCATCAGCGAATGGCCTGGCAAAGACGCGAAAGTAAAGAGGCGTACCTTGGGCTTGCCCGTCGTTCCGGAGCTGTAGCATATAAACGCGGTTTCATGAATCAGCGGGCCGTCGAACTTTTCCTCCTCCTTCAGCTTCCCGCCGTTTAGCAAAGCTTCCATTGTCAGAAGCCCAGCAGCGTCCGCACTAGGTTTGGCGCTTGGCCCACCGGCCCATTGTAAGCCCCGTCCAATGACGATGATTCTCCTGTTCCCCTCCTCTTTGGAAATCCCCAGCTTCGCAAACATTTCCCTGATGGTCTTAATCCCATCCTCAGTTGTAATCACAAGTTTCGCTCCGCTATCCGTGTACTGGTGCAAGAGCTCTTGGCTCGTGTACGCGTTGTTTGCGGGTGTGCAGCGGAGACCGGCGGCCACAGCTGCGACATTAGAGCTTTAGTTTATGCGAAACGAGAGGAAGTAGAGCTTACGAACATCCAAGCAGTACCACAGGCCACGCGAGCAGATTCGGCGAGTAAATCAACACCGTGTTACCTCTTTTCGCAAAGGGTTTTGTGTTCGGGTGAGTGCGGAGACCATAGGCAAAGGACAGAGTGAGATCAAGGAATTGTGCTCGAGTTATATACGCCCCGGACGCGGCGTCGATGAATGCCTTTTTGGAGGCCGGAAAGCCGCCTATGGACTGCGGGGTGCGTGTACCGAAGAGGAATGTGAAGACAGATGACTTGGGGATTGAGACATCTGGGTACGGAGACTTGTAAATTGTCGGGGACATATCGAAGTCGGGGAAGGAGTCCAAGAAACTTAAAGGTTAGGTTGATGGTACCGGTTAAAATAGACCGGGAATACCCGGCTTTACGTACATATGTCTTCTAAAATCAGACACCACTGCAGCAGACAAGTGCAGACACTTGCAGACACCGAAGACGGCAAGTTGAAGGATTGAACGTTAATATTGAACTGTGAGTGCTGTGCACAGTGACTCCGCAACATTCGCTTCGGAGAGCCGACCACTCTTTTCTTGCTCTTTTCCAGTCTTTTCCTTTCTTTTTTTTTCGACCTCAGACAGCATCAGCAAGTCTGCATCGCTCAGGATTGGTTTGCATGACTTGAAGCGCTAGGGCTCCCAAGACAAACTCTATCGCAGGAATCGCGTATCGGCCCGTTCCTCTTTGCCGTGCGTGCCACGTGAAGCTCAAGCTGCTCACTAGATATTAGAATGCATACTACTAGAACACTTTCAATGAACGCCTTCAGTTAGGACAAGCATCCTCCAGCGTTTTGCATCAAGTTATGGAACACCGATGAAGACCTCTGCGAAATTTCCGGAGCTTGCTTTACGCAGAATGGCTCACGTCATTTGAACCTTCGAGTCCGATCTCGGATTCGTTCTTTCCGCAGCTTATCAATAAAATAGCGAGGTCACCTCATCTTCCTTCAACAAGCGGTACGAGCGATTTAATTGACCGCATAAAGCCGACTTTCAAGAGTGAACTTATCCGTACAAAATGTCTTTCTACGTTGTCACTGGCGCAGCGAGAGGTCTAGGTGTAAGAGTCCATTATTTTTCATCGGTATTGTGCTAGTTACTGACGTACTGCTAGTTCGAATTTGTCTCACAACTCAGTTCCAACAACCAGAACACCGTATTCGCTCTTGTACGCAACAAATCCTCGGCAACTGCGCTCAATGATCTCTCGAGACCAAATGTCACTGTTTTGGAGGCGGATATCACCGATTCGGTGGCAATCCAGGTGACTGCAGCGTTGAAGAAAAATAGATACAATGGCTGAAGGTTTGCAGGCTGCAGCACAGAATATTGCGGCAGTAACGGGCGGGAAGCTTGACTATCTCATTAACAATGCCGCCGTACATAATCGCTCTCCGGAAACCCTCTCGACATTGTGGGTATCTTGATCACTGCTTCGTCTTCCCTGAATACTGATTGAGATTATGGATATGTAGCCCGAGCAAAGAAGCTTTAGATACAGACCTTCTCGAGAAGGTTTGCTTGTGCCTCTTCGTCGATAATTGTATTGACTTTGGCCATAGTTCCAAGTCAATGTGCTAGGCACCATCCACACCACCAACGCCTTTATTCCTTTGCTGCGCGCCGGTACCGCGAAGAAAGTCATCATGATATCTACTGCCGCAGCCGACCTCGACGCCGCACTCGGATCGAACAATGCCGGGCAGACAGCGTACGCGATCTCGAAGGCAGCACTTAACATGGCTGTGGCCAAATATGCTATGGCACACAAGTCGGAAGGATTTGTCTTCTTGTCGGTTGCTCCTGGTCTTGTAGATACCGAAATAGGCCGTCAGTCATTTTCTCTTGCGGTATTTGACTGTTGTGCTGCTGAACTGAACATGTTCTGTGAAACAGGGACGCCAGAGCAAGAAGCGCAATATCAAGCATTTATTCAGAAACTTAAGGCTATGGCTCCCGACTTCGAAGGCCCGATCACACCTGAACAGTCGGTGAAGATGATGCTGGAGGTGATTCATCGATGGACGGTGGATCGAACTGGAGCGTTTGTATCGCAACACGGTAATAAGAAATGGTTGTGACCCTGGGAAGCTGGGAAGTCTATAGATCTGGCGGCGAAAACTGTACGCGGCGTGTCCGTCCTTTCGTCACGATTTTTTGTATCTGATTTTCTCGTCGCTATCTCCAAGCCGTGAATTCGAGCCAAACATTCGTTGAGAACACATGTCCTAGTAGCATATGGCACCTCTACTGGACGACGACCGGGAACACCCTACAGATGCCAAGCCAGAGTGTATTCAGTTCGTCTTCCCACGGTTCATTTCGTAGTGAATGGTAGGAATGTCGAAGTTCGAGTTAGCGATTTGAGCTCCATAGAATAGGAAATCAGAGGCCAACACACCGTCGCTATCAGCTTCTCAGTGGGTAGCCTCCAGTAGTGTTGTGAAAGCGCGACCACCTCGGTTTGCATATTTCTATTTTATAATTTGTGTATTTGTTGTCAGGGTATTTAGTTGGGCGCAAGGCTAGGGTCAAGTGCCATCCAGTAAGTTACTCGGAACCGCCCTGAAGTTGCCTTGGTAAATGCTGCACGGCCCACTGGCCTCCAACCTGCAGCTGATCTAAACACCGGTCCGGTCCCGCTCGTGAGACAATGTTGCAGTAGCCGACCCCGCGACGCGCACCCACGCGTTCACGGGTGGACTGTGGACTTAACGGAGCTTAACGGAGAGCGGGAAGACGAAGATGATCAATGACGCTAATTTCATTAAAGGCGTAATTCCTTCGGCAACGGAGGAAAATCTACACAGAAAACCCTGTTGTGGGGCCAACGTTCGGAAGTTCTTCCTTGCCATGCTCAACGCGGATGCTTTGCTAGTGTCTGCTGAACAAAATGAGGTAAATCTCGGTCTCCTTTCATTATGGAACTCCCGCGGTGGGAATTTGCGGCACGAAATGCACCGGATAGAGTAGGTTGAACAATGTTGGAGTTCGGTTGGAGGAAGAGGTCAATGTATCTCCAGATGGTTCTCAGACATATCTACCCCGGGCCCTCTGGGCTTTTTGCGCGTCGGGTCAGGGAAAACAAAACAAAAAAAAGGGCATCCCAACGATCCAGCAGAAGTATGCAAGGACAATGCAGGTTGCCGGAAACCGACCCCCGAAAATTTACATGTAAAAGCATAAATGACTGAGTTCGAACCAGCCCAACACGGTTACCGGAACCTTCCGAGTCAAGTGCTCGAATTCCGCGCCGGTCAGGAACACTCTTCATGGGTTGTATGCAATAGTCAGACCGGAGATCTAGATAACACTTGCAGGTAGATCAGATACCATATTGACCGCAGATCACAAGGAAATATCGACTAGACTTCAACTCTGGATCTAGAAAGAGACATTTCTCGCTCTTACTATGGAAGCTGAGATGCCTCCTGATCCGTTACCACGATCACTACCACAGGCAGCACGCTCGCCTTCCCTCGAAGACCTCCACAAAGCCATTCATAGCATCCCACTCCCGAAGTCTACCTCAGCCAAAACATGTTCTGTTCCCCTAGCAGACTTGAAAAACATCCGCACTCTGATAGCGACCCTTTTGCTCAGCCAGAACCTCCACTCCGACACCACTGCTAGCATCTCGTCCATTGTTACCAAACTCGACACACTTTCATCCAAGATAGACTCTATTTCACCAGCTCCCATAAATCCTACCCCTTCATCTGGCGTATCCTCACAGAAATCCTACGCATCTGTCGCTGCTTCTCCCACTGCCACGTCACTGGCCCCATCCCGTGTTCCGCGTGACACCTCTCGTGACATCACACTCACCCCGAAAGACCGCCGGTACAAGGCCTTCGTTAACGAGACACACCACGCTATTCAGCAGCAGCTTAACGCAATAATCAATGAATACCCTCGCTACTGCGAGTACGACGAGACACCATTTGTCCGCGCAGTTGCCAAATATCGAAATGGTGACATTCGCATCTCCTTCCAGTCTACCTGGGCTGCTCACCTCCTTACGGAGGACAGCACCTGGTTGTCCACCTTCTCCACCCTCCTTCGAATTCGCTCCCCAACGTTTGCTGTTGTCATGCACCGGGTTCCGACCAGCTTCAATGTTGCGTCCGGTCATTGTGATAACAACGGGGATTGGAACGATGATATCTCGGACTTGATAGAGGCTAATGAGGGCAACTGGATGCCCAGGTCTCTTGTCAGGGTACACTGGATTGGTCGCCGTTCTGACGACGAGGTGCGAAAAGCGAAACAACACTCTTCGCTTGTCCTTCACTTTGGGAATCCAGCTGCTGCCAACCTCGCTATTTCTCAGCGTCTGGCGCTTCACGGACACCTCCATCGTACTGAAAGGTACTCACCACAACCCTTACAGTGCTTCAACTGTTACTCGTTTGGCCATATTGCGTCTCAATGCAAGCGTCCCGCTATCTGCGGCATCTGCGCTTCCGATCATCCAACTTCCAACTGCCAATGCCCACACTCTACTCCATGCCAACCCCTCGCCAAATGTACTCTTCTACCAGTCAAATGTGGTCTGCGCGGCTGCGGCGGTCCTCACCGGGCGACTGACTTGTCATGCCCTATCCGCCAAGTCATTCTGCTCCGTATTGCTGCAGAACATGCAGCCGCTGGTCCTCTCTTCAAGGTCCCCCCGGATCATTGAAAATTCATTCCCCTTATTTCTCGCCATACGAAACCGAAACTCCGCTCTGAACCCATCAACAGATCCACCTCAATATCTACCGTCTACTTCATCCACTGTGCCCTATTCAATGGGTAATTTCCCGGAGTTTGTCGCCCGCTTCACCTGCTCTGCATGTATTACGGTCTACGATGGACATACGTTCAGAAATAGTTGGAAAGTAGTAAAGTAGCAAAGTATCGTGTACCATAGCCGCTTACAGCGGCTCGAGCACGTTAATGGATTTCATCATCATCATCTATGGAAGCTAAGAAAGAAAAAGAAAGGAGGAATACGAGACCACAGTTATTCTGGCGCCTAGATAGGCTTGATACTGTATGAATGGACTGTTAGTTTGATAGTTAGACGTGTGGCCACTCGAGACCTTGGCAGATAATGTTTTTGGAGAGGTGGCCTTGGGTGACAACTTGAAAGCACATCTTTCCCGTCAAAGAATTCAAACCAAGTACCTATATTTGTTTTCGAAACTATATCGCCAGTCAAAAAAGCAGAACCATGGGCTGGTGTCATTTGTACTCAACAACAATTGCCTTTTCGGGAGGGTCAATTTTGTCGGAGCCGAAGCTGTCGCGTTCACGTGACCGTTACTTCAAAACGCGTCACAAGCCCCTTTCCCTCCTTCTTCCTGCCACCACGACCAACGACTCTTCAGTGCTTGTGCGATACCCCATACATCCCTCTGCGATACCATGGTTGCAGCGAAGAGCAAGAAAGTCCTCAATTACACTTATGCTGAGCGTATGTGGCAACAATCGACCTATAGCTACCTATTCTTCATGGACTTTCGCAGGCGTTCTCGGCTCATTCACTCAGATTCAAAGAGAACATAAGAAACACGCGGTTCATCTCGCTTCTTTGAAGACACAGGGTGCGTTGAGCATTTCTCCTCGTCTCGCCCATCTTTGATGCCACCCCCTGTTAGTTCTGAAAACCGCCAATGCACGGAAGGACAAGCTTGGACCACATTGGAAGAATTGGGTTGGTAAAGCAGTGCACCGTTTGGTTAGTAGTCGTGATATTCTCTCCGCCTCCATTTCCATGCGTGACGTGTCATTCTCAGGAGGAGGACGGGATATTCTCCTCTGAATCTGCGGGTACTGTCGCCCTCACTGCAGGGGGGAAGAAACAGTAATGCCATTCATCTCGCTGCGTGTTTGATTCAAACTCAACATTATTATATCAGTATACAAGACACGCGCCATTCGCTGGGCTTCCCCGCTCACGACAGCCTGTCTCCCGACCAGGAGGACCTGCTTTGGAAGCAGGTCACACACTCGAACGCCCCTAGACTAGCAGCCTCACCTGTGAAACGACCGCGCCATACAAACCTGTCCGAAGATGAAGACTCTGAGCCTGAATACGTGCCACCTAAACGCCGCAAGCGCCCACGGACGTCGGTGGCATCCAGCAAGACAAGTGACCCTGCTTTCAAGAAGACTAAAGCCCAGGTGCGCTTCTCGCTTCGCTGAGAGTTCATGAATCTTTGCTGACAGTAGACAAGTTGATTGAAGAGCTGATGATTTTGAAGCGCGCTCAGGAGGCGGAGCGACTACGGGCAGCCTCGCCTTTGACTGAGCTTGAGGAGGACGAGAGTGAGGAGGTTATGCGTCTGAAGGAGATCATCGACCACAAGGACAAGGAAGTACATACTTTGCAGAGTCAACTCAACGCCAGGCGAAACTCGGTGTACGTATCAATCGTCGCCGGCTCTTCTCGTTCTCACCTCTTCTAGTGATGTCGAGAACAGAATGTCGACGCCTTTGCGGCCCCTCCCCAACGCCGTCATTCGCACACACTCAGGCTCCTTCATTAATCAGCTTAGTAAACAACCCACCCCTGCACCAACCGAGCGCGATCCTGACGACCTCGACGACGACGCCATGTTCGATGAGCCTGAACCCGAATCTGATTTTGCACCTCCGTTTATTGTTCCTCTTGCCACGCCCGACGCGTCACCTATGAAAGTCAATTCCCAAAACCAGGTAAATTTTCTCCCCTGAGTCGACATTCCGGCTCACAAATTTAGACATCGTCTCTCGAACAAGCATTCCATCTCCGCAATATTGAATTCCAGAATCTTGCGCACAAATTATCCGACATTCAATCCCAATATACCGACATGCAGAAGTCGCTTGCCGACAAGAATACCCGCATCTCTACCCTCCAAACTAATCTTGCCATGTGTGAAAATCAAATCTATCCCGGATCCCTGTTCTTGAACGCGCCAAAGCGGATTTAGAAGCCTCCATGTCCGAGAAAGCCGCAGAAATCAAGCGTCTCGTTGACGAAAGACAAGCCCTCATGACGAATTCGGAAATCGAAAAGAACAAGACTATGAACGAGTTGTCCCGTCTGCGTAACGAGGTCGAGGCTGCCCACACCACAGCTGAATCATCCGAGTCGACTATCGCTTCCCTCCGGAATCAGCTCGAAACTCAGGGTGCTGCCAGTGCCGAGTTCATCGGCGAGCGTGCACGCCTGGTCGACGAGGTGTCTGCCCAACGAGCTATGACATTGGAGGCTGCGGCGTCGAGCCAGTCGCTGCTGCAGCGTATTGCAGAACTTGATCTCTGTATTCACGAGGCTAAGGCGCGGGAGCTTTCTCTCAAGGAGGAAGTCGCTCGAGTCGAAGCCGCCTCCTCGGCTGCGTCACAGAAGCTGTCCCAGGCAGAGACGAATAATCAGGGCTTGCTCGCGCGGCTAGCGGAAGCTGACGCCAAGTTGACGGCTACTAAACGAGTCTTGACGGAGATGCGAGCTGGTGCGGAGGCTCTCAGGCCACAGATGGCTGCCCTTGACGAGGCGTTGACGAAACGCATCGCGACGCAGCGTGAGCTACAGGAGCAGCTGACCCAAGCTCGGAGCGATGCGGATAACTTGCGCTTGAAGATGGGGATTCTCGAGACTGCCGGGAGTAACCTTCGTGCGACTATAGAGTCGAAGAAGCTTGAGGTGGAAGAGTTGAGGAAGGAGCTGCTGAACCGGACCAATGCGAATGGGGTGCTGGAGGCGTCGTTGGAGCGGAAGGAGCGGCAGCTGACCGATCTGTCGGCGGAGAAGGAAGAGCTCCAGAGCGCGTTGAAGGAAGTTACCGCGACACTCCAGATAACGCGCAATGCCGAGGCCGATCTTCGAGTGACCCAAGAGAGGAAGAATGGTCAGCTGGCTGAAGCTGACGCCGCTAAGATGGCGCTGATGGCGGAACTTGCGGCCTCGGCTGCGACCTTGGAGGATACGGCGAGGAAATTACGCGAGTCCGAAACTCAGGCGGGTTCTCTGGAAACACAGCTCGTTGCCAGAGTGGATGAAGGGCGTAGTCTACGCGTGCAGCTGGAGGAATCCGACAAGACTCGCCAGGCGCTGGAGCAAGTTGTCGCTACTGCCGAATCCAAGTACGCTGCCGATATAGCCGAGCGGGATTCCGCCTATGTCGCGCTGGAGGCTTCGCTGTCGACGGCTCGGGAGGAAGTATCTCGTCTCACGATGGAAGCGGATAGCTTGCGAAAGGAACGGGAGGACGTCCAGAGCCGCTTGGAGAGTGATGTGAGTCGAATGACTGATGCCTTTGAAGCCGAACAACGCCGGGTGAAGACAGTGGAGGAGGAGCGCGAGAATGCTCAAGTGCGAGTACTAGAGCTGGAGGAGGAGCTTCTGGCGTTGCAAGCGCTGAAAGACGCCGACGCAGCGACGATAGAAGATCTGAAAGACGTGCTTTCCCAGCTCAAAGCTACGCACATGCAGAGTTTGGCCAAATTGGACGATAAGGTCAGTCTCTTTCGTATTGCTCCTCAGTGTCTGACATTACCGTCCCAGCTTGAGTCTGCGCAGTCAACGCCAGTACCCAGACGACGTCAATCGAAAATTCCTGGTGCGAGAATCGCGGCATAAGAAAAGAAAATGAATTGGGAGTTGGTAGCTAGACGGACACTTTTAGTGGCTCGAAGATTGCAATTGCGATATGTACGTGTACCTTAATTGAAACTGTTGACCAGGAACAGCACGATGACTGCAGAACCGGATGAAGCAATAGGAACCCAAGAGAATGACGATGGTAAGCCCCGAGCAGACCGACGCTAACGATCTGCAGACCGACGTGAGTGGCGACGCTGAGATTGAGGTCGCCATGGAATTTTGAAAATCTGAGACTTTCTTCCAACTCTTCCTTCATATACGTCAACGAATGGAGATTGAACAAGGGCACGGGATGGGCAGGTTCCGCTTGCGGGCCGATTTCTTCCGGTAGGTCCCTAACAACGTGGCGACAACGTGGTCTGTTCCGTCGCTCCTCCCTCTTCCCTCTCCGAGTTTTCAACACTTCCGATTCGCGAGACCGACAACCCCGTATTGCCGTAACCCTCAGAAGTCTCTCCAATATTCTGCGTCGTTATGACATACGGAACCGGTGTTTCCCGGGGTAAAACAATCCTCCTCTCGGGCTGGGAAGTACCAGGCAGTAGACTTGAGTGACTTAACGATTCACGGAGGGGGAGGGGACCGGATGAAACAAACCCAAATTTCTCGGTTTCAGCGTTGATTCACGCAGATTTACGCGTGATCTACGGTGGTTTCACCGCCACTTGGTCTGCGATAATTGCTTCATTGATGGAGGTGATGGGAGTCATGATTTAGGTTTGAGTCCGCATGATCGCGCCCAGTCCGTTTGTTATCTGTGGTTGCTTCAGGGCACATCACTTTATGTCGTAAATATCAATTTTCGTGTCTCCTTCCTCTTCGAGTCTTGTCCTTTCCCGGAATTGACCTCTGTCGCAGCCGAGCATATTCTCTAGTAACCAGCTCTCGCCTCGGTATTCTTCTCCAATTCAGGTCCCGAATTACCCGTACTCCAACATAACTACGTTCAACATAGGCTCCGAAGTCGTATTATGTACTCCATTCTCCCGTTGGTTAATAAAGTCCGGACGACGAATCTCAAATTATCACTTTCCCTTTCTCTTTCCCTTCAATGGTTTTCCGTCTGCCTACCCATCTTGACAACCTCATTCCCCCTCCTTCCACTCAGGCACAGTCTGCCTCTGCAGCCCGACCCTGGCGAGGCACCCTGACTGTGAGGGGAATGAGGGCGTCGGATCCGGGAAGCAACCAGGAGATTCGCGTGACGGCAGTCGAGACTGACGGAGATAGGTGCGTCCTTATTAGAGGCGAGGCTACATACGACCAATAACATCTGGCTTATCTGATAGTGACGTTCGTCGTTGGCCCTCCCAGTTCTTCGCCTATCTCGCGCGCGGTCCCCCTTTACTACAAGAGGTCCGCGCCTGGATTCAGCAGCATGCACCCCCCATTTCTACCTTCATGCCGGACCGTCTGCCCGACCCAGACGCCAACGTAGTCAATTTGACTAATTTTCGCTCTTTATCGCGCATGCTTTTCGAAAACCAAATTGTAAGTCTCCCAGAGCATTGCTAACAAAAATAAACCTTTGACTCATCTGATCCAGGTCGCTATTTCTCCCTGGGGCCCGGACAGCTTTCCAGGAGGCGGGATCATTATTTTCCCCGCCGAACATTCCAGTGCTTTGCTAGTCGCTGCTTTATTCTTTTCACAATTCCCCGACGTTATCACCTCTCGCTTAAACAATCCCGGCTTGTCGCCCATCGTCACGCACGCCCCGCAACACAATCCTTACGCGCAGCAGCAGCCAATGTCCAGCTCACCTTACGCTTCGTCCTCTCGCCAAATTGCATCCCCAACTTCATACAGACCTCAGCGGTCCCATCACTCCGGCTCGCTCAGCCCTATCGAACAGCCTATCAGTCGCTCTCGTCAGGAGCACTATCGCTCCTCTGCCTTATCCTCTCGCGACTCTCATGCCGTCGCCACCCAGCAGGCGTCTATGATTCCCTCCCCATACGAAGAGGACCAACAGTATTCTAACCCTTATTCGACCCATCCTGGCAGCCAGCCAGGCCGTGGCCATGGCCACCAACCTCGTTACCCACCTCCGCCATCTCGCGGGGGCTAATACGCGCTCCGTTGCGTTGCTTCTTCTAAATTACTTTTGGCAACGCTACTCTAGAATTCTACACGACTCCCCCACCCAGCTATTTTCCACTCGATCGTACTCGTACTTGTGATACATCGAAGTTTTACCCTCTCGCACCACTGTATCACCAGCTCTTTCGTTTTCCTAGTTACCCTCCTTATCGATAGGACCCAGATCTCGCCAGTACTCTCCTCGTTACCCTCTTTTGTAGCCACCATTTTGCCCAAAACAAATGTATTATTAGCCAGTCCAGTCTCTTTCAATGAATCGATATCCTCTTGATTCAAATCGTCTTTCCGTGCTTGAGTTGCAGTAAGCAGTAGTCCTTCGACTTGCATTTCTTCCGACCGTTCCACCCCAAACTTGCCCCAAACCGTCGGAGGCAAACGGGTAAATATTCAGGCATAGGTACGGCGGCAGTAGTCGGTTATCGTTTATATCCGGTTTGCTCCGAGCAGCGATGTTCAAGTGTTATATATATTCGAGGTTGCACTGTCTATGTCAGCGCTGACCCCCGGCGTATTATTTCATCTATTTTCTACTTTTTGACATTTAGAGTTCCAAAGTTCCGGGCATCCTATTTAGATTGACGGTATAGCTTCTCCGAAGCAAAAGAAAAGCATGGATAAGAACTTGAAGCCACAGTCAATGATGTAACACGTTCAAGTGAAGCCGAAGCCGAAGTGATAGATCAAACGACGGAACGATGCCTCGTTCTTTTCTCAGAGAGAAAATAATTCCATCTAACCCGCCGGGTTAAGTTGAACTTCAATTTCTATCATGTACCTAATTCTTGTGTGATTCGTGTTGATCTTACTGACATTTAAGCAAGCTGAAAACGTGTATGAATGAGTGAAATCTCTAAGCAACAACGTACGAAACTTCCGTCGAATTTCGGCGTTCGAAACGAGTCTTGGAGAACCGTGGAAAGACACCGGAGATCAAACGGTTGCGATTCCGAGGTTATCGAATCATTCCGGCCGCTCCGCCGTAGACCCATTGATACCAGATTACACCCATGAGCTCGCCTTCGACACTGAAGAGGATACATGAGAACTATCACCACTGCAAATAGTCCTATTACCAAACGTTGCCTGAAGATCCTTGAGGATTCCCGAACAAAATCGTCTCGGCACACTCGGCATGTTCAAAATCGAAATAGTTGTTGACCCAACTTCAAAGGTGTTATGTATCTCAGGAGATACATGGCATATTTGGTGCAGTCAAAGGAGAGCGGATTACTCGAATATCCAGGGACCGAACTAGAACGGTACAATCATGGGACGGAAAAACGGAGCGGGCAGGCGAATTATCCCGTCATATCCGAAGTTGGAAAGTAACTGGCTTGGTACTCCGCAGTTCACCTCAGCAAACTTAGTGTTTGGTTAGAGTTCAAGCCTAACCTCGAGTCTGACGCTAGCGAAGGCTATGTGCGCTGCGCAACCGTGAGACGTTTTTCCTGAAATGCTGACCTATCCAACACGCCTTGGAGCGGCCATCAAGTTAAGGAAAATCCTGGCTCACCCTGCCGGGCCTGCCCAACCAACAAATTTCAGGTGGAAGGATCTCCGGCTCATTATTTTTCTCATTCTAAAACACGAAATCCCCTTCGGCGTCTTCCCGCATCTAGGTCAAATTATATTTCAGTGGTTCAACTCATGTTCAAATTGCCTTGAGAATTTCACACGCTGTGTCGCGGCACGCTTCCTTTCTTCCACAGTGGAGTCTCTGACCACTAAAAGCGTGTCTATTTTCCGGCATATCTCGACCTCGAGGGCACCGGATTGGAAAGCGGCTAAATTAAAGGGCTGTCTTATAAAGGTTTGTGGGCCCACCTTCGTTTGCAAACTTACCACGACCTGTGACGACGCCTCTCCGAGTCCCTGTTCTACGCTTCCTGCAATACTCCGCACGACTTCTTTAGATCCACGATAATAGATGGCTACAGGCTTCGAGTTTGATGACAACGGTGGTAGCGGCAAGGGTCGGGGCGGCGGCGACGGCGGCGGGGAAGATGCAGATCCGGGAGGAACGGCGGGAGGCTTCTTCAACTTTCCTTTGACCCCGATCGAGGTCGTAGCTCGCAGGCACGCCATTCTATGCACCGTCGGATTCTTGATTTTGTTGCCTCTTGGTGTCCTCCTGGCACGCTATGCCCGTTCATTCACACGCAGGTGTGTTGGTGTTGAAGCTACAATCGTCGGCTCGAGACTCACCATTGCTTCCCACGTAAACTCTTCAGATGGTTCTGGGGCCATGCAGTTATTCAACTCGTTTTGTCCGGGCCAGTAATCTTTGCGGGCGTGGCTATGGGATTCAATGCCGCGAAGATGTTGGAATTGGAAAACCTAGAAGATCCCCATCAGAAAATAGGCGTCTCGCTCATCGCGTTATATGTGATACAATTGCTGGTTGGCATTTTCATTCACTTTGTGAAAATGGGAAAGCTGTTCGGCGGTCATCGTCCACCACAAAATTATCTCCATGTCGTACTTGGGCTCGCAATACTAGCGCTGGCTGCATATCAAGTATGTGACTTGAAACACTTCCTCATAGTAATACGGCCTAATGACGATAATTTAGGTGCATTATGGACTCTACACGGAGTGGCTTCTCACCGGAGGTCTCCATCAAGTGCCTGGGTCGGCCAAACACGCGTGGCTCGCACTCATCATTGTATGTGCTGCTATTTTCTTTGACAAAAAGCGTATTGTAATCACCTTGGAAATTTTACGCAGGTATTCTGGGTGCTTTACTTCCTCGGCATGGCCCTTCTTCCTCGTCAGTTCTCGCGTGAGCGTGAGGGACGACAGCAGATACGCTTGGCGGCGAAGACTGGCACCCAGCCAAAGGAGGTTGAGGAGTCGCGTGCTGCTTGACTGCATTCGGAATTCTGAATGGGATGGATATAGGTTAGGATTCGAGATATAAATATACACACGTACCCATACGTCTTTCTTGTAGAGAGCGGACGAACTATGCTTTTCTTGTTCAATCTGGAGTGCGCGAAACCTTTCCTTCTACAAATGATAAGGTTGACTTTTACCGATAGTCTAGACAGTTTCAGTATTGATTGTAGGAAAACATTAGACTTCCCATCCACTCACCGGCAGTGTACGACTTGGCGTACCAGACTACGAGTCAGCTCGAGACCTCATACGAATCGCTCTGACCTCTAAATTGTCTCTAAACTTGAAGGTGTCGGACGAGATAGAAGAGCAGTAGCTTCCGTGAGTGGCCTGCCGAATTGTTTATGGTCGAGATGCCTCTAGATGAGTTGATCTACTCTACTAAAGCAGCATCCACAAAGCATGAGTCAGTCCGGTCTTAATTTTGGCTGTGCGATGAAAATGAAGCCTTGAAGGACAGTACTGTACTTATTTCGTTGGAGAACTTGAAGAGCGGATAGTCGCAAGTGAGCAGCGAGTCTTTTGTTCAATGAAATTGGAGCCGCCCGCCGACCGCCGGGCGTTGAGGCTGAAGCGCTGAAAAAGACTTGTGGAGACTGGGAATATTGATGCAGTTCTTACCAAATTAGGCCACAACGCCAAAGCTCGAAAAAGGAAGGTGCCAAAGAAGCCTTTAGACAACAAGACACGCGCAGTACGACCACAACCCTCTTGCAACCCTCTCAATCAGCTCCGCTATGGCCACGAAATGCGCTCTCACTGACCTTCCTACCGAGCTTCTCGTCGAAATTGCGTCCTACCACGAGTCTTCTTTCACCTTTCTGTCGCCCCTGACGCGTGAAGAGCACATCGGGGAACGCCGTGTACAACGTGAGGTGCTACGTAGCCTTTCGCAGACCTGTCTATCGCTGCGACAGATCTTTCTCCCAAAATCGTGGGAGCACCTTGAGGTGTCGCGGCCCAACCTCCAGGAGGCATGTGCCGATTCTGCGCTCACATCCGTTATTTTTCCATTCATCAAGTCGATACACTTGTCGATGAGGTCTTGGACGCGATCCGACATGAAAGCCATTTTCTTCCTCCTCGAATTCATACGAGCCCTGCCCAACCTCACCGGACTCCAGATATACTACGGCGTTTCATTTGACGTTGTCTCGATCCTTTCCTATGCATTTGCAAACACGTCGTTTCCCGCAATTGTCGCGCTCGCTGTTCAAGACAATCTGGACGGAATTCTGGGTGCCTTCCCCAACCTCAAAACACTCTCCGGGGCGTCCTTCTCCGAAAATAGCCCCCTTCTGCGCGCTGCCAAGACTCGGACTCCACATCTCGAAGCTATTGCAGGCCTCCGGCCGCGTCGCTACCAGGCCATTTCGGAGCGGGACAGGTCGCTAGAAGATATTGGGCGAGACTTTCCTTCCTTGAAAGCACTGTCCATCTCGACCAGAGTCCATCTGGAGACTGCAGATGATTTCTTCGTGCGCCTAAAACGGATTTTCGGACACCTCAGTGGCCTGGAATTTGTGTTCTATCCGGGTCGGTCGGAGTTGCTACCACTCGAAGAGCTGGCCGCTCGTGGAAGGGATGTCTTGCGAAGCTCATCTTCCTCCGACCCCAAAATTTTGAGGATCTGGAGCTACGACTCGTCCGTTGGGCCACAAATCCTGCATATGGAGAAAGTGTAGCACATCGTGACTCGTGAGTTCAAAGTCACTGTCTTCTTGGTCGTGGTCAGTGATCATTCCGCTTTATACAGACCACAGTGGACTACAGTGTGCGGGGAGTGGTGGTCGGCCTTGGCCTTGGTCGGCATCATTCCGAGTTGCTTCCGAGACCCCAAATTTAACCCAACTAATTTTAGTACATATGTCATAACCCCCGCCCCACTCCCGCCCCCGCCCGTACCTTCATCTCAATCGGAAATCTTGTCTCCCGTTATTCAGCGTTGCAATATGGCACAAATGAGCAAGTATAACGTTTCGAAGCTCAGAGTCAAGCTGACGACTTGAAGATGGAAGTGACTGGAACGATATTAGACGTCCCAATGCTGCCGGGACTCTCGGGATCAGCGATTTCAATCAACCGGTGATATTCGAAGCTCAAATTTTCTTGGCACCCGGCATGTCGCGCTATCTTAACGAGTCCTGGTACACTATAGCTATGGCCTGCTTCGACTATCCCGATTTTCTAGCCTCAGGTTTGGACCAAACTCCATACTCAAGACCGAATAAGTATAGCATTTTCGCAGCCTCAAAAGTCCTACGGCAATCACCAGCGGGAGGCTGCTGATTTCGACCTACCAGTGTTTTCTTGGCAATTGTGCACGAGAGCAGCGGTGCAGGTGGTAGGGAGGTAGGTATCCAGGTAATACCCACCTCGCCCGAACGCGGTTCGTGATTTTGTAAGGAAGAAGCCTCTTATCCAGTGATAGCATTGTCGAGAATATCCAATGCCGGCGAGACTACATGTGTCTTCGAACAAGATATGCGCAAGATGCGCGTGCACCTGTTCCGGCGGCCCCAACATTAGAGCTTTGGCATCTGCTGTGTCCTTGCTTCCTTTGTTTCTTTCCGCATTGCAATCACATCGACGCCGGTATACTCTGTTGTCTTGGCGAACATCTCTCCACTTGGCGCGGCTTATCTCGACTCACCCATATGTTGAATACTTGTTGCCGAAGCAACTGGAGTACAGTATAAAGCCTTGCCCCAGAATGCGTGGGTCTCTACTCCCCAGTCGTCGACCATGTTCTTCGCCCTCCCCGCCACCCTCCTGCTCGCTGCATCGTCTGTCTTTGCTGCCTCGCCCAAGATCAGGTATGTCTCCAATTTCCTCCATGCAACGACTTGAGTCTCATACGTTGGGCTCATGAAGGGCTTGCGGGACGAACATCACTGCGGAAGCCCTCATCGCGGCCGAGGCTCACTTCGCCGCGAACAAGGTCGTTCACACGTCGTTGACACCTCTGGTCGCCACTCTGAAGGTAACTGCGACCTCATCATAACCATAAATCCTGCCCGCTCATCATTATATCGCATTCCAGATCTACTTCCATGTCGTCAGCAAGGACTCGACGGTTGCTGGGGGGAACGTTCCGTGCGTATTGTTCCTGTGTTTCAATGGACTTGCCTCAGATTTTTTGCAGTGATTCTCAGCTCGCCGACCAAGTTTCGGTCATGAACAAGGCGTATGCTGGTACAGGAATCACCTGGACCCTCGGTGGCACGACCCGCACGGTCAATGCCAACTGGTTCAACAATGCCGGACCCGACAGCTCTGCGCAGACTTCCATGAAGAACTCTCTCCGCACCGGTGGCGTTGCCGACTTGAACGTGTACAGTGAGTCGCTACTTTCAAGAGTCGGGGGGAAGAGATTCTGAACACAATCTCAGCTGTTGGCTTTACCTCTGGATCTGGGGCTGGGCTTCTCGGCTACTCTACTTTCCCTTCATCATACAGCGGCGCCCCCAAGGACGATGGTGTCGTCATGCTTTTCTCCTCCACGCCCGGTGGCGCCGCCGCCCCCTTCAACCTGTGAGTTTTTTGTCTGGATGATTGCGCTGCGCGTTTCTGAACCATTCTACAGCGGTGGAACTCTCATCCATGAGGCCGGACACTGGGTACGTTCAAGTGTCCTTTTTCGCTGCCTTGGCTCATTTTGTTTCCACGCAGGTCGGCTTGTACCACACTTTCCAGGGTGGCTGCTCCGGATCTGGCGACCAAGTTAGCGACACCCCTGCTGAGGCCAGCCCGGCTTCAGGCTGCCCCACTGGCCGCGACACTTGCTCGAGCGCCGGTGTCGACCCCATCCGTGAGTTGTGACTTGCGTCCAGATTATGGCAGCATCCTGATATGTTCTTTGACAGACAACTACATGGACTACACTGACGATGCATGCTACACCGAGTTCACCGCTGGCCAAATCACTCGTCTCAAGGGCCAAATGTCCACCTACCGCGGTGTCGCGCTCTAGGGAAATCTGTAGCACATTCCAATGTTGTAAAACCCCAAACAAATATCAAATTGCATTGAACGGAAACGAAGAAACTTTCATGCGGCAAGGCTTGAGAATCCAGGTTGAAGTGAGTTGTTAGTGAACAGTGGCAGAACACGCGTTGAGTATTGAGATTGACCAACGGCTTGAGTTCAATTTTCTTGATTATTCTATCACGCTAACCTCATATTCGAGTTGCACGCCCCGACCATCACTTCTAGGGAAACAGTCCCCAGTGAAAGCTACGCTCATAGTCGACTACTACATCGACATTGACAGATTGTTCGAGCATTTCGATTATAGAACTATGTAGAGACTAGAGTAGGGATGTATCTAACAATGCACAAGGCCGTGAACAAATGGTATATTCCCCTTGATCCCCTCGCAACTTTCACCGCTATTGTAGATAATTTAGTCAATGCACAGTCATGGTTGAGCACAAGATCGTTCACCTGCAATCCACCGTATTACTATCAAGTTTCAACATTCTCCTCGCCTTCCGGAGCATTTCTGCGCTTCCACCAATTCCACGCCCAAAAGCAATAGAACCACGTCTCGATCGCGGTAGAGACGCCGAATATCACGTATACCGTGATGCGCATGCCCCTCCCGATCCCAAGCTTCTCCGCTATGCGGTCATCGAGGCGGCGGAAGTATGATTTCTGTTTTTCGATTGTTTGTTCGGGCTGCGTCGACATGAAGGAGGAGAGCGTTGGGCGTGCGTAGAAGGGGCGCATAGGCATAGGACGAGGTCGCAGTCCGAGCGAGATGAGACGTAACGGTCGCGCAGGACGCATTATGAAATGAATGAGAAGGTGTGAAGAGGTCTGAACGGTGTAGAGATCAGAGTCATTCATACGAGTTCATTTAAGTACTTCGGATCGGGAAGTGCCGGAACAAGGTGCCGTCATCAGGGGATATTTTCCCGCATTGAATGAGGATCGCTCGTTCCATTTATGGATCCGCGACAGCAGGAGATGAGCGTCGGGCAGCAGGCAAGCATGCAGGCCAACGTCCTCAAACGTCGGCTCTTCTGCACAATTCGGATATTGTAGCAAAGGGCCGGATGAGGCTATGGGTTTAGGTCGGGTGATCGGCGAGTTCAAGGACGTCGACGAGGCGGGGCTTGGGCGGGGCGAGCGTGACTTTACTGGCGGCTACTTACAGTGCACACACACTGTCAACGTGGAGGCTGGGACGACAGGAGGAGAGGGTTCGTATATTGAGAGCGAGGCCATGCACCAAGGCGTCAGTCTCCATCCAGGGAAGCGGAGAAGGAATGGGGACGCGGGCCATGGACCTAGTCGGCGGTCGTCGTTTTAGTGGACACCATATCTTCTTCATCACATTAGTTCGGAAGATGGAGCTGCCAACTCTACAGTGCGCGCTCTACAATCGAGACGCAGTGAGGTAGTGACGAGAGGCGTAGACTGAGAACTGCTGGGCAGTCTCGAAGAGGACTGGAATTGGTTGTCTTGCCGCCGTGAAAAATGTGCCACTTCCCATTGTCCCAACTCTCCCGCAGCCCCACCTATCCGGCGAAGGGGAAGACTGTAGGCACACAATGACCCCCTCGATGAATGGCGGGCATCGTCTTCAAGTTAGGGTTTCACGTTTCACCGCCATTCACCAATCTGCCCTGCCTGTGCGGAGAATAACCGGACCCTCCCCGCGAGCCTTACACGAAGTGCATGTGCGAGCGACGGCGTCGCCGTATGCGGGGGCTACGAATAAATATCAGTTGAGAATTCAATTCACAACACTCGAGAGCGGGATGGAAGGAAGCGACTCACAGGCTGACGAACCCATGCAAGCTCCGCTCGCGTATGTGTCATTGAAATAAAAGCGCTCCTCGCGCCCGTCGCTTCCGCGTCCGGGGAGTCAAACGGGGACACCATGCCCATGGCTGAGCTCACGCGCTCTTCAGACACAGGCGCAGGCGGTGGTGGGGACGGTGCGGGGAAATACCGCATCGCGAGGTGCTCCCGTTTTTTACTATCGCGCATCCAGCGAAGCAGCTTGCCGCGACGCGTTGAAGGGGGGCTGCGCAGGGCAGTTGGGTCCGGCGGGGCGTAGAATGGGTCTTGCTTCGTGATTGTCGGCAGAGAAGAGACGGGGGTGCGGTGCACGGTGTCGTTAATGCGAGGCGGCGCACTGGATAGAGTTGACGGGGATGAGGATGTATTTGAAAGCACTACGGTGCCGAGAAGCCCACGGCTCGCATATGAAGCGTGTCCTACACTCAGAACTTGCCCTCCAATATGACCGACCCCAGGAAAAGCTTGGAGGAGGGGCAGCTTGGCGCGTTGGACGGCGGACGGCGCGAGTCGATGTAATGTAGGAAGCTGCTGCTCTTTCTTGTATGCCAGTCCACGCGAAGTGGGATGTACATCTGGCGCAAGAGCTAATCCATGTTTGACCCACTCCAAAGGCTCCTCCATCTCCCTCCGAGGATGAGCAGTTACACCCCACTTGACTATATCTTCTTTCATAGGCGTGTAATGCACACGGGTCACCCTCTCCGCATTTTCGAGCTTTTCCGCCGTTTTGGTGATACGTCGTTCCAGAAAGTGTGTAGTGCCCCAGATGCGCGAGCCAAAGACTGGCATGGAGCCGTCGGGCCTTTGAGAAGCACGCATGTAGAGTCGGAGTGCCTCCCTCAGTCGACCCCGACGGTCTGCGGCAACGCGCGCGCCGTTTTTTCGTCCCTTTGCCTCGAACGGGTTGCCAGCCTCTGCAAGGAGCCTATCCGCCGCGCGCACGAGCCGGGCTGCGCGACCTCTCGGCGGTGCATCTCTCTGCTCCTTTTTGCGGATTTCCTGGTGAACATAGCGATCTGCGAGCTCCTTGACGTGCTCAGAGTAGGGTATATGCTTGTGTGGTCGACGAGAGTCTGAGCGCGCAGCATACTTAACATCTTCTTTCCGAATCATGCGTAAGGCCCATTCGCGAAGGGTGCCGTGCATGTTGTAGCCGCGGTACGTCGAGCACAACGATGGGGATGAATGTAGAGAACGAGTGATATGTCGTGGAGGACGCCATGGCCATCGAAGGGGGCGATGGAAGCGTAAACTCATTTGCTGAGCCTGAGGTTGACGCTGCCAGTGAGGTTAAGGCTCGGCGCGTCGGCCGAATTCGAACAAACTCCGGATACGACCGAAGGAAAGTTGAACTTTCGGGTTGAAGCGGTTCCTGCCATGAAATCATGGCGCATGAGCTTTCGGGAGGGTGACTTCCTATGAGTCTCAACTCCTTATCGATGTATTCAATGACCGCTTTGTCCAAGAACAATTCAATTTCGTCATTCGTGCAAAACTCAAAAAATTCAACTTCAAGTGATGATACAAAAACGTCCAAAAAATGTCACATACAGTACACTATCACCCTTCTACATATGATAATGTTAAAGACGCTGATTTAGTTTACGAAAAGCTACGCACCAACGAGAGTACCATTCTGATCCATGCATTGGATCCAAACGGCGCACGGAAATTCAAGTCCGGTGGGTTCATCACCAACATCTTTGAGAAGGAGCGCAACCACGCCGTGTGCAGGGACGTCGTGCGCCGTGAAGTTGCGCACTGCGGTCCCATTGTCGGTGTGCGTCCACAAGTCCTACATGCCAAATTTAATCATTGAGTCAGATTCGGAGAAGCAGTTAAGATGGGAATTGAAAATGCAGACCCGAACGGAATACTGGCGACCTGCGCGAATCCAAGGCGATTCGGTCAGGTTGAAAAACATCGTGGACGGTTCGTTGAGTGTGTTGAGCTATAATCGAACAGTCATATCGGAAAAGGGTCATCCAATAACTTGAACTATTTGAACGCACAAGCATGAATACAGTTCCGTTTTCCGACGGACCGCTCCAGTATTGGGCAGGGAAGGAGCCGTTACTTGTCCAATCCGCCTGCGAGGATATAATTCTGAGCACAGCTACGACGCACAAAGCAAAGTATCAATAGGAAGCCTACATTGATGCCCCAACGGAAGGGCGAAATACTCTGCCCGATTACAGAGTCCTGGTTGATAGCAAGAATTTCTGTATTCTTCAGAATTTCGAGAACTTCTGAGGTAATCGCGGACATCTGCCAAAACGGATTCATCTGGAATTATATGTGTGAATCAAGATGATATTCAACAGACATTCGTGCTTATCTGATTTTCCTGTGCATGAGCAGCTTTCAACGCGAAGACGGCCGGAAACATACCAAAAGCGGAGACTTCAACAATGCCCAAGCGGTAAAGTGCGACTTCGACTCGTCAAACGTCAGATTGCCATTCCCGAGTTGCAACTAATACGGAGAATATCAGCGACTACATAGATAAACACGAATGGTTGAATTACTTACTATGTCCATATCATTGTGGCCCCAGAAATCGGAAAATTGAGAGATGAACGAATTGCTATATGGTATCAAATAAACAATAGTGTTTTCATCCAGAAAAGAAATGGACATACACATTGATGATTGGCGCCAACACGTCCCACTCCGGTGCAAGGTCGTTCGTAATCTACACCACATTATTGGTCCAGTCAACAAGGGTTTTGGAGAAGAGGAGGCACTTACACGCCAGCTATGCCCAAAATTCTTCCCCCAGCTGAATTTCGAACGATGATATGAGCAAATTTACTAACAGAGAATTATGAATGGTCCTACATCCAGACTTGATTCTAGTATTAAGAGAGGAGCCAGTTTAGAGGACATAATCAGACAAGGATTATAATTATGATCGTACGAACCCATCCCCATTGACAGAGAGAAAAGACAAGCGGCGGCTTTCCAGAAGTCTGCGCAAGTGTGGCCAACGCATCTGCCATGCGCTGGAATTCTAACCAAAAAAAAATAATCAAGGTCTGCGCAAGATAAAAAACGCGAAAAACGCACTCCCAACCATCCCTTGTCGGATAATATCGTCATATGGAACTGCGCAAATATTTGTAGCAGAAAAAGATGCTATACACGAAGCGCTACGCACTGGCGCAATTATCGTATCTACAGAATGCTTTAACCAAATTAGAATCAGCGGACGAATGGCACTGACTTCAACAGATCAAACCCCCAATCTTGAAAGGTAGTCGCGTCACGGAGTTCATTCATGAACGATCCCGGATATCCCGCACAGGTATACCAACCAGAATCACTAGTGTTTTGTTAGCAGCATCCAAATCGTCGACCGAAAGTTGAACTTTACCTGTACTGATGGAACGTTACGAAATCAGCGCATCATTCAATTTGAAGTTCAACAACTCACGATTCCAGTTTTGCTGACAGTCAATATTCAATATAGCGGAATCTCGGAAGAGTAAACAAAAACGAACAAGCCCATATCATGAATCTCGGCGGTCATGGACTTGATATCAGGGAATCTGACTTGATCTGGGAGATACAAAAAAAAACCCCATCTCAATCGTTAGGGTTTTATTATATTCCTGAAGCGCCGCTGCACGAACCTGGAATAATATCGCCGCTGGCGCTACGATTCTTCTCCGCGTAGCAGTCGTCAATATTGATATAATTGTACCCAACGTCCTGTGGGGAATCCGTCAATGCCAGACTCAGACCATAGGGTTTGCGAAATGTACCAGAAGTCCCAGGGATTTCATCAGTTTCGCTGTGGTAAGGACGAGATCCTGGTCGATGTTGCACTGTGGTAAAGTAAATTACATCGGTTAGCGAGAAGACGCGGTATCATCAAAATTCTTCAAGGCCTTAATGCATACCTGGTAGGCATACCAAGCTTCCCGGTAATTTTAGATCATTGGTCGATGTCACAGAATTTGAGGTGAAGGTCTTACTGTTGTATCCTAAGACTGCCATACAAAACAAAGTCAACCGTTGAAGCTCGGAACAATAACGATAACTTGATGGATTCAAACTCACAAGGCAATCGAGCTACCCCATTGTCCAAGGCAGCAACGGACCCCAACAAGGAAACCAACGCGATACCAACACTAACTGCTTTCATCGGAGTCATTCCTGGTGGGGTTGGTGCGTGGTTGCTCTGCCAGCCTTGTCCCAATTATAAGGTCCATGTGTGAGGTCCTATGACCCAAGTTCCGCCAGTCGATGCAAGTTATAGTTAACTGCCTTACCCCTCCGAAGCCTGAACTATAGCGGGGCTCCATGATGATCAAATGCTCGCCGCTTTCTTCAATGGGTGCATGACGACGTTTACGACTTGAAGCGGGGCACATGCCAATGGTGGAAGATGATTGTCTTGCGGTCTCCGTGTATGGCTCGGAGTGGGATTGCTGGCCTGGCGAGGCGGTTGGCGGTTGTTGTGACGAGCGCCGTGGCCGAAAGATTCCCGAGCCGGTGCAGGAAATTTCAAGACCGACCAATGCAGTCAAAGGCGTGGGTAATTTGACGGCTCCAGAACACCGTCTAAAAATCAATTCGAGTTACACTATACGATTCGAATAGGCATCACGAAACGAGCGAAACGTCCCAAAGAGCACGAAGGGCGACTGAAACCTTGCTCGGCCCATCGATGTCGTACGCCCACGGAGTACTCGTGCCGTCGTCAAGCTGCAAAGTCAACAACTTCCCTTCTTCGGGCATGAAGAACACTCTTTTCAAGTCGGTCTCCGTCCTTCTGGCTAAACCTGAGGTAATGGTTTCAGGGATCTTCACAACTCGAATGCAGACCATTCTGCGACCAGCGTATTCCGGGTTCTTGGCAGGCTCAAATCGAGCGATTATCGAACCTGAGAAGAGATAGCATCAGATGAAACATGGTAGAGAAAGATTCTTCTGAAACAAACGGACCACGCCATGGCACTCGGCCTTTCCGACTGAACAAGGGGTATTCAAGGTAATGCACTGCGTCATGGCCAACCACATGGAGTTTGAGCTTGCCGTGCAAGTTCGTGCGAAATTTTTGCTTCATCCGAAACAGGACGCGCGAAGGGAACACCTTGGGCATGTCGGCAAAGAGCTCTCGACATCGCGAGACCTGCTCAGGTGTAACGAGGCCGTCTCGAAGAAGCTGGTCAAGAACACCCGGGAAGTGATCTTGTTGAATGGTCAGTTGTGGAAGGGAGATTTGCCAGGGCATTCCCGTGGGTGTAACGAAATCTGCTCCTTCGGCAAAAGACGACGCGGGATCTCCACTTTTGGTGATACGCAGACGGAGGTTGCCCCCCAAGAAGGCGGCATCTCGATCGTGGCGGTAGTAGAAAAATCCTTGAGTATCATCAGGAAATGAACTCTTTCGGGATTTGATGTCGTGGGGTATCACACAGGTCTGGTCTGGTAAAGCTGAGAATCGAAGCCGAATGAGCCGATGGTTGGAGAAATTTAGACGGTCGTTTGATTGGAGGAGAGAATGATCTAGCGTTGAGATTGTATACAGCGGAGAATCCGATGCTGGGATCCGTGAAGTAAACCTAAAATATCGGGCTTAAAATCAACCCGACCGGGTCCCGACGCGACGGACAAAGCGACGCACCTGGGTCTGTTTTGAGTAATAGAGTAGCGGCGAACATGCCGATTCCAAAATGGTCGAAGCGACACTGGCGGACACGACGTGAACCGGTACCACCAATTCATGGCGCAAACGTGTCGGATGGCAGTGGTGGTTTGAAGTCAGAAGTTGAGAGACCACGATCACGCGTTGCTGTGCTGTATTTGCTTGATTTGATGCACGATAAACGAGCCCAAACACAGGTTCAACTTGAATTCAATTCAGGTCTTATAGTTAGTTCATTGCGCATCAAGGAATAAAAGCTATAAATTTACCAGGTTCCTACACAGCCGCGGTTTTGAGGCTCACAATCCTTCGGGGGTGGGATTACAATTTGGATTTTTTTTGGGGGGGAACAAGCGTGGGATAATTGTGACAAATGTGACATGAAAGTTGAGGGAACTTGCCTACATTCCGCCGCTGATGTGACATCCAAATAAGAAAATTTGATGGCAGCCAACTTCTCAGCGAAATTCAACAACTGCCAATTCCTAGTCCTTCATTTGCGCGAAGGGGACCAACCATTCGCGGCCCTCCCCTCCCTCGCTGCGCTCGGGGGGTCCCCCAAGCCGGGCCGCTCAGGTTGGCACTCTAAAGCCTCGTTCGCGCGAATCCCTCTGTTCCTCACCCCCACACCCCCCCGAACCCTAACCACCTAACCCTAAGCCTTAACCCTAACCAAGTACCTAACCCAGCATTCTTTTGGCCTTTGGCAGTGTTTCTTTGGGGAAGCAAACCCTAACCACTTAACCAGGAATTTTTTTGGCCTTCGGCATTCACAAAAAAAAAAAATCGCGCTATACTCAAGAATCGAACCCAGAAACCATTTGTGCAGCATAAACTCAAGCTGACCATTACAACCTGCACACTATCCGGTAATTGCTGACTCGTCTTTGTTTTCCTGGACATTGTGTCTATCGTAGTCCCCATCAAAATGTATGGAGATATCTGATCAATAAGAACAGCCACCATCAAATTCCCTTTTTCGGGTGTCACATCAGCGGCGGAATGTCAAGAGTGGTTGAGGGTGAGCCGCCGTGGAGAGGCTCACCCTCAACTTTCATGTCACATTTGTCACAATTATCCCACGCTTGTTCCCCCCAAAAAAAATCCAAATTGTAATCCCACCCCCGAAGGATTGTGAGCCTCGAAACCGCGGCTGTGTAGGAACCTGTAAATTTACTATCAGATTGTGCTTACGTTCATTAGCCAACAAATCGAATTATTGAGACATCTTGGTTATTATTCAACGTAGTTGTAAGTTCAACCGTGAGAATTTCTTCTCATCCTGTGCTCCATCAGGAAAATCCAGTTCTGAGCCATAGACCGCCATAGAAAACGGGCTACTATGGGGTGCTATGAGTCGCTCTGACGCAGTATGGCGGACTTTGAACTACTAGGCCCTCCACTATGAGTGTCTATGAAGCGCTATGATGCTCTATGGGGTTCAGCGCGGTCACTTTAGCAATTTGTCACTGAGGAGGACACAGAACGAACACTCGAGCACATATTTCAAAGATAACATACAGTGGAAGCCAAGCCCAGTGAGGGTGGAAACTCGCAAGTCCGAGGTCGAGAAATCTGAAAAAGACCAAGTCCGAATGGTCACGTGTGCGTGTGCGTGAGATCTGGTTGAAGTGGCAGTGGTTCGTTTTGATCAAACCAAATATCGTACGACTTTTCTTCGCCCTTCCTTCCATCCCCTCCAGTCTCCTCCCGAACCCCATCGCATTCAGCTTGCATGCTATCATGATTATTCAAGCACTTCAAAGTTGCTTCAAAGCTCCTCAAGTCGTGCTTCTTCGTCATCTTGTTGTCCTCGAGCAGTTAACGGCGTCTACACCCCCGGTGTGTATTTCCCCTCTAGTCAGGCTATACTGGCTAATTCGATGAGCATTGAGCGGTCAGCGTCCCTTTACGCCCTCATCTCCTCTGCTATTGTCCGCACTTGGCATCGGGCCTTCTAGTGGTCCCCCGTACTTGGCGCCCACTCAATCTCATCTTCGGCCCGTCAATCAAGCGTCGAGGCACTTCCTGCCTTCAACATCCCTGCTCGTGTACCGCTCTCCCCGCCCCTCCAGCCCATGGTATAGCTACTCTTCCATCGTCCGCAGCAAGACTACGCATCTCCGGCGCTCTGGGTTGAATTCCGCCGGCGTCCCGCACTCCACCGCCCAGTACCGTTCGCGCATTCGTACAACGATATCACTTGACCGCACCGCCGCCACCTGCTCGTCTGTCCGACGGCAAGCGTGGTGCAGTGCATCTGAACACACTCTTCGCGGACTGCTGTAAGCTCGTCCTCCCTGTTCACTTCCCAATGCTACCTCAACTGAAACCACCTCGACATTCGTCGACGTCGTCGACGTGGACACTCAACTCTGCCTCAACGACTGCAAGAACTGCGGGCTGGTCCCTCAAGAATGCTATGATGTTACCACAGTCCTTTTTAGAAACTGCAAGTACTTCTGCAATCTCAGCGTTCATCAAGCGTTCATCGCATATTGGCGCACCACACGGACTACTAGCCGGCGTGTCTTGCTGTCTCGCTTATCAACGCTCAATTGACCCTAGCACCGATGCCGCTTGACTCCATCTTCCGTTTTCTCCTCGCAATCCATAATCCGGGCTTACCCAATTCCTCGCCTTGTCGACCCTTTGTTTTCGCTCGACCACTAAAGTTTTCCGTTGGCCTCCATCCTTCCAGCAAGAGGCACCACGACACTCAGTACACTCCCCTCAAAATTTCCTTCAACCTCTGCGATGTAAATCTTTCAATCAAGCCCCGTGGTCTTTATCCCCAATCCGTTTCCGGGCTCCTTGCCTGCTTCTCCTGCTCTTCCTATCTACCACAACATCCACTCTCCCTTGGTTTGCTCGTCAGCCGGCCGGTTATATACATGTCATGCTTATTCTCGTTACAATATATGATTTGTTTC
Source organism: Favolaschia claudopus (assembly GCA_037176885.1). Taxonomy (NCBI): domain Eukaryota; kingdom Fungi; phylum Basidiomycota; class Agaricomycetes; order Agaricales; family Mycenaceae; genus Favolaschia; species Favolaschia claudopus. The sequence continues at coordinate 176,807 of JAWWNJ010000107.1, forward strand.
GCATTTTTATTGTGTGTGCTTCGACCTACTTTAACGACTTTGAGCACTGTGAGCGCTATGACTTTGGCTACTTTGACCTACTATGGGTGTCTCTATGGCTGACAACGCACCACCCAGGTTTCTATGTGGCTCAGTCCTCTGCTATGACGACTTTGACGTCTATGGGGTGCTCTGGCGGTCTATGGAGGTCTTTGGCGCAATTTCAGTTTTTCCTGATGGACTCGGTCTGACAAACTCTGTATTTTCACGACAAGAAAGATCGAGCTTTGATTTCTAACTAAATTGTGCAATGTTCTGATAGATTTGAACCACAGTTCATCTACATGCTACTCCCGCCCCATGTAAGGACGAACCCGTAAAGGAAGATCGTAACCAGCTTCGCCTTCAACCTTCGGCCGCGGGAGAACATTCGAATGGCGTCCAATAACAGTCTCTGGTCCATTAGGGAGCTCAAACGTATAATTGCGCAGCAGCACCGACAACACGGCCTTGAACTCCGTCACCGCGAACGCCTTCCCAAGACAAATCCTAGCGCCATCAGAAAATGTCAGCATATGCCTGTATCCCTGGATCTCCTGCGCTCGGTGCTTGCTAATGCCATTCGTCTCGTCGATCCAGCGCGTTGGGTTAAACAGTTTGGCATCTGTGCCCCAGAAGACCTCGGAGCGATTCATACAATCGATCGGTATTTTCACAATTGTGCCCTTGACCACGAAGACTCCATCGACGATGTTTCCATCGGCGGTCTCGAGAGGAGAGTTCAGCGGAAGAACGTCGTCTTCTGCAGCCTGTTGAAATATTTTCATGAATGTAAGCTCTTGTTAAATAGATAAACCCCACCATTCGTTCGACTTGCCCCACAGGTGGATGGAAACGGAGAATTTCGCAAGTGAATGCGTCTAGGAAAGAGCCTTGGTGGTTGAGTTCCTCCCATGTAAGATCCCCATCGCTGGAATGGAGGATTTCGTCTCGCAGCTTGGTTTGCATGTCGGGGTTCCGGGATAGTTCGATCAATGCCCACTATGTAGAGCTGGAAATTAGAAAAGTTTGTGAAGGAAATATTTAAAAGGCTTACGGTAAGGCTGACTACACCACATGTTAGTAGTCTGAGACGCTAGGGGATTCGTAGCAAAGACACTCACTGGCTGTTGTTTCATATCCCGCGATGAGAAGGACATTTATCTGCAACACAAATATGATGCTGTCCGAAAACACGCCATGTCGAAAGTTTGCATACCTGAGCCTTCACTTCCTCGTGCGAAATCTTGTCCGCGCTAGCAGACTTGACTGTCACACATACAAACTCGCGTTAGCAGGCCGAACTCAATTTCAGTAATATGATTCGCGCACCCAGAAGTCCCATCACAGATTTATCAGAAGCCGTCTCCTTGGTTGTTTCAAGGAATTCATCTCCAAGGCTGAACATCGTCTTCGTGAGTTGCATGAGCATTCCGTTGCGGCCAAACGGAATGTTGCGGAGAACAGGAATGATGAGGGCCAATAAGAAGAAGGAACTGTCCCAAAACGACGCCTTTGAACCTATGTTATCGAAAGCTTCTGCGATGCTTGAATTCTGGCCAGTAAGTGTTCCGAAGTCATGAGAAAAGCCCGCTAAACCGATTGTATCGAGACTAAGAGAAGTATTAGTTTGTACCCCGCTGCTAATATTTTTTTCATGAGGCACTGACGAGATATGGTTCATCCTGCCAATTTCAATTCGTGAACGATAGCCTCAGGTCGGAATCGAGAAACTGACCATATCTGGACCTCAATGATAGTTCCGTCTGGCCGTCCCTCAAGTAAAATATCCCATGCGGCTTTAGCCTGTATGTCGTATAGAAAAAGCATCACCTGGTCGGTTGAACCACCTACCTTGTAAGCCGAGTCGAAAAAGATCGGAGTGAGATCCTTGATAGCGGCACTAGTGAAGGCCGGGTTGAGAGCTCTACGTTGTCTATGGAAGGATTGTCAAAGTTGATTTGACGGGCGATACCATGACACGACATGGCACCTTTTATGACTATCTCCCTCCGCCCAAAACAACCCTCGACCAAGCAACCTCTCTTGAAAGTGCTTGGCATTGGGCGACATAACATACCCATAGGTCTCTCTCGCCGCAAAGTGCGCAATGGATTTCGTGTCTGTCAAGACGACGGTCCTCTTGCCAAGGAGGGCAGGAATCGAATATACCGCTCCATACCGCCGCGCCCACTCTTCGTGCGCAGCACCGGGGTCGGGGAGTTTCGTGAGGAGGGGTCGGAGCCCGAAGATATAGTTGCTCAAGGTGGTTGGGGGACCGTTAAGGCGTGTCGACCGGCGACGTCGAAAGCTTTGAAAGAGAGTGTAGCATAGGTACGTAGACAGAAAGACAGCCCCGAGTTCAACCAGCCCGAATTTCGAGGTGCGCACTGGCAGGATGTCAGACATGAATGAAAAGCTAGGATTAATTGTCATGCAGGCTGCACAGTCGGCTGGCATATAATATATAGTCGACAGCCCTGGACCATAAGCAGGTTGACGAGAATACTCGTTGTTCGACAAGGGTAGCGTTGCCGAAGGAGCTGCGAATGGCGGAATGTCACAAAAACCTCGCTATTTGCGGTATAAAATATGGCCGACGGAGCGAATTAGTCAAGTCTGTGAGTGACCTCCAGACGACTTCCACGTAAAATTTCACCAGCAGCAATGCGAGAGCAGCAAAAAAAAAGTACCCTGAACAACCGGCAGGCCGTTGCATTTCTCTTCAAGCGCTTCGAAGGCTCGAACAGTTTGCAATCGGCAATAGCAGACTATTGCACAGGTCTCGGGCCGTGAAGAATCTCGCGAGACCGTCTGACACACCCTCTCCGTAGGCAGTTGGCTTCGAATTTTCGCGCGATGTTGCTGCCACTATTCAATGTATTATACAGATAAAAATACGCCTGAAGATGATTATATGCTCTGCCAGCCAAACCAAAGGGATAGATGCACGAACAAGTCTAAAATGCTCCGCCAAACTCGCGGCGCAGATGTGACGAAGGATTCTGGAGATAGACTCAAGCTGCGGTCGCCACACGGCGCCTATTCTTCCGCGGGGCAGCACCAGGCTCATACTCCTCGTCGCTCTCAATCACGACGACGCGTTGCTTCTTTCCCTTGGGGCGCTTCACCGGCGTTTCCATCCCCGCTTCCGCTAGTCCACGCTTACTCCCCGTATTCGTGAGCTCTCTCCCAAACGCCCCGGTCAGCGAGGACTCGACCTCGTCCACCTCCATCTGATCGTCCGACTCCTGCCCCGCGTCCGTCGCTTTCTCACTCTGCGCTCTCGATGCGACATCAACGTCCATTTCCGTTTCCTCCGCTTCCTTCACCTTACTCTTAACTTTCTTCGCCTTCATCGGCCGTTTCGGTGAAGGCTTGAACGCCTTTTCGTTCTTGACAGCCCACTCAATCTCGATGATCCTGTATTAGATGAACATAGCATAGTCAGTTATTCGTGTCTACTATAGTAAAGCTCACGCCTTCCCGTGCGCGCGTCCCGACGTCCCCGCCACCATAGATCGTGACCCCGACCCCGACGCAGACACCCTGGCAAGAGATGTCCGCTTCAAAGCCGACACCGCGGCCGCGATCCTGGATGTCGACACCACCTTCGATGCAGCCACGGTCGCGGTCGGGACTGCAGCCAAGGCCGGAGCCACACCCGGCACCGACTCGGATGCGGCCCGTGATCGCGATGCCCTCGACGCAGCTCTCGAAGGGGGTGCCGATGGTGACGCAGACGACGCGAGGCTGCACAGAAAGACGTGGACAACGAAAAGGATCCACCTTTCTTTCAGCTTGACGTTATCAGGGACATATGTCTCTGCACGTCGATACAAATCCAGCGCGACCTGCAGATTGCCTCTGCGCGGAAACGGTCAACGCCATAAAACTTGAGGAAAGAGACACCTACTGTTCAGAGTGTGCGCGCGCGAGCGCAACATAAGCGCGGCCCGTCTTCTTCTTCGACACGGGGGATAGCACGTCGGCAAGCCCAGCGTCGCCATTTCCTCGTTCGCTGCAAATACCGCGTAAGCAAAATACTACACACGGAAAGTCAAAACTGACAATTTGCGTTCAAGCTCCGCCAACCGGGACTGCAACTCGTCGTCGAGATCTTTATGACGCTTTAGCAGTGGTGTGAGTCCGGCGGGAAGATCCCGCGCCTTCGTCTTGGGAGAACGTTTAGGTGACTTTGTGCGCTGTCGACTAGAACTAGCCTCCTTCTCCTTCGCTCTCTCCCTCTCTTTCTCCTCCTCAAGCTCCCGCTGGCGCTCCTTCTCCTTCTCCTCCATCCTCCGAGCCACCTCCGCCTCCACTGCCTTTGCGATCTGTGGGGAACAGTTAGACTCTCCTTTTGGGCAAAATTACAAGATAATGTGCACGCACCCGCGCATCGATCTCCGCTTCGCTCAGTCCGGGAGGCATCTTCTCCAACGCAGCCGAAGCAGCACCACGACCAACCATCGAGAGCCTACTCTCCGCTCTGCTCGACGACTGGTACGGGCCTGCCCCGGTTGGTCGTGGCACGAGCGATGGGCGTGCCCCGGGCCGAGTACCCACCGCAGCAACAGGCTTCGGCACCGGCGCAGGTGGATGGGCGAGGTCGAGTTTCACCGGCTGTGGCGGGCGGACGTCTGCAAAGAAAAATTGGACGCGGAAAAAGTCGCAATAGAAAAGTCGACGGACCACGCTCATTCACAACCGGCTTGTTCTCGATGTTCTTCGTCCGCACGGCAAAGCTAAGAGAAAGTCAGCAGGGGTTAAATCCGAAATCAATGGCACGCTCACTTCAACGTGTTCAGCGTATCTTGCCTAAACTTTGCCGCAGGAGACAGGTTGCATATCAACAGTCCGACTGATGACCCACCGAGCGCATCTTGCAATATGCGCGTCAGTTTGGCGTTACGATATGGTATCCGCGGCTACAATTCCGTCAGAATAACTTTTGAAATCGAAGAAAGGAAACGGAAACACACTGCCCCAGTATTGAGTGCATGTACGACCTGTCCTAGCACACTGAGACTCTTGTTGATCGCTGCGCTCTCGGCCATTCGCGCAGGGTCGTTGCCCGTAAGCTGCAGAAAGTCAGTGAGCACTCGAGTGAACGTGGTACAAATTGTGCTCGCCTTGTTATTCTCAGACCCTGCCAAATCCACTAGATTGATCTTGCCTTCGCGCAACTTCGTCGCACCTGTCGCGGGATCCGAGATGCGGGTCTGATAAGTACTGTAAGGGGTCGCGCACATGAAGACGAAATTGGTCACAACACTCACTCGAATCTCAAGCGTGAGCACTGCATGGCTGCGGGACGATGCGCGGTTAAGGAGCGTTGCACCTACAGAACGGCGCGCAGTTGCCGTGCTAGCGTGGGTCGATTAACAAATATTGGAGGAGCGTCATGAAAAGAGACCCACCTGTAAATTGTCTCAAACTCCGCAACGCTTGCTATCGGCGTCCGTGTTAGCCCCGCAACAAACACCATGCCGGATTCGTTTTCGCGAACAGGAAGTTTAGGTGCCTTGGAGTGGGCAATGTTCATCGAAAACAGCAGAGAAATGAGATAACGAGTATGGCGTACATTTTCCCTCGACACCAACAAGTCGAAGACATCATCCTTGTAAATCTCAATATACGACACTGCGATTTCGGTCGTCTCCCCCTCGGTTTCTCGAGACAACGTCTTCGCGAAGAGAGCTTCTACGACGCGCGGAATGACTCCGGGATCATCTGGAGGGCCTTGCATGGTGTGCGTCTTGCCGCTTGAGGTGACACCATATGCGAATATTGTAACCGTCTGCAAGGTTGATTAGATGGGGGGGAAGTAAGTGGGGAGACAAGGCTGACGCACTATTCCGGACCACGCGATATCGATGAGAGGGAGTACGTCTGCATTGAAAATCTCTTCTTGTGTAGCCTCGGCGTCGTAGCAAGATGTGAATCTGGCAATGGGCGTAAGACGATGGGGAGAAAATCAGGGGTAAGAAACGACGAGGAAGGCGTATAGTATGGCCTGAGAAGAACGCAATGTCGCGAACATAGTGTAGCGAAGTCGCTCAGGGTATCACAAGGACGGCGTCAAGCTCCTCGCTAAGCAGCTCCAGCTGCCAACAGGACAATACGAGACTCTGTTGGCTTTCAGGGTCCATGGACAAGACGACAAGACGAGCATCGTCCTTGAACGAGTATCGGGCGTGGATGTCGCCCTCCATGTCGCGACCAACGAGCCGCAACGCCGTCTATGGCCACTGGATGAATAAATGACGAAGTGGACGTACGGAAACCGAAAAATCTGAGAGGCATCGCGGGGATTCGCAACCGCTAAGCCGGTAAATGACCCTCCACTACTGCTGCTGGAGGAATTGGCGCTATTATTTGGATTATTGTGGGGTAGAGATGAACTGCTGCCGCTGGTGTTCGCCTCAGCACGACAAATTAGGACGCCGCCGTCGTCTGGGGGCTCGCCTGTGAGTCGAGGGCGAAGGCGAGCGGCAATCCGGACTTTGGTCGCCATTGTCGGCGGCGACAGAGCCTAACGTCGTGGAGACCGATCAAGGTAGGAGAGGTAAAGAGGTTGAGTTTGTCACCATAAACAACGCGGTCATGTGATGTGACCGTCACTTCTCTCACGCGTCCCAATGCCTCCTATCTCCTTGGCTGTTGGCTCAGAAGCGTTTTATGGCTCATAATATATAAGTATGCCGGATTCCCGGCCTACAGGTGGGGGAGCTTGCACGAATCCGCATTTCACATTCAATGCATGTACACTGTACAGTATGTTAGGTTTACTATGGAAGCAGTAGGATAATTCTAAGACAATTGGACTTTGGCGATGCTGAAGAGGACTGCGGGAATGTTGATGACTGAATTTGCGAGTTGTGTGTTGGTTGTGCAAGCTCAAGACCTGAAGAAATTCATGGACACAATTGTCTGCATACAGTACCTCGCAAATTTGAAGACTACTTATGGTCTGACATCTGTTTTATGCATGAAGCGGTAAACTGGATGCAGGCATCGAGATTAGAAGCAGAAAAGACACTGCCAGAGCGTTCCATCAACGGAATCAGCACTACATCACTCTGGATCAGGCGGGCTTGTGCTGGATCACAGACCATCAGTGATATCAGTATCGGACATGTTCTCATCACGGCACATGCTGATTTACGAGACCCATCAACGCTCCAGCACAGCCTCATCACCATTTGGTGTCGGCTCTGACAAAAGGGGGAGCAAGCTCCCCCAATAAATTCCGCACAGGGAGTGAAGACCAGTTTATCATCTCAAATAATAGTACATTCGCATTTACATTTCAAAGCGGCCAAATTTTCCAGTGGCTTGATAAGCCCAATTTACGTCGAATTCACGGTGTTCAGCCACCTATTTTCACCAAAAAGTCAATAACAACACAGACCATGATGTCCAGAGCTGATACTCACCGACGTGGGTGCCATTCTTATCAGTGCATTGGAACCACACGCTGCAGGGCGGGTCAATACCACTGGGTTCATTACCGGCGTCTTTGAGGAGCAAAGCGACAACCCCATGCGCCGGAACATCGTGCGCTGTAATATTACGCACGGCTGTGCCGTTGTTGGTGTGCGACCAGAGATCCTGCAAGTTTGCGTTCAATTCGATAGCAAGCTTACTTATGCAAAAGAGTGAGCACGGACGCGGACGGAGTACTGCCTGCCCGCCCGAATCCACGGCGACTCGGTAAGGTTGAAGAACATCGTCGATGCTTCGTTCAGAGTGTTAAGCTATAAGCACAGCTTAAATTTAATTTCGAAGCAGGTTGAATTTGTTCTTGTACTTACAAGCATAAACACAGTCCCGTTCTGGGAAGGGCCACTCCAGTATTGAGCGGGGAAGGAGCTGTTACTCGTCCAATCCGGCTGAAAAAAAATATAAATCTCTTCATGTCGGCGGTATGAGAGGAATGCATACATTGATACCCCAACGGAAGGGCGAAATGCCCTGCCCCACCACCGGGTCCTGGTTGATAGCCAAAATTTCCTTGTTCTTCAAAATCCCCAGAATATCAGATGTGATTGCGGAGAGCTGTTCAGAAAGATATCAGTCAATGTCTTCGGATTCAATTTAGACGAACGTTAGTGCCAATCTAGATATCCGACAAAGACTAAGTATCGCTCGGTCAAATCAGCACCATAAACGCACCAAGAGGGGCGATTTCATGAGTGCCCAAGCGGTGAAATGCGACTTGGCTTCGTCGAATGTCAAGCCGCCGTTTCCGAGTTGGAGCTGATCACAACATGAAAACGGTCAGCATGCACAGACGAGTTGACGAAGCTTCTAGTTACCATGTCCATATCATTGTGACCAGAAAAATCGGTAGCCTGAGTTATGAACGAGTTGCTGTGGAATACATGAGTAACGGCGAAATTTGTTGTACATCTGCATGCTCACAAATTGATGATAGCGGCCAATGAGTCCCACTGGGGCGCGATATCGCCTGTAACCTACATAACCGCAGATGAGTTCATGGGCCCTAGAAATTTGACAAGTCCACTGACACGCCAACTATGGCCGAGATTCTTTCCCCAACTTGAGACAAAAAAATACTGAACATTCAGACGACGAGAGAGATGACCGATACTTACAGCCAAACTTGACTCTGAAAGAGAAAAAGAATCCATCAATCGCAAAATCGTGCATACCAACAAAACAGTACGAACCCATCCCCATTCACACAGAGAGAAAACGAACGGCGGTTTCCCAGATGTTTTGGAAAGGGTGGCGAGAGCATCCGCCATGCGCTGATATTCTATATCAATTCGTCAACACGGAAGTTGGAATGCTCAAAAGGCCACACATACTGCCAACAATTCCTTCACGGATGATATCGTCGTACGGAACTGAACAAAAGTTTTCTGCCAGAAACTGCTTGAAAATCGAAATAACCCACTGTTGCAATTGTCGTATCTAAACAATCAACTATAAGACACCAAAATCCGACGAGCAGCTGTTTCATACTTACTTCAGGTAGTCAAAGCCCCAGTCTTGGAAGGTCGTTGCGTCGCGAAGCTCGTTCATGAACGAACCAGGGTATCCGGCACAAGTAAACCATCCAGAATCGCTAAAAGTTGTTTCGCATCTTGGACTTCGAGAGCGACATTTAGATGCCTACCTATACTAAAGGTATAAAAAATTTGAGAAAATCGAACCAACTTTGGCCAAGACGAACTTACAATTCCAGTCTTGCTGCGATCCGACACCATTGTGAGTACTCCGACAATGAAATTGATAAAGTATCACTAACAATCCCAAGGCATGGATTTGGTCGGTTAAGCCTTTCATGTCTGGGAAGCGAACTTTGTCTGGAATCATGTCGCCGCTAGCGCTACGATTTTTCTCCGCGTAGCAATCATCGATGTTCACATAATGGTAGCCAACATCCTGAACCCAGCTCAATCCTCATTCAAACGCGGAAGAAATGTGAAATGAACGAACCTGAAGCCCGAGAGACTTCATGAGTTTTGCGGTGGTGAGCATGAGATCTTGGTCGATATTGCATTGGTAGGCGTTCCAAGCTTTGCGAAGTCGGAACTGGTTACATGTTACGTAGGTCATCACTCACTGTTATATCCCAGAACTTAGAGAAGAACTTCAGAACACCTAGGTAATCGGGCCAAGTACGAAGACTCACCAGGTAACCGAGCTACGCCGTTCTCCAGCGCGGCCACAGAGACCAGTAGGGACGCTAGAACCACTCCAAGGGTTGGTTTGAGGAACATTGTGAGGTTGCGGTGAGCCACGTAGCATTCACCATTATATACTCCACAGCAAAGGTCGTATGATGCTTTAGTGGAGCATGACCGCGGTGAAGAAGCGGACCAACAACCTGACGGCTTCTGAAGAACGGTGAACGCGAGGCGGCCCGTCGCGCATGATCTACTGTCGTCACCACTCATCGCTTGTTCAAGTTGTAAGCAGCAAATTTACAAGTGAAATCATGAGCATGAAATGGAATTTGTGATTGGGACCAAGGCAAGGCTATTGACAATGAACGAGACAGTTTCACAAAATGTAGGAAGGAAATTGGACGAACGTACCACTGCGGTACCGCCGTTAACTTAACGAAGCAGATATAAGCCTTCTTTTTCAACCCCGTGGTACTTGCTGGCGGTCCGGTTAACAGTTGAGGGAATACAGCACTTAATCGATAGCGGTGCAAGCACCGGTCCCCTACTCTGATATATAAGGTGTCAGTAAAAAAAAAGAGATACTAAGTTTTAATGTATACCAAGGCGGGCCGGCCTTGGGCCAAAGCTCGCTCGGTCGACGCTTGCGCGTCGACCAGCTCTCATTGGCCGGTGGGGCTAACCTTGGTGTCTTTATAGCTATATAATGAATGAATTGTCAAGTAGTCAATATTTTTCGGTGAACAAGGCGGGCCAAAGCTCGCTCGGTCGACGCTCACGCGCCGACCAGCTCTCATTGGCTGGTGGGGTACTTGACTTGGCAGCGGCCAGCACATAATGGCATCATATGAATTACGCTGGCGGCGAAAATCCGTGGAGTGGAGAATGATGCGGTGATTATCAGATGCCATCATTTTGATGGGATCTGTGTGAGGGGGGGATTGGGAGTTCAGCACCACAGAACCCTACCTCTGTAAACAGAGTAGGGGATCGGAAGTTCACTGCATGACGGGCGCCAGTGAATCAACCATCATGTTTCGTCATTCAGAGCTTCGACGTCAACGTTTGCTGTATGGACGATATTCGACTCGACATGCAACAATCCGGGCACACGGCGGCAAAGAAAATTCTAAAAGCTTACCCATGACCCCTGGTTTACCGCCATCGAGTTCAGAAGAGTTTTCGTGGCATTTCTGCGCGGGGAAATATCGAATCTGTCCAACAAGCGACTCGGAGCGTCAACTCTCATCGGGGCGTCCCTCAAATCCAGACTCGATGCGGCAGCAGACACGATGATGCAAGTGCAATGTCGACTCTCATGAGCGCGAACCAGGCTTCTCAAGTCCGGCCACGCTCGGTCTTCTGGGGATTACTGACATTGCCAGTGCGAAGAAAGCAAGATGAGGCAGGAAGCCTAACCTCTTTCGGTAATACCCGAACTGCCCAGACGGCAAATACGTATTTCGGGCGACGCCTGAACGATCTCCCGAAAGAGCCCGGAAGCCGGTCGTCTTATAAATCACAAATCGCAAAATCAATGGCTTCAGAGTGTATTTGCAGCTCTTTTTCCGCGAGATCTCACAAAATGATAAGCGAGTTTCGGAAAATGATCGCAAAGCCTTGGCCAACCTTAGTCGCGCTTCAACTCAATCTCGCACCTGCCTCCTTGATTCAAAAGCAGGTGCAACGGATTCACCGTTGCCTAACGTCCTGCGGTGTCTTTTTTCGTGGTGGTCGACGTCGCAAGCAGTGAACAGACGCGTTAGAAAGAGTGCGCAGTGGTGTGGAGCGACCGCGATTAAGCGAGTCTCACAAAATTCTAAGCGAGTCTCGCCACGGAAAAATCGTCTTTTGGGGGGTTGCAAATACACGCTATTGCGAAGACTGCTCTCTTCGCCACCTTCACCCATCTCAAACGCGGCGCTGCCAGTATGGCATTCTTAAACTCCCCCGTCCCCGGAGCCCGCGAATATTATCCTCTCAATCAGCCACCAATCGGAACTCATTTGGTGTGTGGTATCTTCTGCAAAGGTTTAATCTGCAAGCGATAACATTTTTCCGGGTGTGCGTAGGGCGGCGAGCAGCCCGAGTTGTTCAAGCCAATCGAGATCAAAGGCGTAAATTTCAAGAACCGAATCTTTGTAGTGCGTAACTGAACCAATTAAATATCCACTACGCCCTCATCATTGTCGAATCGTACCAGTCTCCGATGTGTCAGTACAGGTAAGGTGTTCGCATATATTGTTCGAAGGCATTCGAACAATTTTGCAGCTCTACAGATGGTCATGCGACCGATTGGCACCTTGTTCATATTGGCGTAAATATACTCCCTTCGCCAGGTCGTTCTCGATATTGAAAGCCGCTTAGGGCTTTGCTACTCGCGGTGTCGGAGCTATCTGTGTGGAAGCTACTAGTGTCGTGCCCGAGGGTCGTATCTCTCCGGAAGACGCAGTACGTTTACTTTATATCTTTTCAGAATCTTGTTAATTTTTTTGCACACTTCCAGGGACTATGGACCGACACCCAAATCGCGCCTTTGAAGAGAATCGTTGAATTCTCGCATAGCCAAGGAACGAAAATTGGCATTCAGCTTGCCCATGCCGGTCGCAAAGCTTCGACGTACGCGCCTTGGGTCAAAGAGCGGGCTGGACACGGAGTTTCGTGGGTCGCGAAAGAAGATGAAAACGGCTGGTCCAATGGTGCTTCGCGGATTTTATTCTTACTCTCGCTCATGATGCAAACTCAAATCTCTTGCAGTCTTTGCACCAAGCGCGATACCGTGGTCTGCAACCTACCCCGCCCCAATTGCTATGACAGAAGAAGAGTTGCAACGCGTAGAAGACGCGTTCGTTGCCGCTACCAAGCGCTGCAAGGAAGCTGGATGTGCGTATCTCTGTTTGTTCACCAGTTGAACCTCGAAATGCTGAGATTCAAACCCGCATATCAAGTCGATTTCATCGAAATTCACGGCGCTCACGGCTATCTCATTCACGAGTTCGTCTCTCCACTCTCCAACACACGCACAGATCAGTACGGAGGCTCTCTGGAAAATCGTTTACGGTTCCCTACGCGGATTCTTCAACGCGTCCGCGAAGAATGGGGAGACAGACCTCTGTTTGTCAGGATCAGTGCCACAGATTGGGCAGAAGGGCCCGAGAAATCCGAGGACGGGACCTGGCTTCAATGGGGTATCGAGCAGAGCATTCTCTGGGTGGAGAAGATGTTAAGTCTGGGCGTGGTTGACTTGCTAGACTGCAGCAGTGGCGGAAACTGGGCTAAGCAGAAGATCTCTCCGGTTCAAGGAGGCACCATTGAGCATGGGTATCAGGTATATCGTATCCATTGTGACATGAATTCCCGCTCATGGTTATCCTCAAGGTTCCCTTCGCAGAGCAGATCAAGAAAGCTCATCCTTCCCTCATTGTCGGCGCCGTTGGGGCTATTACCGACCCCGTCATCGCCGAGTCCTACTTGAAGGACGGGAAAGCGGACGTGGTTTTCCTGGCTAGAGAACTCATGCGGAATCCTCATTGGGCTTTGTTGGCTGCGAAAACTTTGGGCGCCAAGGTTAAATCCGCAAACCAGTACGAACGGGCATGGTAGATGTTTTGCATTTCGAGGGAAACAGCGACCTTCTTAGATAGAAATTATATGTGGTCAATTGTATCCAGATAGATGTACTAGGTGTGTATGAGAATCATTATTAGCAAAGAGCTGAGAGTGCTGAACGCGCTAATTCTAAGCGAATTCGGTTGAATAGCGGCTCTACATGATGTTGACGCGCACCCGAAAAGTTTTGTAGTGGCCGCAATGGCGCCTCGGCCTCACAGAATCTTGACCTGAAGAATGCAGCCTACTATTCGCTTTTAGAGTCTCGACCCACCAGGTGTTTCAAGTGGCTCGGTTTTGCGCACCGCGCACCAGAAGAGGCAATCAAATGCGAACGGGGCGATCACACGTGACCGCGCTTCTTCTCCTCCTCCACCACCCACTGGAATTTCAGAGCCCCGGGTGCCTTGCGAGAACATGAAGCGTCATAAACTTGACCTTCCCGTGGAGCTCGAGCGGGAAATATTCGAGCTTGCGGCGAGTACCGACGTCGGAACTGCCCTGCGCCTCGCTCTTGTTGCTCATCGTGTGCAGAGCTGGTGAGTTGTACAGGCACATCGTTAACCCTAGGATAACCTCAGTCGTCTTGCAGGGTGGAGCCTATCATATACTCAAAAGTGGTCGTTGTGAACGCACCGGAGGTTGATAGGCAGATGCAGTACTCGCGCAGTATTCTACGAGGACGAACCAGCAAAAACCAGAGCTCTAGAAAAGCATCGAACGAACCCCAAATTCACCGCTTCATTCGTACCATACCACTTCGCCCAGCCTCTTTCTTCGCCCGCCATGTTAGCTCTCTGCAGGTTGGCAACCTGACCGAACCGGAGCTGGTCACTGTGTTATCGACCTGTACAGGCATCTCGGAGCTTGGTTGGTGGTCGAGCAACATCACCCCCTCAGTTGAAGAAGTCCTGCATGCCTTGAAACTCCGCCGACTTTCCGTCGACCACACCTTTGAATTCGAGCAAATCCATACGACATCGATGTTTGCCACCATAACCCATCTCGACCTCAGCTTTCGGAATACTTTTTATCGGCATGATCCACCCCCTCTGAAGCATTTTACTGCTTTGACCCACCTCTCCGTTGTACATGGCTCACTCCTACCGCCGACAACCTGGTGCGACGATATACTGAAATTGTGTCCGCGCCTCAAGATCCTCCTCCGTGTCTCCGACACCCTTTTCTTCGAGGAGGTTTCTGGTTACCACAGACGACATTCAGACCTGCGTGTCGTTGTCATGCAACCGCCGATTGGCGCTTGGACTGCTCCTTGGGTTCATGACGCTTGGCCGCTCGCTGAAAAAATCGTACGAGAGCGTAAAGAACTGGCGGCGGGTGCGTCGACTTTTTTTTAAAAAATCTGCACATTTCCTGATATTCATTCGTCTTAGCGGAAGCTGCGGCCGCGAAGGCTGACACTGCTGCTGTAACATAAAATTTGGACCGTTGGGATTTTGGATTAAAGATGGAACATATGTATTTGTCACAATCGCAGGAAAGGACGATACCAAAACCCCGGCTGTCAATACTGTTCCGTATTGTGGGGACATGACACAAGGCGAAAGTTCCCAAGTTCATCACGCCTTGTATCAAAACAGAGAATTCTGACCGTCATAAACTGGGTATCTGGTGTCGGGAGGCGACCGGCCACCCACAGGTATCGCGCACTGGGCGGCTGCATCTATCATTCTATCGCTCACTCTCCCGGGTATTCAGGAGGGGAGATGGCGCCAATCTGGTCCCTCAATCGTTGAACCTCTTCGAGAAGTGCTTCACGCGACTGTCCAGCATCTCTTTCGTTGAAGGGCTGCTTTTGACTGCCGCTCACGACTGGCGAGGGCGACGCTATGAGGTGTATCAGTAAACTCATGTACAGTTCGCACCTCGCAGTACTCACCGCTGGATGCGGATGTAGATGAGGGAGGAGGGTGACTCTCCCATGGAGCGCGAGACTCGCTGGACACTGGCGGACAAGTCAGATATCTTGAATACCTACGAGCTCAGAGCGTCCCATGGCTTACCGGTGTACGCTGGACTAGTAGTCACCGAGGACACTAGAAATTGTGGCCTTGCCGCAGTTTCATCACTTGCTTTACTCGCCGCGACGCGTTTTCTGCGGAGGATATAGCAGAAGCCCAACAGAACTAACAGGACCACCACAATGCCTCCGACAGCCGCTCCAACGATAGCCCCGACATTATTGTGTTTCGCCAAAGCGCTGGAATGAGTGGTCAGCCCTGACCTTGCGCTCGTTTTTTCGCAGGCTACACTCACTTTTGAGGTACGATCGAGGGAGACTCGGACGCGGTGGGGGCCGAGACTTGCGAGGCAGATGCCGTTGTATTGGTAGAGAATGATGCCGTCTCTGACGGACTGGGAACGGCAGATGACGATGAGGACGATGAAGAGAGCGACGAGGATGGCTCCAATCTGGGCTTGCTGGCAGCTGTAGTGGCTGGGTTAGGCGGAGGAACTGTGGGTATCGAAGAATGAGTGGGGGGCGGCGGCGGTGGTAGGGGTTTCGAAATGACAGAAGTTGTGCTAATAGTGGAGGAACTAGAAGTAGGAGGAGATACCAGCGAAGGCAATGGCGAGGACGGGTCGATAATTTCTATACTGCCCTCATCGAGAATATTGAACCCATCCGTAGACGAGAAAGCTATCCGGTGCGTTCTGCGATGATTTTTTCATTAGACAGTGTCCATTATTGGATAGCGGATATTGCATACCCGAATGAAAGAACTGGAATAGTGATCGTAGCAGAGCCGGGCGCGCTGTCGAGATTGTTCGCAATGAAATACGAGTCGGACTGCAAGAGCTGCACACCGACATCAATCAAGGCAACAAGGTCAATGAAAGACAGCACGTACCGAATTGAGCGCCGTATCGATGTCAATCTCGAATTGTCTAAGAAGGCCAGTGTGGCATTTTAGCTTCACCGGAAAAAGCCAGGCATAGCAGGGAACATACACTGGGTCACCAGCGTCGGTCGTCCAAGTGAATGTTACGGCGCTATTGGAATGCGCAGCGTTCGGTCCTGTTATTTTCATCGCCAGGACGTCCCCGGCACAAAGCCAGAGAATGGCGACAGCCGCTCTGTGGTGAGTACGATATCAGGCGGCGTTGGTATGGTTCTGAAGACCAGACGAACAAGATTCCCTGGCTGAAACGCAGCATGAATCGGAGAGAAGTGCGAGGTCGGGGCGAAGTGGGGAAAGCCAAAAGCTTTACAGCGCAGTCGCCACATCATAGTAATCAAAAGATGGGATAAACAGCAAAAACGAAGTCAAAAACAGGCCGCTATTTCAGGCGCGTTTGGGAGTTTGATATATTATATACTTGTTCAATCTCAAAGTGGAAATCAGTGTCAAAGATGGAGAAGCGTCTCTTCGGATGGCTCACAGAATTTGTCTTTTATGCGTCTTTTGTGTCGTCCCGGATGGACGCAGAGCCCGACTTCGGGAAGCTCGAGGCCTGTCTGCCAATTTGACGGCCTCCAATGGCAAATCCGGTCTGTCGGGACTCCTGGGAAGAGCAACGAGTTCGACGTCAAGTGCGGTGCATGCTGTTGAGGCGTGGGTCGAGGAACAGCGGCACGGAAGAATCGTCGGGACTTCGGTCGAAAGCCGAGAACGAAACATCCAGTGATGATCCACGGCGGGAAGATATCTCAAGCTCGTTGGCATGCGCGTATATGCTATCTCCCAGATATAGACCCAGCAGTGCATTGAAATCGACCACCACCACCACCACCGCTCACTGCAAATTCCATCAAGATGGAAGACGCATTTAGTGGATGCCCGTAATAAAGTGCTTACTGCGAACTCGGCGCTTTAGCGACTCGAAAGCCTGCATTTAAGTAATGCCAAATTGCGATGGGACTCCGAGAATGTACCCCGTGACGTCGACTACATCGTCTCCAGCTGGGAACCAAGATTTCGGCGGAATCGATCCAAGCACAGCACCAAGTAGTCGAACAAGTGTCGGACAGCGGACCCGCAGCCCATCGAATCCTCTGTCTAATCTTCTCCAGATCCAAGAGACAGACTGAGACGGCCCCAGGTAGCTTGAAGCATCAGATTTGGCTTGTGCTGATCTAGTCGATTATTAGGGCTCGGAGAAATAGGTGGTCAGATATGGATGGCCATGGGTCGGACAGTCAGCGGTCGGCGTCAGGTACAAGCAACTTCGCTTTGCCAAGAAATAACCGCCCCTTGCACTTCGAACACGACTGCGTCGACAAGTCGTTGTGGATAAGACTCAATCAGATCTGGCCTATCGGCAAATCCCGTGCAAGACTTTGAGCTATTCTGCTCCACGTACAGTACCTCTCTCGACGTTACATAGGGAGAGTCAACTTCAACAGTGACCTCAACCGCGGCTACACATCTATCCATCTATTTTTTTTTAATTGCTTGAGCCTACATAACATGCGGCTCCGGCGGCCCCTCCGCTTGCATCATCTGAAAAAAATCCGACACAATCCCCGCAGCCGCCCTCGAGGTGATCTCAGCCTGGTCGTACGCCGGCGCGACTTCGACGATGTCGCAGCCGCTGTTCACGTCAAGCATCAGAGTCAAATTGAGGACGGGGGAACGAAGGATGGGGGATAGGGAAGGGAAGGGCGTACACGAAATTCAATCCCGCAAGACCTCGGAGGATGCGTTTGACTTCGCGGGTGGTCCAGCCGCCGACCTGGGGGAATCGCGTTGGATTGGATTCAGGATGGATGTTTCGAGTTGGAGCGCTGGCTTACTTCCGGTGTGCCGGCTGGATACAGGGTGTACTTGTGTCAACGGCTGGACGTCTACGAGTGAGAGACGAGGTTACTGACTTGCTGGCGCCATTCCGGGATCTGGTTTCGACTGGTAAATACGTTCGACGACGATGTAAGGGTGCTCACCAATGACATCGATATCTAAACTGGTAAAAGACAAAGCGATATGAGCTTGAATTTACGCAGCGAATCCAATACGAAGCAAACCTCAGGTATACCGCCCCCGTCCCCACGCGGTCGCGAATTTTCTGGATGACACTCTGGATGCCATAGTCGTCGATGTCCTCGGTGCTGATCACAGCGAATCCGACCGACTCGTCGTGTTCCACCGTTGCGGGTCCCTTGACGCCAACATATTCATTCATTTGGAACGGGGGGACAACAAGTGCGCGACCTACAGCCCCCATTTTCTGACGAATGCCGGCGTGGATGCTGGTGTTGGTCATGAGGTGCTCTTCGGCGGCGATGGTGAAGTAGGAGCCGTGGCTGATGCGCTCTTGGTCGACCCTTCCTTCGACGGCGGCGGTGTCGAAGTGGGCGTCGAAGTGGATTACCTACGAGGCGGTCGGACAGTGATAAGTATAGATATCGAGGATGGAGAGTGTGTTACCGAGACGGGGCCGTAGACTTTGTAGAGAGAGCGGAGGATAGGGAGTACCTTGAAGAATGTTTTTAAGTGAGCTGAGTGCTGTAAGATATAAGGCGTGCATACGATTGTATGATCTCCGCCGAGTGTGATGATTCGAGGGTGCTCCTTGCCGTCCTTGGCCAATGCCGCGGTACGGGATTTAGTTTCGCCATGCACTGGACGCGCAAGAAGCGTCGAGTACGCTACTTGCATTTGATCAATCGCCTTGGCGTTGTCCATCGGAGTAACAGGCACCTAATTGCTCTTCAGTCCGAGCAGAACGACGTACAAAGATAAAGATATGCACATCTCCGCAGTCCATGATTCGTGCACCAAAGTCGAAGGGGCCACTTCCCCAGGCAAGAGTATAGCCAGCGTGTCCGCTGCCGAGACGGATGGCCTGGGGTCCAAAACGCGCGCCAGGTCGATAAGAGGTGGTCGTGTCGAAGGGGAATCCGAGGAGTGCGATATCAAACGCATGGGACGCGTCCTCGAGACATTTGGCGTATGGGATGTGGGCGAAGCTCAGAGGGCCGGTGTAGGATAAGTCGGACTGAGGGCCGTACTTGGTGTACCATTCTTCGTTCAGAACGTCCACGAACGGGACATGCAAAATGGTTTGCTGAGCTAGAGCGAGCGGGATGGCGGCGAGGAGAGTTGCCATTAGCATGGGAGGCGACCAGGTGGTTTAGAACGCGATACGGAAAACGATGCCATTTTTAAGACTTAGGGAAAGCGATAAGATGGGGACATCTGAGTCAAGAGAGATAACGCGGAAAACCGGTTGAACTGATGGACGCATTCGTTTGGTAGTTCCTTGCCAGGGACGAGTGAACATTGGAACTCGTCGACGACGATGTGCTTCGCCCGCGTTGTAGACTCATAGACAGGCTCATGGAGGTCGATCATTGAATGAGAGATGGGAGTAACGGAAAATGCCGAGTATTTGCAAGTATTTGTGTTTGTGTTTCTCAACTCAACCACTCCTCTGAGTCTGAGTCCTCACTGTCTGACCCAGGCAAGCCCAATGCTCAGTAGCTGCTAATCGATAACCTGAATCACTTATCATAAATCACAACGCGAATTCAACGAGTTTCGGCACTGTGCCACTACAGTGCCAGCCTCTCGACCACCGACGTCGACGGTTGTGGGCGTCATGATGAGCTTTGCTGAGAAGTTGAAGATAGGACTCGAGATGCTTCGCGAGATCACCAACATTGAAAGCTTGGAAGAGGCCTCGCGCGCTCTGTCGCTAATTGTCTCCATTTACCTCGACGACCCCAACCTTCCACTGGACCCACAGTACAAGGCTGCAATGAAATGTCTTTCCTTACTCCAACGCGAGCCTGGTTTACACGAACTTCTGAAGCAAGCGCATGCCGACGGGTCATACGACGTTGTCAGAAATTCAGGTACTTTGTCTTGTTCAGCACACTGTACCGCGAATGACACCACTCCTCAGTTCTCATTCGACATCCAGATGCTATTTTTCCCCGTAGCGCCGAAAAGTTTTTGGAGAGGTTGAAGGCGCCGCTCGAAGCGTTCATAGCTTCCGCCAACCCTGTCACGACATGGAAGTCTGAACTAACAGGTACAGACGCACTCACAGACGCCCATCTGGCGTCTCTCGGTCTATTGAGCCAAGATTTGCTGCCTGCGATGAGTCTTCACGATTTAGGCAGCTTCATACATGATCCCATTCTTTCCTCACGCGTTGATGAACTATTCGCTCGCGGGAAAAAAACGTGCGGCGCCACATCACATCCCCTGTTCGATGGACTCACAATCAGATACAGTGTTCTAGTCAACACCTCTGGCTCAGGAAAGACTCGTCTGACGTTCGAGGGCCTGTGTCGCCATTGGGGCCTTTACTTTACAGTATTCAATTACGGGGCGCGGGACCTGGGTTCCAACGATATCGCTAATGTCATCGACCGCCTGGAATTGGATCTGAAGTCGGATGTATCTTCGTCCACCGAGGGCTCTCGCCGCCTAGAACAAAATCATGTGCTAGCTGAGGGACTCATCGCCCGCGCCCTCCTTGCACGCTTACTCATCTTTCGTATGTTCCTGGAAATCGCCAATGCCAATCAAGGCGGGCTTACAGAAGAACACAAGAAACGATGGCTTATGCTCCAGCTTGTGCCTTCATTGAAACTCGGATGTGACATATTCGGCAGCTTGGCCTCGTCTCTGGGTAATTTCGATCCTGGGGAGGAGATAGCTGTGACGCAGGCCAAAATCCAGGAGTTGCTCGATGACGACTCTCATCTATTTTTTGTTCTGGATGAAGCGCAACAAACGGCCAGAAAGTTCAGTGGTGCCTTCGACGCCGAGCCGGGAAAGCGGCATCCCCTCCTACTCAAAATAATAGACACCTGGGATAAGTACTTCCCAGCGGGATTGATGTCCTGTGTCATCGCTGGGACTGCTATCCCTGGTCATCTCTTCGAGGCTTCAAACTGTGGCGATGTAGTGCGCTGGACTCCGGATACCGGCTCGTTTGACGACCAGGCAGTCCATGAACGGTATTTGCGTCGTTTTCTACCCGCGGCGTATCTGGATACGGATTCCGGCAAGTCTTTTCTCCACCGTGCCTGGACATGGACCAGAGGAAGGCAGGATGAGCTTCCCATGATCTCTCGATATCTACTGAATGATGACTTATTAGGCATCGTCACACCGCATCTCTGATGATGCAAATGCTTGTGTGGTATTTTCAACAACCGCATACTGTCCTTGACGACTACGTCGAAAAGATGACGCACTTCTACCCTACAGATGGCAAGAAGTGGACCGACATTGAACGGGAACAAGACTGGGTAATCCCCAACGATGTCAGCTTACTCAACTTTCATACGCACTCGTACTCCTCCCTGCGTCACACCAATGGTCTGTCGTCCGGATATCCCTGTATCAGCACTCATTTTGATATCCAGTTGGTCTTGTACTGCGCGATGTTGTGTATCATCACCTTGCTGCGAATAACCCTGTTCCCTTCTTCAAAAAAGACATGATCGACCTTGTGTCCTCAGGTTTCGGGCGGTTCGTAGATGGAGCGATGGACAACATCGCACTGGATGAATCTATTGCTCTCGTTGGAGCGACGGTCTGGATGACGGAGCAGCCAACCCGGTCCTCAACGGAACGGGGCATGCCTGTCGAGAATTATCTCAAATGCATCAAGCACTACCCCCCATCCTCATCGAAGGCCTTCGCCGCGTGCCTCGCGTTCTATTTCTCTCGTGCTTTCGCCTCCAATTTGACTCTGTCTGAAATCTTCACTTTCGCTGATCCCGTTCCGGCGTGGGCCGAGCAGTCTGCAGAACTCGTCGAGCTGCATGGTCGACCAGGCGAGTTACGCTATTCTGTTGCTTCGGGAGAGAATCCTACCGGTGTTCTCGCCACCAGTGCTTCGAGCTTGGATGACGTGGTGTCTTGGCTCCAGCATACGGATCCCGACCGTACACCGTTTTGTGTGCCTCAGAACGCAGCATCTCCGGATTTAGTATTCTATCTGAAACTACAAGACGGTTCGTACCTATCGATCGTCATGCGAGTTTCCGCAGGCGACGGCGATGACGAGAATCTTCCGGCGGATCTCGAGGAACAACGGATTTTCTGCGACGATGTGAGGAAGTCTTGTTTTCCCTTGCGCGCAATAGACTCACGAATGATCTACAGGAACACGGTGCGGACTCTCCCACTCGCAGACGCGCAATTGAGCTTTTGAACGGTGCTGTCTCGTCAAAAGACGTAGATGTGTCCGAGAGCACGACCAGCGGTAGCGATACGGCGCCCCCCAGGGTACTTCGTGTAATCGCCGCCTTCGCGGAACAGATCGATGCAGACACCCTGATGCCGACAGAAGATGGCACGCCTTACGCTTACGCCGTTCTGACAAGGAAGATGTTCAAGCATTTGACAGCTACGGTGTCGCCCGAGGCGTTCGCGCAAACGGTTGTGCGGAATGTGTTGAAGAAGAAATATGATTCGCCTGTGGTGGAGGGAGATGTGGACTTGGAGGACACGGGAGAGGAAAGGGGGACGAAGCGGCGGAAGTCCATGCCAGTCGAATCGGGGGTAGAGGACGATACGGCAGCAACGTTACAGTCGAAGAAGGCAGCGAGATCTGGAAGCAAAAGGGCTCGCACTGCCCAGCCGGAGGAAGCTGCTTCAGAGGGACAACCTCGAGGCAAAAGAGCTCGAGTTTCTGAGTCGAAGCAGGTCGCAGATTTAGAGGAAGAGGCTAGGGTCGCTTTGGAGGCCGCGCGAGAGCACGCAGACGTTGCTGAGGGGGAATCGAAGAAGGCAAGAGGATCCCGAGGCAAGAAGGCTTTAGTTTCCGGGTCGAAGAAGATCGTAGATGTAGGGGAGACAGAAGTCGACGAAGAGAAAGGGGAGTATGAAGGCGCAGCTGTTGCGAACAACAGGGCGGGAGGTGTACGCGGTGAACAGTCTCAGAAGAACAAAGCAGCCAAAGCGAAGGCACCACAGTCTGTCGAGGGAGCTGAGACAAGTGGCCGCATGACGCTGAGATCTCAAACTCGGTGGGGAAAGGCGTCGAGCGAATCTCGTGGTTCGAAGGAGGAGTTGAGTAGCGCTTGAGTGGTAAAAGGCAAAGACAGTCAGGTGTTTGACAGTCAGTCGTGGTCTTGACATGCACCATTCGGTTTTCGAAACCCTTTGTATTATTAAAAGCATGAATTTACATTTTGGCTTCGCATATATTTGCATCTCGAGAGCCACCCCGTCGTATTCGTGCATAAGTTTTCAGCGCCAGCAGCGGTCGGGCTAATCTGAAAACTTGATGGGCTGCAATTTGTGCAGCACCTCTTCAGCGCTTCAGCTTCAGCATCTGAGCTACGAGAGCGAAATAATTCGTATTGCGCCCGAGAGCCGATGCCGCTTTGCCATCACTTTCGATCCTATCTTGCACCTTGCTTGCACCAACCACCATGATCATCGCGTCAATGTATTGCCAGCAGACGATCACCTCCACTCCTCGAAGCATCTGGACGCGAACGCAGTCTCATCGCAGTGTCTTCTGCCATGGAACGCTATTTCTGATTTCAAACGTGACACTTTTTTCGTTTCAAACTCTGGCAAGCCGCAACCCGAACCAGAACAAAGACCCTGGTTGACAACGGTGGAACCGAGAGGGAAGGAGGTATAGGGATCAAATGATGCGGGACTAGTCCCGCATCAGATGCGGGACTATTCCGTGCAACGAAATGCTCGCAGCCATCTCCTCGTATGATTTCCGGCGCGAGTCATTAACCACAGCAATATCCCTGTAGCCATTTACAAGCATGAATAGGCCTGTGGTATGGTTCCCACAAGGCAGTCCCCGTACGAGAATCCCCGCAGTAATATTACCACACAGGAATTCCTTTAGTACTACTGCTGTAAGGAAATAGCTCAACGCCGTCCGTTGTTTGTCAAAAGTTAGAGTTTCGCCAAGTTCGATGTATTGCCTTTTTGGGCAACCGTCTTTTCTTCGTATGTATCTTGCTACGAGACAAGGCTCGCAGAGCTTGTCTGCTATGGCTGGCTTGTCAGTCGGCTCCTGGCTTTGTCATCGACTATGCAGCTGCCCAACTCCGTCTTATTCCCACCTAACGTTTGATGAGCTCGCTTTCAAACGACCTCTGTACCAAATGCCACATTGGTTTCTTCACCCTACCCCGAGCTTGTGAAGGCTTTCACACTCCAGGCGCAAACGAGGGTCGATCATATCAACGGGTACGACTTTTTTTTACCAGCTATTTCACTACTCCATGAATGCCAGTGCCAATACAATAACTTCAAAAAAGGCGCAGAAAACCCATGCACTGGCTATCGCTGGCGAGACGACATCCCTCGACAAATGCTTCCATTGAACTCTTCTCCATCTGATTCTGATTCGCCTGCGACAAGCACACCCATCTTGATACCCATAACTCAGCTCACTCCGCCTTCAATTCCGTTTGTCCATAACACAATATCCCCTTCAAAAAGTACACGCCGCGCAGCCAAGCAACCTTGTGTCAGCATATCCTGCACACAACTGGGGCACCGCGGTGGCCATCGACATGCAAAATGTCTCTGGCAGTTTTGTAAGGGATGCTGTCAGCAAACACAGGAGCATTGTCCAGCGCCGCGCCACAATGATCCCCCCTCCTCTGCCCTTAATTCATTCACTGCTGTCTCTCCTCGCTCCGACAACTCCACTTCCGTGTCCACACCGACGGCCTCGTTGTCGTCTCAAAACAGCCTCCCTATCACATTCGCAAAGCCAATGGGCCGCATGGTCGATGCCGCTTACGCGCAAAAGATTCTACAAGGCGACCATGATGTTGCGGTGACCAATAACTTCCAACGTGAGATCTATAGGAAGTCCGAAATCCTTAGCTTGAAGATACGTATCTGGACAACGGTGCGTAACATAAAACATTGTTTTCCAAGTCATTTCATTGATATGCCAGCCAGAACGGACAAGCACCATACTCTCTCGTTGTGTCCAACCCTACTGCACCGTGGTTTCACCCCAAAGACTGTGAGCCTATAACAACACTCATCGGTCAGAAAGCCTGCGTCACCTATGCCTACTGGGAAAGGTCGGAGTGGATCCTCACCAATGTTGCTATCAAAGTCAAGCCGTCTGTGGATACTCTGTTACTTCGCCTCGCAGATGTCAGTGATTGCGTTGATGGCCCTCGGTCGAAACGGCGATTGTCGGAGAGTTCCTCTCACTACCAGACTCCTAGTCCTATCCGTGCTCGCACCTCAAGGTATGTGTTCATGCTATCATCGAACTGCTCAAATGTAAATGCTTTCCAGGGAGCGGCCACACATAGAACCCTTATCATATACCCAAAATTCATCGCCCTCGCCCATGGCACAAGGTCCTTCTGTTGTCATGTTTGTTTTGCGTCTATCTGTCGAAATCTGCTCGCTCAAGTACTCTTACAGTGACCTCTCTTCTGGATCTGAAGATGAACTTCCGGACCCTGACGTGCCTCTGGGTTCCAAGATTTCTGTGTACGTGGCTAAATTTGACTCATCTTGTGTGCTTTATTCACGGCGGTGAAGCAGCACAACACAACAGCCCACACTCGGGTCTACTCAAGCCCAGACTGTCTCCACCGCCTCCACCGCTGTTTTTACACCAAAATTCCCTCTGGAGTATGCATGCGAGATGGATGTTGCGTTCAAGACTATGGCAAGTCAGAGTGGAACAGTCGCCAACAGGTTCCGGAATACATTTCATCTTCCCTTCGTACGCACTACTTACTACACTCATTATAATGCATGGAGAGAGATGGAGGCTGACGCACTAGCTTATGCTGTGCAGTGTGGGCGGAACGCAGGGGGTAATTGGCAGGCATTAGTTCATGCTCACCTGAAAACAGGGAACAATATCGTTTAGAAATAGAGTATATACTCAAGTTTTAATACAAACTAAATAGTTGTGCTTCGACAGTAGTGTGACCCTGATTCGGTCACAACTCATCTCACTTTTTTGACCCTCTGCATTTTACGAGCACGAGAAACAGCTCACTATTCTTCATCTATCTCTTTGCTATACTTCACCCCCGACAAAATAAAAATGCCTGTTATCACTCCGCTTTCACAAGACTACCTGTTGGTCATTTTTATTGATGATTTTTGCTTCTGCTAACCATGGTGCGGTGCGGTGATTTAGAAAAGCACAAGTTTGGGGCCCAGGCAAGAAAAATGGCCTCAAATTGGATAACTTGAAGGTGCCCGTTGTCATTTAAGAAGAAAGCAATGCTCACAAGTCGTAGCATCTATTGCGTATACATCGTGAAGTTCCAAGGCTTCAGCCAACACCGCGAAACTACAAGACAGCAGCGGAGATAATTGAGAATGAAACTGGCCTCCAGGTCAACTGGAATTATGTTCTTCACGGCGTTGGGCGAGCAGCCACCCTGGACAAGAAGATGCGGGAGTTTTTTACCAAGGGAATGATCACATTACCGGTCAGTTTCTTCTCTTATTTGTGGTTCAAAGAAGGATACCTACATTGACACAGGATGACGTGGACGAGCAGTCCATTTCTCGACCCTCATCTCCTCTGTCGTCCGTTGGAGAGAGCGAGGGAGATTTGAATGGGCGGGATCCAACTCCATTGCCTGCCAGTCACAGTGACAGCTGGACTGGAACGCCAGAGGAGTTTTCTGCTAAAGGGACAAATGTTCTGATGAAAATGTTCACATACGGTACGTGAGATACAAGACTTGTACCATTGCGTCGAACATTTTTGCAGATCCGAGGGCGGATGTGAAATTGCATGATCCAAAGATTGTTATACTCTCCCAAATGGACGAAGAGGCATACCTGCTTAGGCGTTATAACGCCCTGGACCTCTCCGAGGCTCTCCAGTTCGGTGGAGTGCCTTTTGGAACACGTATTGAAGATGAGGATGCTGATATGACTGAGAGTGACAACGACGAAGAAGAAGCGAAACCTAAAACTGCACTTGCTGACTTTGATCCAAAGTATGCCATCACTGTGTCGGTGAACACAAGGTATCTGGTCCGTAAACTTGTTCACAAGAATCCCTCGTTTCATGACGAAGGCGGGTATTCAAATATATCTCGATTCTTCTGACACGACTGACGAATCGAAATTATAGACACACCGTACGAAGTTTTCTGGAAGATTCCCGGTCATTATTTCTCTGCTCTGCTCTGTACCTATAACCCGGACGCAGAGGAGAAATATCAATGGCGTTGCACGGAACAAGACGTTGTGCCAGCCCTGGGTTCTGCACAGGCTCTTCGGGTCATGCTGTCGGTGGAGAAGCTCCAAGCGCCCGTGCGTTGTTTGTCCTGTTTGCGACGGCAGTATTTCTAAATTTGAATTGTCAGGCTGAACCAGAGGAAAATGTTTCTCAGCGCGAACGCACCAACCGCGCTATCATTGCCTATCTCTTGGATTTGTATGAGCATAACCAAACTTTGAAAGACATTCGCGACGCCAACGCTGTACTCAGCGTGAAATCCAAAGGTCACACCCCTCAGGTCTGGCGGGAATGGTGCACGTTCATTCTGAAACTATCAGACATGGACCAGATTCCCAGGACTGCGGACGCCAATGTTCGCAAGAAGAAAATACAGCAGAACCACCTGATGAAAGTCTTTTGCTGTGGCGATCAGTGGCTGCAGTATTGCGTCAAGACTGGCAAACTCCTTCGTAATCATGGCAGCAATCCCGAGTTTCAGCAGGTGCTTGCGGAGGACAAGGCGATTGGGATCAGAACATTGTATGAGAGCCTGGAAGCGACGTTGTAGATACCGGTAGACACCGCGCAGCACGTAGTTTATTGGAGTTGAATTGGCTTGTCTGTTGCAAAGTCAAGGAGCATACCGTCCAACCACAATGTGTCTGCCACGATGCATTACTGTCATTGTCAACAAAGCAAAGTAGCGTGTACCTTTAATGTCCCCGGGTATTCCTTTTCTGTCCCGGCGATCATATTTCTGTCCTTCTGATCAGGCAGCCATGTCCACGGCACCAATGATTCTTGTCCCTCTGCTCAGAGATTTCTGTCCCTTTGCTCAAACAAATATAGCTGCTTGTTATAATTATTCAGACCACAGTATAAGGAATTAAGGTCCTTTTCCTAAGCAATTTTCGTCCTCCGGTCATCACTTTCTCGTCCGGCCATCATTTGATTTCGGTCCGCCCGACAAGCACTTTCTGTCCGATCTTTATGGATCTCACCAAGGGTCCTACCAAACCTTTTGATGTTGGATACCCTCATGATCCGTTTTCGAAGCAGATTCCAGGAAAATTGTTTCTGAGGCCATATCTCGAAATCCTAGGGCTGTACAGCGCAAACAAGTAGAGGTTCCCAATTAGGAAACCTCAGTGTTCAGCCAGTTCGAATCCCGCTGGATTGAAGAATCCATTGCATGGAAGTAACAAAAGTGTCCAGGTCCTTCTATTTAGGACCCATAAATGTCAGCTCAGTGTATGTGGCACATATTCTCAACATTTTATCCCGGCCATGAGCAAAATCAACCATGGCAACAAGACAAGACCTTTCTCCATCGTTTCTCTGCAATTTATCGAGTTCTCAGCACGGCTCCAATCAAATAAGGCTTTACAGGGCCCTAGAATTCCAGTGGCATATGAAACATTCCATGCAGTCGGCATCTACGCATTCATACATACACCGCAGGTACGAGGACCATTGTATGTAGCGTCTGTTTACAAGAGACTACATTCAAGCGGAAAGTTGTGAAAATTGCAAACTAACTAACTTGGACTTGGTTGGTGGGGTTGGTGCATCAGAAATTCGAAGGTAACCAAAAAATGAGGCCATTATTGCACACATCCTCGCACATTTTCACCTATTTACAACCTATTTAGCTACATTGACAGATACGATTGGTACTAATGGTAGGGAGGTAAGTGCGATGGGACTTTGATGGGACCGTAAGGATCATTTGCTGTGACTCCGATGAGTCCGATCAAGCCATATTTCCCGATATGGTCCGATATTCTGAGAGGAGATTTAATTTTCTAAACCGTCCAGATACGCTGGGGACACCTATAGGTAGTCTATATAGGCTGGGGAAACCAAAATATGCTGTTTCCATAAAGACGGGACAGAAGGACAATACCTGGGACAGAATCATCTTGTCAGGGACAGGAAAACAATGCCCGAGGACATTATACGGTTTTGCAGCAAAGTATGTTTATCGCTCGTGGGCAACCTGATGTAACCCTAGTTTTGGGTTCTTGACTTAGCCCAGCCGATTTGTTGATGTAACGCCGAAAACCCGATGTTGACTTCGCTCGTTCAAGGTAGGTGTGGCGTACTGTGCAGGCGTAACATATATAAGCACTTTTAATTACACAGAAGACGCCATTGTATTCTCAGTATTGCAACGTATCTGGTACTCCCTGGTCCGATTTCACTTGCGTCGCCGGAACGATGTGTGCGGGCACGTGGGGGACCTTCAAAACTGCCTTACAGAGCTTGACCTTGAGTGAAAAGGTGAAAAAACAAAGGAGAAATAAAGAAAACTCACATAGGCCTGAATAGTCAATTCCAGTCCAAATGTCGCAGCTTCCCCGGCCCAATTTCGCGTTTGTCGTTGGCACGATGTTTATGGGCGCGTGGGGGACCTCTAAAATGACAATATAAAGCTTTACTTTGAGTGAGAAGGTTCAGAAACAAAGGAGAAAGGAGAAAGACTTACTTGTGCCCTGATAGTCAATTCCAGCCCAAAGGTCAATGTCCTCTGGTCCGATTTTGCGTTTGTCGTCGGAACGATGCTTACGGGCGCATGGGGGACCTCCAGAGCCACGATATAGAGCTTTACCTTGAGTGAAAAGCTCAAGAAACAAAGGAGAAATGGGGAAAACTTACATATGCCCTATTAGTCAATTCTAGCCCAAATGTCGAAGCTCCCCCGCTCCGATTTCGCGTTCGTCGTCCCGGCGACTTGTACCGGCGTGTAGAGACGCATCAGGAGCACCTTACCGATCTTTGGTTCATGTTAAAAGGTGAAGAGATAAGAGAGAAACAAAGAAAACTTACATATGCCCTCATAGTCAATTCCAGCCAAATGTCGATGCCCCCTGGCCCGATTTCACGTTCCTCGCCCGAACGATGTGTACGGACGCGTGGGAGACCTCTAGAACAACAGTATAGAGCTTTAATTTGAGTGAAAAGGTTAAGAAACCAAGGAGAAATGGGGAAAACTTACATATGTCCTATTAGGCAATTCCAGCTCAAATGTCAAAGCTCCCCCGGTCCGTTTTCGCGTTCGTCGTCCCGGCGACTTGTACCGGCGTGTAGAGGCACATCAGGAGCACCTTACCGCTCTTTGGTTCATGTCAAAAGGTGAAGAGACAAGGGAGAAACAGTAAGAACTTACCATACACCCCCAAACACCAAATGTGCCTGCATGTCGATGCTCCCCCGGTCCGTTTTCGCGTTCGTCGTCCCGGCGAATTGTACAGGCGCGTAGAGGGGCTTCAGAGATACCTCACCAAGCTTTAGTTTGCGTTAAAAGGTGAAGAAACAAGGGAGAAACAGTGAAAATGCCGTATCAGAGTCAGTCAGGCCCAAAGGGGATGGTAATTGATGGGCATAGAAAAAGGCGGTGACACGTCACCAGCTTCTTCGTTCCTCTTCCTCTACTTCCTCCTGGATGTCCTCTGGGCATCCCAATTATTGGCTGGCTGCACTGCTTGTACCCATGCCCCGGGTACAGCTGCAGACTCTCGCATGGGGCCACGATGCTTGAGTTTCCACCGATTTTTGAGCCGGAGCTTGTATGTTGGGGGCCTCTGTAGATCGAGTGGGTGGCCGCGGTCGCATCTCTCTACGGATTTGGGTTCTGGGGGTACACATGAATTTGGGCTCTGGGGGCTTTTTGCGTTTCTTCTGTTCTGGGGGTACATATAAATTTGGGCTCAGGGGCTTTTTGCTTTTCCTTCTCAGGGACTGTTTCGTCCATTGCCGTGCGTCCATTGGTGTGTCTTCAAATTTTGTTACGACTACAATTTTGCTGACATTCTTGTAGTCTATGCCCTCCTCGCCTTTCCTTTTTCGCTGTTGTTGTCCTAATTGTTGCTTGTGTGCATCCATTGGTGTGTCTTCAAATTTTGATACGACTACAATTTGCTGACATTCTTTTGTAGTCTATGCCCTCGCCTTTTCTTTTTTGCTGTTCTTGTCCTCATTGTCGCTTGCCGCATTTTGTCCTCCCTTCCTTGTGCTGCTTTTGCGGACGAGACAAGTGTACAATTGTCTCGTCCGCCAAAGCAGCACCCCAACATCCACTGTACTTTTTTCACTTGTCTTTGTTTCTAGTTTGTACTTTAGTTTGTACAAATCGTATGAAGTGTTTGGAGGCTTAGCCTATTCATTTTGAGCTTGCCCTTGGCTAACCCTAACCATACCACATTCAAGTCCTGTCTCCCTCGCTGCCGCTCATCCGATGCCCAAAAGTCAAAAACATTCTTGAAATTCCTCTCCGTGAATCTCGACGCGCGCCTTCCTCAAAAACTCAAGGTGCTGTGTTGTATCTCTCGAACAAGTCCTTTGCGGAATGCCTGACGATTCACCGCGCAGATATCGAAAACAAGACTCATTTTCATTCAAATCAAGTAGGTACTTACATTATACCTACAGTACGCTATCCTACTGACTTCGTCTCGCGTCGTTTCGACTTCCAGACCCGCTGTTCCATCCCGCCATTCCACCTTTTCCCGCCACAAACGCACTCGTGCGTGCATTGACCTTAGGTGAGTTATCCCGGTTCGTTCGCGTCAAAACCAAGAACTTACCTAAATTTGATTTGGTTTCCAGCGTATTTCCGAGCAAGTCGGCAGGCGCGGCGTGGTGGATGCGAAGGGATTGAATGGGACGGTGGGTTTTGGCTTGGGAATGACGGGAGAGCGAGGAGGCGGCGAAATGCGCCGGGACGACGATGTCGGCGCGTTGGCGGCGGTCGGGCGGTCGCGATCTAGCGGAGGCGTCGGGTACGGGTCGAGGGGGGAGGCGACGCCCTGGGGGAGATGGAGAAGTCGTGAGGAAGGCGCGGGAGGGAGGATGAAATGGTGCACGCACCTTTATTCCTCTATACTTTTTGTGTATGTATGTATGTAGCGGCGACGGCTTCGCGAACGGCGGCGTCGCTGAGGAAACGGCGTTGTCGGCGTAGACGGTGTCGAGGAGGGCGGCGGCCACGGCTAGGATGGCGGGGTAGAGTTGGAAGTATAAACATCGACTTTGTAAGCGGTGGAGAGGGGGGGCTCGGCTGCTGCGAGTTGAGGAGGGGCGGCGGCGGCGAGGATGGACGTTGGTGTGAGAGCGGGGTCGGGGTCGAAAAGGTAAGAAAATGTCGCTGAAAAGATATTGTTAGTGCGGAAACTAAACTAAACAGCGGCGAACACACATTCGTCGGCTGTGAATCTGACGCCGAGGCATTGGTGAATGTAAACGGTGGTGGTGGGGAGGCGGGGAGAACAAGGCGGCGGGGTTTCAAAGGGAAAGCGGCGGGTTTGATATGTTTGTTAGTGTGGTGAGGTCGTTTTGAGCGAGGGGTCGGCGAATCGGACGCGTGGTGAGGTGCAGAGGGCGAAGCCGGGGGAAAGAGAAGGAGAGATGTGTCGGGCACGCTATCCCGTCTGCTGTGAAGATTAAGCTAAAGGGGAGAGATGAACTAAACAAGAGTAAAACTTCAAAAAAACATCAACACGCACCTTGGTTGTGTGTCATACCCGCTACGCGACGACTACGTCTCGCCGCCTTCGTGTCGTTGTTGCTGGGGAGGGTGAGAGTGGTGGGGCATCGACAGAACGACGTGTTCAACGCGTTGAGTGCGGCAAGAAGGAGCTAGAGAGGGGGGTTAGTGGGATAGGGAAAGGATGAGGGACGGGAACGTCTACCACGAAGCGTAACGGCTTCGCATTCGCGGTTGTTTGAGGAAGGAGACGGGCGATGTTTGTTTGTTGGTAAGGTGGAAGTCGGTAGACGTGCGAGAAACGGGATGGATTGGGTTGCTTACAGATGAGAATGGTATGTAGCTTGTTGTGTTGGCGGTGTACTGAGTCAAAGCCGTCTGTTGGTGATTCATCAGAGAGGGATGAGGAGATGGGAGAACAGAGCCGGGTGTGTTGGCAGCGTTTTGAGTATCGGTGATCTCGCACCGATACCCGCGTCACTCGGAAGTGTTTCCGAGTGGGTGACATCACGCCGTCACTTGCCAGCTCACTGTCTTCACTCCAGCCCCTTCTCGTCTCCACACTCTCCTCAACCTCACAACCCTTGAACCACCACGAACCTTGACACCTGCGACACTGCTCGCAATGACAACGCAGCTTCCTCTCCACGCCGACCTCTCCCTCCCTCCCACGGCTGGAAAGACGGGGAAGAAGAAACGGTAAGATGTTCGGTAGCTTGAATTTGAAAACCTGGATCTGACTATCTATCTTGGTTCCCAGGGTGGACAACCGGAAGCGCCGTAAGCGAAGCTCTGTAGCTCAGGAGGCCAGGCAAGCGGAATACGAGAAGAAAGGTGGTGTCCGGGATCGATGTCGAGAAAAGGTGAAAAACAACACCCGTGAGTCACTTGCTTGTCGCCACGGTTTCCTTTGCTCACTAAACTCGAAGTCTATGTGCATATTCCCATTCCCTTCCCCACGCACTTCTTGCCATTCACCAAGGATCGTCAACTCGTTCACAAATTCTCAGCTGCAGAAAACTGGCCTGACATCCATGACCTTCCCGATGTCACAACGAACGACCGACTCAATGTTTTCATTCGTACCAACTCCCCTACCTGTGAACAGATGAAGCTCATGGGTCCCGGCCAGACGGGTCAATGGATGCTCCGCAAAGACTGGACGCACCCAGAGCAGCTTCATGCCCTCAAAACCGATGGTGTGCCCAAGTATCTGGCAATGCGCTTTGCTGAGGTCTTCTCGAAAAAGACTTCGGCCAAGCTTCTGTCTCTCTGGCACGCCGCCCTCGCTGCTGGAGTTGTATTTGGTGAGACCGAGGTTCAACGTTCAAAGTCACCTGCGCTCCATCTTGCCATTTGGGGCTTGTCGAGGGCTGAGCCAGGCGTAACGGCCGACTCGATGCAGTTGAAAGCAGTCAACCCTGCTGCCGCTGCAGCGGCGCTTGATCGTTTGTTGGGTGTGGTGAAGCGGGAGATCGTGCCTGTCATGAAGCGCCTCATGCATGAGCACAATCGGGAGGCTGAACGTGTCAATAAGCTGTAAGTCCCATTCCTTGTGTGATACAGCATATGTGCTCACTCTTCGAAGCATTCACGCCCGTGTCCGTCATGTTCTTGCCTCAATCCTGGAACAGCGACCCAACCTCGATCTCGGCGGTCTATTCTTCACCATTGCTGTCAAGGCGGGTTCCAGTGAGGTGGTGCACGTTGACTGGAATGACAACCTCCACAAGTTCGCCCTCATCTTTTGTGTCGGTTCCTTCGAGGGGGGTGAGGTTTGTCTTCCCCAGCTCGGGCGTCGTATCCCGTTGCCGCCAGGCTCCGTTCTCGCTCTTCGAACTCGCTTACTTGCTCATGCTGCCATTGTTGGTGATGGATACAGATTAGTCTTCACTTGTTTCACTGATAGCTTGCTCCTTGAGCAGACCATTGCCGGTGATTTTGGTTATCTTTAGTTTTGCATGTAATCATTAGTTCAAATCTACTCTATCTCGTCAACTGCCTCCGGCGTGGAATAAGCTCCGACACTCCGGCTCGTCAACAACCGTCGCGCTACTCGACGCCGTCGCCGCCAAAATCTTCGTCAACACAACTTTCTCGCATCGACAACCTCGAAGCAGTAACTTTGCACCGATCACCGTGCGAGACAAACCGCGTACTCCAAGACTCGCACCGATTCCCCTACAGCGAGAACACTGCAAGCAAAGCGGGGCTTGGGAATACCTGCAGCACAAACCTTGTATCACTTGCGCCACGTCGGCATCGCTGCACGTCAAGTCGTACACGGACTGTCTCACAACGCTTGCTTTATACCCGAACCGCCCCATTCAAAGCCTCGCACTCAAGATGTTGTACCCAAGGTCTCGCAACGGATTCTCTGCACGGGATGCTCTGCAACGTCAACATTGCGGCCGAACTCTGATTGACAAATTCCCGCACGTATATTCCTTCTGGCAACCTCTCGCACTGTGAATGGTGCAGCGTAAAGCTTGTGGTACAAACTATTCACCCCCAACCCCGCATCGGGACACGTCAACGCATTCCGTCGTGTCAAAATCTCCGTAGCTCAAAGGACTCGATGTGGGTATAATTTACGACCGCGTATTTTACGTCCACGTGTCTAGTACTCTGTTTTATTTTACAATGTATTCATGGGTGTAGAAATAAAAGGAGCTCCTCCCAATAATAATCTTTCATCTTGGAGATGGGGATTGTGCTCTTGAGCCTGAAGCTCCGCAGCGACATGATCATTATGAAGAGAAATCATCTCGTCGAGGAAAAAGTTGTACCTGGGCAAGTTAAATAACAGTTTCGCCATACAAAAAAAGAGAGACTGACTTCAGTACGGGCATATCCTGAACAACATTTTGGAACTTTCCAAACCAGACGTTAGCTTGCTCAGCAGCCGATGAATTAAAAGCCCATTTTCCGGCACTGTCAATCAACTCCCGAAACCGCGCTGGATTACAATGCAGCTGACAGAACACGTCGCCCTCCGAGTGTTTACACTTGAAGTGGAAGACGTCTACTGGCAGCCCAACATCGTCAAAGTATGTATCTTCAGCTGCTCGTAGATGCTTCAAAAACGAGCAGTTGTTGTCGTAAAATATGTATGAGGGCATTGCGCCAGGGTATTGTGGCGGGAATGTAGCCTTGAGGAAACTCTTGCAAAAGACGTGAATCTATATGATAACGAGCAGAGGGAGAACCTTTACATTTACGCCTGATACTCCCTCCGATCCATAGAATGTGGCGCGCGAAATGATAACTCCACAGCAACGCACAAATAATTGCTCATTGTTGGTCCAGCTCCGAGTGAGTTTGCCTTTAACACGACCAGCTTTACTTGGTGATGATTCTGAGCTCGGGGTGGAGAAGTCGGTATTATATGATGAGTCGGGGCCGAGTTCAACATCAGAGGAGCCAGCCAATGGCACATCAGAAATAGAGGCGTTTTTGAGCCGACTGCGTAACTGGAACATGGCTGCATTTTTTTCTTCTGCATCCAGTTGGAACTTGCGATGACTTTCCATGGCACATGTCCGAAAACCGGGTTGTGCTTTCTCCGTGCAGCCCTGTATACAACAGCGTTTGAGCAAGTGTGAATGTGTACCACAGAAATAGTCTCGTTGTGTTGGAAGGGCTCCCTGGCACTCGTGAACACTGCAACAGAGATGGCGGACAGCTACTCCGTCATGCACACCAGCTGTCATGCGATCTGAAAGACTGAGATCAAGCTTGATTCACAAATTTGAATAAACGGAAATGCTTACACCAATTTCCGTCCACTCCCTGATAAATTTTCATACATCGATTACATGCGTGAGCCCACATTGGTTGCCCAGTACCAGCCATCCGATAGTTTCTCTCAGCAAGAGCTTGGTTGAAGCGGTGGTTTTGGTGACCGTGATGAGGTAGAGATAAAGTCTCTTGCCTGCTTTTCTTGTCCCGCAAAAGCGCGTAAAGAAAAAAGGAGTCGAGAACAAGATCACCTGTTAACTGGTCGCTGAGCCGGGAGGAGTTCGGGAGGTTTGAGCTGCCTAACGTGTCGTTATAAACACGAGCGATTCCCTGGCAAGTCCCACTGCACAGGTTGAAAAATTGTAAAGAAGAGAACAGAGATAATTCCTTACTGGGATCGGGCCATTTGACTGCTGAAATAGCGGCAAAGCTCAGGCTCAACAAATGTACTTTCCGTGACGTGGAGTAGACGGGGTATATCGGGGGAATAATATTCTCGTTGTGCGTTACTGTCTTGCGCATTGCGGACGAAATAATTACTGTAGTAGCGGGTGTGACAATCTCGAAGCTTCAATTAATTCCTACGCAAGGCCGATATCAATAGAAAACTTACAGCGACAGTACAGGGATTTAGAGTAAACTGGGAGGACTCCACGTCGAAGTGTGAATAGCCGTGCCTCAGTACAATATTCCTCCCGCATTAGTCGCGGTTGAGTAGTCTTGCAGAAAAGACAAGTAGAGAGGGGAGGGAGAAGGGGCTCTGCGCCTTGAACCAGTTTTATATTCTATAGCTTGAGTATCATAACAAGCACGCACCGATTTCATTTTCATGGGCATGCACTCTGAATGTGTCATCCAGTGTGCTCTGAGTCTCAGAGCTATCCTTCATTTGTTCAGCCAGGTCACCAAAGGCATGCCACATGAGCTGGATAATCTCATTGTCGAGGCTCAACATGGATGCCAGAAAATTGACAATGGATTCAGAAAGTATCAGAGGGCGTGCTTGACCTGCGGGTGTGATTTCCGGCCATACTCGCGAGGTAATCTCGAAGAATCGTTGAACGTGGATGTATTGGAGATTGTCTTTGAGTGATTCATGAGCAAGGAGACGCTGTAAGACTTGGTGGGCAGTGGTGGAAGTCATCGAGTGCGCCGATGTCGATCAGATATCACGATTGCACAGAATTGTTCACGGGACTCGATATATAGACGGTGGAGTACATAGAGAAGAAATACCGCGAGAAGATGCGTGCGAGAGAATAGATACATGAAGAGCACCGTGTAGAAAAGCTCGAAGATGAATCGCTGCACGCACAACCGTGTAGGTCAATGTCCCGTGGGAGTCTGATGGGAGTCCTGCGGGAGTCCCGCATCATTTGATCCCCATACCTTCAACCTTTTGGTGGAACCATCACGTCAAAGCAGCAGAGCCGCCGTGTTTGCCATCACTACATATCCCGACTCGCACCACAACTATCGCGTCAATGCACTCCCAACATACGACGACCTCGGTGCCCTCTACGACGGAACAACTCCTGTGTCCATGCTGTGGACCTATAGAATGGAGCCTGCACAGTACCCGAAGACTCGTTCGTATCAACCCTACTCAGCGTTCTTGATGCTTGGAAGAACTTGTACCCAACACATCATTGCTGGACACTTTGGAATTTCCTGCTTACACTTTCGACGACTCAGTCTATGCGGGCCAAGGGGCGTTAGACGTCTGGTATTCATTCTCCCAACCCGGCACCACTTACTTCAAGCAGGCACGAACACCATAGGTATTGCAGTGGCTGTTTACAAGAGACTGGGCACCACCACCGCTTTCTGTCGCCTGCCTACGTTGAAGCACGCGTGGGCTTAAATTGGTGCAAGGTGGGCTCCTCGTTATCTCGTCTCTGATGAATGCTATTTAACACACCTCAGACACCACTGTACGGCGTCATATTGTGCTCGACAAGTCACGACTATATGGAGGTTTTTGCAAGGGATCATCTGTGCATATTATAAAGGTCGCTACGTTATTTTGTCGGTACGTCGACTGTATATCCTTGCCAGCGTCTTTGGTAGTCCTTTGCGAACTGTCGTCTCCTATGCCCTCTTCACAGCAATGGCCGACATCATCCATTGTTCCGCATGCACCTATTCCCGCTCGCTCCAGCAAGTTTTTGTCGACGAAGAGATGGAGATCGCCGTCGACGAGCGGCTGTCTGTTGTCAGATAGGATGATGGGGGGAGTTCGTGGTTGAGGACTTTTCCCCCTGTTGTGCGCGTCGAGAATCCCTTCCCAGGCATTCGCAATGCGCTTTCTGTATTATCACACGCGTTTGCCGCGAAACTTCAGACGACTAAGTTCTTCTGTGGACATGTCGCCACTACACAACTATACTAAACGGGCGCAGGCGCGGGATCTTGTGCGCGAAGGGAATGTGGATGAGGGAAATGTGGATGTGAGAGCCAAAGGGAGTGGAGGTGGGGCGGGCAGAGGAAGGGCGTGGCAGGACGGCGACACTGAAGAAAGGAAGACGAGAAGGAAGCGTTTGGGCACAGGAGAATAGAGCCAATCTTGCCCCCCAGCTGGAGAAGACAAGGGCGTAGTTCCCTCGTACCAGATGTGATTACATTGAGGCCTGTCAAGGCTTGTGAGTACCGTCAGAGCACTCGATGTGCGACGAGACTAATCGTTCACTATTTCGCCCAGATTCCTTCAAGAGCAATAGATAATATTTGTCATAATGATAAACCGATGAAACCTCGCCACGATGTACAGCGTCTACATCTCCATAGCGTCGCCGATCTCCCATCCAGCCATCTCAACGTCCGAATCAGCGTCGACTCTCTTGAGATCCACTTTGATTCTCTTGCTACTCCGGAGTACCTCTTCCTCCGGCGCTTCGGATCCCTCCATCTTTGAGTGGAGCCGCTTGAAACCTTTACGTTTGTCCCGCAAAAATCCAAATGGCATCATGTTCACCGTTATCTTGGCCAGGTAGTCCATGTCAAGGGACGCCATTTCGTCGCTGATGTTGTTAAGAGTTTTCTCTCGACGGT
Source organism: Favolaschia claudopus (assembly GCA_037176885.1). Lineage (NCBI taxonomy): Eukaryota > Fungi > Basidiomycota > Agaricomycetes > Agaricales > Mycenaceae > Favolaschia > Favolaschia claudopus. The sequence goes on from JAWWNJ010000107.1 coordinate 216,512, forward strand.
TTCTGTCGATGGCGGCGTCGCCCGGGAAACTGGCCAGAACCCGCAACACAGTGTGCTGCCCTAGGCCTGCGTCCATAACTGGATCGGGTAGTCTTCGAAGCGCATCGAGTGCCTGTTTGTGCTTTGCCTATAATCCGAGATTCGTAAACGTGCTAAATAAAGCGGATATTGAAACACAGTACCTCATCTGCTTTGAAATATTGTTTTGGATCAGTGCTTTTCATCCCTTTCCTGAGCTTGTCTGACTTCAATTTTTGGGCGCCCTCGTGTTTGCATTGAATCGCCACACAAATTTTCTGACCGTTGTCGAGTCGCAGGCGGAAGAGAAGGTCTGGACCCATGAGTTGATCTGGGAAGCAAATGGGAGCGCGGCTTCCACCCTCCAACCAGTCCATCGTGTCTTGCGCGTCAATCTTCGATGATAGATGGTATCCTGGACGCGCATTCCAATCGACCTTTGCCTCCACCCAGTCGTCTGACGTGGCGTCGGGCCTCCAACACGAAACCAAGGTCGCCCTTTGAGAAGCCCAATCAGGGTGTATGTCAGATTTGAAGCTGAATATGTCCTTCAGGAAGCGGGTACCACTTTCGTCGCTGAATAGCCCTGAGATACAGTACGCAAGGTATCTCTCGAGCCCGTTGTATCCGTCCGTATCATGTTTGTTGATGCCTTCGACGAGGGAATCATGTATGGAGCGATGGAAGCTTGGCCTGCTCAACCATTGAGCTAGGGCAAGCATGACCAGAGGCTCGTCGATTCGAGCTGAGGACATGTTTTGAGGGGTTGTGTCCGGAAGAAAACGAGCAAATCCCCATTGTACGAACTCTTGGCTCCATTCGCTGACGTTAGGGTCTGCGTAGGGGGTTACCCAGTAATCCGTGCACATTCTCGCGATAAGTGCTAGGTGAGCCGGTTCTATGCAATGATGCTGAGGTTAGAAGGGGAAACTGAACGGAAAGGAACTTGACAGACTTGATTGCAATTTGCTAAATTCAAAAGTAATACGTTCCGATAGTTTTCGCCGTATCTTCTTTCGAAGAGCTGGGTCGTTGTCGACAAACTCAGGTGGACAGTCTGTGACAACCATGCCGACCTTTTCCCATTGGCTGCGCTCGGCTGCCGTCCACGAATCGAGTTCAGGTGGTAAGGTGAATTTGAAGATATATTCGTTGAGTGTTTCATGAGGATTCCTAAACCCCCTCGCAAGGAGTTCAGAAATGAAACCTGTGGTAAACCTAAATCTAAGAGCTGATCGTGAGCAGTTCCTCAATATATCTAACTGCGTGGACGCTAACCTGCCCTTCAACCAGTACTTGATTCGATCAATCAAGCATTCGTACTTGGGCTGGCCTTGCAATTCTGTGGGTATGAAGCGTCGTATAAATCGCTCTTGTATCGATTCCGAGTCCACGACTTGATCCCGCCCGCCAAATAAACCCGTGTCAGACGTTAGTTGATACGGCCTGACTTTGTTAACAGCCGAGACCATGGTTTCGACGAGGACCTCGGCATCGACGCCTGTCCCAGCTGCGACTATCACCACACGGTGCTTGACCCAAGCCTTCAGTAGTTCCCGAAGGACTGGGCGAGGCTCAGCAACCTTTTTGGTTGCGGACGTCTTTGGATTTTGGGCATCCTCATCAAGCTTAGCCTTGCCAGGCTTGGGCTCGGAGCTGGAGGATGCTGCCCGTGGTTCTGATCTGAATGCTGTCGTATGCTGCTGGGCAGCATGCTGTACCTCATCGACGACAAGGAATAGGAAGTCATTCGGCGGGTTGGTAGCTGCGACACAGCGGGTGATGTCGCCAAGCTTCTGACTGAGCGGGCCGGTAAGATGCCGGTGGGTCACAGTGTGTTTGGCGAATTTGTCGATCAAATGCTCTGTCAAGTCCCAAAAGACATCGACACTCGCTCCAAGGAGAGACGGCTGTATCTGTAGCTTGAGCCATCTTGTTTGATAAATACTGTCCATCTCCCGCCGGTCTCGAGGGATAGCATCAACGATCTCAAGAAATAAGGCAAAAATGGACAATCGGGCGAGCAGAAGGCACAAGGAGTGTGCTCGAGCAATATCTTGATTAGTCTTGAGGTGTCGAGCGAAGTTGATGTTCTCTTCATCGAGGTGTTGTACAAACCCTATGGCTTGAGGGACGGTTTCATCAATAACGTTCTGCAAGTCCCCAGATCCGTGCCGAAAATGGTCTTGTTTTGCGGTGAAATAAACCCCCCAATTGCGAGAAAGCCCTTCGATCATGAGCTTGCTCTTCCCTGACCCCGAAGTGTTTATAACGGACCTGAACATCGATTCAGCAAAGTTTCAATAGCCCACGAAGACAAAACCATTACTTGTGAACCAGCACACCCGGTTCGAAGACTGCATCGAGACGTGCGTCGAATTCCGGATCCCCGGAGTTGAACTGTCCCAATTCATGCAGAAGCATGTCTGATTTCATGTCTCTATCGCACGGAATCTTGAGATTGGCGTAAAACTCCGGGAACGCACCCGCCGGTTCTTGCGGTGCCCACAACGTGAAATCTTTTTCGCCGATCACCACACTTTTCATGCTTTCTCGCAACGGAGCGAGAAAGTCTGTGATCATCTCCTGAACTTCTTCAGCGCTGGGAGGAGAACTGACGGTCGGCGGGATAAACACGGATTCCTCTCTTCTCTCGGTAACTATCCCGCGTTTTGGACGCCAACGAGTCAATACAGCTCTAGCACTCAACCAACTATGAAACTCACGAAAGTCCATGACTGTTGCATACTGGGAGACCCGGCGACTTTCCCCCAACAGTATTATGAATCCTCCAGAAGGAAGTCCTCCTTGACGATGCATTCCCAGTTCTTGCACCTAAGGCACCTACGTTTTGGTGCCGTAAAGGGCCTTTGAGGGGGGTAAAAGTGTCAAGTTAATCCCCCCTAAGAGGGGTCGCCTCCGCGGTGTCTTAGCTAATCCGGCCGTCTATATCGGGCCAGCAAACGCGTGACCTACGTGGGGGAGCCTCCGCCCACTGCTCGCACCTCTGCCCTGACCCGCCTCGGCGGTCCTCCCCCGTGGCTCTGTGGTGCTTATGTCTTCTGGTTCACTCCTCATCGCTGTTGAGTAGCCATCTGCTGTCTCGAGGCTCACTGGATGCTCGGTGGTGCCTACTCCAACGACTCGAACCAGTTAATAGTACGTTGATTTAGTCTCTGTGTGCTTGTAGTGACTCTGAAATATCAAATAAACCTTCAATGAGCTGCTATCCATCGCCCGTGCGAGCTCCAACACGGTCTCTCAAACTCGCGGAGGCTCTGCTCGGACCTCCGCCGCAACTTTTGCACCTTCGCCGACCTGGCATACCTCGAATTTTCCCCAATCCCTTGGTGTAGTTCATGTCTACTGTCTTCTATGGTTGCTTCCACCACTGTTTGGTAGCCTCTGTAAGCCATCTACATCATCCTCTTTCTTTCCAGTACTAATATTTATTTGGAAGCTTCAGTGTCTGTGGTACCTGTTTTCCATCCATCCGTCACATCCAGTATACACTGATACCCAGATTCCATCTATATCTTTGAAGTGTCTTCAACATCGCGACTGATTGAATCAATTTATATGGGTGTATGATTTGGCGGAGGCTTCGAAGTTCGGCGGAGGCTTCGGCGAAGGTCCCCGAGTCATCCTTTGCAACAATCCCTGCCTCGAGCATGCCCGTATGTAATTCCATATATGCTCAACTGTAGCCTTGACTGCTTTACAGCACGTCGGTATCAATCTGTCAATACATAAGATGTGACTCGGCGGAGGCTCCGTCAGTGCTGACGGAGCCTCCACCAAGAATGTATTTTCAATTTAGCTGTACTGTAGTTCGTTGCGAGGCCTTCCTATGATATATTTTGAACTTGTCCTCTCATTTTTCACCTGAGCAACAAACCCCAGTCCCGGAAATCCCTACATTTGACGGTAATTCCGCGTAGTACAGCTCCATCTTGGAATTTACAACGAGAGGGGGAGTCTTTGTTATAAATTTCGGGTTGATCTGAATGCTTTCGAACAATTGAAATTGTTGAATGAGGATTCTGGCTGTTGGTCTACCTCAGCTGGTTGAATTCTCAAGAAAATTCAACATCAGAGGACAGGACGGTTTTAAAACTAGGGAGAGCAATGCTGAAGCAACAAAGTTGCTCTGAGTGTGTTCAGGAAGGTATTAACCACAATCTACCACCATTAACTCAATGGAACGAGATTTAATGCGAGATATAATTTATGTTGGTGCGGAAGTTGAGAAAGCTAATGGGAACTTACTTGTCTTTTAGGTTGTTTCGTGCACCGATTTTTAGCAAGCATGTAAAATTGCGAATTAAATTCAGACGCTTTGGGCAAGATACCTAAACAATTTCCGAAGAAAAAATGACCCATCTTGAGAAACCGTTGTTGTAACGGATAGTTGAATGCAAGTCCCAACCCCCGTTCAACCGGGGGTTGTACTATATCTTTTCTCTTTTCTTAGTACTCACCGATTCTTCAATATGTGGATTACGAATTACGATTACGTGTATGCATGTAGTAAAGACCGGACCTTCGGTCCGGAATAGATATCTTTCCTACCTTTCACGTCCATCGCCTCAGCGCTCTCCAAGCCCTCTTAACGGCTGGATAGCTCGGAGGCTACTTAGTGGGGTATAGGTAAGTCTAACCTTTCACATATTCTTGAGATACTTGAGTCACAACGAGAGGAAGTCCTCTCGTTGCGAAGACACGAGCCTAAGGAGGTCCTAAGGCTTCGTTATTCTTGACTTTACTGATACACCATTCGGACTACTCTGAGTTCGTCAGCGATCCCTCGGAATTCCCCCAACTATAAATATTTGTAGGTTACCTTGAATCGACGTGTCCTACAAAGGTGGACACATTGGGAAGTCTTGAAATCCTGGCCGACTCAAAGTCTTCAAAATCCTCTTCTTCGAGCAAACCTTCATTCAGGCGAGATCGTCCTCCCCATCTACCCTCTCGGGGAGTCCCGCTTGTATCTGGCCTAGCTCCGCCCCTCGTTCAAACCTCTGTGGCCTTTGGTACTCGAGTCCCTCCGGTCCCTTCATCTCGTTCGCCGTTCGACACGCCCCGTCCGCAAGGCGAATCAGAAACTGCTGCATTGTCCTTCCCCAAGGAAAACGGTTACCGACTCTATAGCGGTTAGCGAGGACTTCGAGTCAAGGTCCTCGAGGCGGCCTGTTCGGGTTAGCACTCCACGTTTATCTAGGCGAGTGTCAGCGCCGGCTGTCTTGTCACCTATCCCCGAGCGCGCTTCAGTCTCCAGCGAGCTGCAATCTTTGATAGAGATGGATCAACCTAGCCAGGGGGAATTAGCGCCGCTGGAGCCTAGAGACGAAGACGATTCAATCCCTCGCTTCGAACAATTGCGGGCGGAATTTTACAAAGATGACGAGCAAGGCTTAGAAGATGAAGAGGAATCCATTCATCAAGCTCTCTCCCTACTGTCGAGAAAAATGACGTTGTCAGACCAAGAGATAACCGAGGACGGACGGGAGACCAGCGCGCCGAGTTATAGACTCCGTTCCTATTTTTTAGATCGAGTCGATCAAGTAGCTCAGCATCTGCAATGGTATTTGGCGGAAGCAGCCAGTTTGAATCCATCTCGTTCGCGTCATTTCCGAGTGGATCCGGGAAGCGCTTTACTTCCTTCTTTGGCTGCGTCCAGCGACCCGCAACAGGTCCGAGTGGCTTGGGATTTACTGAGAGCTCGCTTTGAGTTGGGAATGAAATTTTTTGACAAGTACATCACCGAAGCAAAGAACGGGATGGAAGCTCTGAATTCCCCTGTCTCGACCCGAGCCAGCCTTTTAGATGAATTCGACCAACTCTCTACAAAGGAATTGAAAATCCGCCATATGATCACGTATTACCCACATCACAAGGACGACTTGCCTACAGCTCGCGAACGACTGGGATCTTGGGTGCAACCTTGGGAGGGGTTATATGCGAGACGGGCTTCGAGTGCTTCACCTACTCGGGGAGCTGCCATTACAGGAGAAGGAGAATCCTTCGACATTCCTTCCGATACGACGAAGGTTACGGTAAGACCGAACGTCCCTCGAGGCTCATTTCCCGGGTCTGTGGGAACTGCGGAATTCATGCAAGATCGCTCTATCTTCAGTCCAGTTCATTCGGTGGATTCTACATTGGATTTAACTCACCACAAACCTGAGCCTAGCCCGCTTAAACCTCCTTCCTTTATGACAGAGCCGGAAGGCAACACCACCACTCTGGCACCGCAAGCCTCCAAGTACAAGTCTTCATCGTCATTTCTTAATCGCTGGGCAGAACAGTCAACTGTCTACGACGTCCCTCGTGCTCCAGTAGAACCTAGTGTCCTCAAGAATCTTGCCGCAGGGCCTGTAGGTTCTCAGGGTGAGCATTTCAAGGCAGTCTTTGGATCGGTAGAAAAAGTGGGAAGTCTTAATCCACCGGTGACGGTGCAAACCGCCTTTACGTCGACTATGATGGCGCCCCCTGCGAGTTCCAGTAATTGGAGATCTCGTGGGGATGCTACGACTGTTGTCAATAAGCCTCCGTCTCCTCCAGTAGCGAGCACGTCGCGACTCTCTCCGCCTCTAGCCAACACTTCCCGTCTTTCTCCTATGCTGCCGAGTCTATCGAGACACTCGCCTCCGAGGTTTAACATTCCTCTTCGCTCTTCGTCAGGGGCGGAACCTCGAGCGGGTGCGCGGTCCCCGTCTGTTTACGTGGCTCCTCACTCGCGAAGGATGTCGTCAAGCCCAGGAGTTCGCACTAGCACTCCTCGACCTCAACCGAGAAATGTATCTCCGTCTGCAATACCTTTGCCCACTTCTGGATCATCACGAACGGCGTCCTCTAACTCCCCTCAAGCTCCCGCGGCACCAAACATTACCTCTCAACCGCCAGCTTCTACTAGTCGCCTTCCCACCAATATTCCTCCAAACCAATCGGCTCATATCCCTCTTTCCTCTCAGCCAACCAGCCAACCTTCCAACGCGGGACCGTCTAGCGCTGGAAATAAGGGAAAAGGTAGTGGGTTTGGCGGGTTTGGAGGCGGACATGGAAGTGGCGGCGGTGGATTTGGTGGACCAGGAGGAAGTGGATGGGGAGGAGGCGGATCTGGACCGCCTGGACCTCCAGGTCCTCCAGGATTCGGACCGCCAGGACCACAGGGACCGCCTGGGATTGGACCGCCAGGACCGCCTGGTCCTCCAGGACCCCCAGGGCCACCCGGAGGTAATGGTGCTCCAGGAGGTCAAGGACCACAAGGAGGACCAGGTCCGCCAGGACCTCCTGGTCCTCCAGGACCACCAGGTCCCCCGGGAGGAGGAGGCGATCCGCCCGATCCTAATCGACCGCCTGCTCCCTACGGAACAGCGATCCCTACCATAGATGTGAAATTGAAACAAGCGGACTTGCCTACCTGGGATGGAGACCACGATACGGCCGTCAAATATTTCTGGGATATCTCCCAGAAAGCGGCGTTGCAAGGTGATCTGCCGCAAGCGTTAGGTTATTGGCTAGGCAGCAGATTAGTCGAAGGATCGACCGTCCAGCTTTGGTACTCAACTCTGCCAGAAACACATCAAGCGCACATGCGTTCGCATTGGATCCGCTACGTCCAAGGCATTAAAGACTGGTTTTTGGGAAGCACCTGGCAACGAAAGATGAATCGTCATTATGAGCTACAAAGATTTCGTCAAAAGGGATATGAAAACGAATCCCCTACTATGTTCGTGGGGAGGCGTATCATGTACACTCGGATTCTGGTCCATGCTGACGATGGAGGTCCTGGAGAAGTATACCATGTGATGGAAAAGGCCCCCGTCTCCTGGGGACCGATTCTCATAGTTGAGAACATTCGATCTACGATGCAGCTGTGGTCCAAGGCCACCGAACATGAGCAAGCTCTAGTACAAGCTTGGAAAGCTGAAGCTTCTCGGATAGTGACTGTCGACAATCTGATTCCAGCGTTAAAAGCTTTAGGGGTACCCTTGGATCGTAACCGGATGCCTACCAAGCAAGTGAATCTTACTTCTATGGATGACGATATCCAGGTCGAAAGAGGAGAGGTGGCACCCGAATTGGAAGATGATAAGGACGAGTTTTCGGACTTGAAGGAATTCCCTGAAGACGAGATTATGAAACAAGTCTACCAAATCCTCAAAGACAAGCAAAGGTCCCAGGCTCCCCGAACGTACCCTTTTCCAAAGAATGATCATGTAGTGACCAAGCTGGGGAAGCTGCCCCCTAGTCCATGCCGTTTATGTGGAAGTGCGAAACACTGGAATAGAGAATGTCCCAACTACGTTCTTTACGACGCAGGAGTGAAGAAGAGTGGCAACCTCACCGAATTCCGACAAAATAGTGAGGAGGAGACCATGTATAATAACGCCTTTTCGGTCTTGCTGAACCAAACGCTCGCTTCTTCGGCGATCGACTTTTCTCGTTTTAAGTCGGCATCTTCCTCAGAAACTCTGAGGGAGAGTAAGACCACCGGTCAATCGGACTCCGAGTCTCTTGATCCTAGCTCGGCCCCGGATACGACTCTCAAGAATTTAGGATCTAAAACGAAAAAGAAAGTCAGCATAGAAGAAATCGAGGATGAAAGCGAACTGGATAATCCTGTGAACGAATCTCCGCGAAACCCAAGGGCCATCATCGAAGACGTCAGGCTGAGTGAAGACGACGAAGATCCGCTATATAGGGAGATAGAAAAAGAAGCTCAGCAAGCTGAAAAGAGCGACTCGTGGGCGGAGCAGTTCTGGAGGAATGAAGGCCGGATTTTTGACCACGGCGACGAGGCGATGTTGGAAGATCTTGACTACGAGGAAGCGGAAGAATTAGTTCAAGATGATCTTCCTAGAGAAGCCTTTGCTTTTACCCCTGTAACGACGGGGCCCGGGTATCGGAATTTGGATCGTGTCAAGCTGTTCAAGAAGCGACACTCTCCTGGAGGCACTTCGGCTTTGGGCACTTCAGTCCTCTCAGTCAAAGGTTGGGTCGGCGATTTAGATATGCCGCCTGTCGATGTAAGGATCGATTCGTGCGCAGACATTACCTTGATTTCCAAAGAATACTATGAATCCTTAAGCAACCGGCCTCCCTTGAAAAAGGGAGTAACGATGCGTCTGGTACAGTTAACGCAAGAATCTGAAGGAATTCAAGGATATATCAGCGTACCCATCTTCATGCAGACCGAGGACGGGAGAATCTTGGAGTCAGAAGCTGAGGCGTATGTCGTGCCCGGGATGAGTGTTCCTATTCTTCTGGGGGAACTTGAAGACTACGCCATAGCATACGAAATGGCTGTCACACGGGAAGTTGAGAGAGGGAATCGATTGCACTTCAATAATTGGAGCTACTCTGTGAGGGCGGAGCCCGTCTCTCGTCTGAAGAGCTACAGCAAGATTCTTCTCAGCAGTCATATCTTGAACCCTCGGACGAAAGCCAAGACTCACCGCAACAAACTGGTCCGACGCCGTAAGAAGGAGCGCTGTCAAGGGAAAAATTTGTTTCCCTTAGGTTCTTTGGAATGGGCGTGTATTCGAAAGATTAACCTAAGTGTTCAAAATTGGCTCTACTAAAATCCTTAACAGGAAAATCGGTAATTCGAAGGCTGTGCTGGTTCGGTGGTTCTGCAGAAAGACTAATTACTCGTATGAACGGATTGGGTTCACACGGATCAGAGTTGCTTCTGTGTTAACAATAACAAGGTAGCAACAATAATAAGTCTTCACGGCAGACAGTTCTTGTTCTGGTTCGAGGCTGTACTGAGTTAAAGCTCTTGGTAAACAGGAACAAACTCTGGGTTTGCTATAGCTGCTTCTTGGTTCAATTCAGGAAGATGTTCGACTACGTTTCTTAAGAAGACTAAGAACCGCAATAGATTCACAAGTATTACAAAGAAATCAATAATTGCTACCCTTTTGTAAGTGGGGAAAAACTTGCCCTTGGTGAGGGCGGTCGGTCCTTATATACTACGGGGGTGAGTCAGGATGAGTCATGTGAATAATGACTCATCCGTCTGAGTCATAGTGAGTCATGTAAGTAAAGAGGAGAGTTCGATTCTGCCAGGTGGCTGTTTTAGTTTTGCCACATTTATTACACTTTCGGTGACTGAGGCGAAGTGAATGCGACTCGCACTTTATGGCAAACAGTTTTCTCTTGTGACATCTGCGGCGGACGGAAAAATCTTAACTGTCCCCAGTTACACAGTGCGAGGAAATCAGCATTCAATTCGTCGTCATCAAACAGTCATATGTACAGTGGTCGTCAGGCTACATGAGAGTGAAGTGTTTCAAGAAAGGAGCGAGTAGCGGGAAATACATTAAGCAAGTGGACGAGTGGACTGAAGGTTGTTAGCGTGAATGCTCCATGCGATCAGCTGCCCCAACTTTTGGACGGTTTTACGGGCTTTGATACCAAATGTGGTGGGGGGAGAAGGTATTAGCCGGCATCTTTAACCAAGTCTCCTGAAGGGTTTCGTCTTGCCGTATCAGCACGTAGACCCACTCTTTTGGTCCGTCTTTGCTGATGAAGCGCATCTCATGGAAGCGTGCAATGAAAGAGGTCAGCTCCCACTTCCCTTCCAGCATCCCAAAACACTCGATCTCCGTGCCAATCCGCAAGGGTACTACATGCGCCTCCCCAATCCTATGAGCCGGGGCGGGGCCGTCTTCATCTTTGTAGACGTAGTATGGGGCTGGAATTTCGCAGGCTGCACCGTGGAGCCCATAGGCGTGAAGGTAATGTTCGTACTGGTCCCTCCATTGACGCTGAGTTTTGACATGCCAGACGATGTTGGTCGAGTCATATGGAGTCGTACTGGCGTAGACATAAGTGTACGGGCCCTGGGTATGGATATACTCGACCGGCGTGGCCATGGGGGTGCGGAGCTGGGGTTCTGAGCGGTTCCATCGGGCGCGCAAGGTGGCCAGGAGGCTTTTTGGGCTGGCGTTAGCGGCGTCAGCTGCCTCGACAGCCTCCTCGGCAGCAGGGGACTCGCTGCGACTGGGCGGAGGTGTGGTATGAAACACGATGGATGAGGAGTGTGATGTGGAGACGCAAGTGGCCATGGACTGGTTTTCAGTGCAGGTAGCCATGGACTGGGTTTCTGCGATGATGGCTGCTAGGGCAGACTGCGAGATCCGACTGTGGTGCGATGGACGAGTGCTCTGCCATGACTCCACAGGGTAGTTGAGGGAACCTAAATGGGCGTGAACGCGAGCAATGTTGCGCACATACTGGAGGAAAGGAGCGGAAAGAGGTAGAATATTTTAATGTCCGATATGACAACGATGATAATGATTGATGACTCACTTCGCTGCTTACGGAGCGTCGCATTAGGAGTGGGGACTGGGTACGAGCGTATTCTTTCTCCAATAAAGCAGGGGCTGTCGATGCTTCAGAAAGTAGGGCGTTCATAGTGGGGGGGGGAAACGGGTTGCTACTCGTTGGCGATTTGCGCCCGTTCCCTTTTATACGCGAGAACTGACAGTGGGAGTTAATGTTGCGCGTCCGAAAGCCTCCCTGCAATTTCCTTTGTTTCCTGTTCACTTAGTCTTCGTCGGAGTCAATGTGATCGTCATCATCTTCTAAATCATCTTCTTCGTCTTCCATTTCATTCTCTCTCATAAACCAGTGATTCCGGGTTATATATGGAAGCAGCCTAAAAGCCGCTGTCGGATTGTTGCGGAAAACACTTCCGTCCAATTCCTTCAATATATATGCTCCTCCTCGATTCTTCCGTTCGACTTGATACGGGCCTAGGTACTTGTCGTCTGTTTTGCGTGTACTGCTCATCTCCGTTTCAATGGCCACATTTCGCACGAGCACTAACTCACCTTTCTTGTACTCATGTTTCTGAAGTTTCTTCATAAAGCGCCTTTCGAACTGTTGCTTAGACCGGAATCGAGCCCTGCGCAATGTTTCTGACGCTCGGCGGATATCCCGATCATGCTTGGATAGCTGCCGAATTCGTAGAGTCAGCAATTCTGTGGTACTCATTCCAGGACGAAAGCCGTCTACTAAGAAAGTCGCTTCCGTGAGATCGAAGGCTAGAACGGGATCGTTCCCATGAAGTAGCTGGTACGGAGAAAACCCGGTTACGTGGCTTACCGAGACACGGTCTGCCAGTAAGGCCACGGGAAGCTTTTTCGGCCATAAATCGATTTTTCCCCCGCAGGCCTTTACTAGGGCTTCTCGAAGAGTGTAGTGCCCTTGCTCCACCAACCCGTTCGCATGCTTGTTGTAGGGTGAGATCTTGACATGTGGAATGTCCATTCGACTCATTAATTCCTTGAAAGCGGCTTTAACCTCGGGACCGTTATCTGTTACGACTTTTCGGGGGCATCCATACCGACAGTAGATGTACTCCCAGAAGAAGTCTGCCAGATCTTCAGCCTTCTTGGTCTTCAGGGCTTGCGCCTCGCAGGTTCCGGACAAGTCGTCTCGTGCGGCGACAATCATTTTAAAACCTGTTTTGGTCTGGGGCATCATCATGATGTCAACATGAATGGTTTGGAATAAGGCCACCGGGGTGGAGATGGTAATGGGAATTTCAAGCTTCTTGGTACTGCGTACCTGGCACCGATGGCAAGAGGCTACGTGATGTTCAATATCGTTGTACAATTTTGGCCAGTAGAAACGTATCTTCAGCATTTCCCAGGCCGCTTGAATTCCTCGGTGTCCTAGCTCATCATGAGTTTGTATCAGTATTTTCATTCGCTTCTTTGGCTCGAGGATCACCTTAAGGAGTGGGCCTTTCTTATTGCGTTTAAACATCTCTCCTTCTTGTATCAAGAAACGCGTGGCTTGTTGGATAAAGCGAGCGTGCTTTTGGGGTTTATCGAATATTGGGGCTTCTAAGGTGGTCAAAAACTTGTAAACGTCTCGGAGGAATCTTTCCTGTTGGGTTCGAGTTAAAAGCACCATGTAGCACGCGTAAAGAGCGATATCATCTAACCAATCATCGTCGTCATCTTCTGCGGTTTCACCTTCTGCTAAATCCCGTCTAGAAAGCGCGTCAGGCCCTTGGAATCTGGTGGCGGGGACGTGGACCAAGGCAAAATGGAACATCAAAATTCCCTGAATCCATCTATTCACGGCGGCGTCAGGTTGCAAGTCCGGGTTGTTAAGCAAACCTTGGATGTATTTGGCGTCAACCTCAACCTGCAAGTTTTTGACACCGATGATGTATAGCCGCCAATGTCGCAGCGCACGGTACAGCCCAAATAACTCCAGCTTAGGTTGGGAATATCTGGACTCCCTTTCACTCATCGGGAATGAGCCATATCGCGCCGGGCATCTCTGCCCTAGTTCATCTATTTGTGCCAAAATGGTCCCAGTGGCTTTATTGCTGGAATCCACCGAGAGAATAACTAGCCGATCGCTGGCGTAGTCAATAGGTTTCAGAGCTGGGGCTGAGGCTATGAGTTTCTTTACCTTCGCAAAAGCTTCAATTCGTCGCTTGTCCCAAATGAACGCAACGTTCTTCCTATAAAGCTCCGTAAGCGGTCGAATCGCCAGCGAATAGTTAAGAATCCAAACCCTTACTGTCCCACATAGCCCTAGGAAACGCCGCACATCTTGCGGAACTCGAAGGGGCGGCCAGTCTAGGATAGCTGATACCTTCTTTCGGTCCGGTGTTCTTCCCTCTGGGGAGCACATCTGACCGACTATCATCACTTCCCTGCGCCCGCATTGCACCTTCAAGCCGGATACGGTGGCGCCGGCGCATTGCAATTTGTGGAGTATTCGATGAACGTCCTGTGCATGTTCCCACACATAACGTCGTACTTTGGGGTTTTCTGCTAGCATTTCGGGCTTTCCGTTTTGATCTGGATAAGTGGTGGCAGGCCCTTTAATGGGCAGGTCGTCGATAAAGATATTAGCTTTGTGTGGAATTTCGTCTCGAAGAATGAATACCATACATTTTTGAAATTCCGCCGGTGAATTGGTGTAGCCGGTGGGCATTGAAGTTATTCGCAGTAATCCTAGTGGAGTCATGAAGGCCGTCATGTCCCGGCTCTCTGGTTCCATTCTTCGAGCGTCAAATCCCCAATACAAATCGAAGACCGAGTAGCACTGCCGTCCCGCAAAGCCTTCCACAAAATCGTCCACGATGGGTAGCATCCCGGCGTCCCGTATGGTGACTTTATTCAGTGGCTGAAGGTCGTGCACAATACGAAGCTTACCGTTTTTCTTCAAGACACAGAACCATCGGGATCGGTATGAAGATTGGCACATCTCGTAGACCCCTGCCTCGATTTTCAACTTCAAGACCTCTATTACCTTGTCTAGTAGACCTGGCGGTATGGGAATGTTTTTATATTCCCAAGGCGTATGCGGAACAGTTGCCATCTTGTAGGGCGAAAAATATTCGTCCCTAAACGTCCCTCGCTCGATGTCTTCAAAAGCAATGGCCTGTTGGTTCAGCTCCAACACTCGAATGAATATTTTCGCTTCTTCTTCTGACAGAAACTGATCTTGATTAATTTCCATTAGTTTTAGTCGTTCATGGTTCAGCCGTTGGGTTGGTTGAAAGTCGGGCGGGTGTGGCGTGAGTTCCGGCAAGGATTTCAGAGGATCTTCAGGGATGGTTCGTCTTACCGCATATTCCGGTGAGAAGGTGGTAGAAACCGGCCGTACCTTCCTGTCTACCCGCTTGTACATGGTGTACGTCGCGGTTCCCGTTCCATCATTATAGGTCACAGGAATCGGCTCAAAAACGTCGTCATTCTCGTCTATTCTCACGCTCTGAAAGTCAACATCTTCTATACAGCTGCCTTGCCGTTGGTAGATTGTAAAAGACTGGAATTCATGGTCCTGTTCATCTTTGAGTTGGACGGGGTAAATAACAAATTCATCATCTGATTCTAAGTTGTCCCAGTCTTGTTGTAACTGTACGAGCGAGCAGGGTGTCGTGATTGACAAAGCTGTTGGTGTAGTGAAAGACTGGTCTTCGTTGAACAAGCTAAAGCAACATGGAGTTGACTCGTTGCCGGTTGCAGGAGACTCAGATCGCGCGGAAGGTAAGGCCAGTATTCTTGTTTTTGTACACGTACGACGAACAAGTAACTGATTATACAACCCAGCGTTCTGGGATAAGTACAACTCACGATTGAGTTCTCGCGTCCGTGGTGGAATCTCTCGTAACAGCGGAATCAATGCTAATGGTACACCCTTATCCGCAGGCGATAAGGGACGGCGCGGCAGTGCAGTCAGCGGTCGGTCCAGTCGTTTCGTATCATTCTGAAAGGGTTCGTAAGGTGGTGCGGCGGACGAAATGATTAGAGGCGCACTGCTCGTTGATTCACAAAATCTGGTCGCCCATGACGACGGCCATGGGTAGCTCGGGCGTAGGCGGGTACTGAAGCTGGTACTCTGATCCGCTGAACGATCCGCAGGTGTTATGATCCTTCGCGAGCTGGCCGGCAGACTCGCTGGAGGTGCCCGAAGAGGGGTAGACGTCAGCTCGGAAGCTTTCGACTGCGGCGCGGGATTCTTCGTCGCTGAAATCAAAGTTCTTGTGATACATGGCGGTCTTGAAATCCAGCTCTTCGAGGAGGTGTCGATAGTCCCAAGAGTGCTTAGGGTAATGGACCTCCAGGTACGCGTCGTTAAAGTACTGACAGACCGAATATTCCTTGCGAAACTGGATTGCCAAGAGCTCTGCGAGGCGGATGGCGAGCTCGTCCCTGTTGTTGTCGCGCAGAATTTGCCAGAGCGTTTGTAGTTTGGCGGTGGTTGTGTCGTTAAGGAGGGGGTGATGGATGAGTCGCGTCGGGAACGCAGTCTGATCGACGTGAAATGGAGAGCCATTCGGATATCGAAATCGCTGGCTTACCTCTCGCAGTCCATAACGATGTCCGACCATGTCTTCAATCCTCCACCCTGCCTCCATAAGCGCCAAACGAATGCCCGCCGCGTATCGAATTAGGCGTTGCTCGTGAATGCTTCCCGCTTTAATGGCTTCGGATTTAAGCACCTTTCGCCGTAAGGAATCACCGTGAAACTTACGTCTCTTCTTCTTTCGACTGCCTGTCTGTTCGAACTCGGGTCCTTCCGTGTCCGGGGCTTTGCGCTTTCGGTTGGCAATGAGCCGCCCGCTCTCCAGCCAGGTGACCCAAGCAGGCTGCTCCAGCTCCGCCTCTTCTTCGCTGGCGCTATCATCGGAAGGCTCGGGCGCGGTGGTAGGCGCAGCGTTTCCGAGGTTTGGGGCGCCCGCCGCGTTGTCGAGGTTTGGGTCGATTGCTGATATGGTGGGCGCGCCGCGGGCTGCGAAGTACCTGTCCCCCGACATCGCCTCCAAATCGGCCAACTCATTCAGCCCATCGTAGAATACATTCAAGGCAGCGCGTAAGGGCTCGGCCGCGAAATCGTCTTCAAAGGTCATATGTTCTTGCTGGTGCTGGCGGCTTCGTTCAGTCCATTCGAAAAGCCCTTCGTACACCGCCTGGTACTTATCGTCGAACAGCTCCGAGTTATTGGTGAAACGGAACTCGTTGAAGTTGGAGATTCCGCTGGAGGCTGATCGAGAATCCCAGTCGGCATAGTAGCTGCTGCCAGAGGAGGCGGTAGAAGGCGGATCCCAAGCGTGCTCGGAGAACTGGGCTTCCCAGTCGGACGGAAGTGGGGGGTAAGGGTTGAAGTCCGAAGAGTGCGCGTTCTCCTCGGACGATGTAGTCTCGCCTGCGTCGTCGTTAGTGGGCGAGCTTGACCACGAGCTTCGGGTGATCACCGTACCTCGCGTCGGGAATATCGGCACGCCGAGGTTTGCCGCGTGGCTCTCCACTGGATTTAAGAGGTGCGCGAGGTTTCCTGCTCCCATGGGCGGAAGCGCCGGCAACGTGTGCGAGAGGTCGTGAGCGTTAGAAAACTCGTCGTAGCCCTCGGGCGGAACTATGTCTTGAGTCGCATCGTTGGGGGAAAACTCTTCACTGAAGGTGATAGGCTGGGGGTCAGGAGCGGCCGGCGAGGAGGCTGCTGCGTACGGACGCGAGGTGAACTGGAACGCGTACACCGGTTGTTGGGGGGGAAAGAACGGGAAGGGCGTGGGAGGCCTCTCATTCGTTTGTACCTCTTTGTCTTGCCCTCCGCCCTCATCAGTTCCCAGGGTCGTACATTCCTCCATAAGTCTCCTAGCTTCAGCCGCCACCTCTACTAGCGCCTCCCAAGACGACGACGACGACGACGCGTCCTGGGCATGGCCTGCATCTATGAGCTGATCAATCTCCATTTCCATTCTCGTAAACTCCAACTCACCGCCTGTGAACGCTCTGGAAAAAGCTTGGGTTAATTCTTGTACTCCATGACCATCTGGCGATCGTAGGCCAACGGCCGGGCAGTCCAAGTCTACGATGTGTTCGGTCTCGCCGCACGCTCCGCAAGTACCCTTGGGCGAACCTTCGCTGCTCGACACACTTTCCAGCGCCGGCATGTCGCCAAATAGGTCCTCGTAAGTGTCCGGAGGTGAGGGTAAGTCGTAGCCTTCAAGACGGGTGACCTCCGCGGCGCGTTCGCGAATTTGTCGCTCGAGGGCAGTGATGTTTCCCTGTAGTTCTTCGGGAGAGTATTCGAGGGTGATTTCACGCAGTCCTTCCAATAACTGGTCAGGCGTCATCACATTATACGTCGTACTCATGAGTTCCTCAGAGGTAATATGGGCCTCCGCGTCCAATTGCGAACGAAGGCGCTGGTGGGCGGCCACGAGCGGGGGCGGGAAGCGGGTGGCGTTGTCCGGGAAATTCATAGGTGGGGCCGTCTCTCCCAACACGTCGAACGTCTTCATAACCTGGCTCAGGCGCTCGTTGGAGGGGTAGGGTGCCTCGAATCTCCACGGCGTATCGGGAGTGCTGGGGGAGGGAATGGTGAAGATGAAACTGTGGCCCGCTATCGCGACGGGGCGACGGAGAACGGGGTCGGAGAAGAGTTGGTAGGAGTTGATCGCGCTGCTCCGGTACACAACCTGCCCGTCGGAAAGGACGATGGCGCCGTGAAATTCTGACTGAGGGGCGGCGAGAAAGGTCGGTTCCACGACGAGCTGGCGTTTCTCGTAGTAGTTGTGCCAGACGTGTTGCAAGCCGTCGCCGAGGGTAGCGATCGGTCCCATCGGATTCAGTGGGGTAGTGGGTAGGTCGGTTATGGATGCGCCACTGCGCGCCATGTACTGGACGTCCTCGTAGGGTCCGGGCAGGACCTTGGCGGGGGCGGCGCTCATAACGTCGAAGTCGAGAGGGATAACAAGATGACAGTGCGGGCAAAGTTGAGTTGGAGAGTCGAGCTCTGAGGTTTGTCGCTGAGTCGGGTCCCTCTTATATGTACGCTTACCTTGCTCCTTCCCACAGTCCTCGCGATCTCGCAACATATCGCCGTCTTCCTCTATGGGTGCCAATTTCTCGGAGACCTCACGGCGCACTGACAACACCTCCGCTCCGTCGACGTCCATACTTACTGACTCATTTAGATTCGATTCCTGTACCGGAGTACGATTTTCCACAATAGTAATCTTCTTTTTGCATTTATCTGGTTCTGCGTCAGATAAGATTGTGTCTGGATCTTCGTCTGTCAGGTGAATCTTCTTAATTTCTTTTCTTTTCTTCCTTGTTATGTTCTTTTCCTTTTTGGGAATTGCTGTCGAGGTCGCCGTGTCTCGGAATATAGTCAGCGTCTGATAGTCTTGACTGGGGGTATGGAAAACCTTTCCCAATGGTTCGCTAGAGGGTATGGCTAGAAGCTCAAACCGCGGTCGCCGGGTTGTGTGGTCTTTGAAAATAAGGTAAGTCCCTTCATCTCGCTCGTCAATACTTACTAGGTTTCCGCGCTGCCACGGGCGTCCAAGCAGCAGGGTAAAGGGTGCTCGCTGCGCAACCCAGAGGTCTGTGACCGTGGCAGCATCTCCACAGGTGAATTCCACATCTTTAATCCATCCTTGTAATTGTCCTTTTCCTCCGTTCGCATCGTTCATATTAGTGACCTGACTCATGTCTACAGGCTTCCGAATAATTGTGGCCGCTACATCCTGTCGTACCACATCTAGTTGGGAACCCGTATCTATGATAGCGTTGATGTCGCGTCCTTCCGCAGTCTTCAGGTCGATCTGAATTAGTATTCCATCCGAACGCGGCCACCCTATATTGTCTACTGCGAACCCTCCGCGAGTGCCCCCCAGCAGAACTGCCTTGACATTCTTGACCTTGATTAGATCCTGAAATTCCGTACGCAATTCTTTTGCTGTGACCATTATTTCCCGCAATGACATCTTGATTTCTGTGTCGAGAATGCGTTCCATAACTTGTTTAGGATCCACCGTCCCGGCGAGTTCCGACTGACGTCCAGCTGATTTCGGAATCTGTTCATTTTTAGCTGGGTGCTCGTCCGCCTTATGGGGTGTCTTCTTGTTCGAATGTTGGACGTCTCGCATGTCAACGTCGGATTCGTCGACTATTCTTACCTTGCGTGCGTCCACCGGGCGTGTTCCGTGCTCGAAAGCCGGCCGCTTGGCAGCTTTGTCGGCTACCTTCTCCCGGGGGCTTGCTGGCGCTCCGCGAGTTCGGTCTTTTGCGGGATCAGCTGCGGTAGGCTCGGCTGGAACGGCTCCGGGTTCAGGTGCCGGCTTTGCCGTTGGCTTGAGATTGACTGGAGTGGATGCTTGTAGGTCCCTAACTTCTCCAGGCTTCATTTTTGGTCGCCGGGGTGGGTACACGCCGTCAAACGTTTCGTGTCGGGCTTTTCGAGTGCTCGGCTCCGTCCTTTCTGCAGGCAACACATAAGGGTCGGCCACTCGGCGAGGCATTGTTAAGAAAATCTCGGGCTCACCTTCGCTTTCAGAGCTTGAGCTGCCACCTTGTTCACTTCCCGAACTTGACTGGTTGCTCGTAACTTCTTCAATATGAGCGTGCTGTCGTGCGTGGTAAAAACTCTGCACCGCGTTCCACCTGTTGGGGGTCAAGTCCACATAACCCAGCATCACACGCGGAGCTGTCTCACTAGCCATTCGCTCTGCAGCTTTGACAAGTGATTCCCCAGCCAGACGTCTGATCCTATTCCCGCTTGCCATTACTAACCGCCCCGTTGCTTCGTCATGCTTAGCTATTCCTCGCGCCAACAAACTCGTTACTTGTCTGCACTCTGAAATCCTGTGTCCCGGCTCATTGCATCCAAAGCAGGATGGATTTTGTTGTCCCTCGTTGGCTGCGTTAGGGGATCCCAAGGGTATGTTATTTGGATAGGTGGCGGGGTTGGAGGTTTTTGGTTCTGGTCGGCTAAAGGTGCGACTTGGCGGTCTCTTAATCGGACTTGGTTTGTCGACTGGAGGTCTTACGCACTTCTCTGCTATTCCTTTGTGGTCCATGACCATCACCTTGTAATAAATGGGTGCGTAATCCGGGTCCTCTAGATTCATTTTGCTTAGCTTGGTGATTAGCTTCGCAATTTCGTCCTCGTTTCCCGCATACTTCTGTGTCTCAGGTTCTGTGGTGGGCTTTTTGGTGCGTTTCTTCTTCTTAGATTCTTTCTTTTTCTTCTCTCTCCGATTCTTCCTCTTCCTCTTATACTCTTCGTAGTCTGACTCACTGTCGTCGCTCCCCGAGTCGCTATCGGAGTCTTCCCCCGACCAATCGTCTTGCTCTTCACCTAAATCGGCTGCTCTTACCATTAGTGACTCGTACTTGTCCCTTCGGAAGTGCCACTCTGCGGCCTGGTCAATTTCTCGGACCGTATATTGGGCTTTGTGCGATCTGTATGGATTTAATTGGAGGATCCGGCTTTCTAGCACTTGTCTTAGCGGCTTGTTGACTCCTATCCAAAAATACGCGTTGTAATCTTCCCTGCTCAAGTGCTTTTTGCTTAACGGGCCTCCAGCAATCTTGTTAAACTTGCGGTGGTATTCTCGCCATTGGGTTAAGTTGTCACAAGTTCGCGTGCGGTGCTTGGCAGCATAGTGTTCTACGTCTGCCGGCTTGTATTTTTGTAAGACTCGTTCGGCGTCGAAAACCCGTAGGATCTCCTGCTTCAGTTGCTCCCACTGCTTCTGGGCGTATCCATTCAAGGTTCGTATGACATTCTGCACGTCAACAGTGCAATATTTCATGATCATTCGGCATTTCTCTTTGTCGATACTAACGCGGTACTTTCGTAGGAGTCGTTCGTAGTGGTCCAGGAAGGTCTGTACTTCTGTGTACTTCCCTGAAAAGGTCTTCGGAGCTTTCTTGTCACCTTTGACTGGCATTTCCGACGAGCGGCTAGGCCTGCTGCCAAACGCAAAAGCTGGGGCAGGCTGGGGCGCAGCCGGTTCGGGAGTGGAAGTAAGGGACGACAAGGATGTGCTGGATGAAGAGGGAGAGGAGTCTCCTCCAATGTCAGTGTTTGCAAAACGTGCTGTGGGTGGGGCTCGCCCTTTACCTTTATGTTCTCGTCTCGTGGTTCGTGAAGGCCCCGCCTCAGGTTGGGTGTGAGTGGACCAGTTTCCGCTACTCCATGATCCTGTTGGAAATCTAAAATCTGATTGCTCTCCTGGCACAGCGTACGCGGGTGGGGTATTGTCGGCGGGCATTGATCCTGGTTGATGATGATTCATTTCGTATGTCGTATGTTCAATTCTGCTGATAGCTGACTGCGTGTAGTAGAGCTCAATTTCCCCCTGCGGTGGTCACCAATTATGTCAAGGGAAAAATTTGTTTCCCTTAGGTTCTTTGGAATGGGCGTGTATTCGAAAGATTAACCTAAGTGTTCAAAATTGGCTCTACTAAAATCCTTAACAGGAAAATCGGTAATTCGAAGGCTGTGCTGGTTCGGTGGTTCTGCAGAAAGACTAATTACTCGTATGAACGGATTGGGTTCACACGGATCAGAGTTGCTTCTGTGTTAACAATAACAAGGTAGCAACAATAATAAGTCTTCACGGCAGACAGTTCTTGTTCTGGTTCGAGGCTGTACTGAGTTAAAGCTCTTGGTAAACAGGAACAAACTCTGGGTTTGCTATAGCTGCTTCTTGGTTCAATTCAGGAAGATGTTCGACTACGTTTCTTAAGAAGACTAAGAACCGCAATAGATTCACAAGTATTACAAAGAAATCAATAATTGCTACCCTTTTGTAAGTGGGGAAAAACTTGCCCTTGGTGAGGGCGGTCGGTCCTTATATACTACGGGGGTGAGTCAGGATGAGTCATGTGAATAATGACTCATCCGTCTGAGTCATAGTGAGTCATGTAAGTAAAGAGGAGAGTTCGATTCTGCCAGGTGGCTGTTTTAGTTTTGCCACATTTATTACACTTTCGGTGACTGAGGCGAAGTGAATGCGACTCGCACTTTATGGCAAACAGTTTTCTCTTGTGACAGCGCAAGCACCAGACGGAACGATACGTTCTTCGAGCATCGCAGGACTACCGAATTGGACCGCAAGAGTGTCGATCCATCAAAGTGGAAGGGTACTTCGACGAGGATAAGGAATGGCTTGTAGAAAAAGGGCTGTTGGATAACGGAAACGGTGCTTACTTTGCCGTTCCCAATGTCTTGATATCTTCCATGAATCCCTTCATTCCCATCAGCAACACATCTAGTCAGCCTCGAATGATCCGCAAAGGGGAAGCTGTGGGCCGCATAATTGATCCTACTTCGTTCTTCGACAAACCAACGAGCCCTGAAAGCTGGGATCAATATCGCAAAGCAGCCGATGTGATGTCTTCCCTCATCAAAGCTAATCTCTCCTCTTCGGAACTCGCATCCTCAAAAGCTCAGGCTCGTCAAGAATGTTCACATCTGACGACCAAGGGTTATGAGGAGGATGACTGCCCTTATTGCCGCCCGGGGAGACATAAGAAACCGGAGGGAAACGAAAGTTTTGAGAAGACTGCGCATCATACCGAAGCGGCAAACGATGAAGAGGAAGATGAGAGTGAGCAGTACGGACCTAAAACTGCTGCTATGCCGGACCCCGAGGTGTACGACTCTGCGAAAATTCGAGAACTTATAGATGTGGGTTCGCTCCCGGAACATTTGAAAGACGAAGCGTGGTCCATGCTGGGAAGAAGGGTCAAAGCATTTGGATTTGACGGAAGACTAGGTCATCATCCTACAAAGGTACATATTAGGACGGTGGATGGCCAAGTTCCCATATCTGTTCCCATGTATAGCAGTTCGCCAGCAAAAAAGGCTGTGATAGATGAGCAAATCGACAAATGGTTTGAGCAAGGTGTAATCGAACCTTCCATCAGCCCGTGGAGCGCTCCAGTTGTTATCGCGTACCGTAACGGCAAACCCAGGTTTTGCGTGGATTACCGAAAGCTTAATGCTGTAACTATCCCTGACGAATTTCCTATTCCGCGGCAAAGCGAGATTCTCTCTTCGCTGTCGGGCGCGCAGGTGCTTTCGTCGCTGGATGCTTTGTCGGGATTTACACAGCTGGAGTTTCATGAAGAGGATGTGGAGAAGACGGCGTTTCGAACTCACCGAGGACTGTGGCAGTTTCGAAGAATGCCATTTGGCCTCCGGAATGGACCGTCGATATTCCAGCGAGTCATGCAAGGAATTCTCGCTCCTTACCTGTGGATCTTCTGCCTGGTATACATTGATGACATTGTCATATATTCCAAATCTTACGAGGAACACATCTCGCACCTAGATCAAGTCTTGCTGGCAATAGAGAACGCAGGTTTGACTCTTTCACCAAGCAAATGTCATCTGTTCTATGACTCAATCCTGCTGCTGGGGCACAAGGTGTCTAGGTTGGGTCTATCAACGCACGAAGAGAAAGTGCGAGCGATTCTAGAGTTAACCAGGCCTACCAAGGTGTCAGAGCTACAAACGTTTCTGGGAATGACGGTTTACTTCTCCATGTTCATCCCCTTCTACGCCGATATATGTGGCCCGTTATTCCAGCTCCTTCGGAAAGGGTGCCCGTGGAAGTGGGGACGAGAGGAGGAATACGCTTACCGATCAGCCAAGGAGTCCTTGCGTCGAGCTCCCCTTCTCGGGCATCCCATTGAAGGCTTGCCCTACCGCCTGTATACGGATGCATCAGATCAAGCTGCCGGTTGCGCTCTACAGCAAATTCAGCCCATACAGATCAAAGACTTACGGGGTACTAAGGCGTACGCAAGGCTCAAAAAGGCCTACGAGGCGGGGTTGCCTCCTCCTAAGCTAACAGTCACGATCGGTTCAAAGATTGACGACGCACCCAAAACGGACCAATGGGCCGAGTCTTTTGAGGAGTCAGTGGTACACATAGAGCGAGTGATCGCTTACTACTCCCGGAGATTCAAAGGCCCAGAAACCCGGTACTCTACCACGGAAAGGGAAGCTTTGGCCGCTAAGGAAGGGCTAGTCCGATTTCAACCTTTCATTGAAGGAGAGAAAGTGATGTTAGTAACCGATCATTCAGCTTTGCAGTGGGCGCGCACCTATGAAAACTCGAACAGGCGCTTAGCCGCTTGGGGGGCCGTATTTTCAGCATATGCTCCCGGCCTAGAGATAGTACACCGAGCAGGGCGTGTGCATTCAAATGTCGATCCCTTGTCCAGACTGCCCAGAGGCCCGCCGGTTCATACGTCCCCTGTGAAGGATTCCCAGCAAACGATTGTCACCGACTCCACTTTGGCCGAAGCTCAAGAAAGATTGTTGGACGAACAGCCGGCTAGAAGAGCCACTTTTGTAGCTTGGAGTCTAGAGGACGCTCTGGAAGGCGAGGTTTCGGTGTGGGCTACTACGAGAGCGCAAGCTGCGAAGGACAAGGAGAAGCCAGAAGAGAGAGACCAACTCGTATCAGATATCACCGATGCTCCGGGAATTGAGAAGGCCGGTGATCCGGAACAATCTTCACCTCAGCCCTCTGACCTAAACAACGACGATAACGAAAGCACCAGCGACTTGGATGAACTTCAAGCCTCAGAGGACTACTGGAAGGCTCTTAATCCCTCACCCAATATCCATGTAGAAATGGAGGAAGCTTACCGAAAACGATTCGTGGCTAATTATCTGGGGGATGTCAACTTCGGACGCATTTGGATCAGTCCCGAAAGTTCGGAGGGAATGTGGAAGCCGGGCAATCGCTACTTCAAGAATGAAAAGGGTCTTTTATTCTTCAGAGATGCCGACTTTCAAGCACGTCTCTGTGTACCTAAGGCGGAAAGACAGTCGCTGCTCGAGGAGTTACACGAAAGTCCCTACGAATCCGCTCACGCTGGAGCTGAGAAGCTGTGGAAAAGACTCACCCCTAGATTCTACTGGCCGCGCATGAAAGTGGACGTGATAATTTTCTGCTTTACCTGCGACATATGCCAGAAGATCAAACTCAGAAATTTCGGGCGATACGGCTTTCTCACTCCCAATCCCATTCCCACCAGACCTTACGAGTCAATTTCAATGGATTTCATCGTGGATTTACCTTGGTCCGAAGGATACAACGCTCTACTGGTTATAGTTTGCCGACTCACCAAGCACGCTTCCTTCATACCCACCAATACTGGTCTGAAGGCAGAGGGTTTCGCGTTACTTTTCGTACAATATGTCGCCAGTCGTTTTGGACTTCCTATCAGTATAGTTTGCGATCGAGACCCTCGCTGGGCGTCCGATTTCTGGAAAGCTGTGTCCAAATTCCTCAAGACCAGGATGTCTCTATCCTCTTCTCATCACCCTCAGCACGACGGACAAACGGAAATTCTGAACAAGTATATCGAGACCATGCTGAGAGCCTACACAGCTGGCCAGAAGAATACCTGGGCTATATGGATACGTCTCTTGGAATTCGCCTACAATACAACCGTTCATGCTTCTACTGGCGAAAGCCCTTGTCTATTACTCTACGGGTTTCAGCCTCTCACCCCAATCGACTTCTTATCAGGGACGTCCTCTTCGAAACCTCCGTCTTACTCAACCGCTGCGGGGAAATCTGCTAGGTTCCTGACTGAGATGCAGATGCATCGAGACAGCGCTCGGCTGGCCATAGCCAAGGCACAACATGAACAGGCTAAGCAATGCAACCGAGGCCGACGAGAGACTCCTGAGCTCAAGAAAGGTGACAGAGTACTGATCAACCCGCACACTCTTGAATGGGTGGAATCCACGGGTGCCGGAGCCAAGCTATCGGCTAGATGGATAGGACCTTTCGAGGTGATCCAGAAGCTCAATCCCAACGTCTACCGCTTGCGAATGAGCAGCAAGTATCCGGGATTGCCCATTTTCAATATCCAACATTTCAAAAAATATCAGGAGACTCCCGCCGAATTCGCAGAAAGAACCAAGTTGCCTGAAGAAAGACTACACAAAACGGCGGCTCCCGAGTACGTGGTGGAGAAGATAGTGGGACATCGTCCAGACAAGAAGAAAGGTGGTTATCAGTACCTGATCCGATGGGAAGGCCAAGGGCCGCAACACGACTCTTGGGAGCCCAAATCCTTCCTCAAGAATGCTCCCCGCCTGCTGGACGAATATCACCGGACGCTCAAGACATAGCGTGCCTTGCTTACCGCTTCGATGCATTCAAATTTCCTGCCAGTTCCATCGAAACGAGGCTTCATTTATCAAGACAATGGCCTCATGGCCAATACGATTGAACAGGTGCTAGCTGTCAGAAGAAGCGGTCACATCATTTCACCTCCCTTATCATTCTCATCGCTCTATCTCTCTCTCTCTCTCTCTCTCTCTCTCACTCATCTCTCTATTTTTCTTTTCTTTTTATCTCTCTCTCGTCTCTCTGGGATTCCTATACTCGTCCTCGCACTCTTCACCAAATCTACTCCCGCTCGTAAACTGTTCTCTCCGTCAGGAAGTCCTTTCGGAGAAATAAGTCAGAGCTCTCGCGCGTTGGGAGGTCCCGGCGCATAGCGAGTATGGAGGTCATGTTCTTAGGACGTGATTACTCGCGCCCCCCTCTCTCTACGATGGCGGTGGACCCATACGACAGCAACTCTCTTACTTGGTACGGCTTGTGGGGCGACTGTCAACACGATATCGTTTCAAGAGCCGCCGACCTCCTCGACGATACTGCTCACCTCGAGAAGGAAGCTACTTACGACGACTTGGGCCGTTTCACTCGTCTGGATCCCGGGTTTAAACCTGACTGGTATCGCGACAGCAAACCCTTCGCGGGTTGGATTCCCATCAGCGCGGCAGAAGGAAAAGAATTGGAATGGTTCTTGGATTTTGAGTCTCCGGTGCTGCTCACGACTCGTGAAGGCCAATGGGAGTTCGACGAGGAGGCTCTGGAGATCATGGCCTGCGACTTGGCTAGAATCCGTCAGGTAGTAGAAGCGTTGAAGAATCATTCTAAATATGACGAAGCTACCGCGTGTCCTGAGGAATTCAACGTAGACTTGTTGTACCGCGCCTTCGACACTCCTAGGGAAGCTCAAGTCATCGCAGCTCAAGCTAAACGTGCTGTGGGTGAATATTGCGGGCAAATCAACTGGTGGATGTCGTCGATCTCCGACTGGGACAAGGGAATACCTATAGACCTTGTTCTCTGTGCTCAGAAATTGAGGCTCGCGGGACGCAAGAAACGAGGGTTTCTCGTCTCTCTTCATAGGGACTGGCAAGCTCTGAATTTCGGGCTCCTCATCGAAAATAAGATGCCCTTGTATTACATCTGGGGGCTATTCGACTCAACGGACCCTCGCTTCGGAAGGCTCAATCCTCGCCTCATCGACGCCTACAACTTCTCTTGCGAACGAATCGAAGCGCAAACTGTCAGTCTCGAGTCTATGCACCAGATGAAAGAAGAGTATAGAGCGTGCTTGGACTTCGACAAGTTTCTTGACAAAGTACGCGACCCGCATCACAGAAAGATTCTTCCAGTGCCATTGCAGACAACTGTCTCCGGGAACTTAGAGTACTGGGTTAAGGACGCCGTGGGTTGGCGGCGCAGGAAGCTCGCGCCAGACGAAGATTTCCTTCTCATGGACCGTTTATTTCACCACGTCGTAGTGGAAGACAGGGAAACAAGTACTACTCTCGTGATCTTCCATCGGTTTCATAAAAAACCTCGCAATCTCACTCTTGCTCCGCACGACCAATTCATGGACGAGGACATTCCGGAACCCGACGACTCTGAAATCCGTGAGCGCTTCAAAGGCAAATGCGCCCCAAAAATGGGACAAACCTTCGACCCCATGACTGGCGTGGAGCGCTCAAAGCCTATCGACATCAAGGACTCTGTTGCAGTACAGACCATCGAACGAGGCCAGTTCCTCCTGCCTCCGTCAGGTGAAGTTCAGGGAAGGAGTTTGCTATCGCGGGTAACCGGGGAGATGAATCCTTATCCAGATCTGATGCGCATCGGACGAACGATGGGACCTAGGCAATGGGGCACATCTTCAGAGCACAGCTCGGAGAGGCGAGAAGGAGACAGCCGAAGACCCATGGCTTTTGAGGGCGGATGGGCCGCTGCAATGGCCAGATCAGATCACGCTGGCAATTATAGATCACATCGCCCTAGTCGCCGGCAGCAACACCCTGGATCAGAGACCAGCAACTCCGAGTATGAAGAAACAAGGACTCACATATCCATATCTTCTCGGGATCGCAGCCCCCTTAACGCGAGGCGCAGGTCTGCTTCTCCTCCACCTCGACGTCGCGCTCCAGATGAACGCCACCAGAATCCTACCGTGGGCAATCGGCAGCTAATGCAAGTGCAAGGTCGACTGGCGCACAGAGCTGACTTCTTGGACAACTTACGGGAATGGTGCGATCCGCTCACGCACAACGCGGTCCTGTGGAAGATTCCGTCGCAATACATCTGGAACATGGATTTTCTTCGCGACACATACCTGATCGTCTCCGAAGCTGCTGAAATGAGACTACGAATGATCGCTCTGCGCACCCCGAACGTGCGCTACTTGAGGCACGTATTGGAGCTCGGAATAGAAAGGGGAATCCCCTTCCATTTGGCTTTGCGGAGCTCAGTTTGCGAGAGCTATCGTCCGAGAGCCCCCATCCTTCATCGAGCGACAACCAAAGCGCAACTCGAAGACTCCTCGCGGCGCCTAGAAGCGGCGGGTAACCCCGCGCAGACCTACAATCGCTGGCTGAAATTACTGGGTGATATTGCGAGTCTAGAAAACGCCCGAGCGATCATTGCTCGAGGAGGCGTAGTGAGTTGGATAGCGAGAAACTATGGGTTCCTCGGTCTAGTAGGCAAACTGATGGAGGGCCCGTCCGTGCATGTCACTATCTTCAACGGGGGTGGTAACGACTCCGCCGACGAAGATTCAATGAGGCTGAAATGGGACGAGCTTAGCGAAAATGACTATCAATGCTTATACGGATACGTACCAGGAAGCACTCGCGAGAAAGACTCTTGGATTTACCCTCCTGATGAGCTGCTAGAGGAATTGAGCAAGCACTATTATCGTGAGTGGAATCCGGTCGTCGACGACTTGATGCGACGGGTGCGAAAAGAATGGGACGACAAGGGAGGCAAGCTCAGGACTCGGAAAGGCTGGCAAGAATTTTTCCATGGAACCAATCACGGAAAATGGGCACCCAAGGTGGAGGTGAACGAGCGCTGGATCGAAGAAGCTAAGGAGCGTTTCGGGAGAGCTTTCCGTGGCAGCTGGAACAAGAAACCGGTGTGGGAAATATTGCTGCCGGAGACGTTTCGCGAGGAATTTTGAAGAACGAGCGAGCACTGGGGGGCTTTGTAACGGATAGTTGAATGCAAGTCCCAACCCCCGTTCAACCGGGGGTTGTACTATATCTTTTCTCTTTTCTTAGTACTCACCGATTCTTCAATATGTGGATTACGAATTACGATTACGTGTATGCATGTAGTAAAGACCGGACCTTCGGTCCGGAATAGATATCTTTCCTACCTTTCACGTCCATCGCCTCAGCGCTCTCCAAGCCCTCTTAACGGCTGGATAGCTCGGAGGCTACTTAGTGGGGTATAGGTAAGTCTAACCTTTCACATATTCTTGAGATACTTGAGTCACAACGAGAGGAAGTCCTCTCGTTGCGAAGACACGAGCCTAAGGAGGTCCTAAGGCTTCGTTATTCTTGACTTTACTGATACACCATTCGGACTACTCTGAGTTCGTCAGCGATCCCTCGGAATTCCCCCAACTATAAATATTTGTAGGTTACCTTGAATCGACGTGTCCTACAGTTGTCCTACAAAAAAATAATCGCCAGAGTCGAGATTTATACTCAATCCCATTGGAGATTTATACTCGATCCCATTGGTGGATCAACTGTCGTAACCCGAGGGCCGAAGCACTCACTAATTATGTACGAATTTCCGACAGCGTCGGCGCGGTGGCGTAGCGGAGGTTGTGCGCGGAGATCTTGGCGGAGGTTGGCGGAGGTCTTGCGGAGGTCAGGAAGGAGGGTGAGTCGGAGGTGAGTACAGTTCCGGAAACCTTGGCTCAAATGAATTATTCCGCCATTTTGGTCAGTGGATACAACATTTGGCGGAGGTCTCTAGCAGAAGGTCCCTAGAAGCGCCATTTCCACCCCCCTCGTTAAATCTATGATGAAAAGCGATGAAGCTTCAGCCATTCAAAGGGAAGATATAAACACATACCTACTTGCAGGCAAATAGCCTGGATGATACCCATTATAGGTCGGCGAAGGTATTATAGAGACCTCCGCCAAAGTGTCGGAGACCTACGCCAGACAATAGGAAGGTGTTGGATAGGGAGAGCATATGGAGTATAAATGAAGGGAACAACAAAGATATTGCATACCATTGGAACCAAGCAGCCAACAGCAGAACGATCAGGGAAGCGTCGCTGAGTGAGGCGGGAAGGAAGAGAGGTGGTGCAAATGTGCATTTGCAGGCAAGCTGGGGTCTCCTGAGGACTGAACAGTGCGAGGGGGGAGTCTGAGAGATAGAGTTGGAGTGTCTGAGAACATTTTGAAGATGTTCAAAGCCCCCGAAGGTGGCAAAGGGTCGCGCGGAGGTGTCCGTGTAGGTACAGAATTTCGATCAAATTGGGTTGCATTACACATCTCTGCATAAGGAGCAAAAGAGAGAAGATGAGTCGATATTAGAAAGATACTGTGGATCAAAGCAGGTCAATTTAGGCCATGATCGAAGGCTGGCGGAGGTGACGGCGAAGGTCAAATTTCGATGGCGAAGGTCGAATTTCGAGCAAACAGCAGCTATGTAGACTGTGCTATTGGAGGCAGCTGGTGGTGAAGATGCATTATGTAGGTACCGCTTGATGGAGGATTGTAGCCACAGTGCAGGATGACTGACCAGCGTCGAGGCGGAGGCTACGTCGAAATGTTAACGAAGGGCACGAGGCGTGATCCAAGCATGATGAGATAAGAAAAAGATTAGATTTGGAGTAGATTAGATGTCATAGATTACAGCTAGTCACGGCAAACACCGTCAGTGCTTGAGCCCCAGAAACCTCGGAATATTATGTCAGCCTCCCGCGGAGGTGACCCCTCTTAGGGGGGATTAACTTGACACTTTTACCCCCCTCAAAGGCCCTTTACGGCACTGAAACGTAGTTGCCTTAGGTGAGTTCTTGAACCAACCCATCATATCCATCGTGTTCTGTAATGCTGCTTCCGCGTATGGCCAGAGTCCATGCACCACAGCGTCATAAAATTTCTGGGATTCAACATTGTCAAACTTTGTGGCGATATCTTCTACTTTCGTCGAGATGTCGGGATCGAAGTCAGACCAGACAATGGTCAGGAGGCGAGCAGTGTCGGCTTCACTGGGTAGGTCCATGCGTTCAGTCGGTTTAAGCTGGAGCGTCCAACATGGAAACCCGCATATTTATATACTTCTGGATGCATAGAGACAATAGAGATACCGAAAGTGCCTTGTTCTTTGCTGCTCATGGCGACATCTGTCAAGTTTCCGTGCCGAGCTATCAGCCGCAAGCTCCGGAAGTTACTTCCTCTTACTTCGGACCCAGAATCCTCCTTTGACGGAATAATTGATCAAGACTTTGTCGACACGATTTTACATGATTTTGTCGAACAGACCACGCTGCGCACTGCTACTCGTAGCAGTTGGCAGCCGAATCCTTCGATGCCTCGGTCAAGGTAGCGATAACTTGGAGCAGGAAGGCTGAGGCTGTGCCGTGTGGGTCCCAGTGTTATCAAAATTCGATCAAGTACTTGACAGCTCGGCTTCGCGGCCCATGATGCGTTCTTCCAGGTTCTTCCATACAACCTCCTCTCGGAACCGTGTTGCCTAAGAGGGAAGAAGGGCCAGCGACAATAAGGAGGGTATCTCCAAGCGACGCACATAGCAATTAAGAATACAACAAAGTCCTCATGCTTGTGGTATTGTTGTGTCGCGCATCTAGCTGTCTCGACTTCGAACGCGAAAATTTGCGGGAATCTGTATTCGATTCGAACAAATCACCTACAAGGAACAAGGAGCACATGCAATGTAGCATGCAACGATCACATACTCGAAGCACATACGGTGATGCAATAGCAATGATCTCAGATTACTTACATGATCTAGCATCCAGGCAGGGCAGTCGGCTCAACAGATGCCCCGGCTGCAAAATTGCGTCAGAGCGGTGGAGCGCCCACTCCTAGAGCATATGTAAGTAAAGGCAGTCTTTCGTTCTTGTATGCCACTATTTCAAGTTGTCCGGATCTGATAGTAGCTTTCGGTAATGTCGTGTACCTTGAGATTCATCCGCCCTGAACCTGAGAATTTGCTGAAGCCATCGCTACCCTATCCTGCACAATTTGACGCTTTACGGGCTCGCGCTCGAAGGTCTCCGCTGTGTTTTTGAGTCTGAGATCCCTGAGTACTGGGAATGATATTCTTTCACATTTATCTGCTTCTCTGGATACTTGTTGAGTAGAGCTTATAGGTATCGTTCTTCGGATTCATTAGTCTCTGGGTACAAGTTGGATTGCATTCATTTGAGTGTGGATTTATGTAGTAGGTATACGTAGTGACGTAGTCTAGAGCTGTTTGAATTCTCGCAGCCCTGGTAATTATAGCCCTGAGTAAGTCTAGCTCTCTTTCCATTAATCGATTCCGGCATAGTGAAGTGAACGGAGTGAGTGAATTCTGATCCAGAATTTCCCGTTTTGGATCGAGGCGTTGAGTATCGGAGATCGGCACTAGTGATCCGTTAGTGGATCAATCATTTTTGCCTGTGACTAAGTGACACCTGTGACGTGCATTCTGACCTGACCAGTCGCCACTGGATTTACCGTACTGCTCAAGATGTCTCTTCGTGCTGCGTCAAAGTTAGACAGAGGACTCACAATGCTTCTCAAGTTCTCCGATCTCGAAAATGTACAACAGGCCGCCCGTGCTCTGGCAATAATTGTCGCCATGTATATGGATGAGCCTGGTCCTCCGCTGGATCCCCGGTATAAAGTCACAGCAGAATGCCTTGAGCTGCTTAAACGAAAACCCGATTTGCATGTGGACATGAAACGAGCACACGCCGGCAAATCCTACGACATTATCAGGGATTCAGGTGTTTAGCTATGGCTTTGAATCGTTTTTACTACACCATGAGTAATAGCGTTTCTTAGTTTTCATTCGACGGCCGGACGCCATCTTCCCCCGAAGTGCCGAAAGCTATCTGGATGAATTGAAGGTTTTGGTCAAAGATTTTGCAACCACCACCAACCCAATCACGCTGTGGAAGTCCGAACTAACAGGCACAGACCCGATGATAGACACTCATCTAGAGTCGCTCGGCCTGTTAAGTCAAGATATGCGACCCTTGATGATCCTTCAAGATTTGGGTAGCTTCATTCATGACCCCATTCTATCCTCGCGCGTTGACAATTTGTTTGTGCGCGGGAAGAACACGTATGTTGCGAATTGTCAACGCGCTTCTTAGATTCTGACTCCTCAACAGTGTCTTAGTCAACACCTCTGGTTCAGGGAAGAGCCACCTGACGTTCGAGGGCCTATGTCACAACTGGGGTCTCTATTTCACTGTAACGAGTCCTTGGGTGCGAGATCTAGGATCTCAGGATATCACCACCGTCATTGAGACCCTCACATCAACCTTGGAAGAGGTCACTCTCCCTATTCACTCTCCACGACAACTCGAAAAAAATCACACCATCGCGGAGCGGTGCATCTCGCGTGCCCTTCTTGCTCGTCTGCTCGTTTTCCGCATCTTTTTAGAAACCGCGAAGGAATCTGGATTAACGGAGGATCATAAAAAAAGATGGCTGATGCTTCAGCTCTCCCCTTTCTTGGGAACTGGTTCCGATGTCTTCCAGATGTTGGCAATGGAGCTGGGTGATTTCAGCCCTGCACATGAAATAGCGAGCACATTGATCGACATCCGAGAGATGCTCGAGTTGGGGGATAGCTTTCATTTGTTTCTTGCTCTAGATGAAGGACAGGCGATGGCCACAAAACTCGACACGGCTTTCGATACCGAACCGGGCAAGTACCCTCTCTTACGCAAGATTATCGACTCATGGGAGCAGCATTTTCCCGATTCGTCAATGTCCTGCGTCATTGCTGGCACTAACGTCCCCAAGCGAATCTTTGAAGCCCCCGAATACGCCGATCGAATACGGTGGACATCGGATACAGGCTCGTTCGACGATCCTGTGCTTCATGAACGGTATCTACGTCGCTTATTGCCTCCAACTCTCCTGGGGACAGAATCTGGCACAGCATTTCCTCGGCGGGCATGGGCGTGGACTCGAGGCAGGTCTGAAATAATGACTCTCTCCATGTGGAAAGCTACTTTAATGTTATACAGGCATCGCTACGCCGCATCCTTGATGATGCAGATGCTTATGAGGTATTTTCAACGACCACATAGCGTACTAAATAGCTATATCGAAAAAACGGCCCATTTCCGCCCCACCGACGGCAAGAAGTGGATTGATATCGAAAAGCGCCAGAATTGCGTGAAGCCTCGGAATGTTGGCTCCTTGAATTATCAAACACACTCGTACTCTTCCTTGGAATACATTGACGGTACGTCACAAGGTTCTCTGTTTTAGCCAACCTCTGACTTGAGTCTAGTTCGATTTTCTCTTCGCGATGTTGTATACCATTACGCCGCGACGAACCAACTGGTACCTCTTTTCACGCACGGCATGATTGAGATCGTGTCTTCCAATTTCGGGCGGTTTGTGGATGGAGGAATGAGGGATATCGTGTTCGACGAGCCCATTGCCCTTGTCGGCGCTACGGTTTGGATGACCGAGATGCCAGCTGAAGAGTCGAGGGAACGTGGCATGCCCTTCGCCGACTATCTACTATGCGTCCAACAAAGCCCACCATCCTCGTCAAAAGCTTTCGCCGCATGTCTCGCTTTCTATTTCTCTCGTGCTTTCGCCTCCAATCCGACGCTCTCTGATATCTTCACCCTTGCTGACCCCGTTCCGGCGTGGGCCAAGCAGTCCGCAGAACTCGTCGAGCTGCATGGTCGACCAGGCGAATTACGCTACTCTGTTGCTTCGGGTGACAGTCCTACCGGTGTTCTCGCCACCAGTGCTTGGAATTTGAACTGACACCGGAAAGTGTGACGTGACGAGTGACCATCATCACACTTTCCGTGTCGGCTTTAGTCGGCGTTCCTCCCACCACATGTCCTGTAGTGTATCGAACACCTGCAACCGGATAGCACCGCGCAGCGGGCCTCGCGGCGAGCGCCGGCACCACGCAGTGGGCCTCCGCGGCGAGCGGCTGCGCCACGCAGTGGGCCATAGCGGCGAGCGAAGCACCACGCAGTGGGCCCCGCGGCGAGCGGAAGCTCCGCGCAGCGGGCGGGGTCTGGGGTGGCAAACCCCAGCCGTCCGGGCCGGCGCCCGCAAATGATCTTCCAATTTTTTCATTATCTTAACTCAACTTACAGTAGTTAGTTTCGAATTAAATTTTATTGCCGCATTTAAGAAAAAACAAAGAGATGCAGACAAAAAAAGGCCCCGCGCCAGCGGAAAAGGCAGCGCCAGCGAAAGGGCCAGCGCCAGCGGAAAGGCCAGCGCCAGCGAAAAGGAGGGGGTGTGGGGGATCCAATCCCCCACATTCACAGAAAGCGTGACATGTGACGTCACACTTTCCGGTGTCGGTTCGGCCTCCCCAGTGCTTCGAGCTTGGATGATGTGGTATCTTGGGTCGAGCATACGAATCCCGACCGTACACCATTCTGTTTGCCTCAGATCGCAACATCTCCAGATTTGATTTTCTATCTGAAACTGGAAGACGGTTCATACCTTTCGATCGTCATGCGAGTTTCCGCAGGCAACGGCGATGATGAGAATCTTTTGGCGGACCTCGAGGAACAGCGGCTTTTCTGTGACGATGTGAGGTGGTCATGTTTTCCATTGCGCATCGGACTCACGAATAGTCTACAGGAACACAGCGCAGATTCTCCTACCCGCAAGCGCGCGATTGAACTTTTGAACGCTCCCATATCCTCAGAACATGTAGATGTTAGTGAGAGCTCGACTACCGGCAGCAGCAACCTGGCGACACCCAGAGTACTTCGTATCATCGCCGCTTTCGAGAAGCAAATCGATTCCGATACCCTTATGCCGACAGAAGATGCCCCGCCCTACGCTCACGCCGTCTTGTCCAAGGAGATGTTCGAGCATTTTACGGCTGCGGTGTCGCCTGAGACGTTCGTGCAAACGGTTGCGCGGAATATTCTAAAGAGGAAACACGATTCGCCGGATGCGGATGCGGATGTGGACGCGGATGACACGGAAGAGGAAAGGGGAACGAAGCGGCGGAAGTCCATGCCAGTCGAATCGGGGGATGATGCGGAGGAACCAAAAATCTCTTCAGAGGCTCGTGCAGACGCAGCGGAAGCGAAGTCGAAGTCGAAGAAGGCAGCAGGATCTGGCAGCAAGAGTCGGACTGCCAAGTCGAAGAAAACCGCAGCGGAGACGAAAGCTTCTTCAGAGGCCGTGAAAGCGCACGAAGATGTTGCTGAGGCGAAGCCGAAGAAAGCGGGACGACCCCGAGGCAAGAAAGCTCCAGTTTCCGCGTCGAAGAAGGTTGTGGATGCGGAGGAGGAGACAAGGGAGGCCAGGGTCACTTCCGAAGCCGTGCGAGAGCACCCAGACGTTGCTGAGGGGGAATCGAAGAAGGCAGGAGGATCTCGAGGCAAGAAGGCTTTAGTTTTCGGGTCGAAGAAGATCGTAGATGTAGGGGAGACAGAAGTCGACGGACATGGAGGTGCAGGCGTCGGGAAGATCAGGGCAGGAGGCGCGCCCGATGAACAGTCTCAGAAGAACAAAGCAGCCAAGGCGGAGGCACCACAGCCTGTCGACGAAGCTGAGACAAGTGGCCGCATGACGCTGAGATCTCAAACTCGGCGCGAGAAGGCGTCGAGCGTAGCTGCTACTTCGAAGGGGTAGCGCTTGAGCGGTAAAAGGCAAAGACAGTCAGGTGTTTGACAGTCAGTCGTGGTCTTGACATGCACCATTCGGTTTTCGAAACCCTTTGTATTATTAAAAGCATGAATTTACATTTTGGCTTCGCATATATTTGCATCTCGAGAGCCACCCCGTCGTATTCGTGCATAAGTTTTCAGCGCCAGCAGCGGTCGGGCTAATCTGAAAACTTGATGGGCTGCAATTTGTGCAGCACCTCTTCAGCGCTTCAGCGCTAGCTTCAGCCTCCAGCATCTGAGATCTGAGCTACGAGAGCGAATCGTATTGCGCCCGAGAGCCGATGCCGCTTTGCCATCACTTTCGATCCTATTGCAGCTTGCACTTGATTTGCACCTTGCTTGCACCAACCACCATGATCATAGCGTCAGACTCAATGTATTGCCAGGAGACGATCACCTCCACCCCTCGAAGCATCTGGACGCGAACGCAGTCTCATCGCAGTGTCTTTTACCAGGGAACGCTCTTTCTGATTTCAAACGTGACACTTTTTTTTCGTTTCAAACTCTGGCAAGCCGCAACCCGAACCAGAACAAAGACCCTGGTTGACAACGGTGGAACCTGACTAGCTTCATTCGGAAGCTTGAACGAAAGAACAAAAAGCAGACAAAATCACAGTCCGCCCACAAAGTGCCCACAACCGCAGTTACAACCGCCCACACACTTGTGCCACCGCCAAATACGAACGTCGACAGTCGACAGTACGCTGGCACGAATCGCTTGAGAACGTTGGCGAATGTCTATCCCACCCTCCACCTGGGAAGAGGTTTTGAAGGAACTTCACAAGTTCCCTGGCAATCTCGACGACATTGTGCTTGCGGCCAAAGCTCTATCTATCCTCGTCGCTTGGTACTTGCCACAGCCCATCCCTGCTTTGGATCCTCGTTATGTGGATCTATGGGAGAGCTTCAAACTGCTCCAACGCGCGCCTGAACTGCACGAGATGTTGAAGCGAGCACACCCAGCAGATTTCTACGAAGACATCAGAAATTCAGGCATGTAGCTTGGCATGACCCAACGTTCACATCATTGATGTTGTGCTTGAAGTTCTCATCCGTAGGCCCGACGCCGTATTCCCCAAGAAAGCTCAAGACTATCTGAATGAAATCAGACCCCACTTGGCTACGTTTGTGGGCGACCCGGCGCCCATCTACCCTTGGGGACCACATCCTAAACCGTCCGATCCAGACATGCTCGCACATTTGGAATCGCTCGGAATTCTGTGTACAGGCGAGCATGCTCTTCCTCTCGTCATTCTGAAAGATTTGGGAACTTTCGACGACAATCCGATTCTCCGTTCTCGGTTGGACAATATCTTTGTGCGGGGGAAGAAAACGTACGCGTTGTTTGGAGTGCAATCATTCTTCTTCTGACGCTTCGTTAGTATCTTGGTCAATACTTCAGGCTCAGGCAAAACCAGGCTCGTATTTGAAGGCCTCACTGGCCGCTGGGGTTTCTATTTCACAATACGGAACTTTTCGTTTCGAGAGCTTGGCTCAAACGATGTCTCCCACGTATTGAGGGGTTTAGCGGGTGACCGCGATTTCACAGAACGGGTTTATGCCTCCGATGTCAACTCTGCTCAAAGACTTGCATGCAATCATACCCTCGCCAAGAGCTATCTTAACCAACTCCTTCTCGCGCGCCTCCTTATATTTCGCATGTTCCTCGAAATTGTTCACGAGACGGGGACGGGGACAACCGAGGACCATAGAATGAAGTGGCTGCTCATACAACTTGTTCCATACCTGGATGGCGAAGACATTTTTGCTGAACTGTGCGAACATCTATGTGATTATGATGCTGAGGAGAGTCTCTCAAGTACTTTGACCACAATCCACCGACTTCTAGGCCATGACAACCACATCTTTATTACTGTTGACGAGGGACAGGCTGTTGCAAGTGCCTCTAATACATGTCTCCCGCTTGCTTTCGACACGGATTACGCAAATCATCCGATCTTGCTCAATATGGTGGATATCTGGGACCAGCAATTCCCTGCAGGCTCCTTGTCCTGGGTCATTGCTGGTACTGTCATTTCAAAGCATATCTTTGACCGTCCAAAGTACGCAGAGCAAGTGCGATGGATATCGGATACGGGCTCATTTGATGACCCGTCGCTTCACGAGCAGTATCTGCGGCGTTTTCTCCCGCCTGATTTTCTGAGCACAGATTCAGGACAAGCATTCTTGCAGCGGGCGTGGGCATGGACAGGCGGAAGGTCAGTGGTGTGTCTCTCGGGCTTCCTGGTATATTAATCGCTTTGCAGGCACCGCTACACCGCGTCATTGGTTTTGGAGCTGATCGTCTGGAATTTCCAGAAGCCCCACACCGTGCTTGACGACTATGTCGCGAAATTCACTAAATCTCAACCTCCGGACGGCAAACGGTGGAGGGAAATAGAGCAACGCCATGACTGGGTAGTGACTAGGAGTGCTGATTCTTTAAGCAGCATGCGCACTCTGAATTTTGAGATGTCGTACAGTGAAGCAGGTGCGTTGTACCCACTCATCATGCTCATTCATCTATGACCTCGCAATCTAGTTTCATTTCACTTGCGAAGTACTATCTATCACTACCTCGTCGCCGAACGCCATCATCCGCTGTTCCCAGGAAACAATATAGTCGTGGTGTCGATAGCCTTTGGACGGTTTACCGATGCGGAGATGAAAGAGATTGCATTCGACGAGCCGATGCCTGTCGTTGGCTTTGCACAATGGTTGACCGAGGTCTCCTCTCGGGACTTGCCCTGGGATTTCAATCGTGTCGTCCACGTCAAAAACTTGCTTGCTTGCATCCAGCAGACGCCTCCCCTCACCTCCAAGGCCTTCGCTGCATGTCTCGCCTTTTATTTCGCTCGCGCTTTCACTCCTGCGCCCACGCTATCTGACATCTTTTCATTCGCCGCACCGATCCCGGCGTGGGCGATGCAGTCCGCAAAGCTCGTGATGCTCAATGCCGCAAGTGGTGTGGTCCCCCACTCTAATACACCTGTCGGGCCCCTTGTGACAAGCGCCTACAGTGTAGAGGAGGTCGTGGCGTGGATGGAGCATGCGCATGGGGATCGTACTCCATTCTGCATTCCCGCCTCCGAAGCGGTGACACCCGATCTACTCTTCTCTCTCGAGCTTTCCGACGGAACAGAAGTTTCAGTCCTCATGCGCGTTTCGCCAACGAAAAGTGACGGCGGCGACCTTCTCGCCGACCTTGATGACGCTAGGTTGTTTTGCGACTCGGTAAGGCGAGCATTCTTTCTTGTCGCGTCATGTACTCATTGACTACAGGAGCACGGTGTCGACTCTGTATCGCACAAGCGCGCAATTGAAATTCTGAATCCTCCCAGAAGATCCAAGCGCAAATCCCAATCTCATCCCCCTGTGCGAAGGGTTCTTCGCGTTGTCGCGTCATTTGAAAATCAAATCAATGTCCTTGCTACGACTACGGAGACGCCCGCCATGGCTCAGGCTGTACTGTGTCAGAACGCATTTCATCGCCTCATGGCTGCGTTGCCTACTTCGCTTTTCGTGAGCACCATCCAGAAGAATATTTTGAAAAGGAAGCGCGAGATCATGGAGGAAGAGGAGGAGGATGTGGATGTCAAAGGTAAGGGAAAGGAGAGGGCTGTGAAGCGCCCCAAATCTGCCCCGAAGGTCAAGCAAGATGGCGAGCTCCAGTTAAAAGGGTCTCGAGGAAAGATGGATCAAGCTGGCCCGTCTGGGCGAGTCGCAGATGCGGATGACGAAGCGCAAAAGCAGGCTGGAGATACTGTGCTTGGGGAGATTGAGGTAAGCGGGGCACGCGGTAGGGAGACATCCGCAGTTGTTGAGTTCAAGGCGGAAGAAGCTGCTGGGAAAAAAGTCCAGAGACGCAAAACCACCGCTCCGCCAAGTCATACCATGGCACTTAGATCTCACACCAGGAGGAACCTGGAGCAGCGTACACAGAATGCACGGGGAAGGGGGCAGCAGAGACGGGGGACGGGGCGGTGAAAGGGGATTGGGAACAGCCCAAAGCAGGTCGATTACTGTACTTGAAGGTGACCCTGCGATTTTCGAGAACTTGCCAGTGCTGCATTATTACACATGTACATCCTGCCCTGCGTCTTCGTGCGATACTCGTAGAATACCAGAATCCTAGCCTGAGGATCATTTTCCGTCGGGACATTGAGTTTGGAAGCTCTGTACGATTCATATAGGCAGCCCAGGGGCCAGGATGGAATTGGATTCGGCCCGGGAACAAACGCATGGGAAGATTTTCGTGATGCGCCGAATGCTTTCCACAACAACGTTCGCTCTCGCGATTTCAAAGACTTGTAAATGGAAGGGCTGCTTGGCCTTCATAGTTGTGCCTTGGTCTCAGTCGTCGGAACTGTGCTACGTTAGGATACGGTATGAGCATTTCCTCCATAACAAATGTCCATTCATCCCTTTCTCGACTTCTACTAGTTCTACTTCTCTTCTGCAGTCATACTTTAACCAACTGCGGACTCTCAACGCGCACATTCATTGAATGTGTCCTTATTTCTGATCCTTTCTCCCTCTGAGGCTCTCAACGCCCCGTCGCAACAAACGTTGCTATTTTGCTTTCTCGGACGCCCGTTCCTTCATCATTCGACCCCCCGGTCTAAACCGACCTCACTGTCAGGCACGCGCACAATGATCAATGAAATTGATCAAATCACCTGTTCATTCTTGTCGCATGTCCCAAAACACAGAGAACAATTGTTGAAATTTCGCCTCCAGATAGCATCTCGGAGCTCGGAGCGTCAAAAAATGACACCAAGTCCGCTAGTACTCGTCCGGGTCTGCTATTGCATGTCGATCTCCCATTCGAAGCTGCGAATAAAATCGGTAGGAAAAAAAAACACCAAACCGAAACGAATGTTCAAATAATTTCAGATGATCAAAGTCTCCGGACCGGGAGACGGGCCGCCTCTCACTTAAATTGAGGGCGTCTTCGAATGCCTTGACCCGGGTTTGTGACGATGCACTACTGATGCACTGGGTTTCGGTGTCATTCATTGGCGACATCTGGATTTTCTTGACCTTATGCATCTCGTTAGTCAACGGTGCAACTACGACGACTACTTCTCCGCGGCCCACCTGCACGGTAATCCACACACCAGGAGCGGACGACTCTCCCAGCATCAGAGAGGCGGTCGCGTACTGCAACAGCAATGCGACTATTCTATTTAATGAAGGTACAGAATATAATAGGTACAATTTTTCCTGACTTTGTTCCGAAAAGCGGGCCGCTGAATTTCAAGCTGTTGGGTACTAGTTTCACACCGGTGCAGTTCAACCTCGGCCAAGATGTCACTATCCAGCTTCTAGGAAACGTTAATCTTCCTTCAAAGATCACCGAGGTTCAGGCTGGGGTCACCGGTAAATTGTATAAGTCAGGGTGGTTCCTCGTCAGCTCTACGGGCCCTGGTGTTAGTCTGGTTGGACCACCCACAGCTAGCGCCCGGCGGAAGAGCGGAATCATTCGTAGTTATGGCCAGGTTTGTTTTGATTCGGGATTTCTGTTCGCCGTGACCCATTAATGAATATGGTAGCCGTGGTGGGACGCCGTTCAACAAACGTCTCGACCTTTATTGTTTGCTTGGAAAGCAAAGTAGGTTGAATTGGTTGTCATATTCAACAGGATGCTCAGGGCATGCAGCAACGGTACCATTCGTGATATAACAATCAGCAAACCTATAGGGAAAAGTTTCAACGTCGCCGGAAACGGAAACAAGATTCAGAATGTTGTCATTGACGCCAAGTCATCTACGCCTGCCTTTCCGTTCAACACGTAAGTTCCACTCTGCATCTCGTAACTCGTTTTCGGACGGGCTTCGAATTCTGAGTTGTCTCGCCGACAGCGACGGATTTGATGGTGAGCTTCCTCAAGTGTCGCAAGCTCGTGGTCTAAAATAATCTGTTCGGTCTTTCTATGCTAGTCGGCGGCGACGGGAACAGTATCCAGGACTCCCATGTCTCGAATGGAGACGACTGCGTTGCGATTGGCTCGCCATGTACAAACCTACACGTCAAGAATCTCATTTGTACGGGTACCCATGGCGTTTCCGTCGCAGCAAAAGGCGGAGGGTCTGTGAATGTAGCAAATATTCTTGTAGAGGATGTAACATTCATAGACTCGCTTTACGGTGCACGATACAAGTGCGTCTCCAACCCTCTCCGAGTTCTCCTTCAGGCGACTTTCCAACTAACCGTTCCAATCATACCTGCTTCTCGCTCTCAGGTCCACCGGCGGAAACACGGGTTTAGCTCGCAACATCGTTTACAAAAATATTTTGGTCAAGAGTTTCCGATTTACGTGACGCAGAAGTGGGTTTCAATTCCGACATGGTTCGGTTTGGGTTTCCGGATGATGAGCTGAATGCCGTGCGTATTTGTATCTAGCTATTACGACCAGAGTCAGTCTCCGCCGCCACCGTCGAACTTTTCCGTCAAGATCGAGGGTATGTCGTTCACCAATTTCGCAGGAACGATCAATTCGCTGCGGCCTGGTATGTATTACTATAATCCCGGTATCTTGATTTGATTGGTGCCCTTACTTCGTCGAGTAGGTGATGGTTCTTGCATATCTGATCCTTGCTGGTGCGAATGTTCTACGATTCAAATGATTCGTCATTTGCTCACAACGAGAAACAAAAATATAGGTATCACGTTCCCGGAGCAGACGGCACACAGTCTATCATCTTTGAAGATTTTTACGCTGACACAGTGCAAGACATACATGCGGCCAATATTTTGGTTGTTCCAGATCGGTTGCTTGCTTTGCCGAAAGTGATTTGCAATGCAAGCGTTACTCCTGCGGACGTTGGCTTCAAGTGTTG
Organism: Favolaschia claudopus; assembly: GCA_037176885.1. Classification (NCBI taxonomy): domain Eukaryota; kingdom Fungi; phylum Basidiomycota; class Agaricomycetes; order Agaricales; family Mycenaceae; genus Favolaschia; species Favolaschia claudopus. Next base: position 260,691 of record JAWWNJ010000107.1, read on the forward strand.
GGATGGGCTCTATCTTCCGAACATATCATGAGTACATCCGTAAACATCCGGGGCCATTACCTTTTCGTACGTAGGATTCGTTGTCGCAAATAAGATTAGTCTTAGAACCGATCGGAGTAGGGCTATACTAGTCAGATTGTATTTGAGAGCTGTTCGAGACAAGCAATTCAAATACAGGCACGTATTTATGCTTATGAGCCCTCAGTATTCAACGAAATCGTGACTGTATGCCTAGAATTTGGTATTCTTTCCATATTAGGCAATCACCTCCTCGCAACCTGAAAAGGAAGTTTGTGGCTGTGCGCTTATGATACGTAGTGATGCAGCGGCGATATCTTCTTCGCTCGATAGTTCGGTTGGTTTGCGCTGTATAGAGGTGGCCTCCTAAGGACTTGTTGAGAATACAACGGAGATAAAGATACGAAAGTTGACAAAGCACGCGTTTCGCGAGAAGCATATTCTATCCCGAGTCCCGACCGCCAAAAACTATCCCCAGCGACTTTTCTCCCGATGTCCGCCTCCCGCACCGCCATACGGCTGAAAGCGCTTATCCTTGTCCCTCTCCTTGTCCTTGGTCCGCGTTTTGCCAGAAGCAGCGACGCCTGAGGGTCCACTACCGCTCGTCGTGAACGCGATCTGACTTCGTTTACCGGCGGCTTGGGCGGCAGCCTGTTGCTCTGCGCGAACCTTTTGCGTCTCGGCTTTGTTTGAGGATGAAGCGGGTTTTAGAAATCGTGGTGTTGAAGGCGCCGAGAGCATCAGTTGAGCGAGTGTGGTAGAAGTAGAGAAAACGCGATCGTGGGTGTGCGTATGAATAACATGGATTGAGGAGGAGGTGGAGATGTGGACGTACCGAGAGCGTCGGCGTACCATGACTCCTCGACGGCGGAAGGATCCCACAGTTCTGAAGGGAAGTTCGTCGTGCGCTCGTCGACGTCGACGAACTCAACGAGCTTGGCGTATAGGTGAGGGTTGCGGAAGGCGCGGTTGTTCATGAGGGAATCGTTGAAGTGCGTTGGCGGGGTGCCCGTCTTGAGGGCGTGGAAGCCGGCGAGTTTGGTCTGCAGCTGCGTGAAGAGGGGTAGATTGAAACGAGAGTGAGAGGCGCACCTGGAGAGCTGGATCGCAAGGTTTCGTGGATGGAGCCGGGATGCCCCAGTCTTCTACGCCGGGTATAGGCGGAGGTTTGAGAAGCGCGCGGATGCGGGCAAGTTCGTCTTGTGGATCCGCGGCAAGGCTCGAGGTTGACGCCACAGCGTTTTGGTTGCTGCCGCTGCTGCTCGCTGTCGCTGAAGTCGATGCCTGGGCTGCTGGGTCGACCTGTTTGGCCGGCGCTGCGTCCAACACCTCGTCCGCAATCACGGCTCGAGGCTGACTCTTGAGTTGGCCGGGAGGTCGACGTATAATCACGGCCTTGGAGAGTTGTTGTTTTCGGGCTGCAGGCCGCGTTGTAAACACACGAAAGGAATACAGAGAGCTCAACATACATTCTGAAGAAACGTTCAGGCTCGTCTTCAGTTTTACGTCCTATCCCAGATAGAAAGAAGCCAGCAAACAGGGAAACGGGGGAGCAAGCAGAACGGTAAAGCTCCTCACATTTGCCTGATAGCTTCCATTAGATTTAGCTGGTGAAGGAGGAGCCTTTTCGTCGTCGTCGGAGTCGCCACCGTATGCCACCAAACCTTTGGCAAATTTGTGTGAGTTCATCGTGGAGCACAGCGTCGGGACCGTCGAGCTCACCGTGCAACATGTTGGTGGACGAAGCAAAAGAAATGATTACATAATGCTTTCAAATGTCAAATGTTCTCTCGTCTCCTTCTGTTGTTCCTCTTCAGCTGGACCTGGGGGACTCTCGCAGCCACGCCCTCCCACGAGCAGATCGTCGGCGACTTCTTCAACAAAAATGGAGCTTCTGGTGGCAGCACTTCAAACCACACCAATAACTGGGCAGTATTAGTCTGCTCTTCGCGGTATTGGTTCAATTACAGGGTAAAATACCCCTCATTCTAGCCGTTCCAAGGCTCTGACGCGTCCGAAATAGCATATGGCGAATGCTTTAGGGATGTACGTGCGTCTTTGCCATCGGTTTGGGCTGCATTTGTGACGGTGAGGCAAGGTATCGCACAGTAAAGCGGTTGGGTATCCCGGACTCGAATATCATTTTGATGCTGGCGGACGACGCAGCGTGCAACGCGCGGAATCGGTTCCCTGGAAGTGTCTATGCAAACCCTGGACGCGGCCTCGATTTGTATGGAGACAATATTGAGGTCGATTATAGAGGTTATGAAGTCACGGTGGAGAACTTCATACGGGTCTTGACTGGTGGGTGTGCTTGGCCCAGCCACTACCCCACGCTGAACTCAATATTCAAGGCCGCATGGAACCCTCCGTTCCGCGATCGAAGCGTCTACTCTCAGACGCAAGCTCGAATATCTTTGTCTACATGACGGGCCACGGCGGCAACGAGTTTCTCAAGTTTCAGGACAACGAGGAGATTAGTGCGTTTGATATTGCCGATGCGTTTGAGCAGATGTGGCAGAAGAAGAGGTGCCGCTTTTATTGCTTTTCTTTACGCGTATTCTCATCCTGCTTTCCTAGATACAACGAAATTTTCTTCATGATCGACACATGCCAGGCGAACACGATGTACTCCAAGTTCTACTCCCCCAACATTCTCGCTACTGGCTCATCCAAACTGGACCAGAACTCGTATTCTGTACGTGGTCTCCTCTCCTGCTTGGTGTGGGCACTTTCTCTGACCGTCTCCTGCTCGTCTTTCAGTATGAGAACGACAACGATCTGGGTATCTCCGTCATCGACCGCTTCACGCACTACGTCCTCGAATTCATGGAACGCATCAACAAGACCTCGCACGAGTCTATGGCCGATCTGGTTCGTATTCTTCCTTCTCACATATCATATTCCCCTCGGTCCAGCTCACTGTTCTACGACCGTTAGTTCGCGTACTACGACCCCGTGAAGATCCACTCCGACCCCGGTGTACGCTCCGACCTCTTCCGCCGCCCGCTCTCCGAGGTCCGAATTACGGATTTCCTGGGTGGAGTGGCGCAGGTGGAGGTGGGTGAGGGGGTGCCTGTCGATACCGCCGCCGTAGGGGAGGACCAGTGGCCGCTGCAAGGGGAGTCCCCTGCGGTACCCCCTGTGTTGCCTGTAGCCGAGAACACACGGGAACGTGTCGGTGATTTAGGCGGTGGCTGGCGCGGAATGCGTGCGTGGGGCGGGGTGCTCTTGATTGGGGGCCTTGTTGGGTGGGTGGGATTGAGGAGCTAACTAGATCGTTGAGGGAAAGAGAACTGTATTATACGGGTATACATATTACTCTTCTTATTTTCTAATTTGTGTGCACCTACAGGACTAACTGAGCTAGTCTCGCTACTAACTGAGCAAGGCAACGCGCTCATTGCCTCCATCCAATGGAGTCCGCAAGCACTAAATTTTCCGGTTCCAATCTCTCTTGATCCTGCGCCAACCCAATTGAATTATTTGGCCTCGTCGCGGTCCAGCCCAGCCTAACGCTCACCTCTGGCCATGCCTTCTTCCATTCATCCTGTTCTTCCATACATACTTCGCACACCCACGGGCACACACATACGAACGTCAATTCGCTCGGGACCGGCTAACAAGTGCAGCCGTGGCGACTTGTCGGGAGAAACGAAGCTACTCTATAATATGATACTCAGTGCGAAGCCATGGCCTTGGATTCAGAAGCAGTGACGCAGGTGCCTGCCTGTCTGGACTCTTGCAGCCAATTTTGAGAGGAAGCAGAGTGTGTCTTTGCTGGCGGCCGAGGCGTCGCACGGTAGGTTTGTCGGGCGTGAGACGGGAAGGGAGAGATTCGACGAAGGAGGATAGGCCTAGGAAGGGAAGCGCAATTTCGGCATACCCTCGGGACAATTTGAGAGAGGCTTGATAGGAGAGGAGAACAGAACAGAAGGGATTCGAGAACGCGAGTGGGGATGGGGATGGGGATGTTGTCAATGGGAGGGAAAGGGGTGTACTATGTCCCGACGCGACGCGGAGATCCATGGCGACAGTGGAAGGATTTGGCGACGCGACTTGACAGGAGCCTGACCTTGAAGGACGGTGGGGAGGAAGGTTCGGGAGACAGTGAAGTGAACGGCGACCTTGTCGGCGGCGTTGGCTTGGCTGGTCGATGACGGTACACCACGCCCTTGACGGCGAGCCGGGCGATAAACAATTGCGGTGGTTCTTGAACAGCTGTTGTTATTGTTAGCGCAGTTCAGATTAGAATCTCTGTGTCTTCGTCTTCGTAATCAACAGATAACTGGACGGAGGACAGATATCATACTAGATAGATGGATGCCAGCCAGCCCGGGCCGCGGGTGATGTTCCCCGGCGTTCAGTTGAGTTGGAGTCGATGGGAGTATTGGGAGGTAGGAAGTGGGGAATTGGGTCCTGGGAGTACATTTAATAGAACTGGAGAGAAGATCTATGGCTGGATGGATGGATGGGTGGATGGATGGGTGCCCGATTCGAATTCACGGGGTTTGCGTTGTTCCGGGCGGGGGGAAAGAACGTGCTAGAAATAAGCGACAAGCGAATGAATGTATGGCGGTCCGGAGGGCATGGGTAATCTGGACTAGAGGAATGGAATTGTTGCTGTTTGAAGAACAAAAATAGAACTGAAATGAATAAATGTGTCGACAGAGTGAACAAGGATTTCCGAACATGGTGGGCCGAAGTTCGGACACTTCCCGAGTTATGGGCGCTAATGGGCGTTTGTTCTTAAGCTGGCTGTACGGGCTAACCTTTTGAGTCGATGATCGACAGTTGGATGTATGATCAATAGAAACGCGTCCGTTCGGCCAGGAGAGGGACGGGTTGTGGCCTAAACAGGTGACTGAGGATGTTGCAGGTGGAATGACCGTCAAGGATAGTAGGGTCGGTTGGTTGTATTCAGTTGAGCAATCCGGCGAGCATGTAAAATCGCACACGCGAGCGGTTTCAGATTTATGCGTTGTCACTTTTTGTGGGCGCCAGCGAAGCAGCAGACTCCAGTAAGTAATATACGTAGCGGGGTCAAGCGGGGCGGCTGCAATGTTGATCCATGGGCCACAGTGCGGCACATAGCCCGAACGTTGTTTCAGATGTGTGTTGGTTGCCTCCGACCTCGTTCGGGTCAGTTGAACGATAGCCTTTTACCATTGTCTCAGCTTGGCTGCGGTCTAACGCGAAGAAAATGGTAATCAGAGCAGTCTGTCCCGAACCAAGTGGTAATCAGCGAGGCCGACGTAAACAAAGTGTTGGAATCTTGTCAAAGAACGGCGGGTATCGAGAGATCCTCCGAATGGCTATAAACAACGAACACCCAGCTTTCCGTTAGTCCTTCTTTCAAGCGGACAACGGGGATCAATTTTTGGGTTGAGCGAAGGCGAGAGGACAGGAGGTCGTTCATGTCAATGGGCATAATTATCTTTGTAACCGACCTTGCTGTAAAGGCTAACGAACATGATGACCGTAGGTTTCGGTGTGTGTTGAATATAGGACCGTTGAACTAGGATCATAGAAGATCATAGAAGGAGTCAACAAAGTCAAGGAAGCGGAAGAATTGGGTTGCCGGGTGTTGCCGGGATGAGACCGGAATAGCTTGCGCTAAGGCACCGGCAACTCAAGTGATCACCAATTGCCGGCGGTAGCCTTTTTGGGACAGCTTTATTTGAGGCAACAAACATGATTTCCTTCTTTCTCTTCTTCCACCAGCCATGTCCACCCCCGCAATTTATAATGTCGGTTAACCCCTCCTCTTCATCGGTCTACGCAGCGTTGACGACGATATACTATAGCATCGGACTCTCCAGTCAGCGACAGGCACAGGCCATGCACAGGCTGCACGTTTCGGCGACGCGTTGGAGGCAGTCAAGCACGAGTACGACGTAGTAGCCAGCGAGCTGGTACAGGCGAGGACGCTGCGGGACGAGTACGAGGCAAAGGGTGCGTTTCTCCTCATCTTTTGTGTCGCGCGGGTGGAGCTGACGTGTGGTTCCACGGATCTTTCTTGATTTCATTTTGTTCTGGATGATCTCCAATTGATGCGCCTCCAGTCACCTCACAAATCAACGAACTCAATATCATTCGACATGCCCTCTACGAGCTTGAAGCACAGCACGGTAAGGTGCGCCAGAGATATGAAGACGAAATCGCGCATCTCCGAGCCGAGATGCATGCGCTCAGACAACTTCCGGCGGCGTCCGGTCTCCATGCGTCGTCGTCCGCCCATGCTCCAACTGATTCCGCGTATCTCAATCGCGACCGCGACCGGGTTGCGGACCGGTATGTCTTGGCCGACCGAGAACGGGAGCGGGATCGAGACCGAGAGAGGGAGCGGGAAATTCAACGAGACAGAGAACGCGATAGGGAGCGCGGTGGTGAGCGCGATCCTAAGAGGTTAAAGATCAAAGCACCAGGTTTGTGATCGTCTTGTGATTTTGGGCACAGAAATCCAGGGGGCGAGCAATGTGGTCAACCGCGTAACGCCGCATTTACCTCTGATTGTGGAGAGAATTGCCAATTTCCGCGTTTCGAGGGTTTCAGTCTTGTCTCCGACTGCGATTATCTGTCGTCCGGGTTCCTCTCATCTCATCTATCTATCTAATCTGTTCTCATAATTTTAACTGACCGGTTTTCATCATGCAGACCACTTCAGCCCCCTTCTCCCCCCAGTACAAAGCGGCTCGCAGAATGGCCACCAGTCACATCATAGTCAAAGTCTCCCACCACTCAGCGAAAGCCATCCACACCCTTCATCCCGTGGCGTTCCTGGTCCCGGAATCCCCCTCGCCATGGAAAGCCCCCGCCCCCTCCGTACCGCCCCAGGTTCTCTCCCCCAACTACCTGAACATCCACATCCACACCCTCCCCGCGCTGCCTCTCGGCCTCCTCCGCCACCAGACGACCGAGACCGAGATCGTGATCGTGATATGGACACCCGCGAACCCTACCCCGCCTTCCTGGAAAACCTCGACATCAGTACCGTACCCCCTGAATTCAAGAAAGACAACAGTGACTGGTTTGCGGTGTGGAATCCCCGTATACGGCCGCGTGCCATTGGCGATGTATCGCTGATACATACTTTGTTACATGCCACGTAAGTTTTTGATTTTCTGCACTTGAATGTTGTCTGAAGCTGACGTGATGCATTTTTCTAGCGTTGTCTGCTGTGTGCAATTCTCAGCGGATGGACGATACGTCGCTACAGGATGTAACCGAACTGCGCAAATATTCGACGTTAAGACGGGGAACAAGACTTGGTGGATCTTGCGCACGTCGTTTTGGGTTTTGTCGTGCTAATGTGGACATTGACAGCGTACTTGTGGACGATACTTCTGGCTCTTCCGGTGATTTGTACATCCGCAGCGTGCGTTTCAGCCCTGACGGGCGGTATCTTGCGACGGGAGCGGAAGATCGGCAAGTCAGGGTGGGTATCCCTGCTCCCTTGGTCACTCTGTTTGGCTTGTGTATTGATTTTTTTTTTTTTTCATGCAGATATGGGACATTGCCAAGAAACGAATCCGATCTGTATTTTCAGGACATACGCAAGAAATTTATTCACTCGACTTTTCACGGGACGGACGACGGATCGTATCGGGCTCTGGGGACCGCACAGCGCGAATATGGGATATGGACACTGGCGCATGTTTGGTGCTGCCTGTTGACACCGACCTCCCGCCCAATTCGTCTGGCGGCTCGACGAGCACAGGAACTTCAGGACCGGGTGTGAGCGGCAACGCAGAAGGCGGCGCCGTAGCACCTACGGCGGGTGGTTCGACGACGACCGTGCCCCCCACCACCGACGCGGGCGTCACCTCCGTCGCCATGTCCCCTGACGGGCGCTTCGTGGCTGCAGGCTCGCTCGACACCTTCGTGCGCATCTGGGACGCCTACACGGGTGTGTTGCTCGATAAACTACGCGGGCATAGGGATAGTGTGTATAGTGTGGTGTTTACACCGGATGGGAGGGGGGTGGTGAGCGGGAGTTTGGATAAGACGATGAAGTGGTGGGATGTGTCGGGGTTGTATACGGGTGGGGGGAAGGTTAAGAAGGAGATGAAGGATGAGAAGGGGCTTCTTGGGGTTGGGCAGTGTACGATGAATTTTACCGGGCATAAGGTGAGTTTGTTTTCCTTGGTGAACTTGATCAATACTGATTGACTGGTAAAAGGATTATGTATTATCTGTCGCGGTTTCGCATGACGGCCAATGGATTGTGTCGGGGTCAAAGGATCGGGGAGTGCAGTTTTGGGACCGTGCGGGCGGAGTGCAGTGTATGCTGCAGGGGCACAAGAATTCGGTCATTTCTATCGATTTGAACCCTACGACGAATTTGCTGGCGACGGGGAGTGGGGATAATTTGGCGAGGATATGTGAGCGGTGTTTTATTGGTTGGTTGTTTGGTAGACTGACGCCGATTTGTAGGGAGCTACACGACACCGTAAATTTACCACTACGAAAACGAGGATACGAAGACGAAGACGAAGACCACAACGACGATCACGACGATGCTTTTTCTCTGCTTTCCTTGATTGCTTTCGTCCGCTGCGCGTTATTTATTCAAGACTGCATGCATACAACACCACTCACTACGTACATACATCCCCCACGAAATCGAATCATCTCTGTGTAGTAGTAGTATACCGGCCATCTCTCTCTCTCTATCACTGTCTCAACTGTCAGCTCTGTCTCCCGTGTATCGTCTACGTCTCAAACCGGATCCTTATACCCTACAGATCGCTATATAGAGTTGTTACGCTCAGAATGACATCTTGCTTGCCTTGGACCCGTTGCGGTCGCATCCATGACCCGTACAGTGTATTGAATTGGAAGTGGTCCGACTATTGAAACACTCGAGTCTGCTTTTCATAGCGAGGCCGGGGACAATACCGGAGCGCGCCACTACATGCGCCGTGGAGGCTCGGGTTCAATACTTTGGACACGAGCTACTTAGTATAGCAAGTTGTCCGTTGGCAGGGTTCTGGTTCTTGCTGTCCAATTGCTATAGAATGGGAGACTCGAGAAGAGAAGAAGAAGCGAGTGCCATGCAATCGGAAGCGTCACGGTGTAAGCAAGTAGCCCGCTTCTGGGTCGGGGTAGATCGTCATCTTTCCGGCTTTCTCCAAAGGCCCGGTCGAAGGTCGGTAAGTATCTTGAGATTATTTTGAGGACAGGTGTTGGTCTCACCGGGATTCTGCTGTCTGCCGAAGCCGGCGATTTGCGCTGTAGCCAGTAGGTGCCAGATAAGTAAAGGATCCGAGAGCGGGAGGCGTTTGGTTAAGAAAAGACGGATAGTCTTAGAATCGGCAAAGATAGATACTTGCATATGTCGTGGGAGGTAGGAGCGGGGAGATGATACTGAGCGCATCTTCGCGAAAATTGCTGCGGAGGATGTTCTTCAGCAAAAGAAAGTTGACGGTCCCGATTTTGTCGTAGCGATTGCTGAGATGGCGGTCCGGGCTGAGGCCTGAGGGTACAGATACAGTCATAAATTCAAGAAAGGGTTTGCATATTTCGCGCCGTTGGTATACCGTATCCCAACGTAGCACAGTTCCGACGACTGAGCTCGACTGAGTCCGAGGCACAGCTACGAGTCACAAGCAGCCCTTCCATTTCTAAGTCTTCAAAATTGCGAGAGGCAACGTTGTTTAGGTCCTGGAAAGCATTCGGCGCATCACGAAAATCTTCCCACCCTTTTGTTCCTCAAAAAGGCTCGAATCCAATTCCATATCTGCTGGCTATGAAGCGTACAAAGCAAGGTACAAAGCTTCCAAACTCAATGTCCCGACGAAAAATGATCTTCAGGATAGGATTCTAGTATTCTACGAGTATCGTACACGAAGACGCAGGGCAGAATGTGAATTCATATATGTAATAATATTGCAGCAAGGTCTCGAAATCGCAGGATCACCTTCAAGTAATTGACCTGCTTTGGGCTGTTCCCGATCCCCTTTCACCGCCCCGTCCCCCGTCTCTGCTGCCCCCTTCCCCGTGCATTCTGTGTACGCTGCTCCAGGTTCCTCCTGGTGTGAGATCTAAGTGCCATGGTATGACTTGGCGGAGTGGTGGTTTTGCGTCTCCGGACCTTTTTTCCAGAAACTTCTTCTGCCTTGAACTCAACAACTGCGGATGTCTCCTTGTCGCGTGCCCCGCTTGCCTCAATCTCCCCAGACACAGTATCTCCAGCCTGCTTTTGCGCTTCGTCATCCGCATCTGCGACTCGTCCAGACGGGCCAGCTTGATCCATCTTTCCTCGAGACCCTTTCAACTGGAGCTCGCCATCTTGCTTGACCTTCGGGGCAGATTTGGGGCGCTTCACAGCCCTCTCCTTTCCCTTACCTTTGACATCCACATCCTCCTCCTCTTCCTCCATGATCTCGCGCTTCCTTTTCAAAATATTCTTCTGGATGGTGCTCACGAAAAGCGAAGTGGGCAACGCAGCCATGAGGTGGTGAAATGCGTCCTGACACAGTACAGCCTGAGCCATGGCAGGCGTCTCCGTTGTCGTAGCAAGGACATTCGCGTCGATTTGATTTTCAAATGACGCGACAACGCGAAGAACCCTTCGCACAGGGGGATGAGATTGGGATTTGCGCTTAGATCGCCTGGGAGGATTCAGAAGTTCAATGGCCCGCTTGTGCCATGCAGAGTCGACACCGTGCTCCTGTCGTCAATGAATACATGACGCGACAAAAGAGAATGGTCGCCTTACCGGGTCGCAAAACAACCTAGCGTCATCAAGGTCGGCAAGAAGATCGCCGCCGTCGCTTTTCATTGGCGAAACGCGCATGACGACTGAAACTTCTGTTCCGTCGGAAAGCTCGAGAGAGAAGAGTAGATCGGGTGTCACCGCTTCGGAGGCGGGAATGCAGAATGGAGTACGATCCCCATGCGCATGCTCCATCCACGCTACGACGTCGTCCACACTGTGGGCGCTTGTCACAAGGGGACCGACAGGTGGATTAGAGTGGGGGGCCACACCACTTGCGGCATTGGGCATCACGAGCTTTGCGGACTGCATCGCCCACGCCGGGATCGGCACGGCGAATGAAAAGATGTCAGATAGCGTGGGCTCAGAAGTGAAAGCGCGAGCTAGATAGAAAGCGAGACATGCAGCGAAGGCCTTGGAGGTGAGGGGAGGCGTCTGCTGGATGCAAGCAAGGAGGTTTTTGACGTGGACGACACGATTGAAATCCCAGGGCAAGTTCCGAGAGCAGACCTCGGTCAACCATTGTGCAAAGCCAACGACAGGCATCGACTCGTCGAATGCAATCTCTTTCATCTCCGCATCGATAAACCGTCCAAAGGCTATCGAGACCACGACTATATTGTTTCCTGGGAACAGCGGATGATGGCGTTCGGCGACGAGGTAGTGATAGATAGTACTTCGCAAGTGAAATCGAACTAGATTGCGAGGTCATGGATGAATGAGCATGATGAGTGGGTACAACGCACCTGCTTCACTGTACGACATCTCAAAATTCAGAGTGCGCATGCTGCTTAAAGAATCAGCACTCCTGGTCACTACCCAGTCATGGCGTTGCTCTATTTCCCTCCACCGTTTGCCGTCCGGAGGTTGAGATTTAGTGAATTTCGCGACATAGTCGTCAAGCACGGTGTGGGGCTTCTGGAAATTCCAGACGATCAGCTCCAAAACCAATGACGCGGTGTAGCGGTGCCTGCAAAGCGATTAATATATCAGGAAGCCCGAGAGACACACCACTGACCTTCCGCCTGTCCATGCCCACGCCCGCTGCAAGAATGCTTGTCCTGAATCTGTGCTCACAAAATCAGGCGGGAGAAAACGCCGCAGATACTGCTCGTGAAGCGACGGGTCATCAAATGAGCCCGTATCCGATATCCATCGCACTTGCCCTGCGTACTTTGGACGTTCGAAGACATGCTTTGAAATGACAGTACCAGCAATGACCCAGGACAAGGAGCCTGCAGGGAATTGCTGGTCCCAGATATCCACCATATTGAGCAAGATCGGATGATTTGCGTAATCCGTGTCAAAAGCAAGTGGGAAACATACATCGGGAGTACCTGCAACAGTCTGTCCCTCATCAACAGTAATAAAGATGTGGTTGTCATGGCCTAGAAGTCGGTGGATTGTGGTCAAAGTTCTGGAGAGACTCTCCTCAGCATCATAATCACATAGATGTTCGCACAGTTCAGCAAAAATGTCTTCGCCATCCAGGTATGGAACAAGTTGTATGAGCAGCCACTTCATTCTATGGTCCTCGGTTGTCCCCGTCCCCGTCTCGTGAACAATTTCGAGGAACATGCGAAATATAAGGAGGCGCGCGAGAAGGAGTTGGTTGAGATAGCTCTTGGCGAGGGTATGATTGCGTGCAAGCTTTTGAGCAGAGATGGTATCAGAGGCGTCAACCCGCTCTGTAAAATCGCGGTCAGCGGATAAACGCCTCAACGCGCGGGAAACATCGTTTGAGCCAAGGTCTTGAATCGAAAAGTTGCGTATTGTGAAATAGAAACCCCAGCGGCCGGTGAGACCCTCAAATACGAGCCTGGTTTTGCCTGACCCTGAAGTATTGACGAAAAGACTACATGAATGAAGCGTCAGAACGAGAATGGTTGCACTCCAAGCAACGCGTACGTTTTCTTCCCCCGCACAAAGATGTTGTCCAACCGAGAACGGAGAATCGGGTTGTCGTCGAAAGTTCCCAAATCCTTCAGTATGACGAGAGGAAGAGCATGCCCGCCTAGACACAGGATGTCGAGCGATTCCAAATGTGCAAGCAAGTCCGGATCAGATGGTTGGGGAATTGGGTCCCACTGAGGAATGGGGGTTGGATTGCCCAAAAAAGCAGCAAGATAGGGCTTGATTCCGTCTAAATAGTCTTGAACTTCCTTAGGGAGTACGGCGTCGGGCCTGCGAATGAAATCTCCAAGCACATTGGTGTGAATGTTTGGTCATGCCGAGCTACATACCTGAATTTCTGATGTGTTCGTAGAAATCCACGGGGTGTGCTTGCTTCAACATCTGGTGCAGTTCAGGCGCGCGTTTGAGCAGGGCGAGGCTCTCCGATGGATCTTCGTAACGAGGATCCAAAGCAGGAATGGGCTGTGGCAAGTAAAAAGCGACGAGGATAGATAGAGCTTTGGCCGCAAGCACAATGTCGTCGAGATTGGGGAACTTGTGAAGTTCCTTCAAAGCCTCTTCCCAAGTGGAGGGTCGGATAGACATTGGCTAACGTTCTCAAGTGACTCGTGCCAGCGTACTCTCGACTGTCGACGTTCGCGTATTTGGCTGTGTCGCAAGTGTGTGGGCGGTTGTAACTGCGGTTGTGGGCACTTTGTGGGCGGACTGTGATTCTGTGACGCAGTGTCTGCTTTTTGTTCTTTCGTTCAAGCTTCCGAATCAAGCTGGTCAAGTTCCACCGTTGTCAACCAGGGTCTGTTGTTTGCGGTTGCCAGAGTTTGAAAAAAGTGTCACGTTTGAAATCAGAAAGAGTGTTCCTTAGAAGGCACTGCGATGAGCTGCGTCAGCCTCCAGACGCTTCGAGGAGTGGAGGTCATCGTCTGCTGGTAGTATATTGACGTTGGTGCAAGTTGCAAAGTAGGATTGAAGGTGATGGCAAGCGCAAAGGCAAGCAGCATCGGGGATGATCGGGCCGTCGGCTCTCGCACTTTCGACTTTGACGGTGCGATACGGTTTGGATTCGCTCTCATAGCCCAGATGCTGCCAACGACGTGTTGCACAACTTGCAAGGCATCAAGTTTCAAATTAGCCCCACCGCTGCTGGCGCTGAAAACTTATGCACGAATACGACGGGGTGGCTGATATGCGAAGCCAAAATGTAAATCCATGTTTTAATAATACCAAGGGTTTTCGAAAATCGAATGGTGCATGTCAAGACCACGACTGACTGTCAAACACCTGACAGTCTTTGCGTTTTACCGCTCAAGCGCTACTCCTTCGAAGTAGCAGCTTCGCTCGACCCCTTCTCGCGGCGAGTTTGAGACCTCAGGGTCATACCACTGGTCCCAGCTTCTTCGACGGACTGTGGTGCCTCCGCCTTGGCTGCTTTGATCTTGCGAGACTTCTCACCACGTACACCTCCCGCCTTGATCTTCCCGACGGCGGCATCTTCATGTCCATCGACTTCTGTCTCCCCCGCATCTACGATCTTCTTCGACCCGGATGCTGGAGCCTTCTTGCCTCGGGAGCCTCCCGCCTTCCTCGACCCCCCTTCAGCAACGTCTCGGTGCTTTTGCACGGCTTCGGAAGTGACACTGGCCTCCCTTGTCTCCTCCTCCGCATCTACGACCTTCTTCGACGCGGAAAGTGCAGCTTTCTTGCCTCGGGGTCGTCCCACTTTCTTCGTCTTCGCCTCAGCTACATCTTCGTGTTCTCTCACGGCCTCCGAAGCGGCTTTCGCCTCCCCTGCGGTTTTCTTTGACTGGGCAGTCCGAGCTCTCTTGCTGCCAGATCCTGCTTCCTTCTTCGACTTCCACTTCGCCTCCGCTGCGTCCGCACGACCCTCTGAAGCACGTTTTGTTTCCTCCGCATCATCCTCCGATTCAACTGGCATGGATTTCCACCGCTTCGTTCCCCTTTCCTCTTCCGTGTCATCCACGTCCACATCCGCCTCCGCATCCGAGGAATCGTGTTTCCTTTTTAATATGTTCCGCGCAACCGTTTGCACGAACGTCTCAGGCGACACCATAGCCGTAAAATGCTCGAACATCTCCCGTGATAGGACGGCGTGAGCGTAAGGCGTGGCATCTTCTGTCGGCATAAGGGTGTCGGAATCGATCTGCTTCTCGAAGGCAGCGATGATACGGAGTACCCTAGTCGTCGCCATGCCGCTAGTCAAGCTCTCGCTGACATCTACGTCTTTTGACAATACAGGAGCGTTCAAAAGCTCAATCGCGCGCTGGCGAGTAGAAGAATCTGCTCCGTGTTCCTGTACACAATTTCTGAGTCCGTTGTGCAAGTGAAAACATGGCCTACTCACATCGTCACAGAAAAGCCGCGTTTCCTCGAGATCCGCCAAAAGATTCTCATCATCGCCGCTGCGTGCGGAAACTCGCATGAGGATCGAAAGGTATGAACCGTCTTCTAGTTTCAGATAGAAAACCAAATCCGGAGACGCTGGGTTCTGAGGTACACAAAATGGTGTGCGATCGGGATTCGAATGCTCGAGCCAAGACACAAGGTCATCCAAGCTCGAAGCACTGGTAGCGAGAACACCGGTAGAATTGTCGCCCGAAGTAACGGAGTACCGCAATTCACCCGGTCGACCATGCAGCTCGACGAGTTCTGCGGACTGCTTGGCCCACGCCGGAACGGGGTCAGCAAATGTGAAGATTTCAGAGAGTGTCGGATTGGAGGCGAAGGCACGGGAGAAATGGAAAGCGAGGCACGAGGCGAAAGCCTTCGATGAGGCTGGGGGGTATTGCTTGATACATTTGAGATAACTGTCGAAAGGCTTGCCCCGTTCCGACGTTGACCGAGTTGGCTGCTCAGTCATCCAGACCGTCGATCCAACGAGGGGTATGGATTCATCAAAGGCAATGTTTTCCATTGTTCCATCTACAAACCGCCCGAAACCTGAAGACACGATACCGATCATGTCTTTCTTGAAAAGGGGAACGGGGTGATTCGCAGCAAGGTGATGATAGACAACGTTGCGCAGTATATGGCGAACTAGATCCCGAAGTCAGTGCTTGCACAACGATGGCTATGGGACGGACCGTTGACGTGCTGCAGAGAGGAGTACAGGTGTGTACGAAAGTTCAGTGAACTGACATCCCTAGGTATTACCCAGTCTTGATCCCGTTCAATGTCGATCCACTTCTTTCCGTCCGTTGGGCGGAAGTACGCTGTTTTTTCGATGTAGTTGTCGAGCACTGTGTGCGGTTGTTGAAAATACCATACCAGGATTTGCATCAACATAGAGGCGGTGTGGCGATGCCTGCATAGACAGTTAGTAGTCATCGAAAGCTATGGTGTAATAGACCCGCCTTCCTCGCGTCCATGTCCAGGCTCGGTGGAGAAAAGCCTTGCCAGAAGCTGTATCCAGATAAGCAGGGGGTAAGAAGCGACGGAGGTACTGTTCATGAACAGCTTTGTCGTCAAAGGAGCCCGTATCAGAAGTCCACCGCACGAGATCGAGGTACTTCGGGGCTTCAAATATACGATTGGGGACATCCGTCCCGGCGACGATCCAAGACATCAGACCAACAGAAAAGTGCTTCTCCCAACTTTCTACGACCTTAAGAAGGAGCGGGTGTTTGCCCGTTTCGGGATCAAAAGCTCCACCAAACTTGCGAGCCGTCACTTGTCCTTCGTCTAGAACAAGAAATAGATGAAAATCACCCCCCAGCTCAAGCAACTCTTGGATATCGACCAACGTTTCTGCTATCTTCCGTCCAGGGTTGAAATCGTCCAGAAACGCCGCCAATGTGTGAAATATGTCAGGAACAGATCCCAATGAGGGTGACAGCTGGAGCAACAACCATCGCCTCTTGTGCTCGTCTGTGATCCCGCCTCTATCCTTAGCAATCTTCAGAAACAAGCGAAAGACGAGGAGCCGCGCGAGAAGGGCACGGGAGATGAGTCGCTCAGCAAGATTATGATTTTCTTCGACTCGGCGTGAGCCCTCGGGAGACGAAGATATCTCTGAAAGCGACAGATCCGAATCCAGACGGTTGATGACACTGGCGAGATCGTAGGATCCGAGGTCTTGTACCCCTCGACTGACTACAGTGAAGTAAAGACCCCAGTTGTGACAGAGGCCCTCGAATGTTAGGCGGGTCTTTCCTGAGCCGGAGGTATTGACAAGAACGCTGCAGTGGGCCGTCAGAGCGTCGCACAGAGCATGGACATCCTATATAAGACGTACGTATTCTTCCCGCGAACAAAGAGATTGTCGACGCGCGAAGATAGAACGGGGTCACGGATGAAGCTTCCCAGGTCTTGAAGAATCATCAAAGGCAGTGTGCCTATCCCTGGTAGATCGAGAGACTCGAGGTGTGTATCTATCGTTGGATCTGTCGCTGCGAGCTCGGGCTTCCAGTGTGTGATTGGGCTATCAGCCGTGATGAACATCTCAACTAGGTCCTTCACTTGAGCCAGATAGTTTTGAGCACGAGGGGGAAAGATAGCGTCGGGCCGGAGAATGAGATCTACGAGGCGTCACTACTCTCAGAACTGCAAGGTCGATGAGGTTGCGTACCTGAATTTCTGACTAGATGGTAGGATCCGTCGACGTGTGCTTGCTTGAGGAGTCGATGCATTTCTGGTTCGCGTTCGAGCAATGCAAGGCATTCCAATGTGGACCTATACCGGGGATCCAGCGGAGGGTCTGGCTCATGAAGATAAAGGGAGACAATCATCGACAGCGCGCTGGAGGCCTCTTGCACACTATCCATATTGTCAATCTCACGAAGCATCGCAAGGCCCGCCTGCAACTTCGCAGCATTAAAGGTCAGCATGACGCCCGCGACCGTCAACTTGAACGTTGAGAGTAAAATGCAGCGCGCGATGTGACATGTCACATCACTGATAGACTTGTGACACTTGAGCTCCGCCTTGCTACATTGTACTACATTGTTGAAGGATCCCGCTCTGACGTTCTGAGAATGATCGTTGCATGGTGCTACTTCTTATCTTTGGCTCTTCTTCTAAAACCGGCAATTTGCAAAGCTGTTCACCAAGAACAAGACTTCGAGAAAGTATCATGATGACACCTCATGACACGCCGACTCGGCGCAGATTCAAGCCGAACGAACAATGATCCACTGGGACCCACACTGTATCTGCGGCGCTCAGATTTCTACTGTAGCTCTGTGTCGAGAATGCGAAAACCTGTAATATGCGGCCAGGCTGGAATCACGAAGTTTTGCGGTCGAGGATGAATATTCCATGACAGAACTTGAGAACGGAAGACAAAGACTTGCCCTCTTCTAGGTTACTTCTTAGCACTTCAAAACTTTGACAGATGTGATTGAAGAAAGAACAAGGTAACATAGAGACTGACTCTCACAGCCATGTTCTCGAGTCTTCATTGTTTTCGACTTGTATAAATTGTTGGGCTTAGAATGGTGAACAGCATCACAAATTTTTGACGCATGGCGCTCTTCAGCGAAACCGACGCTCTTGGTCTGACCGACGACTTAAACTCTCGGATATCCGAGAGCATCCAGCATATTGCCCAAAAATCCGACGATGTCGACTCTCAGAAATTTTACGACGACGTAGTCCTCACTCTCTGGCTATTGGTCCAGGATTCCGGATTGGTGACCGGACTCACTATGACCGACTGGTTTGACCGCTGGAAATTTATCATCAAGTACAACATGCGAGAATTCACAAACACTTTCAAGATGTGCCGTACATTTTGCCAGTATGCAGCCGTCATACATCTCGGTATGTCCAGGACCCGCGCAGCTCGGAGTCCTAGTCATGTTTGATATCCGAATAGTTGCGAAGCCTTCGGACAACCCGCCGACCCCAACTCTTCCTGCTCCGTCTGGTCGTTCTCAAAGTAAAACGGAGGTCACCCAGATGATTGCGGACTTTCTCGCTCCGCTTAGAGCAAGCATGCAAGCCGTGGTGAATGGCGAGAGGGATTTCGATTTATGGTCGCCTGAAAAAGCGGGCACATTCGGAGACTTTCTCACCAATCTCAAAATACCGCGCGATGGTGACAACAAACCAGACATGCTTCTGCACGAACTGGGTCAATTCAACTCTGGGGATTCGGAATTCGATAAACGCGTGGACAAGCTCTTCGAGCCAGGTGTCAAGTTACACAAGTGAGTTTCCAACTCAATCCTGCAGAGAGTTTTTTTGATTTGGTATGCAGGACTGTTGTGAATACTTCGGGATCGGGGAAGACCAAACTCCTGATGGAAGGTCTTTCTCGTCATTGGGGAGTCTATTTCACTGCAAAAATGGATGGTTTCCATGGGTCCAAGGACATGTACAGCGTCATCGCCACCACTGTACCTACAACCCCAGGATTTGTGCCTCGTCTCGATGAGTCGGATACCAAGTTGATGAAGCTCAGCATTGACACCAATCAAACGATCGCTAAAGCCCATTCCCTCTGCCTTCTATTGGCTCGGCTCTCCGTATTCGCCATGTTTTTGGACATGGTTCCACCGGACCAGCTTGATGCCGCCCTCTACCGAACGCGGTGGCTGAAATTACAAATTCAGCCGTCTCTCCTTAACGGGAAACTTGATGTCTTTCAGGAATTGACTGGCCATTTGATCAATGAATTTACGACACAAACTTCAGCGGTTGGGCACATCACCAGTGTCCTGCTCGATAGATTCAACGATATCGTGCCCAAATGCGGAATCATGTTGCCGACAGGGAACCGAGCGCCCACCGACTCACTATATCTGGTGATCGATGAAGTTCAGTATGCCGCCAGCCAGCATCTGGACGCCTTCAGATCAGAACCTCGAGCTGATAAAAAGGCGACCAAAGATGCAGGTACGCCAAAGCGAATGTTCTCTCAGATAGTGGTGGCTGCTGATGTTTCTCTAGTACCACCACCCGAGACTCAGAAGTCCGACTCAGATGAGGAGGAGAAGATTCCGGCTTCTCAGCGCCGCCCAATCCTTCGCGAAATCCTCAAAGCATGGGTACACGAGTACCCAGTGACTATGATTGTAGCCGGCACTGGCGTTGATAAAGAAGCCCTCGACGAAACTATGAACTCCGCTGTCGGCAAGACCGAACCCTATGGCCGCCTGACTCACAATACGGGTTTGTTCGGCGGGAAGGAGGAAGTAGCGGACTCGGACTCATTACAAGATTGGTATATACGGCGCTTCCTACCTCCGCACTTGCAGGTCGATCCCAAATATGTGTGCTTGATCGACCGAACCAAGTATTGGTTGAAGGGCAGGTACGCGTTCACCCGGTGTGCGTCTGAATGAACTCAACCCATGTTGCTCTTTCAGATTCAGGTTTACGGCTGGCTTCATCTCCGAACTCCTTGCTGCCGGGTATGAAAATCCGCATGAAACACTCAATGAATATATCTTCAAGTTCAGTCTGCCGCCTAAAACCAGGGCTACAGCTGCGACGCAACAACAATACGAAAAAATTGGCATGGTCGTTACCGACTGTCCGCCCCAATTTATAAACAACGACCCCGGCCTTAGTAAGAAAATACGGGAAACTCTATCGGAACGTATCACGTTCGATTTTGAACGATTGAAATCCCGTGTGTCAATTTCCTTTTCACCTGCAGTCCAAACTCTCTTATGCCACTTGTGTAGATCCGGATCACCTAATCAATATCGCTAACAT
Source organism: Favolaschia claudopus (assembly GCA_037176885.1). Taxonomy (NCBI): domain Eukaryota; kingdom Fungi; phylum Basidiomycota; class Agaricomycetes; order Agaricales; family Mycenaceae; genus Favolaschia; species Favolaschia claudopus. The sequence goes on from JAWWNJ010000107.1 coordinate 281,020, forward strand.
GACCACGGATTATTGGGTGACCCCCCATGCCGATCTCAATGTCAGTAATTGGGGCCAGGATTTTGTCCAATGGGGATTCGCTCGGTTTCTCCCAGATACAGACGCTCATAACATCTCTTCGGCCCGGATTGACGAGCCCCTAGTCATGCTCACTTTGGCTCAATGGCTGAGTATGCCAGGTTTCCTCCGATCCATGCATGCTGCCCTTGTCAGTGATATTGGCAAATTGAACGATACGCACGGATACAACGGGTTCGAACGATACATTGCGTTCTGTTTTTCAGGATTGTTCAGCGACACATCCGGTTCCCGACTCTTGAAAGATATATTCAACTTCAAGTCTGACTTGCCTCAGTGGGCGAATAAAAAGGCGACTCTAGTCTCGTGCTGGAAACCCGACGAGACGTCCGAAAAGTGGGAGGAGGCAACCGTCGATTGGAACGCTCGTCCATCCCACCATTTGGCATCATCAAACAACGTTGACGATACATTGGATTGGCTGGAGGGCAAGAGCCGTGCTCCTATTTGCTTCCCAGACAAGTTCATGGGTCCGGACCTTCTCATGCGCCTGCGAATCGAAGACGGTACAAGGATTTGGGTGGCGGTTCAGTGCAAATACGAGAGCTCCGACCAATTGAAAGCGGGAAAGCTCATCGCAGGAGCGAAGAGCCTCGATCCAGAGCAATATTTCAAATCGAATCCGGTATTTGAAACCACTCTTCGGTGGACTTTCATTAACTTCAAAACATAGGTGTATCACACGAGGGCAGTCCACGCGCTTAAGGATTTACCTAATCCTGTTATGGCCGAAGGACTTGGCTATTACAATATTTTGCAGGTTATTGCGAGCTTCCCAGGTGACCCTTCCATCGACGAGGCTCGTAGAGGGAAAACACGAAGGAGTGTCAGCAACGAGATGACCTCCCTCAATATGGACTACCTGGCTGAGATAACGGGAAGGATGCGGCCATATGCGTTTCTGAGAGACAAACTCAAAACCCATATGCTAAAGCGTCTACACTCACAAGTGGAGGGAGCTGAAGCAGTCGGAGTGATAATTCGGAGTAGCAAGAGAATCAGGGTCAACAAAGATGTCAAGGAAGTCGCCGCTGATTCGGACGTTGAGATGGCTCCACCCGCATCGCAGGCCAGCGACGCTATGCAAGATGTAGAGACTTGACGCTGTACATCATGGCGAGGTTTTATCGGCGAATTATCATGGCAATATTAATATCATTTATCGTTCTTCGAGCAATCTGTGCGAAATAGGGAACGATTAGTCTCGTCTCGCACATCAAGTACTTGGTCAGTACGTACCAGCCTTGGAAGGGCTCCGTGTAAGTCATATCTGGTACACGGGAGCTAGGCTCTTGTCTTCTCCAGCTGAGTAGCAAGGTTGTCAATGGCTCGATTATTCCGCGCCCCCGAAAGACTCCCTTCTCGTCTTCCTTTCTTCGGTATTCTCGTATCTTCGTATCCTCTCCTTCCTCAGCCTGTCCCACCTCCACTCCCTTCCCCTCTGACATCCATTCCCTTCGCGCCCAAGATTCCGCACCCGCGCCCGTTAGGCAACATTCGTCCCCGCGCTGCGTACAAAAGCGAAGGCTGTAGCACGAAGAATTCAGGATCTCGATGGCGTGTTTGTGCGAGGGAGAGTTGGCATTGTGTTTCTGTTGTCGGTTTCAGTCAAGGGTGCGAGACGAAGATACATGTACGCCTCACCAAGTCACACAATATATTCGCCTCCCCTGCGGAGAAACACACTTGACGACCGGGACGCTCGTTCCGTCAGCGCGCTTGAGGTGGAAACAATGATGAGGGGACGCCTCGAGAGCAAGAATACTCGCGTGGGCCATCCACGGCACACTCTGCGCGCTCGTAACCAAAGAGCTTGAACGAGGACCTGAGTGGCGGACTTGCTCGGAATGTTTGCGGCATGCAGCTCCGCCCGCATTGCCCAAGCAAAAGAATGCGCAAACGTAAAGCGTCGCCTACGCCACACAAGGCAGATCGCGGACACCTCGGAAGAGTTCGTGAATGCAGGTGAAGGGTTGACGCTCACAACGGCTGGCTATGAACGTATATGAACCCCGACAAGAGATTTCCGCTCGTCAACGGCAATCTCCATCTCCAAGTTTTCGCTCTCTTCGCCGACAGAAAGCTGCTCGTTAGTCTTTGAGGAACAGTGGATGATGCCGGCCAGTGCTATGAAGCGAGCATACGAGACAACACTCCCCAGCTGAATCGACGCCAGTATGTGGTGAGTCGTTCAATGATAAGAGACTCTGGCCGAGAAATGCAGTCGACGTACCGCACGCAACGGTATGATAATGTGCGCAGATTATCCGAGGAAGCTAACTTTCGATATAGTCAACGCGGTCCGAGGCAGAGAAGAGATGACGAAGAGCCCACCTTGCACTGGTATAAACCCGCGCGCGTTAAAGGAACGCGTCAACGTAGGCATGCGACAGAAAGCGGCGCGGTGGCTGGTGGTGTCTGAGCCGAGAGACCGACTACGAGACGTCCGACGCACCTGGGTCATGGAAAATGTGTTTGCAGGAAATTCCAGAGTGTCCTCACAATGAGAGACAAGGCAAGTAGTAGAAGCTCTTCAAATTGCAAGCATCAAGAACATTTAGTGCGCTTGAATATGAACGAGTGTTCGGGCTTTGTTTAGGGCTGTTTAGGGTGCATTCTACGGCGGGTCGACGACGACAGCCCGGAAGCAAGTAGAACAGGACATCTCGACGAGATGTTCCATCGTCGAGGGCACCGAGGTCATCGTTTGGTGGGAGTCCATCGACGCGTGGTGCTGGTGGAAGTGTTGGCACAGCATCAGCAACGCGACGGTCATACGGTTCGCTCTTGTTGCCCACTTATACGTCGAATACAAAACCTTGATAGAGCGGGTGACGACGCGACTACTTCTCAGTTTCGTTCCTCGTCCAACGTGTTCCCGGCACCCCGCGACCTCTGTCGAGTTCTGCGTCTCGCCGCCCTCCTCCGCCCTCATCCCACTCTCCAGCGTGATGGAATATTCGTTGATACAGCTCTTAACCGCTTCCTAGGTCGGGATTCGAAGCTTGCTGACCTTCAGATGGCCGAGGTTTCGCGACTGCCCACAAGGCATCAACATAAACAGGCCTTAAACTTGCTCCAAACCAAAAACATTGCTCACGAATATCCACTATGGGCTGGTATTTACCCTCTTCACGACACCGACTCAACAACTCGAAGAATTCGTGGCTCTGGAATTCATTCTCCCGGATATCGCCCCAATTTCGGTACCAAATCCTATCCTCAATCTCAGAGATGTCGCCCAGGTAAGCGACCACCAGGTCCTTCCTTTGCCATAGGTTCCCCAGGCTGTTGAGCTTTTCGGTTATTTGAGCGTCGCGATCGGCGGCGGAAAGAGCCATCTCGTGCCTCGATCACTAGAGAAACGTCAATATTTGGCCTTCCTGGTCGTTTTCCCAACTCTCTCCCACCCGCTCAATCACCTATACTCTAAAACTAGTATTACTAGATCAATCGGACGACGCAACCTGTACGCCCCTCCTCTGTGAGACACTACAAGCGCGCGAGAAACAGTCAATGCCCCTAAGTCTCGTCTCCCAAAGCACTCTGCATCTCAAGCCGTGCACTCTACGATCACGACTCCGAGAAGAGTCAATAATCTGCTATGGCTGCGAATGAATCCGGTGCGTCCCACCGTTTGTCCTCCGTCGATTCCACGCTGACCTATCCAAGCTTTCCTCTACTCAGAAGACGAACTGAACGAGCTTGGCGTCCTGGATGAAGGCGAGTCTCGTTATCTACGTCCCGAGCCGAGTGACTTGTTCGCTCGCCGTCTACCACCCGCAGCGTCTATGCCGTTCTGACCATATTCCACCTAGGCGCGCCCCAGCTAGCCAAGAGAGCTCTTGACCTCATGAGGAGGCGTCCGGATTTGCTCGGCCGGTCGTTTCACTCTCATTCCCGCTCACTTTTGGCTTACCATTTCCCGTCCAGCCCCGAACAAATGGGCGCTCCAGTGCGTTATGGCTCTCTCCGTCGAAAAAAGGGCACCTGCCTTCTACAACAAGGGCGACTACTCAGAGCTCATCTATCGTTCCCCCTCCACCAATCCCACCGCTCAATCCCAGCACATCGTCAACAGCAACTCCATCTACACCGCAGACGACACCCGCCTCGGCAAGATCTGGCCTACCGTCCTCGACGACATCCGCCTCGTCGTCAAGGCCGCCGTCCCCAACTATTCGTGCATAGACGCGTGCCGCCATGGTCCCCCCAACCCTGACTTCACCTTCAGCTCCAACCTTGACTTTGACTCTGATGGAAAGAGAGACGGTGGAGACGGTGGAGGCCCCGCCGTCGTCTGGGTCGGCGTCCCGCGCGGCTCTGTGTCTGTCGACACGGCGCACGACGTCTCTCAGACCATCCTCGACCTTCTCCTCAAGCACGGGGTCGACGACACCGTTGTAGAATGGCGTGAAGCTGTCGTGTCCAGGCTCTCTGGCTAGTGTTCGGTCCAGGTTCAAGGGCACTTTGCCCTGAATGCTGAAGGCTGAATGCCCCGCATCGCGTTCGGTTCATCTCTCCAATCCCAAAGAATTACATATATACAAAATAACTACTATGTACACGAACGAATTAACTCTCCGCGCATAACTTACATACAACCACCCCCATCCCCATTGACATCTCTCTCCCTCCTCCCCCCCGCAACTAATACTACACTACCAAATCGTCCAAATATTCTGCATACAATACGTAGTATGTACAAAAAACAGCATCGAAAAATAATCAGCTACAAGTTTGAACTGCCGGGATACAAAGCTTTCTATGGAGAGTTCTACGTTGACGGTGAGGAGGACGACGGTGCCGTCGATCGTGATGTCTGTAGTCCGTCAATGAACGATTCGAGGCGAGGAGGCGGCGGACATACTGTGATTAATTCTGCAGGAAGAATTTAGAGTTTAGATTTTAGGAAGGGGAAGGCAGGGGAGAGCGCACCCTAACTTTCCGCGAGTCATAAGGTCGTAAATGGGTCGTGCAGTCGTGATGTAGCGGACACCCTTGTACGAGGTGGTCCGCCGAGTCGCTTGGTTTACAAGAAGGTCGCGGCCTGCAATGCATCAAGGGATCATCAGGATACTTCGACCATGCAACGCGAAACGGAGAGAGGCGCACCGATATTATAGCCGTCCCGCGATATAGTGTGATGCCAGAAGAGATTCTACATACGAAACCAATTATTATTTGATCGATCGGACGGACGACGCGACGTGTATGAAGTTTGAACGAACCTCCTCCTGTGAGACACTACAAAGCAACAGATATGAATATCGTACGGCGCGACATGTGCATGAATCGGACAGACGTACGCGAGAAACAACGCCCCTGAATTGGCTTCTGGCCCGTCCTGGCGGTATACACTATCGCATTCGCATTCGGTGAGTATCCATCAAAGCTGAGGGCGCTGGAATTGATGTACCGGAAATGGTTCCCGCCTACCGATAGCATTTCAACGAGTGCGGGCGGCGCGGGAGGCAGCACGTACCTATGAAAGTCTCCAGGCATGTACCGAGGGCGGCGGAGCCGTAGCTTTCCCGGAGTACCATCTGTAGAAAGAAGTCCGAGTTAGATGGGAGGCTGAGCGAGTAGGTAGAGCAAACGCGCCATCTCGTGGACCCATCCGTTTCCGTCGCCGAGGTTGGCAGGTTGTGGCGAGCCTGAGTGTTTCATTGAGTGTCGGCGAGGATACGACACGTAAGACTTACCGTAGTGGAGTCCAAAGCACTCCCTGGCACTGAATGCCCGTATCCGAAGTTAGCCCGTACTCAGGCCATGTCTAGGAAAGAAGAAGACGCACAATCCCAAAGAATTCGCGAAATTGAGGAATCCCGGAGTCGTCAAGACGGATGGGGCGCTGAGACCAGATATAATGACCTGCGTGGGAGCGGTTCCAAAATTACGAGTGCACACACACAGGATGTTGGTGGACCACGTACATTGAGAGGCTCCCCACCGCGACGAGTGACTGGCGGATCTTAGTGAGCACGCTTGGACGACGCAGAGCACTGGAAGCACACACACCATTGTTGAGCATCCGACCGCCCAGGATGCGGGGATCATAGAACTCGTGGCGCCTAGGGGCGCCAAAGGCAGGAAGGACGAGGAGGGCGGCGCAGACGAGCCAGTAGAAAACGGGGAGCATCGCGCATGGAGGAAGGAAGGAAGAAACGCGGCTGACTGGCTGCTGGCTTGAGGAACGGGCCAATTGTCCGAGGCTGAGTATAATATATTCGAGACGGAGTTTGTAGTCAGCGGGAGTTTGATGATGGTCGTAAGTGGGTGAGTATAGCGGGCCAACGTGTCCGAGAAGAACGCGTTCAGAGACCGCAGCGTTTGAAGCGGGATTCTCAAGTTCTTGTCGAAACTAGCGTTCCACTGCGTTCGTGACCATGGTGGATGGCAGAGAACGCCTCGATTTGATATTGGTGCGAGTTTTCCTGATTTGCATGACGCAGTGGTCAAGGCGCGTTGCCAAGACTTGATATTCTATCCTTTCCGGTGTAGTTCCTGAGAATATGAGTTAATAAGGCCGTCTGAGTCGTAAGGGCCGACCGAGATGGAGGGTTTCGGATCTTAATAGAACAGATAGATACCGTTCTATGAATTATCGTAGGTTTTCAGCGCTACTGCCGGTTGGATTCATCTGGAGGGTTGACTTATCGCCAACGTGGGCAGCCAGAACGTGTCGGCGCGCACATCCGTCGTCACTGTTGGGAGAGAAGGCTGATAACCGCACCATCACCTTTCAATCCAAGCCTTGACAAATATCGCGTCAACGGACCGGGACGATCATGACGACGTTGAGCCTTAGAGATGCTCCCACGCGATGTCGGCGACGGACTCCTGCGTGCCGCAAGTAGCCTCCAAATTTCAATTCGTCGTCGCGGCCTCTGCGACTCGAATCAACTGGAGAATGCTTGTAACGACCAGGCTCTTCTATGTCGCGACACATCTCAAGCTTGCCACGCTATGAGTGATGCGGCCCTTGCTTTTTGCGCGTAACGTCGGGAGGAATGCTCTTAATTCGGAGCGGGCGCGGGATCTCTTGCACGCTAAGGGCCATGATCGATGTGTTGGGACGTGGAAAGGAGATGCGTGGAGATGAGGCGGACAGAGGGAATCGGCGGACGTTAACATATGATTTGATGACGACGAGCGCCAGGCGCGCGGACGTGGGCAGGCGGGTACGGCTCCGGTATTGCGACGCGCAGCTCGGGCGGGAGAAACAGCGCGCTTGGTCATGAGTTCCATCGAGTATCCGAGGTGACGGCGGAAGGAGTAGGGGCGGCGGCGGACGGTAAGAACTTGGGGTTTGATCAGGCAGGCTCTTTAACGGCTGGGGGGAGTTTATTCATTCATATGCATGAGAACGCAAGTCCTGACGGGGACCTCGATTCTTCTAACGCGTCGTAGAGTGCAGGTGCAGTAGTGGGCCTTGCAGCGTGTGAAGGAAGAATGAAACAGTATAATTTCTACTCAGTACGTGTGCCAAGAATACGTCTTGCACGATTGTGGAAGTTGTCCCCGGTCTTGGGTAGACCCGTCGTCTCGTAAGTACAGAGAAAGTAGCGCTAGGTATCCAAGTCTTAGCGTGAAACTGAAGATTCAACGCATTCACGTACCTCCCCTTCGACGATGTATCGACACGAGTATCTGATACATTCTTCCAATCATCCTCAGTGTAGGTTGCGAGTTTGCCTTGATTGTTTCCTGAGATTTCGCGATCACTTTGTTGGCTTGTCGTGTCAGAGCGGACCAGCAAGAGCGCGACGTTCCGGAACCACAGCAGACATGAGCCATTTAGCGAAAAAAATACTGGAATTGTGGATTACTGAGGGTGTTGTATGACTGCGCGCAGGTTAAAAAGAGATTGAGTAGGTCGACGGCGAATGATTCAATCTGCTTCTCGGCATTCCATGTAATTGAATGACAGGAAACGCGCCAACCATTGAATCGAAGACTCTCGCGGTCATGCAAAGCAATGGAACGTGACGGCGCCATGGATGGAGCAGTTGGAAAGGGTTGGGTGGGCGAAAAAGATCGCAGAGATAGCAGACTAGGCAATGGGGACAGCGGACCCGGAGAACCTAGATGTGGATACTAGGGAGACGGGGGGAATGGATGGGGACGTAAAGGTTGGAAGTTGAGACGAGGACTCGGATGCCTGGGGTTCGCGGAGTTGGTAAGCAAACGTTTGGCTCTAGAGCAAGCGGTCGCTGAGGAGCCAAGGCGTCGTCACATTTTGCTGTCAATTACAGAGTCTTTGCGAGGGCTTTACAAGACCTAAGTAGCATGGGTTCTCATTGACAATACTGTCAGCAATCTCCTCTGTCGAAGCTGTCTCCACACAGTATTTTCCAGTGGGTCTTGTTGGGTGAGTACATTGCGCCGGTCTCGAGGAACAGCTCCCAGAATAGGTTTCTACCCCCCGTAAAGGAAAATCTGGATGATTGTTGACGATACAGCGAGAAAGTAAGACAAACAGTGGAAGTTGAAACAGAACGGTGAGGAAGGACGCGTCGTAGTAGACGCGACGACGAAAGGCCATCCATGATCGAAAGCAAAGTGTGGGAAATCCCACGCTGTCTCACCCAATGCACGTTCCTTGCACGTTCCACGCCGCGTTGTCACAACGTCCAAGTCGCCCACAGTATTCTGAATTCACCCAATTTGAATTTCACCATGTCCTTTGCGGCTGCGAAGTTGAAGGCAGGGCTTGAGATGCTCCGCAAGATTACAGACCTCGAAAATGTGCAAGAAGCCTCCCGCGCTCTGGCGATACTTGTCACCGTCTATGTTGATGAACCCGACCCTCCGTTGGATCCACGGTATCAGGCTACAACGGACTGCCTGGCACTGCTTAAACGCGAACCAGAATTACACGAACTTCTGAAGCGAGCCCATGTCGATGGGTCCTACGACATAGTTAGACATTCCGGTACACAACATAAATCGTCTCACTATTCAACGAGTAATGGATAATCAAATTAGCTTTCATTCGAAAACCAGACCCAATATTTCCTGACAGTGCCCAACGCTATCTAGAAGAACTCATGGCTCCAGTCAAAGAGTTTATCACCACCGCCAACCCAATGATGAATTGGAAGTCCGAACTTGCAGGCACCGACTCGACGATAGACACCCACCTGGAGTCTCTGCACTTATCAGGTCAAAATATGCTGCCCTTATTGATTCTTCAAGATCTGGGCTCCTTCACCCATGACCCCATACTATCCTCGCGCGTTGACAATTTGTTTGTACGCGGGAAGAACACGTACGTCGCCAAAACTCTGCATGCTGTTCCGAAATCGAAAATTCGGACTTAGGGTATTGGTTAACACTTCTGGTTCAGGAAAGACTCGCCTGGCATTTGAGGGCCTGTGTCATAGTTGGGGCCTCTATTTTACAGTAAAGAGTCCTTGGGTGCAAGACTTGGGATCCCCGGATATCGACGCCATGATCCAGACGCTCGAACGGAGATTGAAGGAGGTCTCTCCGCGCCTTCCGGCTTCGCAACAGCTGGAGAAAAATCACGCCGTTGCGGAGCGGTACATCTCACGTACCCTTCTTGCTCGTCTTCTCGTCTTTCGCCTGTTTTTGCAAATTGCGAAGGAACATGGATTAACAGAGGATCTTCGGATGAGATGGTTGATGCTTCAGCTCTTTCCTTGCACCGGGACTGACATCTTCGAGATGTTGGCACTGCACTTAGGTGATTTCGACCCTGAACAGAAAATAGCAAACACGCTCGTCAGCATCCGAGAGTTACTCGGGATGGGGGATGAATTCCATTTGTTTCTTGTTCTAGACGAAGGCCAGGTGACGGCTGCAAAATTTGACAAAGCTTTCGACGTCGAACCGGGCAAGTACCCCCTCTTACGCAAAATTATCGACACATGGGAGAAGCATTTTCAAGATTATTCGATGTCATGCGTGATTGCTGGCACCAACGTCCCCAAGCGAATTTTCGAAGCCCCGAAGTACGCCGATCGAGTGCGATGGACATCGGATACAGGCTCATTCGACGATCCGGTGCGTCATGAACGTTATTTGCGTCGTTTCCTGCCTCCTTCTCTACTGGAAACAGAATCTGGGACGGCGTTTCTTCGACGTGCATTGGCATGGACTCGAGGCAGGTCTGTAAAACTGCCTCTCTGTGTGGGGTTACTGAAATGTTATACAGGCATCGCTACACCGCATCTCTGATAACACAGATGCTCATGTGGTATTTTCAATGGCCACATACGGTGCTTGATAACTACATCGAAAAGATGACCCATTTCCGCCCCACCGACGGCAAGAAATGGGCCGAAATCGAAAAGCACCAGGATTGCGTGGTGCCTCGGAATGCCAGCTCGTTGAACTTTCGTAGCCACTCGTACTCTTCCTTGGGATACATCGACGGTACGTCGCAAATTTCTCCGTTTTAGGCGTCCGCCGACTTGAACCACAGTCCGTTTTTCCCTCCGCGATGTTATATATCATTATGCCGCTACGAATCAACCAGGACCTCTTTCCACGCGCGACATGATTGGGATCGTGTCTTCCAATTTTGGGCGGTTTGTGGATGAAGGAATGGAGGACATTGCGTTTGACGAGCCCATATCCCTTGTCGGCGCCACGGTTTGGATGACCGAGATGCCAGCTGAAGAGTTGAGGGAACGTGGCATGCCCTTCGACAACTATCTTCTGTGCCTCCGGCAAAGCCCACCATCTTCGTCGAAGGCCTTCGCTGCGTGTCTGTCCTTCTATTTCTCCCGCGCATTCGCCTCCAATCCGACGCTCTCTGAAATCTTCACTTTTGCTGACCCCGTTCCGGCGTGGGCCACGCAGTCTGCAGAACTCGTCGAGCTGCATGGTCGACCGGGTGAATTGCGGTACTCTGTTGCTTCGAGCGACAATCCTACCGGTGTTCTCGCCACGATTGCTTCGAGCTTGGACAACATGGTGTCTTGGCTCGAGCATTCAAATCCCGATCGTACACCATTTTGTGTACCTCAAAATGCAGCATCTCCGGATTTGATTTTCTACCTGAAACTACAAGACGGTTCATACGTTTCGATCGTCATGCGAGTTTCTGCAGGCAACGGCGATGACGAGGATCTTTTGGCGGATCTTGAGGAGCCTCAGCTTTTTTGCGACGATGTGAGGAGATCATGATTCCTTTGCGCATTGGACTCACGATGGGTTTACAGGAACACGGTGCAGATTCTCCTGCTCGCAAGCGCGCGGTTGAGCTCTTGAACGCTCCTATATCCTCAGAAGACGTAGATGTATCCGAGAATACGACCAGCGGTAGTCGCAATATGACGACTCCCAGGGTACTTCGTATCATCACCGCCTTCAAGAAACAGATCAACTCCGAAACCTTTATGTCGACAAAAGACGCCCCACCATATTCTCACGCCGTCTTGTCCAGGGAGATGTTCGAGCATCTTACAGCTACGCGTGTCGCCCGAGACGTTCGTGCAAACGGTCGCGCGGAATATTTTAAAAAGAAAACATGATTCGTCGGTCGAGGAGGGATATGTGGATGTGGATGACACGGAAGAGGAAAGGGGGAAGCAGCGGTGGCGGAAATCCGTGCCAGTCGAATCGGGGGCAGAGTACGATGCGAAACGGCGTCCGGAGTCGAAAAAGACATCGAGATCTGGAAGCAAAAGGGCTCGCACTGCCCAGCCGGAGGAAGCTGGTTCAGAGACACGACCTCGAGGCAAAAGAGCTCGAGTTTCTGGGTCGAAGAAGGTCATAGATGTGGAAGAGGAGGCTGGTATCGCTTCGGAACCCGCTCAAGAGCACCCAGACGTTACCGAGGGGGGATCGAAGAAGACAGGAGGTTCTCGAGGCAAGAAGGCTCCAGCTTTCGGGTCGAAGAAGATTGTAAATGCGGAGGAGATAGAAGACGACGAAGAGAAAGGGGAGTATGAAGGTGCAGCCGTCGGGAAGATCAGGGCGGGAGGCGCACGCGGTGAGAGGTCTCGCAAGATCAAAGTAGCCAACTTGAAGGCGGAGGCCTCCGAGGCACCACAGCCTATCACCTCGCTTTAGCTAGGTCCCACACCGTCACTACTTAGGGCCTGATCGGGTGCCTCCGATTCTCGGCCGAAAACTTTCCAGAACCTGAAAGAAGTGGTCCTGTTGTGCCCTTTCTGGACATCATTCGTCACTAAACTATGCTATATAGAGTAATTTGTACCGATTTTCGAATTCTATGGAGCGAGAGTGGCCAAAAAATTACAAGTGCAAAAGATGTATACATTCTGCAGTTGAACCAGAATATTCCGATCGCAAGTTCAGAATGTTCAATCTGATTTGCTCTCTCGACATTTCACCACTCTTCGACCGGAAAGTATCTTTTTGGCCATAAACTAAACCTTCTATGGGAATTTAGAGACGCAATTGGGTGGGAAAGCTCGGGGTCCAAAATTCTGGAACCAGATTCGGAGGCACCCGATCAGGCCCTTAACCCTGCCATCTGCTGATTGCAAATATGTCCAAATACACAGATAAGATTGTGGCTGTGACTTAGAGCATCAGACTTAGGTGACCTTTAACTCTGGCTTATGTACTATGTCTGTGGTTACGGTGAATTAATCAAGTTTTCAAGTTGCAGAAAAAGAGAAAAAAAGAGGGAAAAAGAGGAGAGATTGTTAGATACCTCTGCATGAATGTCCTCAAATTTCAGAGCTCCAACTTTGCTGCAGCGAGCGCAGTCTACAATTCGGTGTCTTGATTTCATCTTGATTCTTTTTCCATATCGAGTAAACATCAAGGTATTCAAGACTATGTCTATTCGGGTTTGCGTCCCAAAACGACATAGGACAAGCCAATGGAATTCAAGATTGGTAACCGGCAACTGCCGCCATCAGCTGCCACCTCATTTTCCCGTGCGTCGCGTCGCGGCGTCTACTGTCTCTCTCCTTACTCTCTCCACCTCGTTCTCATCTCGTCTCTTCTGCGTCCCCTTCTCTCTATCTATGCTTCTTGGTCTCGTATCCTCTTTGGGCTTTCCCTCCATACTGGTGCTTTCCAAACTAATGGCAACAAACTCTACGAATCGACATCGACTCATGCCTCCGGATTCCAGGAGCTCAGTCTTCTGCGCCTTGAAGAAGAACAACAACATTTTGCTCTGGACTCACCCTGCTGTATTTCGACTACTTTCTACTATGCAACTCAGCACCACCAGGTGTGTGGCTGCCCCTGTCATTTCCTCTCTTGCTAACCACCTCATTTCTCAGACTTACAGTAATCCCCGGCTCCACCGATCATCTCTCGCACCCAGATGCCGCCGAGCCGCACCAACAGTCGACGCTTGTCGCGTCGTTGGTGCGGCGGCATCTGTGTATTGCGGCTCTCGTCAAGCCGTAGCCCATGTAGGTCGCGTGCGACTGCGCACAACGTTTCACCAACAACCGGCGCGCCGACCACCTCGTCAACAGCATCAGCGTGACACCGAGTCGGTGATACCGTCGCGGCTCGAACGTCGACCGCCGGCGGGGTCGTGTTTGGGTGGAGTTGTGATTCGGTGACCGTCGTGGATGCACGCAAACAACGACTCGGAGCGCGATGTAGATACACATAAATGACGAGCGCGAATTCGCGTGTCGCCCTTTGTGCGTGTCTAATGACACCGTTTTGTGTTTGCTGGGGGACTCGCACGACGCAGCGTTGACGGACGTAGTTGAGTTGAGGTTAGATGGATTCACGTTGGATTGTTGTTGCGGGGCTGGGAGTGGGTGCAGGGGCAGGGTGAGGAGCGTCGCATTTGAAGAACTACCTGCCATAACGGAATCTTTGCGCGCAGCCCTCCGTTCAGGGCAGCTATCAAGCTGCAGCTCTTACCCTTTTGCTTCCGCTGTGCCCACTCTGGAAGAAGTTAATATTATGGTAGACATGTACCCGGGTAGTTGGAAACATTAATCTCACAGTCAGATGCCTTGAAATACTGCGCTAGGACTTTTTGCTGAGCGGCCTGAACTTTGTACGCTTACAAAGGTCAAAATCTATTTTTTTTACCTCCACAATCTCGTCACTGTTTCAAGTTTCTGTGCTAAAAAATAAATACCCAGACACTTTGAAGATGTACATTGGTATCCAGCTCTCATACCCGCGCATTCTGCAGCAATGTATCGAAGGATTCGAGCCGAAGAACGTAACATTCGAGGTCTGACTGAGTTGCGATTGAATCCACGGCAAGTTCCGAGTTTGACAGGCAGGATCAGTCGGAATCGCGAGGATCAGAAAGGATCAATTGGCTATGTCTAGCCGAGACATAGCCAACCACAGGCACGGTTAATGAGCCTTAACTGGCTTATGTACTATGTCTGTGGTTACGGTGAATTAAATATGATTTGTATGCCGGAGTTCCGGCCTACAGAAGGGGGAGCTTGCGCAAATCTGTATCGATATCACAAATGCACATTGGAGTAAAGGAAGTTGAACAAGAAATTATAAACTACGTTGAAGTAGATTAGGTTTCAGAAAAACTAAAGTCCATTCTTTGGCTGTCGAGGGTAAATCTTGGGGTAAATTTAAGTTGAGCTCTCCATTGTGTATCAGACTCAAGCATCCGCATTGAATCTGTTACATTAGCTTTTTTCAGTCGTCCCCAGTGAAAACTCGTTCGAAATGCAATTCCAGCCAAAATATTGAAGCTTGACACGTGAAATGGCCACAAATGAAAGTCCCGATGAAAGCATGTGCGTGTCTGTCAAAACGGTGTTCCCATCACCAGCCATCACTCGGGATCAAGCGGACTCTCTCTGGATCAAGCGGAAATCTCTCGCATCACTCGGATTCACCGTCTATCAAAGATCTATCGATCACATCAAAAAAGCCCTCTAGCACAGCTTATTGCTTTTCGGTGACGGCTCTGATAAAGGGGGAGCAAGCTCCCCCAATCAAGTTTTCAAGTTGCAGAAAAAGAGAAAAAAAGAGGGAAAAAGAGGAGAGATTGTTAGATACCTCTGCATGAATGTCCTCAAATTTCAGAGCTCCAACTTTGCTGCAGCGAGCGCAGTCTACAATTCGGTGTCTTGATTTCATCTTGATTCTTTTTCCATATCGAGTAAACATCAAGGTATTCAAGACTATGTCTATTCGGGTTTGCGTCCCAAAACGACATAGGACAAGCCAATGGAATTCAAGATTGGTAACCGGCAACTGCCGCCATCAGCTGCCACCTCATTTTCCCGTGCGTCGCGTCGCGGCGTCTACTGTCTCTCTCCTTACTCTCTCCACCTCGTTCTCATCTCGTCTCTTCTGCGTCCCCTTCTCTCTATCTATGCTTCTTGGTCTCGTATCCTCTTTGGGCTTTCCCTCCATACTGGTGCTTTCCAAACTAATGGCAACAAACTCTACGAATCGACATCGACTCATGCCTCCGGATTCCAGGAGCTCAGTCTTCTGCGCCTTGAAGAAGAACAACAACATTTTGCTCTGGACTCACCCTGCTGTATTTCGACTACTTTCTACTATGCAACTCAGCACCACCAGGTGTGTGGCTGCCCCTGTCATTTCCTCTCTTGCTAACCACCTCATTTCTCAGACTTACAGTAATCCCCGGCTCCACCGATCATCTCTCGCACCCAGATGCCGCCGAGCCGCACCAACAGTCGACGCTTGTCGCGTCGTTGGTGCGGCGGCATCTGTGTATTGCGGCTCTCGTCAAGCCGTAGCCCATGTAGGTCGCGTGCGACTGCGCACAACGTTTCACCAACAACCGGCGCGCCGACCACCTCGTCAACAGCATCAGCGTGACACCGAGTCGGTGATACCGTCGCGGCTCGAACGTCGACCGCCGGCGGGGTCGTGTTTGGGTGGAGTTGTGATTCGGTGACCGTCGTGGATGCACGCAAACAACGACTCGGAGCGCGATGTAGATACACATAAATGACGAGCGCGAATTCGCGTGTCGCCCTTTGTGCGTGTCTAATGACACCGTTTTGTGTTTGCTGGGGGACTCGCACGACGCAGCGTTGACGGACGTAGTTGAGTTGAGGTTAGATGGATTCACGTTGGATTGTTGTTGCGGGGCTGGGAGTGGGTGCAGGGGCAGGGTGAGGAGCGTCGCATTTGAAGAACTACCTGCCATAACGGAATCTTTGCGCGCAGCCCTCCGTTCAGGGCAGCTATCAAGCTGCAGCTCTTACCCTTTTGCTTCCGCTGTGCCCACTCTGGAAGAAGTTAATATTATGGTAGACATGTACCCGGGTAGTTGGAAACATTAATCTCACAGTCAGATGCCTTGAAATACTGCGCTAGGACTTTTTGCTGAGCGGCCTGAACTTTGTACGCTTACAAAGGTCAAAATCTATTTTTTTTACCTCCACAATCTCGTCACTGTTTCAAGTTTCTGTGCTAAAAAATAAATACCCAGACACTTTGAAGATGTACATTGGTATCCAGCTCTCATACCCGCGCATTCTGCAGCAATGTATCGAAGGATTCGAGCCGAAGAACGTAACATTCGAGGTCTGACTGAGTTGCGATTGAATCCACGGCAAGTTCCGAGTTTGACAGGCAGGATCAGTCGGAATCGCGAGGATCAGAAAGGATCAATTGGCTATGTCTAGCCGAGACATAGCCAACCACAGGCACGGTTAATGAGCCTTAACTGGCTTATGTACTATGTCTGTGGTTACGGTGAATTAAATATGATTTGTATGCCGGAGTTCCGGCCTACAGAAGGGGGAGCTTGCGCAAATCTGTATCGATATCACAAATGCACATTGGAGTAAAGGAAGTTGAACAAGAAATTATAAACTACGTTGAAGTAGATTAGGTTTCAGAAAAACTAAAGTCCATTCTTTGGCTGTCGAGGGTAAATCTTGGGGTAAATTTAAGTTGAGCTCTCCATTGTGTATCAGACTCAAGCATCCGCATTGAATCTGTTACATTAGCTTTTTTCAGTCGTCCCCAGTGAAAACTCGTTCGAAATGCAATTCCAGCCAAAATATTGAAGCTTGACACGTGAAATGGCCACAAATGAAAGTCCCGATGAAAGCATGTGCGTGTCTGTCAAAACGGTGTTCCCATCACCAGCCATCACTCGGGATCAAGCGGACTCTCTCTGGATCAAGCGGAAATCTCTCGCATCACTCGGATTCACCGTCTATCAAAGATCTATCGATCACATCAAAAAAGCCCTCTAGCACAGCTTATTGCTTTTCGGTGACGGCTCTGATAAAGGGGGAGCAAGCTCCCCCAATCAAGTTTTCAAGTTGCAGAAAAAGAGAAAAAAAGAGGGAAAAAGAGGAGAGATTGTTAGATACCTCTGCATGAATGTCCTCAAATTTCAGAGCTCCAACTTTGCTGCAGCGAGCGCAGTCTACAATTCGGTGTCTTGATTTCATCTTGATTCTTTTTCCATATCGAGTAAACATCAAGGTATTCAAGACTATGTCTATTCGGGTTTGCGTCCCAAAACGACATAGGACAAGCCAATGGAATTCAAGATTGGTAACCGGCAACTGCCGCCATCAGCTGCCACCTCATTTTCCCGTGCGTCGCGTCGCGGCGTCTACTGTCTCTCTCCTTACTCTCTCCACCTCGTTCTCATCTCGTCTCTTCTGCGTCCCCTTCTCTCTATCTATGCTTCTTGGTCTCGTATCCTCTTTGGGCTTTCCCTCCATACTGGTGCTTTCCAAACTAATGGCAACAAACTCTACGAATCGACATCGACTCATGCCTCCGGATTCCAGGAGCTCAGTCTTCTGCGCCTTGAAGAAGAACAACAACATTTTGCTCTGGACTCACCCTGCTGTATTTCGACTACTTTCTACTATGCAACTCAGCACCACCAGGTGTGTGGCTGCCCCTGTCATTTCCTCTCTTGCTAACCACCTCATTTCTCAGACTTACAGTAATCCCCGGCTCCACCGATCATCTCTCGCACCCAGATGCCGCCGAGCCGCACCAACAGTCGACGCTTGTCGCGTCGTTGGTGCGGCGGCATCTGTGTATTGCGGCTCTCGTCAAGCCGTAGCCCATGTAGGTCGCGTGCGACTGCGCACAACGTTTCCAACAACCGGCGCGCCGACCACCTCGTCAACAGCATCAGCGTGACACCGAGTCGGTGATACCGTCGCGGCTCGAACGTCGACCGCCGGCGGGGTCGTGTTTGGGTGGAGTTGTGATTCGGTGACCGTCGTGGATGCACGCAAACAACGACTCGGAGCGCGATGTAGATACACATAAATGACGAGCGCGAATTCGCGTGTCGCCCTTTGTGCGTGTCTAATGACACCGTTTTGTGTTTGCTGGGGGACTCGCACGACGCAGCGTTGACGGACGTAGTTGAGTTGAGGTTAGATGGATTCACGTTGGATTGTTGTTGCGGGGCTGGGAGTGGGTGCAGGGGCAGGGTGAGGAGCGTCGCATTTGAAGAACTACCTGCCATAACGGAATCTTTGCGCGCAGCCCTCCGTTCAGGGCAGCTATCAAGCTGCAGCTCTTACCCTTTTGCTTCCGCTGTGCCCACTCTGGAAGAAGTTAATATTATGGTAGACATGTACCCGGGTAGTTGGAAACATTAATCTCACAGTCAGATGCCTTGAAATACTGCGCTAGGACTTTTTGCTGAGCGGCCTGAACTTTGTACGCTTACAAAGGTCAAAATCTATTTTTTTTACCTCCACAATCTCGTCACTGTTTCAAGTTTCTGTGCTAAAAAATAAATACCCAGACACTTTGAAGATGTACATTGGTATCCAGCTCTCATACCCGCGCATTCTGCAGCAATGTATCGAAGGATTCGAGCCGAAGAACGTAACATTCGAGGTCTGACTGAGTTGCGATTGAATCCACGGCAAGTTCCGAGTTTGACAGGCAGGATCAGTCGGAATCGCGAGGATCAGAAAGGATCAATTGGCTATGTCTAGCCGAGACATAGCCAACCACAGGCACGGTTAATGAGCCTTAACTGGCTTATGTACTATGTCTGTGGTTACGGTGAATTAAATATGATTTGTATGCCGGAGTTCCGGCCTACAGAAGGGGGAGCTTGCGCAAATCTGTATCGATATCACAAATGCACATTGGAGTAAAGGAAGTTGAACAAGAAATTATAAACTACGTTGAAGTAGATTAGGTTTCAGAAAAACTAAAGTCCATTCTTTGGCTGTCGAGGGTAAATCTTGGGGTAAATTTAAGTTGAGCTCTCCATTGTGTATCAGACTCAAGCATCCGCATTGAATCTGTTACATTAGCTTTTTTCAGTCGTCCCCAGTGAAAACTCGTTCGAAATGCAATTCCAGCCAAAATATTGAAGCTTGACACGTGAAATGGCCACAAATGAAAGTCCCGATGAAAGCATGTGCGTGTCTGTCAAAACGGTGTTCCCATCACCAGCCATCACTCGGGATCAAGCGGACTCTCTCTGGATCAAGCGGAAATCTCTCGCATCACTCGGATTCACCGTCTATCAAAGATCTATCGATCACATCAAAAAAGCCCTCTAGCACAGCTTATTGCTTTTCGGTGACGGCTCTGATAAAGGGGGAGCAAGCTCCCCCAATCAAGTTTTCAAGTTGCAGAAAAAGAGAAAAAAAGAGGGAAAAAGAGGAGAGATTGTTAGATACCTCTGCATGAATGTCCTCAAATTTCAGAGCTCCAACTTTGCTGCAGCGAGCGCAGTCTACAATTCGGTGTCTTGATTTCATGACCTTGCTTTAGTAAGGTCCTTTCAGGTGACAATTCGACGCCCGAAACCTGCCAAAAACAAACAACCACAAACAGTTTCTCTACCAAAACAGGCAAAACACACTGCCCAGAAGGGCTAATTGCCAAAACAGAGCAGTCCCAAACAAGGCTGCATGCCAAAACAGGCAAAACACACTGCCCAGAAGGGCTAATTGCCAAAACAGAGCAGTCCCAAACAAGGCTACATGCCAAAACAGGCAAAACACACTGCCCAGAAGGGCTGATTGCCAAAACAGAGCAGTCCCAAACAAGGCTGCATGCCAAAACAGGCAAGACCTGTTGCCCAGAAAGGCTGACTGCCAGAACAGGCCAACACCAAACAAGGCTGCAGGCCAGAAGGAGTCAAATCCGGTGCCGAGATGCATGTCTGCTAAATTGGGTCGAAACCAAACATGTACAAACATTAGAGCGAGCCAAGCAGGTCGATATTCCCTGTCTGCCAGGAACAAACACGTACAAACATTAGAGCGAGTCAGGCAGGTCGATATTCCCTGTCTGCCAGGAACAAACACGTACAAACATTAGAGCGAGCCAGGCAGGTCGATATTCCCTGTCTGCCAGGAACAAACACGTACAAACATCGTTTCAGAGTCACGCGCGTCCTTTTCTCCTCCTCACTACAGCGAAGTTCTTCAAACTTGCAACGACTTCTTCCTCTTGGTCTCCTCAGTAATAAATAAACACACCAGTAATAACGGATTGTTCGAAGCTTGGTTCGAAGCTCGCCTTACCTAACACTCTATCTAAATTAAGTTCACGCGTCCACCATTACTGGCATAGTACCCGACACGCGTCTTGCATTGTCTCCGCTTGCTAATTTCTTCGTTTCAACTCTTCAAACTCACAGACGGTCATGTCTCAGGGCGCTGAACCCAACTCTCGCGACGAAGAGATGGAACATCCACCGTCTGTCCACACCGTAACCGCATGTGTGCTCCCTGACTTTTTCCAGACACTTGTCCTTCACTTCGGAACAGCTTCAAACAAACTGGAATCTCGTCCGGTGCGTCTGCCTTTACAGCTAGTCCAGTTACTTCAGTGCTCCTGACCTTCTTAGTCTCAATATGAACTCACCGTGTTTCGAGTATCCCATGGAACGCCCTATCACGGAAACGTCGTCTCAAACCATGCGATTCACATCGAAGTCGTCCCCACTTCTCATTCAAGCCCCGCATGAATCTCGAAACCCACATGTATCCGTCCTGGAAGCCCGTATTCGCAAATGGATGCCCATAGGCGAAGCTGCAGTATCTGCCTACGAACAGCAGGTCCAAAAAATGGAAAGAGACTTGCTCCTAGCGAAAATGAAGCTAGGATGGGCAAAACTTATTGTTACAGGCACAGAATCTGCGTTACATCCCATTTCTCGTGTTCCATTGGAGATATGGATTCACATCTTTACTTGAGCATACGGTCACGAAAACGAATGGCCTGTCGTGTCCTTAACCGACTTGAGTCAGGTCTGCAGGCACTGGAGACAGATGCTGACCAACTCCGCAGCTGCCTCTCTTTGGAATCCTCTGCATCTGGGTGCAGGTGATTCTCTTGACAAGAAGTCGAAAAAACTTCAGTATAAGTATCATGGCTTCCGGCATTGTCGACGTCATTATGCCCACCGAACGGTCGCAACTGAACGAGAAGCTCCTGGTGACTATCTTTCGCCAACCGCTTCAGAATGCACCCATTCCTCGCATTCGAAACCTAGCTCTTCACGATTTCTATTCTCCGTCCGGCTACCTGGCACGATCTTTCTTTCATCAAACTGCGCCCCTTCCTGACATCGCCAATCTTTACGTCGTCGAACCTCCATGGAATACAGGACGTTACCCTTCCACAGAAGGTCTGCCCCACTGGGCCACGCATTTGAAGGAAAGCAATCTCCAACCTGAAATCCACATCGAATCTGAAATGCAGTCCTCGACTTTGATTCAGACTTTCGAACCTGACCGCCGACTCCATATCTCTTGGTCTTCTTTGACTGTCTACGCCGAACTCAACACGGCTCGCGCTGATGGGATGCTCCCCGCATCGCATTTACAGCGTCTCTCGTCCCTCACCAAACTCTCTTTGGGAGGAGTTTTCTTGCCGATCGGTGCGGATCGCGTCGAATTGCTTAGTCTGTCGTGCTTTGAATACATAGTTCCTTGGAAGTGGATCTCCGGGTTCACGACATTTCAAGGAATCGATTGCCCTAACCTAACTGAGTTGCACCTTTCAGGAAGCTCGAACAGGACCTTGCACGTCACGGAAGCTAGCCATCGATTTCACCAGGACCTAGACGAATTCCTTCCTCGTTGCCCGCTCCTCCAGACTTTGGAAATTTCCCTTCCGGTCCCCTACTCCTTATCCGTCCTGCTTTCCCACCTCCGATCCTGTCCCTCTCTCCTTCGACTGGATCTCGGTACCTGTCACACAGAGTGTGTCAACGAATTGTTCTTCCGGGAGTTGTGCGACCTCTCCTTGATTCCAAATCTTCGCTTCTTGAGATTATCTGAGGGCGGGTACTCGAGAACTCAAGCGAGCGCTATGGACGAAATCGGTTCCGAAGTGACAGTGATGCAAATGATTAGAACACGCTTCGAAAATAAATTGCAGTTTCTTTCCTTTACCCCCAAAGCCCAGGAGAGAAGGTGGCGTCCTGAACGTACCATACAGGAGTGGGAGCCAGAGTTTTCATCCAAATGGGATGATCCTCTTGGTCATGCCACGGCCTTTCAATGGAGTCTACCCCACGCAGCGCGACTAGCTATAGAACACTTCATGGCAACCCAAGCCACACGGACCATCGAACTTATGCCAGTATAAACTCTGCCAGGCTAGTCACGCGCACTGAGTGTAGTTTTCGTCGAAAGGATTGCAACCCGTTTATCTTCGCTCCCCGATAAGTACTACGCGTTGACACCGTATCCGCTGTTTATTTGCTCTCTTACAAATTCTCGTCCTCACACAATTCGCTGACCAAACGCGCATTCTATCACTTCAACTGACTACGCGCATACTTCGTTGCTTTCCATCAATTGAGTCTATGTCTTTTCACTTCCGTCTCCGTCTCTTCGTATGACATCGATGCCCTTCGCTTACGCGTCTCTAGCGGCACCACTTTCGACATGCTGTTATCGCTATGATCTACGGTCCAGTTAGTCCTTCACTGTCTCGACGGCAGAGGCTGTCGTTGCTTACCGGCACTCTCCCAACTTGACTCGCTGGTGCTCTGGCTTCCTTCAAAAGAAGAGGACGACCCCGCGCGTCCGAGCTTATATTCGTCCTCGGAGTTGCTGCTGGATGAGTAGATAGTGTCACCGGACGAGTAGTCTGTGGCGACACCATCGGCTCCATAACTTCCGAAGTGACCGTCATCCTTCACAATGTCCGTGACTTGAACGTCCTGCAACGAAACAGACAAAGGGCCTGTGAAGTCTATATCCCATAATGCCCCGTAAGGATGGCTGCTCGGACTCAAGTTCATTGCATTCTCCATGAATGCAGGGACCTCCGCCGCCCTTCCATCCGTGGGACTGAAATAATGAGTCGGATACGTATACGGCGGGTAAACAGATGCCATCGAGTTTAACTCCGCGTCTGACAGACCGGGAGTTCGCGCGTTAACCGATGCGGTGTCCGAAGAGTCTCCAGATCCGACGGTCGTGCTCGTATGGCTGTGTGTGGATGCCTCGCCGCGTTGAAGCTACAAACATGGAGTAGAATCAATCAGTGTCCCGATCGCGGGTAACATAAACTTTACGTCGTTCGGGGCCACTACGTACGCCCCACTGTCATGCATTGTGCCTTTTTTCACCGTCGCATCGTTCAACTCCTTGCTGTATATCGACTCGCCTGTCCACAAATAGTCATTGCCTTGGGGATTCAACGAGTTCCTCTAGAGAGAAAGAACGTCACTGGTACCGACATAGCACGAAGCTACGTGCATGGAATTCCTTACCTCGTTGTACGCATTCATTGCTGAGACAAAAAGTTCTGTTCCCAAAGTGGCATTTCCATGTAGGCCCACCTAAACACGTTCCGTTGTTAATGCTCTGCATAGACATGAATTTAACAGACATACCTGTTCCGATGGTCCGCTTCGAAGTCTCTCTTTCTCGCTTTCGCTCAAGTGAGCGGTGTGGGGCCAGCCCTGGAGCAGCTCGCTCTTGCAATGAAGTCGACGTTATCGCTCTGCAACCAGTCTGCTCTACCGGACAATCGCTCACTTTGTTGGATTCGCCAGTCGCTGACATAACCTGTCCTGTTCCCGGAATACCTAACGCAGCTACGGTCTTCTAAATATGTTCCTCGTTATTGTCCTGTATGGCATGAACTTGAACAACCTGCCTCTTCTGCTCGGTAGACGACTGGTATTGTTTCCGCATTCGCCGGCACATAGAACTTCCCGTCTTCACGCGCACCTTCACGGGCGGATCGGTGCCCATCTTCCTGGCGTGCACTGACCTGTGCGAACTCGTTGTTAACGTCGTTCAGCTCTGTTGACCAATTACTCACTTTATCGCCCGCTGCAGCACCTGACTGAGATCTCACTGTCCCAGCCTCGCCGTGCCCTCGCTTTGAATGACGCGTGACACGACTTTGAGGTCGAGTGATGTTCGCTGCAGTCTCCATCGACTGAACACTCTGGCCTGTGCTGTGAACGGCAATTCCAGCGTTATCTCTAATCCTGCTCGGAAGCCTAACAGCATTCCTCTGCAGCGAGCCCGCATCCATCTAACAGACCCGTCCTTTCGGCACTTGCACAAACGGACTCTGGGACGAAAACGCACCTGGCCCTGTATTTCATATCCGTCCACGTCACGAGAAACATTGCCTAACTTTGTACGGCGATAGGCCTGATCGTTCGCCGTCCCGTCCAAGCTTCGCTGCATAGGAGTAAATGGCGTTGAGGC
Organism: Favolaschia claudopus; assembly: GCA_037176885.1. Taxonomy (NCBI): domain Eukaryota; kingdom Fungi; phylum Basidiomycota; class Agaricomycetes; order Agaricales; family Mycenaceae; genus Favolaschia; species Favolaschia claudopus. The sequence goes on from JAWWNJ010000107.1 coordinate 305,697, forward strand.
CCTTCGCCCATGCAAGCCCGTGGAAATGGAGGTTGCCTGACGACATCCTACTGTCAATTTTCGTATAGGTCACTACCCTACCGGAAACGCACCTCCTCCGGTACTTGGCTGGAGGGCCTGGTGATGTCCCTTGAAAAATCTACGGAAAACACGTCACGGTACCGCTGATTCGCAGGGACCTGATAGGTGTTTTGATGAAGGCGACTTGCAGGTCGAGAAGTGGCTGTTCCACTTGCAAACGAAGGTGATTTCAACTGAGTGAACCTCTTCTCAGTACTCGCGACACAAAATACTGCACCACACCGACCTCTGCATGTCGGCTACTCGGCGCTCTGATGATACCGTTACCTATGTTGCTGTGTCCCGGGAAAGGAGAGCCTGGGTGTTGGCCGTCTTCGTATACTCGAGTGCGCGCAACTTCGACACGACCGTCTCGGTCTCCAGATATCTGACACGCGTCAGTCTCCGGCGAAGATCCGTGTCGATGGAAGATCGCAAGCACCTGTTGTCTGTCGCCGACAGATACCGTTTCGTTCCCGTTCCCGAACCCAATCGCCGACGCGTCTCCTTGCAGCAACATGGCGTGCAACGATCCGCGAGACTGTGGCCTTTGATCGTACAAATCAGACTGCGAAAAGTTGCCTGTCTGCTGAATATGAGATGGCAAGTGCGCATAACATGTTTAAATTTACATGATTGTTTGGGGTTTTAACTGGAGAGCGAGGAGCCGGCAGATGCATTTCGACCGCTGCCTGCATGCGGTGCCCCGCGTTGTCCTCTAGTTGAAGGACATTCGAAGGCTCGCTCGGAGTCGGCCTTCGGCTAGTGCTCCCGCCAACAGTACTACGTGCGTGTGCGCCGTTCAACGGTCTCCCTCCCCCCTTCCTCGCCTGCTTCGTCCGTAAACACCTCTCTTTAGTATGGATGGCCATCTAAGTCGGCTTACCTTGCCAGGACTGCGCCGCCCTCGTCCCTGACTGGAGGCAGTCGACAGCTCCTTTCCCCGGCTTGCCAGCGCCATGTCCTGCTGGGTGACGTTATCAAAGGTGAAGTCAGGCGAACTCGACGCCGGTTGGAGGCCGAACTGTCTGCGCTGAGTACCAACCACTTGTGATTTGAAAAACCTACCAGAGACTGTCCGTGACCGACAGGAGGCGTTTGTAACACGCGATCCGGTAGCTTACTTGATGACCGGCTGGGATCGTTGGGTGCGTTCGGCATCGGCACGAATCCACCTTTATGGACTTTATCCTGTTCATAGACCGTGATATGAATTCTCGCTCAAAAATTGACTTCGTAGTAACCTACCTGAGGACCCTGGTACTGCATAAACTTCCATCCGTTTACCGGAGGTTGCGTTTGTACTGGTTTTGTACTCAAGATCCTGGCGATGGAAGACTGTGCCGGATGGACGAGCTCCTGCGCTGCCTTCAGCGGTGCGCGTAGCACCTGAACCTCCATGACTTCCACTGTCTTCGTTTAAATGCAGAACGTGCGCGGAAATAGTAGCGCTTACAAGCCAAGGAGATTGCTGGAGTGGACACGCCATTGATCTCTTTGTTTATCGAAATGGCACTGACCGACACAGTGACCATCACAATGGAACCAGAAAGCGAGCTCCTCAGAAGGCTGAAGGGTATGCGGTGACCCCTGACGTCGAACGCCACATAATCTCTAAGACGATAATTGTTGGCCAGAGCCGTACGGAAACGGTCGAGCACATCCGGATTGGATATCTTCAAATCGTCTAGAGTGACCGCACCTGCTGTCCGTAAGTGTCTTGCAACAAGAATACCACGGAACCTCACCGTTGGGGTCCTCGCCTTCATGCAACCAAACGCGTCCTCCGACCCTCAAACATTTCTGTCCGTCGAAAAAGTCCCACCCGTTTACAACGGGCTTTCCTCCCGCTATGGCGCTGACTATGGTCTCCACTCCCCTCAGGCACTCCTCCTGCACTCCTACGAAGCCCTCGTCGTCTGTGTGAACTGATCAAGCACACCAAACGCGATCGACGCTGAAGTTACTTACCGCAGGGCGCCACTAAACCCCACCTTTTCGCCTTCAACACTTCGGGGTTCGCACCGCCAGCGCTCCCGCCCCCCGACAAAGCCTGTGCTTCGAACAAGCCTACAACAATGAGGGGAATGACGGGCGGTAGCGTGTTAGGTTCGGTTGGGACAGCTGCGCGAACCGTCTTCCAGCGCTCATGGCCCTTTCCCCAACCGGCAATTCGTAGGATATCGGTTCTTCCAGCGTAATATTCACTGCCCCTAATATACGAGAGGACGCCCAGTAACTGCTCGGCAGAGTAGTTCGAAAAGTCGACGCGTTCTGAGCGCAACGTTCTATTGTATATGTCAACGTCCATTCAAGAGGAAGCCAAGTGGTATGAAGCAATGGCGAACCTGCAGTCCTGGACCCTACAGTTATATACTGTGGTGGTACGGCAAGCAGGAAAGTGATCTTTGTTTCACTCTAAAATAAGCGACTTGAGCCAGAAATGGTCATGAAGAGAGAGTTACGCAAGCTGGCGCATCGCTACTCTTCTTGCCAGCAAACGTTGCCAAAAAAGTTACTTCGAGCGGCCGCTTAAGGACGAGATCGGCTGTTTATTTCCTTTTTGGGCCATAATCCAATGTTCTCGCCAAATGTTTCTCTTGTTTCGGGTCCGTGGCCTTGACTTGTATGTTCTACAAATTGAGGTCGAGCGACGAGCTCGTTGCGACGCACTGACGAATAAGGCATCGACTCTTATGCGGTTTCTCCGGTCCAACTTGAGCAATCGACTCGGCGAAAGAGACCATAACCGGTAGGTACCTTCAAGCAGTGCTGTATAAAGGCTTCAGTGAATGCGCTGCTCGCCATGGACTTCCCCCGAGCCCGTCTATACCAGTCGTCCATTAAAGACACTTTCGCTCGTGGTCTGCGAACCACAGCTACTCCTGTGCCAGCGGTTGACCCCAGCCCCTCCCACGCTTTGCAAACCGATCCGTTCGAAAATTATCGCCGCTTCACAAAGGATAGCGGCACCAGATCGCACCTTGCAATCGACGTTGACGTATGGCATGCACTACCATCAATTGAAGTGCACTCTTCAGCCGAAAATAGTCCCGTCCACGGCGACGCAGCTGAGGGTGCCACGAATGCGATTCTCAGGAACGCGCGCCTTCCTCCTCTCCCCCCCCCCGACTACATCGAATACGGCGGCGACCCAGAGCACGACATTGCCGAACTTTTCACTTGCTCAATATGTTGGGAAACATTCAACCTTCCTGTCGTGTGAGTTGCATGCCGCTGCGCGTGCAGACACGAATTCTCACTTCGGTAGACTCTTGTGCGTGCACGTCTTCTGCGATGCTTGCATGGCCAGAGCGATGGAACGCGCTGGCACATGTCCTCTCTGTCGTGGAGAGATAACCGAGAATCCCATCCAAGATGAGCTCTTTGAAAGGGAATTAGCGCGCGCAATAGCGGAAAACGACGTAGAGGCACCGACTTCCCGTACTCGTATCCCTCCTTATGTTTGGCCACACGTCATGTCAGGTCGCACCTACAATGTAGAATAAGTTATGAATACAGATTCTCTACGTCAGAAATTTAAGCGAGCGGTCTCTTTCCACGCACTTTTTCGTCCGTCAATGGTCGCTCGCCGTACCTTGTCTCGCTCGTGGATTGCGCGTCGTGTACCGCGATCACAAGGAAAAGACACTGGGGTCTCGCCTTCGTAGACAGACAACACGCCTGGCTGTCTCTTCCTGACGTTGCATCGAAGCTTTTCGCCTTGACCGTATCGTCTGATCTTGGACGTGAGAGACACGCTCTTCAACTTGTAGCACCTGTGAGAGAGGACACGGCCTGTTGGTGCGCGACCGGATTTGCTTTGGTGGGCTCCTCCTACCTGCGATGTTTCCTTCAATGGCCAGCCGTACCCACGCCAGGCACGAAATGTTCTCTTCACATAGACGCGCTTTCAGTTCGCCGCAAGGAGAAGAGATTTAAGAAAGGATCGGGCTGCGATGTCGCTGACCACTCACCCGCCTATGCATTGAACTCTCTACGTCGATCCTTCCGTCGACTTGCCACCGATTTCGCACCCTCACAGTTTTCGTCTCTGCAGTGAAGAATTTTGCCTGCTCGTGGCTAGCGTCCAAACTCAGTGCAACGCGCATTTTCGATTCTTTGATAATTCGTGTGCGCTTCTTGACGGTGCCTTCGATGGTCAAGTACTTTGTGTTTGCGTTCCATGCATCAGCAAATAACCGCGCGTCTTGGTACGAGGAGCGTGTGTGTTGCAGGAGCTGTCCCTTCAGGTCCTCCTAGAAGGGAGACGACATTAAGACAAGTTCTAGTCGTGACCGAAACGCTCAGCGAGTTCGAGGTGCTGCTCCATTGCACCGTCCTGCTTTTGACTTGCAAATAGTTGCTATACCGGCGCACATCTCCTGCTGGTCCGATCTGGTCTCCACATAGCTACTTCGTCCTCTTCAACAGACGCCTCGCACTTTGATTCTCAGTATGCACGTCCAGATCATTTCACGGACTCAGAAGACCAAAGACTTTTCGATCCCTCCCTTGCGAACACTTTGGCTGGCAACAAAGTCACCTAACAGAACGTCCTTTGAGCTTGTACTTGACTCTCGCGTTGCGGCTGAATTCTGGCGGAATTTGCGGGACCTTCGAATCTGTTGCGTGTCGTGCAAAGAAGTCGCAGATTGGAAGTTGCAGATACTGTCTTGCCTTCGAGAAGTTCGCCCCAAAGTAACTGTTGGCTGCATTCTCCGGCCTGCTGGTCGCTGCGAGCAAGTGCGGAGATTCAAATTTAATTCAATCGGCAGCGAGCGTTTATCACGTGTGCCGACGACTTTCTGTGTCACTGATTTGAAGCACCTGGATAAGTGAAGGCAGAAAAACCAGAACCAGGGTGCAAAGAATGGTGAAGGACAGCCACCGCCTATGTCTCCTCTCCCTCCCTCTGTGCGATGAGAAGAAGACTCAATGATTATTAGCCTCCCCCTCCTATCTACTCCAAACTTCAACGTGACCCGACATTGTGTGCCTAATTCTCGTACATGTCCTTTCTACTCCGTATAAAGCGGTGAATTTGAGCAGTTCGGATTCCTGCAACGTGCACCAAAGCGAAATAAAAGGCTGCTCTTCGCCATGAGCGAAAGAGACGGATCGATGTCCTGACCGACGTTTCCCATTCCACCCCACTTGATGTGCGCGAAACCTTTCAGTTCGTGAACAGACCTCCAACGGCCTGGACAAGACATGCCGCACGGCCTGTCCCAACCTGTAGTAGAAATGTGGAGGGTGATTGCGCCTGGAAATCGAGACGTTGTGCGGAAAAAACGGTGATACAACGGGTCGAAATATAGCGCATGCATCTGCTTTCTCCAGCCTTGTATGTGTTGTTGTTCCGACACATTTTTCAGGACCGGAGTGATGATTTCAGCCGCCCCAATAGCGATCATCTGGTCCGTGTTCGGGGACGCAAAGAAGAGGGGACCAAGATTGCGTCGCAAGGAAAAGGTAATTGTCACCACCGATCCCTGCAAAACGTCAAGACCAGGACCTCGCTGATATTGCTGTTCAGCTCAACACGCACCGGCATGGAAGTATGACAGAATATCAGTCTCCACCCTCCAGTGGAAATATATGGCCCTGCACTCCAACTGCGATCCTCCAACACAAACCCAGACTCCTTGGTCATAAAGGTTTCCCAAGCATCGAAGTTCTCGTAGTAGCTTATCACGTTCAAGTTGTCGGGACGTGGCACATCGGACAGAGTGGACGCGACAGCCAACGCAACTGACCCTACGATCCAGCTGTGTGTTCGCTCCAACACTCGAAAAAAGCCCTCGAACAAAAAGCTATGGCCCTGTTCGTGAGACGGAGGAACGAAGCCTGGGCATTTGGTGAAAAAGGGGGACGTGTATCTATAGGTTCTGGACTTGAGATATTCCTTAGCATACATGCTGCACGCTCTGTCGACGTGCGAGAAGCGGAGAATGTCGATAAGAGCGAGAAAGCGCAGCATGTATAGGACGATGTCGGATTGACTCCAAAAGTCATGAGGAGGAAGGCGTTTTGTTTTGCGGTACGGCTGTACTCGAGTTTTCAGGGCTGGGCGGTGCTTAGGCATTGTGTGGAACGACACTAAAAGAAAGCGCCTTTTATTCGTCTCGCTGCGTTACGTGCGCACAACATTAACCATAACAATCCTACTCGTTCACGTCGTCTCTTTCGAAATTGGGTGAGATCGTTTCGAGGAATACCCTGTCAGGTAAGTCAGCGGGCAGCTCCCAAATTGAGCTGCGACTAACTTGGGAATGACCCATTCGAGAGCCACTATATCCGCCGGTTGTATGTCCACGAAAGGCCTGTTTCGGGACTTGCCACGCTTGAAAACCAAAACATTTCCTCTCCAGGCCCGGTCGAGACCGTCCACCGTTTTCATTATGTGGTAATTGACTGGATGGACGTCATTCCCAGTCGCATGCTGAGGCGCAACAACGACTGTGAACGAGTACTGGCATTCCCGCTCTTCATGCTTCGACTTGAAATTGAAGTCGAATACCCGCCCCTCCAGATCCACCCAAGCTTCTCCGCTCCCTCTTGACGCGTCGAACCACAGCTCTGCGTTTACTTGCGCAGCTGTCCGAGCTTGGCGCACGTCTCCCAGAAAAGGGACTCTAACCCACACCAGCTGTGATATGACAGGCCCGTCCGGAATGAGAATGGCGTGCACAGATTTCGCGCCCTCCTACTCTTGTTACAAACTGACTGAACGCTTTGGTCTGTCACGTACCATAAATTCGGAAAAAGCGACTTCCCTGGTCTCCGATATGTTATACCAATTCATTGGCGGAATGCCAGTGGAACTGCTCGGTGAGAAAGTGCTCATGACCAAGCCTGCGAGTACGACAACTTGGGAGCCATCCCTGTTTCCGACGTCTTTTATGGCCGTCCTCCTGTCGTCCACGCGCTTCGTCAGAAATGGGTCGAAAGCTCGGTCACCGCATCGTCTCCAAGTCCGTAAAAGGCACCTTATGTCAAAACTGCACCCTGCACACGGAGGGACATGTCGTAAACGCGACGACAGCCTAAAACGGAAACACGCTTAATGGAACCCGTAGGTCGCTTGCCGTGACACTGTCGCTTGCCATATGTGGTAAGTAACCGTATCTGGTGGATCCTACTATCTTGGGGAGTCTTCACCTCACATCGTGGGTATTCCGTTCTTCGCCGTTAACTTCAGCTCACCGATGAGCGTGTCGGGAACAGTTCTCGCACATCCTTTCGTCTCCGTTGCAGTGCATAAAGCTGCAGTTTACGTCTGGTCCTGACAGTTGCCTTCTGTCATGCTCCCCGCTCTCAGTTGCCCTTTCCCTCCGTGGACTGCAGAACCACTCACACTTGATCACATCGGCCGATTCCTAGAGGACCCTCAGATCACGGCCCTCGCTCGCTTGGCATACGGTATAGACTTCCACCGACCGAACTCGACCTATTGCGACGTCATGGACGAACCAACTGTCTTTACAGTAGACGGCTTGGTCGATCCTTGCATCTTCTTCCTATTTGGCCGGATAGAACAAGAACCTGTGAGGTTGAACATGTCAGATAAAGTATTCGCCGCTCATCTTGTACAGACGCTCCAGCATCCCCACCGCACCTTTATCCTCGGTTCGGGAACGGACGCTCGGGGCAGCATCAAGGCCTTGTTCGCCAAGCAAATAGAGGCAGTCGGTAGGCCAGTAGCTTGCGGTGCACGTTGTCTCCAAGTACATGCTTCTTTTGACCACTCGTAGACCGTAACTCACCGTCCCGCAGCTCCACAAAACGGCCTTTTCTGCAACAGAAGTCCACTCCTCGACCGGGCGGTGCGGAACTTACTTGGAAATACACACAGACCACCGAGGCGACGCTCCATGTCACGTATACCGCAGCAATGGGGAAGGAGAGACAGTTACGCGTCCTTCCTGGTCCGAACCGATCCCGATCTCTGTCGGGGAATGGGTCTTGATTCAAGCGTCGTTCCATCTCCGTGAGGAACCTGAATACGAAGGGAAAAAGGTGCGAATGCACTCTGTGCTTGACGAGCGCTGATAGCACTTTCCTTCAGTCCTACGAGTTGCTTGCGCATCACATCAGAGTGCTGCAAGTCCAGGAAGGCGATTCCGGCGCACCTACAGACCCTGTCACTGCTATGCACTCCTCCGACATGGAAATAGACTCACGCGTTCCCTCTCCGTTCCCCGACGCGACTGTGATTGACATGGACACTGACATCGCCACGGGGCGTTCCTCGCCAACCACTCACTCCGCAACACAATTTGCCTCCTCGGAAGAAGAACCTGCTTCATCCGTCGACGCAATGACATCCTCCAGCGATGACATACTGTCCGACTCGACGCCTAGGACGTTGATAGACAGGCGAAAATCCCGACCGCTTCGCTCCAGAACTTCTGGGTCATCTCTTCCCACCCCCAACACCAAGAGAACGAGATCGGTCACAAAAAGCAAAAGACCTGTTCTCAATGCTTTGCAGGGTACGCGTCGTAGCACAAGACTCGCGGTTCGCAACGGGGAAGGTCCTAGCAAAAAGGCAAAGAGTCAGTTTGAGGTCTAATAAGTACTTGAATGGTTTCGCACCGTGTTTACCGAATTGTTCAACCAATACAAGGCCCAAAGCCTTTTCTTCCACTTTGAAGGACGTGGCGAGCCTCTGAGATGAATTGCCGACAGTCATGTTCGACGCTCCAGAAAGACTTTAACACCTTAGGTGGTTAATTACAAAGTCGACCAGAATTGATGACAGCCTCCGCCAACAACACCGACTCGCCCGGCCACCGCATTGAGCTGGACTGAAAGTCGTTGGCGATCAAGTTTAAGCAGGTACTCGATGTACTCCGGCCCAGAGTCCAGGTCGGCGTCGACCAGCGGTCGATTTTGCGGAGGAACGTAGATGCATCTGACTGAGTGTTTGCCGGCCGCGGGAGGGCACGTGTCGATACGATGTTGTTCTCCACTGTTCAAGTCGTCCAAGATTACTTGTACGACGCACACGCTTTCCGCAAGTCGAAGACAAATTTCATCTCCAATTCCGAACTTTTGCGGGACGTGCTCGACTTTCGCCTCCAACAATGCAGTATGAAACGCCATGTTGTCTTCGATAACATTGTGAGGGGAATGCATGGACACAAAGTGCCCTCAAACACGGCTCTTTGGTAGAGAGGTAACAGCTATGTCGTGTTCATCGGTTGCCTGAACTCGCAGGCTGGAAGTAGCCTTCGTTGTGCATTTTTGATCAGGATTGTTTTTACGTTCACCTCTTCTGAGCGTCCACCTATAACTACTTAAAATTCTCGGTTGCGCTCAATCCTTCTTCCAGTCGATTCGCTTCTGTCCTGATAATCGCACCAACGAGCCTGGCGGGGCAAAACCGAAAGTCATTTCTGCGAAGTACACGTCTGCGCTACATGCCAAACTATTACTCTACGTCGTGCACAGCAGCTGATTTTCTTCGACATCTAACGCCGAACTCCCAAAGTCCTAGACTCCTTCACTCCAAAGTATCGGAGCTTGCAGTCGATAGCATGTCAAACTCGACTTCATCGTTGAACGAGTCTACGTCGAAGTACTCGTCTTCATCCTGCGATGATTGCGCTGCTGAAGATCGATCAGACGGGACGTCGTCAGACATGGATGTCGACAGCATGACGAAGTCGTCTTCTTGCTTACACGGTTGTGCTTCGACACGCGCTTTTTCCACCTGCAACGACTCCTCCACCTGACGTCGACGGGAAGCGGAACCCCACGCCGAAAGCGCTTCAGGACAGTCGCCCGCTTCCTTTATACGCATCTTCTTCATTTCCCGCGCAAAGATACTGTACTCCTGTATCCGCGTAAGATAGGTCTTCCGACGGCAAAACTAACTCACCCTGTGCTGCCTGCCAGTGTTGAAGTCGTCTGTATACCTGTGAATACTGGTTCCCACTATGACAGTGTCGCCCAATGCGAAAGGAAAGTTACTGCCGTCGCCAGTAACTTTGAGCTGGCTATACTTCCCGTTCGCGTCCGGCACGTAGCACTGTGTGAATTGAGACCACGTCCACACGTCTACAGTGATTTCGTCTCCGGTGGAACAGGGCCGGATTTTTGGGGACTACATTCGCACCTTTAGCATATACTTATTACGGTCTCGTGAAGAAAACTAACTTACCACGCGCTTTTCCCGATCCCTCGTCTGATCTGCGTTGTACATGCAGTCAAGAGTCGAAATCTGCATCAAATACAATGCAGCTAGCGCATCCCTGTCCCATCCATGCGACGACCAGTCAGGCACACGCAATCTCATGGAGGTGAGGTGCCCCACTCGAACCTGAAAGTTGTTCAGTTCGGGTCTACGACAATGAACCAACCTACAGGAAGACTGCAAATTTCACCGAAAATCACTGGACGATATCGACACTCCGGGCCTCGAGTAATGACTCGATCACCAACGTATTTTGTGTAGTAGTTGCCATTCGCAAGCGGAGGGTGGAAGTCTGTTTCGTAGACAGCCAGGCCCAGGAAATCGGATTCCATGTTGATAAGAATTCTTTCCATGGTGTGCGCAGAAACGCGAGCACAAGGTCCGAGATAAAACTCCATAGCAGGCAGGGCAAGCTCGCGAGGCCTGCTATTTAACTGAAGCTGCTGTGCGTCGAGCCTTATTCTGGTTCCTACCATCGCTTTGCCAAGAAAGTATGTCCGCTTGGGACCCTGTGCGTATGTTGTAGAACTCGCCATGCGCAGAACCCTTCTGAGTCCTCTACGATCCCTAAGTGAGAGGTTTCCCTTTTAGACCAGAGCACCGAGACCCGCCGATCCTTCGCCGCGTCGCTCTTCTCCGGTAACAGGCATCTCACTTCGCGTGCACAGGAAAGGACGTGTTTCGCAGATACCTGTAAAGAGAAGAAAAAGCGCGCAAGCGGAGATGAATGAAGAGACCAAAGGGGGGAATTACTAGACATGGCACGTGCTTACAAATTTTTGTCACACACTTCACTCCCAAAATGGCACTTGCCTAATTGCGACGAACTTACGTCTCACGGCCACTGGCACGCACCGCTCCCAAACTCTGCATACCGTCGAAGTTGTCGTCAACCTATCATGTCGCTTCACCTCGAACATATCCAACGCGGGCTCCTTATAAAGCCAACCGGTTCAGGCTGATCGCTTTCTTACCGTCTCCTGTTCTACGCCATGCTTGACAGTGGTATCCTTAACCTACTAAAACTTTGTCTCCAGATCGTCTCACCTCACTTTTAGTGTCAGTCAGTGGCAGGATGTCTCAATTGAAGGCCCAAGCCCAATTTCTTCTGTCTAACGCGGCCGACCATCAGAAGCGCATCTTGCTTTCCTCCATGACAATGCAGCGATTGTTTTTCACGTCCACCCAATCCGCTGAACTGTTCAAGGTGGTCAGCTCCTTTCTCCAGTCTACTCGACGACATGGGAAACAAGACACGGACCTCGACTCCGTGGCAGTTGCAACGAGTGGACTGCCCGGCGAGGAAAGCAGCGTAGAAAAAGGCGGCGACTCGAATGGCATCTCGAATATTGCCAATGCCACAGGCAAGTGCACGCACCTCCGATCTTGCCTTCTTACAATGTTCTTCAAGGCTTTTCCGATTTGCCCCCTGAACTGGGTCTGCGTGTTGTTGACCATCTCCCTTACGCCGACCGATGTCGTTTCGCACAAACCTCGAACTACGCTGCAGCACTCGCCGCCGAAACTCTACAGTCTGCCGCCGCCAAACTGCTAGCCAGTTTTTCCCTCCTCTACGAGGACGTCAAGATGATGCAGACCGCCACCGGCGCCGCATTCTATGGACTGGCAGTAGACGCGCTCCTGAGAACGACTGAAGACTGCCTCGAAGTGACTCGTCTCGAACTCGTCGTACCGAAGGCGTTTGGGGCGGTAGTGGCGCGGTTCTTGGCCTTAGCCTCTCAGTATACCATTGCGTCAGACGACTCGGAGGACAACGTCGCTGTCCTCAACGTCTGCGCGGTGTGGATCCTAACGTCAGTCTCGCGCAAGATAATCGTACTTGAATGTGACACTTCGAATCCGCTCGATGTGATAGCCCGCTCTCCCATAACAAGCCTGTACAACGCCTGGACTGCCAACGAATTATGGATCGGCTACGCGAACCTCACAGCTAGCGGGGTCGCATACGCTACGTCGCTCAACTTTCCGCTCCTCTCCCCGCCCTCTGCGCATCGAAAAATGTGGCGAGTCATGCGCCAGTGCATGCAGGCAGGGCACGTCCTTTCCCTCCGAGGTTACACATGTCCCCACATCTGCGGTGTTGACGTGAGCTGCCCTGCGACTCTGCGCACGAGCTGCGACGCAGGCTGTGCCATAAGCCGTTTTCCAGTATGGAGATACTCCTCTGAGTCCGTCGCATCGGCACCAGTATGCTGGTCTATGGGAGGCGGCGGGTGTGCGCAAGGCCATCTAGCCAACGGAGTCCGCACTCGCCGCTTGAGTTCAGACGTTCACGGTAATGCTTCTTCACAGGAACTTGCTATACACTCATCTCTCTGTTGCAGACGAGAATTGGCGCGGAGTCATTCGATTGTATTTGCAATCCACCGCTCCGCCGTCCTTGTAGCGGCTACACCATGCAGTACTCTGTCCGTGGCGCATAAAGACGACATCCGTCGACGACTGCGACAGCACGGCGACGCGTTTCACCCTCTCCTCGATACTCGTAGTCTGTATCGCGCCTTTGCGCCTGGAATAGAATGATACGCTTGTCATGGTATCTCCGTTCTCATTCATCGATGAGGTCTACGGCTTGTCCTCGCGCACCTTCACTGGTCTTGTCGTTTTTCGACCGCGTCTGAGAAGAGCCTAAGTGACCGAAAATCCTGTCCGGCGTGCTTCGCTACAAGAGCCTCAGTGCCTCCGCATATTCCAGAAATCCAAGTATGTGACGTGTTCGGAAAAGACGCGCAGTCAGCTCGACGTCGCAACCAATGAACTCGACGCCCAGCGAGTCCAGGGCGTGCAGCTTTCAAGTACGGCCTTTAGAAACAGCTTCAAGTTCAGCCCCAAGTCAAACGGTCCAGGACGAGAACGACGACATGCTCAAAGCCCGCACCCGCAAGTTAGCGAAGGAGGATCTCATTAATTGTAAGTTGATGGGCGATACATACAAACTAGCTAGTTAACCGATGGTAATTGCGCAAACCGTTCGCTGCTTTGAAGGCCTATTTATATCGGGAGGGTCTTTAAGTCAGAGAGTCGCAATGCGTCTTAGTAGGAGTTCACGCACTTTCTCCTTGTTTCCCAACACTGAGATGACTGAAATCTATGGAGGTGAGGTCGTACGCCCAGCTTCGTTGATACACGCCCAGAAACGCATCACACAGGTCGCGCGGTTCAACGCGGTCCACAAACAAGCAGGCATCGACCGGCAACTCGTTTCCAAACAAAATTCGTTATCTATGACACACGCGTCGAAACAGACATGGGCGTTGTTCTAGAACCGGTATCTGCATGTATAGATCGCCTCCCACGGACACATATTTCGCAGCGCTTGGATCTGTCTGCTTTGAAGAGCACAGTCTTGATGTGAAAGCATGCAAACAAGTGCAGCAGTATTTCAGTGACCGTCTCGCCGGGCAGCTCATTGAAGCAGTCGGGCTTCCCGTGGAAGTCAGTGTCTGCGTCTTGAGGATCCTCAACTGGCTTGTCGGCGTCCCTCTGCGATGCAAAGCAATCCGAAGTCAAACGCTTTACGCTGCAACAAGATGAGCGCGTCATGTTGTATTTCACTATCAGAACTCGTTACATGTAATCTGGAGCGCCACCGAACGGCATAGGCCCTACATCTGACGAAAGGTACGCCTCAGCTGCCTCCAACCACGCAGTTCCTGAAACAGTCGTTCAGTTCTTGTCCTCTGACCGTTCGGGTACTCACGGTCTGCACACACGACGAGATTCACAGGGGCACCGTCCCTCCTCAAAATGCCTTCGCTACACCCAGAACCGCCCATTGTCCAGCACGTCGGGTCTGGTAGGCCTGATTCACCGGTGTATTGCCATTCCGGGAAAGCAAAGAACCGGCAGCCTGCATCGTCGGAGGACCGCAGCGTTGCAGGACAATTCACGTCTTCACCGCAAATGTGAGGGCGAGGATACTCATTGAGGTGAACGCGGAATCCGGCTTCCACGTACTTCCGAAATGCAGACCACACAGAGAACCGACGCGCGAATCCGCTCTCGATGGGATACGCTGCAGGCGTCGTGATGACTAACGCCTCCTTGAGGAGTTCCGGATAAGCAAGCCATATCCCGTCTGCGTGCCAAGCAGCAACAACACAGGTGAAGTGGAATCGCACGACAGCGTCCAGAGGTTCGTCCGTGATCGACTCTATTATGTTGATCTTGAGATTATCGCCCAGCGCAAGACTCCACACAGGACCAAATCCAATGCCTTCGACTTCGTCGTAATCCGAATCGTCGGGGACCTTCACTACTCTGTAGCACGCGGCTAGAATGAAGAAATCGGCGACGGCTGGAGCTTTCCCTCTGCCGGTCACTATGTCCAGTTCCGAAGGGGACATTGCAAGGTCAGGTCGGGCGAGAGAGATAATCGACGGCCCGACGATAGCGCACCGCGCAGCAGTGAGAAGGAGACGGACGTCGCTGAACCTGAGCTTGAACCTTGCAAGCAACCTGGTAGCGGACCGCTCCAACACTTCCGGATCGACGTGCGCGTCCCGATTGCGGTAGTCGGGCGACACGGCTCGGCGAACACGGATACGCGCTCGAAGGCCGGGACCTTCGGGAAGGTCGTTGTCGATGTCTCCTGTATACGAAAGGACACGCAGGGAATCAGCTTCTTGGAAGACGAGTGAGCGATTGCTACATGCTATACGACGAAAACTCACTGGCTTCGAGCAGAAAGGAGACCAGCGACTCGGCTCGAGAGCCTGCTTCGGAATCGGAGGAGCCGCTAACAGAACTGTCATTGTCCTCTTCGTCGGCCGGACTTGTACGGTGTTTCTCCTTCGCGTCCAGGAATTCGCTGACTTCGCGAAAATGCTGGCGAGACACCAGAGCTGTAAAGCAGAGTCTCTGCGCGCTCATGGAACACAGAGCGACCTTCTTTCTCTTCGAGCTGGCGTTCGACTGCAGCAACAGCAGTTGTCGAGTCCAAGGTATATCTTCTTCGTCGGTCATGACTATGCAATGTTAGGCTAGACAACGATACTGCAGGTTGAACTAACCGAATCGCAAGAGTCTGGATCCCTGCGCCATCACCGGCCGGTCACTTCCCTGGCCTTTTATGCGCCCGCCTTCGAGGCATCTTCGGTGACTGGATCAGACCTGGAGTAAAGAAATGGGCATGGCCGCAAACGGAACGTTCAGTTAGCTCACCAGCCTTATCTGTATGTTGTTTTCAGGCCGCGAGAGAAGACGAAAGGCGCGTCGACTGAGGTTACGGCCGAATTGAGAAGACATCGATGTAAGAGGAAACATGGTGGGACACGTGACCCCTCCTCTGAATTCCCACCATTGTGTAGATCGTTGCCTCGCAACTATTGAAGACCTCTGGGTACATCCTCTTCTGTCTTCGCTGTCGACTCTCAAGGATGTTAGTGTAACTCTGATAGACCTCCTGTCTCTATATGGTCTGGTCCTTTTCGTCCTCCCTTCTTGTTTCTTGGACTTCAGATTTCTTGACGATCTTCCCATACAAGACCTTACTTTTCCCAAGACTACAGTCTTCGCAAACAGCTGTTTTATGATGACGGCTATACCTCGAACTCGCCTGAAAACAGTTGCCCGGTCTTTGAGCACGTCAAGATCGTGTGCAATGGTGGTTGATGGCCCACGACCCAACCTCCCTGAATGTTTCCGTACGGAGATCGAAAGGACGTGACTGAAGGAGGAAGAACTTCATTTCAGAATAACGTCGGAGGATCAAGGAGACATCGCCGGCCCGGTACAGAAACCTTGTCCTTCTCGCAATAAGGGAAACCATTAAGGTTCGGGCCCGAAGCTCCAGATTGACGATCGGGGCTTTGCAGCTCGTCAGATCTCACCGGAAAAGGCAAGGACGACCTCGGCAAATCGCGTAGCCTAATCGGGCGTCACCTCACACTCCATTAAGGCAATACACTTTTTCTGCTCGCCTTGGAATGTCTCGACCGCTTTTGGAGACTTCCACGCACGTCCGCTTTGTCTTGGAGACGCGCTTCGCTACTTGACTTCCCTTGCTTTCCAGTTTCAGACCCTACACGGAGCCATTCCCGTCCAGGGTTCAAGCGTCGCACCTCGGATCTCGTCCAAACATATTCCTCGCAACCAACGAATGTGTGTGTAACGCCGAAAAAAAACACTCGCCGCCGTCTCAATTACCCCTATGAATGCAGTCCAACTTCGCCGAGGCAACTCAATATGAAGCACCTTCTACGGAATTTGAACTCATTCAGTCCTATTTTAATTTCCTTGAACCTACGACAAAAGAAGGCGAGAAAAAAACCTCGCCGCTTCTCGCGCGTCTATTCAGTTCCTGGCTTATAAAATCTTTGGAGTGCATTTCGTCGACTCCGTGGACTCTGCTCTAAACCACATCCTCGCTCGCGAACTGAACATGGACTCACAAGAACCCCGCTTCGCCCCCGATTCCGCAGCCATTCAAATAAATTTGGGGTCGACAGACGTGAGCATCAACGTCCTTGCAAACAACCACTGACGTCCTCTAGCTCGCTCCACTGGAGCTCACCTTCAAGGCGTTCCTCCTCACGGACGTTGAGGAGGCCAACAAGCACCTCGATTCCATCCAATCTCACTCTGTTGTCGGCCTGGACACAGAATACAAGGTAAACGACGCGTCTGTAACTGCAAATCTATAAACCTGACCCTCGTGGCAGACCGGAAGCGGCAACCAACCCCGCGAGGCCAAGCTCTGCGTAGTGCAGATCGCAATCGAGCGGCGAGTCTACGTCCTCGACATGACCGCCATGCAAAGTACGAACATACAAGCGATGAAGGCTCAGCTAACCCTTCACAGCGTGCCCCGAAGATCTGCGCAGGATCCTCGAAGACCCGACCATCGTCAAATGCGGCGCGGGATTGAATTCCGACGCACAAGTGCTCTGGACCGCGTTGCACGTCAATGCGCGCAGCTTCCGCGATATCGGCCACATGGCACGCATTGCCTTCCCGATTTATTATCGGAAACACGCCAACCCTTTGTCGATGCAGCGATGTGTCGGGGACATCCTGCACCGCGTTATGGACAAGACCGACCAAAAAGCCGATTGGCATCTCGGGTTGACCGACACCACGGGCGGCCGAGACGTCGAGAAGCTATTCCGCTGTACGCGTTCACCTGCTCCTCGAAGCTTTGAGCCTTCATTGACCTTACAATCAGATGCCGCCCTCGACGCTCAAGCAAGTCTCGAGGTATACAGGGTTCTCGACGACTGTCTTCTAGAGACAGCGATGCAGAGGAAAGTCTACATTCCCGGCGAATGGCTGACCTACGACTGCGTCGAAGGCAAAGCGATGAGAATCGCCACGGACATAAACGACAAATACGTAGAGTGGTCGTGCAACATCTGCCCATGGTTTGTCTCCGGCGTGTTCAGTAACTTCTGGCGTTAAATATCTTACAAATGTACTGCTCGGACTCGTCTAAATGATCTCTGCGCTTCAGTATTCGAACGGCATTGAATAGAAGTCGACTCGCCATTCGGGCATTGGCCTCCAGTCGCCTAAATCGACCACGCAACGCCCATCCATTGAACCTACAGTCCTCGCCGCTTCGAAGACCGACACGGGAGCACGCCGAACAACTACCCTGCCACTACATCTCACGCCAAAACAAGAACCGAACACACCTAAGGAAAGAAAAAGACTGGTTGTCTACATGTCCGTCGACCCAAACAGTATTGGATATATTCAAAATGACCTTGAGTGAGCATACATATCAAAAACTAGTGGCGGGCCCTTTCAGAATACCGAGGCGTCCAGGCTTTGCATACAAACGAACACGGTCTATCTGAATACACAGGCATGGCACAAAGCGACGCGAAGGCAATGGCAAGAAAAAGATAATGCTCCAGCACCTCGGTGAACCTCCGACGCCGTCAACTCAAGGGACAGATTCGTGCGGACGCCGTTCGGCATGAAATGAAGAGGCTCTGTGTCAGTGAAGCGCACTGACGCCGCCGTCTACTTCGAGCGGTGAACGGAGGGGAGCACGAACAGCTACAGCGAGGAGCCCGGTCAAGCGACTGCTGGCCGACTCGCCGTTCACGTATATTCACTGATGTGAAGTACAGTTCTACCGCACCCTACTTCCTTCAATGTGATCATCCGCTGCCCCCTCTTTCAAGCCCTGTCGCCCATAGATCGAACTTCAGTTCGGTTTCTTCTTGAAGTCACCTTCATCCGCCTTGTCTGCCTGCGACTCCCGTCTCGAACGACGATCGGGGCAGGACGTGCGGTTGTGGCCTTCTCCTCTGCATATGCTGCACCGACCACGACCCCGCCATGAGACGCGCGGAGTATTTGGTTTTGCGTTTAGGGGTTCCGGGCATGTCTTATAGTAGTGGCCTCGCTGTCTGCAGTTCGTACACCTGACTATCCTGACGTGAGATTCTGTGTAGCTTGGCCGTCAGTCCTGCTGCCTGCATCGAGACGGAGACAGACCTTCAATTTGTACGCCACATGTTGGCAAGTCCACCTTCGCCTTTGCAGGGTAATAGACAGGCGTTGACGCCAGAGAAACGGGGCACGTCTTGCGATAGTGTCCGCGCTTCTTGCAAAACCCACACCGAACCGTTTTCGTGGACCCCTCTTCCTCACTTGACTTCGAATCACCGTAGCTGTTGTCCGACTGTACGCGGCTGTCAGCTCCCACGAGGACGGTGGAAAGACTCTACGCACGTCTGCGTGGTATGCTTCGGGTATCAGAACGGAATAGCATGCACTTGTACCGGTCTGCGCGTCTGACTCCTGTAGACGAGCGAACGCGAGAGGCAGAGTTGAGACAGGGAACAATCGACCAAGAAAATAGAAAACTCGCCTTGATCTCCACCACTCTGAACGGAGAGTCACTCGAGTCGCATGGAACCGTCGTGATTTTACTGACTGCCAGCTGCAAAGAATGTTGTCGCCTCAGATCGAAATTGACAGACAAGGAAGGAAGATGACTTTGTCCACCGACGCGTCGGGGATCGCTTGAAGCTGGAGATCGTCTGAAGTGCCCCGCGTTGCGGCCTTCTCCGGCAGAGGCGCGCACAGTAATCGACTGATGTGCATGGATCGCACTGAAGGGACTTTGAAAGCTTCACATCCTTTATATGCCCGCGTCCCGAGTTGACATCAGAAAAACGGCTCCTAGCTCAAAACACCTCGAAGAAACAAGCCCGACAAAGTGCTCGGATAGGACAAAAGGATCGGGAGACCACGAGGAAGCCGATTATGGTAGTACAGAAAAGCCAAATGTGTCTAAAGAATTAGCGAGAATGGACACGACTTGTGCCGGAAAAGGAAGACATGAAATTCCTTTTAACTTTGACCTGAGGAGCCGCCTTTTATGTCCTTGCGCGGATTCACAGTCCATACACGGTGCTGCCTGTATCGAGCTAGTATGTCGTACGCTTCATAGTACCTGGTTACCTTGCATGGACGACCTCTTTGCGGGCGCTGTCTTGGGACTTGCCCTTCTGTTGCTCCTTTGACCGAAGCGCGTCACTTCTTACCTTCGTTTCCCTGGACATCGACCATAAACTTGGTTCAGGGTTAGACAGGGCCGGCACTTGGTCGACTCCAACTTACTAACCTCGAATTCGTTCACTGAGGGCAATGGTTGGTCAATAGACGTGGGGAACAATTCTGCAAACCGCTAGAAACGATTCACTGTCGCCTCGAGGAAAACGGTCGCGCTCAGGGACCTCAGAGCGAAAGATCACCTCAGACAAGGCAGATTTGTAATACTTGATTACGCACCGCTCAGCTAAGGCCGAACCATCACCGTTACGGCATAAATCAACTACCCCGAGTCTGAGTCACGCGTCAATTCTCTTCACCATGAACGCGGTTGGTGGACACGACGATAAACTGCCTTCCGCACTCCTGCTTATCTTTCTCCCTGATGTCCTGCTTCGCTCTTCTACTGGACGGTCTTCAAGGAATCACGCGCCGCGTGCAAAGAGGTCTGGGGACTTGGCGCCACAACACTAGAACTCAGAAGCGTGCACTACTGGACGAGGACAATCGTATTCCGTCCTCAACAACTCAGCCCTGTGCATACGCTCTTCACAATGAACAGGTACTTTACGCACCCGACCAAGACCACGCCTGCAACGCCTCCAGTCTCCAATACGGACCTTGCTGCGTCTGGAACCTCACCGCCTCACAATACCTTTCCACCGCGTTCAAGACCTCAGCAGTGCATCTGCGATACTCTCCGAGAATTGCAGAAGATCAGCGCCAACGCTTGCGATTTATTCTGCAAAGTCCCTGCGCGCCCTAGATATCAGCGTAGATACATCTGCTTCTCGTCTTACACGCTCTTGCAGCGAATGTATAAGCGCTACACTGCACATTAAATCAAGATGCTTCCTGCGATGACACGCCATGCTCGTCCTCGAGACACCCTAGGCATCTGTCACTCTATCATCGTCAAGTTGCCACTCGCCTCCCTCCTGCCGAGGCTGCGTTCTTTGACGCCCTTGGACATCTCGAACTAGACATCGTTGACTTCGATGACATGGAAAACGTCGTCCATATGATCCTCCCTGAACTCGCCCGACTCCTTTTCTTCCTCCGTGTACACGGACCTGCGTGTCTCGGGAATTCTACCCTTGCACGCTCCTGTTGTCGGAGACGGCGGTCTGCGACACGTCCACAGCTTTTCACCATCTGCACTGCGTTCCAGCCCCGTGACTGTCTGGCATCGACTCACCGTTAGTCAGTCCACGCTTTTCTTTTCTTTTTGCTTTCACGGTCTTCGCAATTGAAAGCGTTGAGCACCCATTGTCGTCGCGAACCTCGAGGGAGAGGTTGTGCGACTTCGCTGAAAGGCTGCACATCACAACCCTGGGTCGAACTGCAAGGAGAGGCCTGGAAGGATGCCCTACACGGAAACTTCGCAGAGGGACGCGCAAACTACGAAGAAGAACCAGAGGATCTCGACCTGGGTCAGACAAAGTTCGGTGCGGTGTGCAGTCGGACATACCGATACCAAACGAGGTTAGCCTTCGACTCGACGCGGCGCTTTTCCTCTTCTGGTTTTAGGTTCTATATACTCCTTTGCCTTGCAGCTCTGCGACTCGAATCAGATTGTTTTGATCTAACCACGTCCCTCAATCGCCGCAAGAATATGAACGGGCTACCTGTCATAGGCTTCGCTTCTCCGCCTCGAACCCCATGCAGTCGCAGGCGCCTTGTACTTTCAAGAGAAAATCTTGTCTCTTTCTCGATAAGGTTTCGACTTCGGCTCTGTAAAGCATGTGGCAGTGAGCGTACCGTTTCTGACGTGATTTCTCTCCTTTGGGGCGTGGAATCTTCTCAGAACAGCTTCTTGGCTAGACTACGTCCCTGAAAACGCCCGCTGCAAATATGCTACTTTCCGCCTTCACTGCGCTGCGCTGCTGCACACAGTGACCCTTCGTAACTTGCAGCGACGTCCATCCGTGCGGTTGCGGTTAAGGGAGTTCGGCGAACAAAACTCACATGCAGCGACCTTGTCTTCGTGATCCTACCCTAAACGGTCAGTTCCTTTTTCGAAAACTGCGTCTGCTGAATCAGAGCAGCACTGTCCGTCACCTCGCTTCCCAAGGAGGTTTTGCATCGAATAGCGGGCTTCGTTCCCAGCCGCTTCGACTCTGATCCATCGTCTTGGATGGATAACATACATCGTCTCCGAGCCGTGTGTCGCATTTGGAGGGAAGTTGTCCTCACAGACCCGACCTTTTTTTCCAAAATCTTGGTCCACAGCAAGAAGCGGCCGGACTGTATTCGAGGCTGGCTCGATGCCTCAGGCACCACAGATCTCACCATGTTCTTCGCACTTGGTTGCGACGGAGAGGACGCGATGGAAGATTACGTCGCAATGCGGGATTTTTGGAACATCCTCGCACCCTGCATGCATCGGTGCCAAAAAATCTACTACCACGCGCACACTCCTATGGGCACCAACCTTCTCTTTGGCATGCTCAAGAAACTCGACGCAGAAATAGTACCTGTATGGCATCTCGTTGCAGAGGACGACCTCACCATTCATTTCCCGCAAATCTTCATCTCCGCGTCTACTCGCGTGCAACATGTCGTCGCACAACGTTGTGCGCTAGGCATTCTACCGCCCTCTCTGACATCGTTGCAGTTAAGCGACGTGTCCCCGGACTTTGACCTCACTGGCACCCAAATCCGGGACGCACTGTCTGCCGCACCTGCTCTGAAACATCTTCTGGTACACGACGTGTCCGTGTATGACGACGACGCCCCACGTCTTGTGCTCCCTGCGTTGACCTCGTTCAGTTTTCGCTCTTCGTCTCCCGCAGAGGCAAACTTCCTCAGGATAATCGATCTACCGGAGCTGCTCCACCTTGTCCTTCAAGTCGAGGACCACGAAGTCTTCGAGACTGTTTCAAAATCCCTCAACCATGGTTCGAAGACGGTGAAGGTCGAACTCACTATAACCTCTGGCTGCTTGCGCTGTATGCGCAGCTTCTTCAGGGCAATGCCTGAGCTCCGTTGGCTGCATATCACCGGCTCGGACGACCACGTAGAGACCGTCATCGGTGCTCTGGTGCTGAGCTCGCCCGACCTCTTTCGATCCGTGCGACGCATGGAGTTTGGCAATCAGTTGGACAAAGAACTGGTGGTGGGACTTTGCCGCGCTCTGGCTTCCCGATCGTCATCGGTGGGGGTCGTTTCACGCGCGAGCAACGTGGTGGAAGGACACGTCGACTTGCAGCGCATTTGCATGCAGGACGGGGACATTGTCGACAAATACCAACGCGTAGTTCACGGAGGGACCTGGGACGACGAAAAGTAGTACGCTGATTGTTGCAATGACACGAGAACATCTTAGCCGTAAATCTGGCCCGATATTTTTTTTGCTCCTCGATCTTCCTTCGCATGCGCGTAGACTCCAGCCGGGAAGTCGACGTATATAGCTGTCGATACCTTCTCAGCCTTTACCTGTATATTCTGCAAAACACTTGCACGAACGTTACTAGACTCTGCTTCTGGGCTCCTAATGTTTGCTGTCCTGTTGCGACTCCGTTGCTGCGTCTCCTGAGGCGACGCTAACGACCTCCGCAACTCGGAGCAAAGAAATTATATCTCAATCTAATAGATCGAGTGCTGACGAAGGCTTATCTTCATTATCACTTAAATGTCTCCATATTGTTCATGACCGTGATAATGGTCTCGCACTGCGCGAATACGTCAGGGAGTCGCCCACAAGCAGAAATTCGACGCGAGCATTGCAAATGGGGAACGAGAATAGAGTATTTTGATGCGCATCGAACAACAACGGTCTCGTACTGCCACACTCAGCTCCGACCCTCCACACTCGAATATCCCTGAACTGCAGTGTAAACCTTCTGAGCTGAACGTCCTCGTCTCTCCTCCATCACGTTACTGTTCCTCTCGTCACCCGTATCTCATTTCCCTCAGGCTACTCTTCTTCCTGTTGTTCTCTTCGTCTGCTGAACGTCTTGTCCTCGTATAGCTGACAACCGCTACCATGAATCAACATCTGGGGAGTGCCCATTTAAGTCGCCACGCCAAGGGCACAGACATACGAGAGCAACCTAGAGAGAGAATATTGGCATGTCAGTAGAGACGTCTGATCGAACGACTTCCTGCTGCTTGGTGTTGGAGGAGACGCGGAGAGAACACAAGCCGGGAACAGTGACATATCCGCTCGTATCTGAGTATATGGGAGACACGACACGAGCACGAGGACTGGAAAGCCCGGTCAAGCCTCTCAACAGGAAGATAATCATCTCGTCAGGAAAGGTGTTGTCCATCCACAGCTCCTGCAGGTCTGGCCACAGGCCGCGCCAATGTACGGCAACAGCGTGCAATAGAAGAGCAAAGTCTGAATCAGACCCGCGGCAATCCACGCTAGTCACAGAAGGAAAAGCTTTCATGAGATCTTTCAGCGTCTCGGCCGAATGCACAGCAGTCTCGAAGGTAAGGAAGCGAAGGCGCCGTCCCGCCCTCGCCAAATGCCCAGCGACGCCTCTGGTGCCTTCTTCGAAATCAGTTCGAACGTGCAGGCGCTGCAGAGACGGGAGGACGAGAGTGTCGAAAACGCAGGAATCGACGTAGTCCTTGACCTCCAACGACAAATGAGTCAAGCGAGGAAGAACAGTGTCGGTGACAGGAAAGGGATCGACAGCAAGATCATAGTCCATGCAGGGGACGTCCTTGATGACCAGCTGCTCTACGCTGCATGCCGCGGAGAAGAGGCTGAACAGATCCCCGACGGTGGGAGCAGGATCGTCTATTCCAACGAGATGCAGGGAAGTGAGGTTGGAGTAAACGCTCTCGTCCCACGGGAGAATACTGAGAGAGACCCTCATGCTATCTAAGAGAGGGGTATGCCCCCCGAACAGCACAGAAGGGACCAGGTACTCCTCGCTCACCCACTCGTCGACGCGTCGGTAACCTCTGGGTATCTCCACCGATGCGCGGACGACCCGAGGACCTCTCATGGACGAGAGACACCGCAGCACATCGTATCCGTTTTCAAAGTAGTCGGCAGCGATGCTGATCCACACACAGCGACACATCACCGGACCCAACAAGTCGTCAATCATGCGGAGAGAGTCCGGGAACGTGTCCTCATGCGAGACACTCGAGTCGAAAGTGTGAAACCGAAACGCGAGAGAAAGTGGCGCCGACTTGGACTGGGAAAGCCGAGAACTAAGAGAGGAAGGAGAGGTGCGATGCGTGACAGCTATGCTGGACGCGAAGGATGGGGCACTCGTGACGATATGCCACCAGCGGGAACAAACGCATCCCAACAGTAGAACAGACTTCCACCACGCTTCCGGGCATTCGTCAAACCGATCGGGTGCTAGCAAGAGGATCACAGTTAACACCTCCACAGGTAAGGACTTTATATGAACGGCTGCGAATGAGAGTTGTCAGGAGATACCATACGACACACAAAAGAAAGAAAAATACCGCTGGCGAACGGCCGAAACACGCGAAGCTTTTGAAAGTACGCCTCACCGACCAAGTATTGAAGAGAAGAACGAGAGACGGGCGTGTTATGCAACAGCCTCAGGGTGTCCGTCGCAGACATAGATTGAGATGCCGGAGAACCAAAAGCACGCCATATATATAGCGACGACCAGAGACGCGACGAAAAGGAAAGACATAGATCAGATTTTCCCAGCAGTTATTGGAGATACCAAGCCCCAAACAGAGTATACGGGGCAAACAGGGAGACGCGAGCGCACTGTAACAGCAAAGCCAAAAGGGTCATGACCAAACCTGGCCTTCCTTCCCTGAAGTGGCAGTGCTCCTTCTATTTCTGTTTCGCTTCTGACATCAAGTTCTGATTCGGCGACCCTCCCAAACACCCTCTGAAATGCGGCGACGCCTTGTTTTTTCCTGCATTCGTCCTCGCTGGCCGCCTCCTGCTGCAACTTCATGTAACTTCCAATACACTGCAGAGACCTGCACGGCTGTTTCGTTTTTTTTTGCCCCTTGCGTTAGCCAGTTGACAGACAGAAATGGCCAACTTCCTGAGCAGTGAGTCGGCAGGACGGTAATGCACGCAAGTGCCATTGACACCATGGAAGTCCCAGGAAAAACCATGCGCCAGATATTTACCATGGCCCTCGGCTCCGTGTCAACGAAGGAAAATGTATACGAAAACGACCTTCTGCGACACCGCCTGAAACATACTTGTTCAACATTCAGCAAAGTCGTGGACCAGGTGCCTGCGCTCTGGTCCTTCATCTTTCTGGAGACCGCCAACGACAAGCGAGCCTTTCCCCTGGACACATGTAAAAGTTCCGTTGACACACACATCTCTAAATCTGGTACACGACCTTTGCACATATTTTTCGACGTACCCGTTGGGCCGCTCAAGGAAGCCGCATCCCACTACATCTGGACTGCTTTACTTGCAGTTTCTCCGCGATGGAGGACGTTTTTCCTCACGGGACCTGCACATTGCGGACTTGACGGTCTATGCGTCCACGCCTTGGTGGAGGGACTTAATCTGTCGAGCGCAGTAAACTTGAAGATCCTCGTCATAACAAAGAAAGCCAACCTTCCGTGCTCGAAAAAACACGAAACTGTTGTCCTGGCTTCCGACAGTCTGCAACTAGCTTGTTGCACCATCGCGGCGCGTATCGCCTTTACACCCTCTACTTCCCTTCAGTATCTCCACATTGCCACGCACAACGGCCGGCAGGACTTCGACTGGTCACCCTTCTTTTCTTCTTGCGCAAATCTCCGTCAACTCTTCTGGGACACAAAACACGTCCTTGCTTTCTCTAGAACAATACCGCTACCTTCCCTCCACCGCTTGACATTGTGGACGTTAGAGTTTCTTCCTTCCATATTCGCGCCGCGTCTGGCAGCGTTGGAAATACTGGACAGGTCTGTGCCCGCAGACATGCAACTGATATCCACTCTTGCCGGTTCGGCGGTCCACTTGAGATCCTTAGTGTTGCACGCCAACCCTGTCACGAGCGCGTCGCTCCTAGATATCCTCGAAAAATGCCCGCACCTACAACGACTCATGCTGTCCGCCTCAGAACCTCGAGCACCGGTCTTGCACGCGTTGTCCAGGAAGCTCGGGAGCCAATATGTTACGAACCAGAGATGCAGGTTGGCGGGCATCGTCATCCAAGGAGACCCAAAACAGCACGACATAGGCGACGAGACATCCGCGTGCCTGGAGCTAGAGCGCTTGTGTCATCAGCGAACGTACCCCCGTGCTGACTGCACTTTTTTCGTGCCATTCTGCAAAGGAACCTGCGTAATAGTGACCCACTTCCCTTATCCTCTGACGACAAAGGACGTGATCGACGCATACTCAC
Source organism: Favolaschia claudopus (assembly GCA_037176885.1). NCBI lineage: Eukaryota > Fungi > Basidiomycota > Agaricomycetes > Agaricales > Mycenaceae > Favolaschia > Favolaschia claudopus. Next base: position 332,805 of record JAWWNJ010000107.1, read on the forward strand.
ATGCGCATGTCACTCGTCGAATCCCTTTTGCCGTTTCCGTGCTAAAAGTCTGGGCCACGGAAGGTGACAGCCTGGGCAACATACCGCAAGGAGGCACTACTCTGATGATTTTGCTGGATCTGCAGTGGAAGGAAGCGAACTTTCTGGCAGCGTTAGGCTTCGAATACCACGGTAAGCGATACAAGATGCTCTGCAACAAGTCCGTTTGAGTTCCTCCGAATTTAGTGCCACGGCACGTAGACACGAGTCCACTGTACCAACAGTCGCTGTCCAAGAATGCACGATTTTTCCGACATCCATGCGTCGCCTTGCCCTTCCGTTCAAATTTGAGAATGAATTATATTCAATGCCGTTGCATGAACCACTCTGCAGTGGCGGATCCGCCTCCATAGCTGTTCAAAGAAAGGGCGGGACAGAATTGGATAAGACAGAAAAAAAGAGGCGCTTTCCGCCATGCACTTGATAGATGTTGGACTGTCGTGTTCTTTATCGAACTCAGACACCAGGCAGCGAATACGTGACGTTCTTGGTTCTACGACTTCTGGCACGTAAGACTTCTCGCATTTCCAGGTGAATTTACGCATCGAAAAGGACGTGCATGTTGATCTCGTTCGCGTACAAAGCCTGATACTGTGTCACATAGCACTATCGACACTAGAGAAAGGTTCCTTGCGGTGATCTGGACGTCAACTGGCGGAGCCCGCCGCCCGATTACAGTACCTAGACGAAGATGGCAAAAGTTGTCAGCTGCAGCTAAAGAAAAACGACGGCCAATCCTCCTTACATGTAGTCAGGCAGATCATTGAAAGGCATCGGTCCGACCTCAGAAGCCAGGTATGCACGCGCGGCCTTCATCCACTGATCATCTGGTTCCAGTTCACTTCACCGACTGCGCGTAAAAGGCCTTCAACTCACTTTCTTGAGAGAAAACGGGAAGTACTGGAACGTCAGATGCTCCCGACAATATCCCTACCGTGCAGCCCCTGCCGCCCATCGACCAGCAAGTAGACCTCGGTGGTCCTTCGTCGCGAGTAAACTTCCACTCGGGGAACGCGTAAAAGCGACAACCGTCGTCGTCTGACGAGCGAACGGTGGCTGGACAGTTTTTGTCTTGTCCGCATACGTGAGAGCGAGGAAACTCGCCCAGACCGACCTCAAATCCGAGATCTGCATATTTGCGGAAAACCGACCAGACGTCCACACGACCAGACAACCCTTCGCGCATAGGAAAGGAGGCGGGCGTTGCAACGACTATTCCGTTCCTGGTCATCTCAGGATAGGCCAACCAGATTCCATCTGCCTGCCATGCGCTGATAACGCACGAAAAATTAAACGCGACAACGACATCAAGCGGATTATTTGTGAGAGACTCGATTACGTTGATTCGAAGCGAGCTGCCCAGCGCGAGGGTCCACCTCGGACCTGCACCTCGCACGTTCTCGTCCTGTTCCGGTCCTGCTATGACTGCGTACGATGCCGCCAAGATGAAGAAATCTGCTATCGCGGGTCCTTGGCCACATGCAGTGACCACATCTAGATTTCCCGGTACGACGCTGAGATCGGGGTGAGCTACGTGCAGTACGGAAGAGCCGACTATAGCGCATTGAGAGGCTGTCAGCATAAGACGGACATCGTCAAAGCACAATCTAAACCGAGCCAGTAATTTTGTCGCCGTAAGCTCCAACAGAGATCCATCAACATGGGAGTCGTAGCGCGGATAGTGAGATGCAAGTGACTCGTCGCGGACCCGCAGCCAAAGGCCGGGTCCTTCAGGTAGTCCATTCACGTCTCCGTCGAACGAACTGGAGGAAAGGCAGCCGACTGCATCAGCTAAGGTGGCCTTTAAGCTTGCTGCGGGAAGAGGTGAACAAAGACAATTGAAAGAGACTTACTGTCGATCGTTGCGGGAACAAAAAGCGTTTCACGCCACTCGGAACTACCGATAGATGGAACAAGACGCGCGCTGGGTTTCTCGCGTTGCCCAGAAGTCCGCAGCAGCTCCAGAAAGTGGCTGACACAGCGGAAGTGCTTTCGAGAGACGAGGCAGGTGAAGCATAGCCGCTGCGTGTTCATATTCGATAACACCTCTTGCTTCTGCTCGTCGTCGACTTCAGAGGACAGGACTTTTAACTGACGCGACCATGTAAGGTCTTCTGAATCGGCGGGCACTTCACAGCCGTCTCAGCGCTCGAACCTGTTCATGCAACGCCACTTACAGAAACTAGTGAGCCTGACGGGAGCGGCGGTCATTGAGGAGATTGAGATGGACATGAAAGTTTCTCAGACTTTAACGAGTGCTGTCCCCGATTGCCTCCGGCTTGTCGGGAACACGCTCTCGGTTAGCTGCCGACCGCCATATAACGAGAAAGCCAGTTGCAGGCAGTGGTAGGTCCGGTTAAGTACATCTCTTGCGCATTTAGCAGTGGGCCTCATTTGGAAGTCACTTACGGCGCCTGTGCGACCCTTACGAATCCTGACGTTTACGAATCAGGTCTTTCCCGACATCTTTCCCAGATGATGTCATCGTGATCCCATCGTTATCGATATACCCACAGCAAAATCTACAACTTCGCTTGAACTTGACCAATTCACCCTCCATTCGCTGTCTTCAACCTTTCGCTACCCTTAATATGCTGTTTCCTGCTTGCTGAGAGTACTATCGAACTATGATTGACACTGGTAAGTTTAAAAGGGAGTAAATGAGACGGGTTTAGTATATTCTGACGGGCGAAACTTCAAGTCCCCGTAGAGATTTTGACATTGATAATCCAAGGGGGATCCTCCCCTGCTACTCTGCAAACAAGGCAAGAACTATACGACTATGACCTACGAAGACACCGCTTGTACCAAGTTTGCCAAAGTTTGAGATACAAGATCGCTGACAACGCAGTATTTTGGACTGCCTTGTATCTCGACAGAGCTGACCCCTCTGGTCGACACAAATCGAAAATTCCGGTCCACGAGGCCATCGTCGCTGACCACGTGAAGTTCTGTGGACAAGGCCGACCGCTCAATGTTTTCTTCGGCTTGAAATGCAACGGAACTCCGACCTCGCTATACGAAAGGTTGTGGACAGAGCTGATCAGGAATAACAGCTTGTGGGGCAACGTTCTCGTCTCCGCTAACAGCGTATGCCGAGCAGACGAGCGGTGCCTGCATTCCATGATACAGGGCGGAATGTTACTTGATGCTTCGCGCCTGCAAAACTTCGCTGCAGTCAAGAACGAAGGGGAGTACGCTAACTGCCGTGGCCCTCACAATGTCGTTTCCCTTCCAGTAACAGCACAGCTGAGCACCATCGCAATAGAAGTCCCGGCCAGGATCATTTCTTGGACCTCCATCAATCTCAGGTTATTGGACGTGCGCACAAAAGCAGATGATACAATGTGGTGCCATTTCTTTGACAGTTGCACTAGTCTGCAAGAGCTGGTGTGGCAAAGAGACGGCCCCGTTCGGGCGACAAGGACGGTGTCAGTCCCCTCGTTACGCGTCTTTCGGACGCAAAGCGTGAAGTTTCCACCTCCCATTCTGGCGCTGCACTTGATCACCCTGAATGTCACGGACGAAGAGAATCCGTTCACTGCATACCAATTCAAATGTCTCGTTGGGACCAATCCCGCGCACTTGGAACATCTCGACATGTTGCCAAACCCTACGCGAAAAATGGATATAGACGAGATCTTCCGCACTTGCGCAAACTTGGTAACTCTGACCGTCTCTACGACCGAAACCCGCACGACTCTATACGGCGCAATCGCCACGCGCGCACAGAACCAATACCTCAAGTATGATCGTCGAAAATTCGAGTCGGTGCAGTTCGCGCACGGCCCACCGCTGAACTCCTGGGCGGTGACTGCCAGAAAGCGATACGAAGCGCTGTGTCGTGTGGCGTTCAAAGTGGAATTGAACACCGTGAAGTTCGAACCAAGAGCGGAGAGGTTGAGAGTCCGAAAGTTTCCTGGGGACGTCAAGTTTGGGGAAGATGCACAAGCGGAGCTGATCTTGGCGAATGGGATGGACCCCCAGATGACGCGTTTGTATAATCAGGACTTCGATCCCTTCCACCCGGACGCAAAACCCAGCGCTATCACTCTCGTCATCCTCACACTCGACGCCGATGGTGCAAGATCGATGTTCTCCCGAGGATGGTATTATAAAGGGGTGTGCTATAGACGGTCCAGGGACAGGCCACCGCGAGATTGACTCCGAACTTTGCTGTCAACGTTCGAATACGAAATTCAAAGTTACGGCCTCGACTCCACTAAACATCTTTGAGCACTTAGTCTATTTCCATGTGTTGTCGGTTTGCTGCTACCTTGTCTCAAGCTAACGCGAATCTCGCGTACCCAAATACTCGATTGTGTATTGCACGTTCGTCGCCAAATTCTAGACACAGCCGCAGCTCCTCTTTGTTACATCGTGAACTCGCGCTATCGGTTACGACTTGTTCCCGCCACACGCTATATGCCCACAATGCTAAGCAATGTCTGAACTGGAATTGAGTCGTGGACGGGAATATGCGTCAAACTGATATGGAGTGCGACTCTACTACCTGCGTATTTACGATTTGTCCGAGCCTGCGACGAGGCAACTATGTCAGTCCAAAGCACTTCGCACTACGTTTTGCATGCAAGTAAAACGTGTCTCTGAATGTCAATCATAATTCTCGATTATAATGCTAGTCTGAACGATTTACATGCTGCGTTCAGGTATATCGACGATGGGAAGCACAAGTTTTCAATACGGCACAACGGTCAACTACAGGCAGGACGAACACCAGCGAAAGAAACAGTTCTTGGCGGCAACAAGCAAAGGCGACCTTGATAGAACGAAGCAAAAGTCAACAGCATCATCTAGGCTCGTTGCACAGCACTCTGTATCGAGTACGACCATAACAAAATCCAAACGACGCCACGATGTCCGCTTTCTCCCACTCCAAATCCAGCAGAACTACCATAGTCAAATTGCCCTTCGGTATCTTCCCGAACTGTATACGTTCTGGTACCCAGACTTTCAAGACAGGAACTTTGAAACCAGTGTAGGAAGTAACCTCGTCTCGCGAGTAGACTGCAGCAACTTCCCGCTTCGTCAAAGGAAAAGGAAAGTCCGGGATAACAATGCACGTGCCGAAAGCAAAAGGCTCGAAACAGAGGCAGTTGAAAAGACGACACTTGCGAGGCGGACAAAGGTCCTCGAGTTCCCAGCGCATGTCCAACGAAATTTCGTTTTCTTCCATTGGGTGGGTTAAATGAACCGCAGCAGCAGTCAGCCTGCGCATGGTGTTCATCCTGTACTGGTAAATGATCTTTCTGGCCAAGAACTGGAAGACAGGCGCCCGAGGCTCCGTGTCGGACATTAGGATGTGCTCCAGATACGGAGTTTTCTTCAGGATGTCGAGGAGCACGGAAGTTTTTACAGGGTTGTTGCGCAGCTTCAGGGAGGTCAAACTGGCGGCGAAGCCCACCAAGTCGACGAACAAAGACACGGTGATAGGCGTAGAATAGTCGAACACTTCCAATTCAGTAAGACGTGGGGCGAATATAGGAGGCAGGAACCGCAGGTCCCACAGCGTCAGACGAAGAAGGGACGGCAACGTAACGACCGGCGACGGCGCAAGGGCGCACCTCCTGTCCCACTTGAGATGCACGAGGTTCGTGCAAGCGGAGAAGAACGCCGACCAATTAACGCGTTGTTGGTCGCGATCGCTAGCTATGTGCATATACTGAAGGTTCGAAGAAGGAGGGAAGGCGACGTCGACAGGAACAGTGCACCTAACGACGTGCAAGTCGACTGAAGCCAACTTTAGCCGCTGGTGCCGCTTCCAACAGGAGACGTTTTTCGTCGTCGCGATGTCCACGATCCTCAAGTCGAGGGCGTCTTCCATGATGTACGGACCAAGGAGCTCCTGCACACAGAGACCTGCCGAATTGCAGTAACCGTCGGCCCTGAAGAAGAGTGTCCTCCATCGCTTGACGGATGGAAGTAGCGCATCCCAGACGCGCCCGGCCTCGTCTCGTCGGCCAGGGAGGACATTCAAGTCAAACGCTATATGAAGGCGACACATGGCAGATTTCTGAAGGTGCTGGCTGACAAAGGCACAGAGATCGGATGTGTCTAGAGGAGAAGGGCGACTGGAGTTGGCAGTCTCGAGCATGATGAAGGACCACATGACGGGCAAACTGTCCACAACCCCCATGAAGAGGATGCAGGTGCGTCGAAGACGGTCTCGAAGAAGCTCGTTATCGTATACTTGCTCCTGTGTCCGCACGGGGCGAAGGGCCAGCAGAAAAATGCGGGCGACAGTGTCGAGTGGCACTTCGACAGCATTAATTATACTCAACTACATGACTAGCGACCTGTCGACTCACGGCTCGTAAATTTCGAAGGTTCGGCTGAGGCGGTCTCGTTCACGCTGGTATCGCTGGTCGAGGTTGCCGACATTTCGTAGAAATTAGCGAAGACCGGAAAAACGATAAAGACTGCGGGCTCAGAAGACGTTGCTGCAGACCCCAACAAATGTAGAAAGCCGCCATATATTTCTAGCGGGCGTTTGCGAGGACTTAAACAAATTGCAGGAAGCTGATGTAAGGAAAGAAGTCGAGGAAAAAGACAAGAACGGTATTAGCACTGCCGCGCGGTTGGCCGGCCCGCCCGGCCAAACCTTAACCTCTCTTCCAAAACCAGCAAGTACGCAGCACCTGAATTTAAAGTTCATTGTCAATACGAAGACTGGAATCATTATGGACTGGCCACCATACATTCCATATGTTATCTTTAACCAGTCGTCTCCCACTTCGTGAGGAACCCTCCCAGCAGCTATGTCTCAAACCGAAAACAGAGAAGTCGACACGCAGAATATACAGTCAGTGCACAATAAGCGTCCGAGTCAGCGTCGATCCATGTGGTTGACGCAGTTGTCAGGAATTCCTCTTTGCCGGGCGACGAGAGTCGGACGCAAAACAGCTGGAACTTAGTTCGGTACATCGAACCTCGCGCGAGTTGAATCAAGTTTCACGGTTTCTAACGGCCAACAGGCTCGAAATGGGTTCTCCCCAATTCAACACCGAGGTCGCAGCACCTACAGTCCACACACAGGCGCTGCCATGCCAAATCACTGGTCATCCCTCGCATCCAGCCACGCTCGTCGATAGACGCTCTCTCAGACCACGGTGAAACGCTTGCACGCGGTCTAGTACAGCAAGTACTAGTTAGTTGTGGATTAACCCTGAAGGCCTATCTAGCTTTCAACCGCTAGCGAACCAACAAACCCAATCCTAACTACTTTCCCCCCTTGTAATGGTACTATAACTACGCCGAGTACAGCTCGTTTGATCACTTGTTTAAGATGATCGAAGGGAGCCTAAGATATAAACCTCTAACTAGTGCTAATTACGATTGAGTGCCAGATAGAATCAAGTCCTCTCTTGACTAAAAGCCAAACGAGTGCTCAAGTCCAATATTTAGCTGATACAACACAGCTAGGCCAAGTCCAATTCAGATTCCAAGTCCAACAAAAGCTGATACCACACAGCTAACACAGAGTTCACACAATATCCAAGTCCAATGCCGCTGATACCACACAGACGGCCTTAAAGTCCAAATTCACACTAAGAGTGGGCGCGAGTAGATTGAGAAACTTGTACAAAACGCTAAACAGAGCTCCTGGTATAGAGTTGATATAGGATGTCAAGCCCTAGATCTCTGCCTTTATTCGGGACTTTAGTCAGTTAAACCGACACGCCCTAGCTAGGTCAGGAATCCAGTACTGAACACCTTCTACCACTGGCCTTATATACTGTACATTCTAGCTTACTATTTACTGATTACTGTGCGACTGTCCATGGTCTATTTAATACATTGTCCAATAGGCATCCAGATAATTTATGATCCTTTCCTTCATCCCTGGTTTCCGATCGTTTCGCAACCACGATCAAATACGTCCACTCTCCAAGAGGTTCCTTAGTTATGAGTTCCTTGCTTAAGCCTTTGCCTGGCTTTGTGCAGAAACAGAAAGCTGAGTATCCAACGGTCATTTAGATACCCATACTTCCTATGTTCAGGCCAAGGACGGGATCTTGAACACTATCTGGAGTCCGGCTTGTGTTCCCCGTGATAGGTTTCGTGATCCCCTTGATGCGTGTAAGTGACAATGACTGTTCCGTAGATGCATCGGAGTGATGCCTTAGCCAGCCGTCCTGATCATGGTGTTTCGGCTGATCAGTTGGTTAGCCAGGCAGCCCGCTCGTCTAGCTAGAGTATGTGACAGGTGGGACGGCCATTTGTTAAGTCCCTTTGGTGGTATTTAGACAACTCGTGGACCCAAGAGGCTTTATACTCTTAGCGGAGCCCAAATACCTTTACTTGAGGTACGTCGCTCGGTCTGGTGATTTCCTTACGATACGTCCAGGTATTGCCTTGACTTGGCCATGTCTTGGTTAGCAATCCAGGACTGATCCTAACCCTCTTGAGCCTAATAGGTAGGTACTTAGCTAGCAAAACGCGCAAATTCCTGCACATTCCACTACTAGCCTAATAGCCTGCTTATCATCTCCCCCATTCTTTGCTCTTGACCGTCCCCGGTCAACTCTCCCTTCCTATCTAGACCAGGCTAAAGCTTGTCTTTAAGCCCCACCACTCAAGATCTACTCAAACTACTTAACCAGCCTTGCCCCGGTTTAGCTAGCGCTCGTCATGATTTGGCCAGGATTCTAAGTCCTGAATCCGACTTAAGCGTTTTTGCCTCCGGCCAGCCAGTTACGTAATTTACGTCATCTCTTTAATTGATTCATCAATCCTCGACTGATTCTTTGTTTCCGCGGGAGCAACTGATCCAAAGGTTCGTCCCCTGTCTGGGATACGTTCCTTTGCTCAATACCTCCCTGTTGATACCCAACAAGCCTCATTTTCCTCTTTCTATTACCCGGTAAGAGCTCTTTTCTTGAAAACTTTCCCTGAATCTGAACTTTATCAGCCATTCTCGATTCGGTAAGTTCTCATTAGAGCCTCTATTGATGGAATCGCCCACTTATAGCGCTTCTTTTCAATAGAGTCTCAAACTCTATCCCAGTGCTTCCAAATTTCCAAGTCCTTCTACAGAAGAAGCTGCGTCCGCAGCTATCTTAAATAGAGGGACTTAGGAAAATTTCCTTCATTCCTTTCTCCCATCTTCCTTTTCCTCTTCTTTGTTTCCTTCTCTAATCCTCTTTTAGTATCCTGATCTTCCTGACAACTTCAAGATCCCTTTCGCCGCCGCGCCGGATCTCGACTTTACTCCGTACGACTGGTCGATTCCTCCCTTCTACTCGCTTGTCAAGCAGGAGGTCGTCAAGACTTCGCCGTACGCCAAACTCGAGATCCCACCGTACGAGCCGCCCGTTCCCATCAAGCGTCGGTCTCTCTTCAAGGAGCCCTCGTCCACCGACGCGAAGGGTTCCAAGAAGCCGGATGCTCAGTCCGCGTCTGCGTCGTCGTCCCCGGTGAGGCCGCGCCCCATGTTTATGGTGAAGACGGAAGTTCAGCAAGCTCGCGGGCCTCCTGGCCGCCGTGTTTTCGATGGGGTTGAAATCCCCAATACTCGTTCGTCGTAAGTTTTCGTCTCTTAATCCCCCAACTTTCTTTTAAACTAACGTTTCCTTTTATTAGTTCTGCTCAGTCTGGCAACAACCGTAAACGCAAGTTCGGGGAAAGTGGGGACGTTGAGATGGTTAAGTCAAAAGACCAAGAGTCCGTTCAGGTAAATTTCTTTCTAAACTAGACTGCCTGCCCTTTTTATTTGGCTAACCTTTTCGTCCCTTAGGCTGATAGCGATGGCGAAGACGAGGTTGTTCCCACCGCGCCCGTCGTGGTCGTCGACGGCCGCCAGAACTTCGTTATTCCTCGTCGCGCCAAGCTCGGGTCCATCCACTACCCCAACGCCAAGACGACTATGCCTACCCAATCCGAGATTCAGGCCTTCGCTAAGCAGGTTGTCGATGTCTTTCAACACCGCCTTCTGAACTCGTCGGTCACAGGCTCAGGTAAGTCTCTTTTTATGTCGACCTAACCCCTTCTTGTACTGACTAAGGTTCAGAGGACTTCAACCCACTGCCCCCGTTCAACATCGTCACCCCCCTTAACCACCCGTTCCTCTACGGTGTGCGTTTCAAGGGCAAGACCCCACCGCGGTTTTACAACTATCTTCCGCCCGGGACGTTGACTAGGGTGTCCACGAAGCCTGAACTCGCTCCTCCACCACCGCCCTTCGAGCACCTTCCCAAGTTCGATCCTGCGCCGATCATGGAGATGGAGTTCGGTAAAGCTAAGATCGTAAGTCCTGTTTAGCTTAAACGATCCTTTCTTTAACTAACCACTCTTTCGTTCTAGCCTGGCTGGATCTGTATCCAGTGCCTGGCGCTCAACCAGACTTGCATCCCAGCGGCCTTTGGTGCGAAGTGCAGCGCTTGCCACAAGAAGGGGTTCTCGTGTGAGTTTGAGAAGTGCGACGAGGAGTTGGTGGAGTTTTACCACCAACTTGGCCCTCGTTTCACTAAGTTTTCAAACTGTAAGTTCTTCCCCTTCTTTATTTGGTTTTAGCTAACGCTTGTTTCGTTTAGACACCGACCATCTTGGTGAAGTCTTGCTTTCTCGCTATCACCACTATGTCGATACCGCCAAGATTGCTCGCGCCGCCGCCAAGGACTTCGCCTCGACCTTCCGCCACTACCACGCGCACGCCGTCGACATCATCTCGGTCGTTGGCCTTGACAAATTCCTGTCGCGCTTCTCCGCCGTCGATGTCAGCCCGGCCGACCTCCGCGCCCACTTTGAACACATCGTCAAGCAGTTCAATGCGGCGTCGACTCCCAACTTGAAGGCGATCCACCCAGCGCCTAGGCCGTCGGAGGAAGAGCTCGCTATCAAGATTGATCGTGATGCGCTTGCCGCCGCCGCCGCTGCTGAGGGCGACGATGGGCAACCGGCAAGTCCCTCCCTTTATCCTTCCTCTATCCACTTTTGCTGACCATCTCCCCCTTTCTTTTGCTCTAGGCTACCTTGTCGACGATCGACGCGGAACCCAGCGGGACTGAGATGGCGGTGGACACGGTGGAGTCGGGGTAGCTTGGACTTTGCCCGCTCGTTGGTTCGTTTGTCGCGCGCGCTTCTTTTGCGCTGTTTCTTTTGTTTTCATAATGCATCTCATCTACTATGTACTTGGACTAGGCCTCCATAGTTAGATTATCGGTAACCCTAGAACTAAAAAAATGTATCGTCTATAGGATACTCTCTTTGCTTAGAGGGTATCTATAAAAGCTTTTTGTACACTGGTCTTCCCTTCGTGTGAACGGGTCCTCTTGGACTCATTACTTTTATAAGAAAGCCTCTTAGTACCATTTTCTTAGCCTTTTTAGAACGTCAACTACTTGAGGGCCGGCCCTAATTTTACTTGGGAGACCTTATAAGTTGTCCATTCTGGTTTACCCAGAGTCTGTTTTGCCTGATAACGGTTGAATCCCTTTTAGCTAGAGGCTGGCTAGCCTGTGAGCAGGCTTGGTTAAGACCTCTCTAATTTAGCTAAGGATTCCATTCAATAGTTAAGAGTCAAAGCCGTCCCTTTCTGCATTATGAATCACTAGGCACTTGCCCATCCTTCGTCTAAGTGATGTCATTTTGATTGACTTCCCGATTTAGTAAAATCAGACTGTCAACCTTAGCCGAAGTGATCGAGTTCCTAGTTTGGATGACCTTCACGTTAGCCTGGCTCATAGGGGTCCTAGGCTTAACTATGGCGGTCAATCCGCATCCAACTACTTTGAAGCCCTTGGGGGCTTATCTTTCGCTGGAGGAGGAGTTCACTTACTACTTTCTCGAGGATAAGAAGGTAGGCTCCCTCCGTTTTTGCCGTGTAGACATTACTTAGCTAGCGCATTCCGTTTAGCCTGGGGCCGGAAGCTTATGCCAGTCTTGCAATGTCTTCGGGCTGACTTGCAAATTCAAGGCCTGGGGTAGAGGTTGCGAACGCTGTGAACTCCACCACCAGTCAGACTGCACTTATGCCCAGTGGCCTGCTTTCCTTGACTTCCGCAAGTCTGAATTATGGGAGAAGACGGGTTCGTCTTATCCCTTTTTATCGCCCTTAGCTAAGTTCTGATTTGTTTGTCTAGAGCTTCGCTATGGCGGAGACTACTTCCCAGAGTCCCACCTCGAGGCTTACTTCGAGCCTTTGTTTAAACGGAACGTGGCCGCTTACGAACGGAGGCTCGAGATAGCTCTTCTTAAGGTTAGGCAAGCGTCACCAGCGGAAGCTATGGAAGTGTATAGGGCGCACGAACGGGCTCACGGGGGCGGGACTTTCGGAGTCGCAGCTTGGCTGCGTTCAGACCCTGGCTTAACCATCCCAGTTATACGCCCGCGCCATACTTTCGAGCGTTAAGTTTATTGGGCCTTTATCTTAGCCAGACCCCCTGTTAGGGCCCGATTTGTATAAAGTCCAGTTTAGCTAGTCGATCTCGATATACCACTTCTTGTCTTCCACTCTCATCTTCGCTATGCCTTTCAACTCCCTGGAGGAGGAATACGCCTTTATTTATCTAGAGGATCACCCCGTAGGTTTCTCCTTGTTCTGTCGTAAATAACGGCTTATCCCTTTCCTAGTCTCTTAACTCGTGTACTCAGTGCGCAGACCGCGGTCAGGACTGCGTATTCTCCTTCTGGGGCAGGGCTTGCGCTGCTTGCGAGGAGAGGCTTTGCAACTATTGCAGCTTCCGTTGGTTCTATCGCTGGCAGATGTTCCGTATTTCTCCTGAGTTCACTTCGCTCCGTAAGCCTCCCGCTTAACTAACGGCTAAGTCAATTAACCAAGACGCTTGACAGGTCCCCGCTTTGGCCGGGTGATGTTCCCCTACGCTTTCCTTCACCTTCACATACAGTCGATCATGGAGACTATTTGGGAGGAGACTTATATGGCCCGCTGCGACCAAGTCAAGCGTCGTATTGACGCAGCTAAGTCTACTGCCGAGATTGCCCACCTCCGTACCTATTTTGACCGCCTTGAGTTTGGCGCAATTGCCTACCGATGGCTAAGCCACAGGCACTGTGTCCTACGTCTCCAAGAGATTTGCCGAGGGGAAGCTTAATTAATTGGCCCTTAGTTTACCCAGCCGCTCGTTCTAGTTTAGCCCAGACCCTCCTGTATCTTATCCGGTAGTTCGGTTATAGATTCAAGGTGATCGAATTAAACTTGAGACAGTCCGGAGGGGTTGACTCGTCAGCGATCCACCTTTATTTAGGTGGACTCTGCCTTTTTGCGTCTCCAATTAATTCTTCTTCCCTTCTTCTAATCTTTCTGTATGGCCCCAACTGCCGATTCTACTCTACTCGACATCGCCGCGCAGGTCGTTGGCTTAAATGAACCTGGCCCAGCTACAGTGGTGGATTTCTTGTTGATGCTCCAGGAGCGCCGTGTAAGTCTTAGCTTCGTTAATCTAGAAGTCCAAGCCCTTAGCTAACTCCCCACTTTTCTAGCCTAAGCGTCCCTGCGGCAATTGCGTCAACGCAGGTATCCTCTGCACTCCTACTCGCGCTGGGACTGGTTGCCGCGAGTGCACCCTTCAACTCTACTCCACTTGCGAGTTTATGGACGTTAATCGTTTTGTCGAGGAGCACGAGAAAGGTTTAGCCACTTTTATGCGTAGCCATAGTACGTCTTCCTCTTTTTCCTTTATCTGACGTTGGATTAACCTCCGTTTTGTTTAACTAGAGCGCAAGCCCAATCCAGATGGTCTAGCCAAGTGGCGCCGTTGGTCGTCGCTTATGATTTACGCTGGCCAGATCTTTCCGGCTCACGCTAACCTCGACTTGGTCGCTACTCATACGGCTTATTTCCACATCTTGGGTCGTCTTCCTCTCGACTCGCTCTCTGTTATCCTGTCGGTCATCGAGACTTCCCTTCCTGGCCGAATTCCCATCAGCACTATTTTGCGTACTTTGGTTTCTCGTAAGCGCGCCGCCCTGGAGGCGGCTGGTCCAGATATTCCTTGGATCGCACCCCTTCCCATGGGACCGACGGACTCTCCTCACCAAGCTAGGATTTTCCCTTTAACCAACACTCGCGTTAATCCTGACCCCGTCGCTGGCCCATCTATCCAGGGCGTTATGCCCGATGGTTCGAGTGCAGCCTTTAACTGGTCCACCCTCGCTTCACTCATCAACGACCAGTACAAAGACGACATCCCCGTCCGGTCGCCTCGTTCCATCCTTAACGGTCCTGACCCTGACTTAGCCGAGGGCTCCGTGTCTATCTTTGTCGACACTAGCCTTAGTGCTGTCGGAGGTTCTTCCGTCCGCGAGCAGCTAACTAAAGAGTCCACCAGTGAGAAGGATCTCATCTCTTCGGTGCTTGACTGCGTTGATACCGCCCTTATCTTTGGGGAGGACGCCGCCAGCGACTTTTAGATACCTTAGCTCGGTAGACGGTTTTAGTCCTTAGGATGTTTGTATGGCCTTTTCACAATTAAACGTAGTTTATTTTGTGAATCGTCTGGCTTATCCACCTGAGGTCATAAGCTCTAGCTAAGCCGTTTGATTTGACAGATTGTGTCGGTTTAGCCGCTGTCATGACCTCACTTCTTAATTAAGCCGACTAAATGACGCGCTCATCTAATTAGCCCGAATTTATGATCGGTCTAACTAGACTTGTTCGCAGGGGTCGTCCTGAGGTGCCGACAAGCACTTCGTTAAGGTGGGGCGTCTTAGCCGGTGATCTGAGTCAGTCTTTTCTTAGCCTAACTCCGAATCGTTTATCCAGCGTCCGCTTGGCCTTAACCACACTTGTTCGCGCCATGCCCAGGCTCTTTGATTTGCAATATAGGGAAGGGTTCCTGATCACAAAAACGCTTCATCCCTTAGCTACTGTCAGACGTTGCTTTAATTTAATTCTGGCGGAGCTCCGCAGGATCAGAGAAATTTCGAAAATTCCGCCTGATTAACCGCAGTCTCACTCCCCCATTTTTAAATTACAACTGTCCCAGTTGCTAGACAATGGGCGAGCTATTTAAGCACTATTCCCCTTATGTCCCTCTTTCAGTATCGTATCCACTTCTCTTCTCGCTTCCCATTTCGACTATGTCTGCCGAAACTGCTTCTGAGATTATTCCCCCGGAAATCGCCAACCTCTGGAAGGTTGTAGAGGAGAACATCACGCTCACGATGTCCTGCAATTTCCCTGCCCATCTCCCACACCGAACGTTGCAACTCTTCGAGCAGACAGCGGAGCATATGGTGCGTCTTGACTAGATTAACCAGGCTTTTTAGCTAACAGGTTTATCTGTCTAAGGCCTCCTTATTTCCTTATCCCAAAGTCGTTGCACCCATTCTCGCTATTTACGACGCCTTCTTTCGCTACCAGAACAAGTTCCGCCAATTTTGGGCTACTCAGGACAAGAAAGCTCCCATCCCTCCCTCTATCGAAGCGGTCTTTGCCTATATTGAAGATCTCCAGAAGGTTCGTAACCGTTTGCGCGCCAACAAGGCTGCCGCCGAGCAGGAGGCGCGCGAGAGGGCCCGTCAGGAGAAGGAGGAGGCGCTTAAAGAGGCTAACCAGGGTACGCCTAAGAAGGTGCGTTTAGCTAGTTCCTTTTCTATTCAGCCTATCTAAGCCGTCCTCCTTATTCTCTAGTCTCGCAAGAAGAAGAAGTCCGCCCCCGATATCCATGATACCGAGGACGAGGTAGAGATTATCACGGAGGCTCTCCCCGAGGAGGACGTCCCTATGGACGACGCATCCGTTGTAGGCTGTCCTTTATTCCGTTTAACCTTTCCCTCATTAACCGTTCCATTATTATAGGACGCCTCCACCGAACCCATCGATGAAGAGGCTTTTATGGCAGAAATCGACGCTATTGAGAACGCTAGCAAGGTCAAAGCCAAGACTCCAGTTAAAGCCCTGGTACGTTCGCTAAATCACGACGTGTTCCCAATCGTTTAACTATCCTTCGTCTTAGCCTAAAATCTCCAAGTCTAAATCGACTCCTCGCCCTGAGACAGTACGCATTCCTTATACCCGTGTTGCTCGCCTCAACCGTAGTGCTCGTGTTTACCACAAAGCTATGAAGGTTATCAGCAAGACCAACCCCACGGAGGCTGCCCAAGTCGCTAACGAGGTACCCCAATCTAGCCGCAAGCGCCGTCGCGCTAATTCCTTCATCGAGGCTAACCCCGTTCCCCAGGGTCAGTCTCTATTTCCCATATTTTCGCCTTAGCTAAGTGTTCTATCGGCTGCCAGCGACTGATCAAGGCACGGCTAAGGCCAAGGACCTTATTGCGCTCGCCCAGAAGCTCGTTATTCACAAACCAGCCGTTATTTCCGATAGAGCTCTTATCCGTGCTGAATACGAGAACCGCTCCGAGATCGGTTTCATTATTCATCGCTTGGAATACTTTGGCATGATTGCCGAGCGACTTTGTAATGAACAGGAGCGACTGGTGGCCCTTCTGGCGGAGCGCGACCTTAAGGCCAGCGATACTCCTCCCACAAGGTATGTTTCCTTTACTTCGACGCAGGACTCCCTATTCTAACATTTTCTTTAGCTAGACTTGTTCGCCCTTATGCGCATCTCAGCTCAGTTCCAGTCAAACTCTATACCGTCTTTACTCTACCCACTCCACTGTCCTTACTAGAATAACCAGTTTGCCGTTGCGTTTTATTATCCGATTGAGAGACCGTTACGATGTTTAGACGTTAATTCGCTTGGATCTCCTCGGATTATCCGTGGTCCAGTTATTGTCCCTTTCATCTAAGTCCTCATCGTCTTCGCTAGGCTCTGGTTCATCCTCAGACAAGTCAGCGTCATCCATCTGGTCCCAGTCAGGGTTTAGATGGACCTTGTCGAATTGTAGGTCTTTTCCTTTATATTCGACAACCTTATCCTCGGACTCAGCCAACTCATCTAGTTCGGCCGAAGTCATGTCGATTAGTTTCTCAATGTTGCCGGGTAAGTCTAACTTTTCCCTAGCTAAGAACGGCACGACTCTGAACTTCGCCAGTTTCCCTCTAAACATTGCCCCATTCATTTCGCAGCAAAGGTAAGCCCCATTCCTTGTCCGTCTTACTACCACCATAGGTCCGAGAAACCGCGGGTCCATTTTGGAGTTAAGCGATTTTTCAACCGTGGTATTTCTGACTAAGACTAGATCACCGGGATCAAAGTTGTAATCTTTAATCGTTTTATAGTGAATTCGAGCGTATCTTTCTGCGGCAATGACTTTCTCCCGGGTAACTCTATCCCTCATTTCTTCTATATGTTGGATATGCTTGGCTAAGGCCTTTGCCCTTAAACCAACTAGCTCTTCGGTGCTGATTATCTTCCCTGGATATTCAACTAACCAAGTCGCTTCGTCCAAGTCCAGAGGAATTGTAGGATGAGCACCTGTGACTGCAAAATAGGGAGAGCATCCCAGGCCGCGCCTAGTAGTGATTCTGTCTGCCCATAGGACTTGAGATAAAAACCAAAACCATTTCCTAGCGTCACCTCCAGTAGCTTTATATAGCGACTGTCTTATATCCCAATGAACCCTTTCAACTGGCCCATTCGCTTGAGAATTATAAGGAGATATTCTAATCCCAGCAATCCCATATTTGGAGTTAAGCCAAGCTAAGGCAGCCAGGAATTGTCCAGCATTGTCGGACACTATCCAGGCCGGGCAACCCCACCGGCAGATAATCTCTTCAAGCAGGAAGCGCCCTATCGCTTCTGCCGTATCTGAGCGTAAGGCCCTGGCTTCGAGATACCTAGTCAAAGAATCTCTAGCCGCAATTAAGAGTCTATGCCCGTTTGAAGGTACGCCCATTACCATTACGTCTACGTGAATCTTTTGGAAGATACTAGGCGTGTATGTGGCTACTGGGGGTATCCTCATTAATTCCCTTTGTCTAACCTGGCACATTTTGCAGGATTTAATATACCAATCCAGATCTCGTTCAATTTCTGGCCACCAGAATCGAAGTTCAATCATGGATTTCGAAGAGAAAATGCCTTTGTGCCCTAGACTGTCGTGGGATGCCTTCATTATATACATCCGGTGTTCTTTATTCACAACTAGTCTATGGCCAGAGTCCTCTCCTCGCCGATACAATTGTCCCTTGTCCAGAAAGAATTTCCTCGAGTACGTTATAAAGCGCCTGTATTGTTTATTGTTAAACTCTTCAGGTCGCTTTAGAGGGTCCTTAAACCACTCCTCTAGTAACTCTAGTTTTCTATCCTGGTTCTTGGCAGACTCAGTTCTATGTTCCTCCGGATAATTTTCCCGCTTGGAAGGATCATATTTAAAATGTGAGTCGGGGAGCAGTTTTTCAGGTTCTTGGGTTTGGTCCATTAGATAGGCAGGGAATTTCAACCCTTCATCCTCATAGGCCTCCCTAACCCGTTTCCCTATCACTAACTCTCCCTTATACTCTTCCACGCAGTTCAAGCTAAACTGCTGTACAGCTTTGTCGAAAGAAGGGATTTCGCCCAGGTCGGGATATATTTCTTGGATATACCCTCCCCTTGTGTCAATCTCTCTTTTGAACTCTTCAAAGTCGTACGGTTGAGGAATGTCATATTCCCAGTCTTTATGATCTTCTGGAGGGGGATTGTCTTCGTACCCAAGCCCTGGATTAGGGTATTCTGGGTCTCCAGGTACTTTCCTCCGTCTAGATAAACCATCTGGTGAAAATGTCAGACCTCTGACATGCTTAAGTTCGAAATGGAACATAAGAATTTGCTCTATCCAGCGGTTTATTGTGGCGTTTGGTCCCATCCCTGGATTGTTCAACATCCCCTTTATATAAAGAGCGTCTGTTTCTACCACCAGTTTACGGCAGCCAAGTAACCAATATTGCATATGGAGTAGGGCTCTTAGTAAACCATACAACTCCCGTTTTGGCTGAGAGAATCTAGCTTCTCTATCGTTCAAGGGAATTGAATCGAACTTAGCGTAATACTTCTTTTTGGGATCGTCCGGATCACACTGATAGCATTCTATCCCGACTGCCATCCAAGAAGTATCAACTGCCAGGACAATGCTACTTTCCCATTCATAGTTTAAAGGTTTTAGAGCTTCGCAATGCCTAACCGCGTACTTAATTAAGTCCATCGATTTTTGCTCTAGCTCCCCCCAATTAAACAAGATGTCCGCCCTAAGCAGCATAGTTAAGGGTTTAGACATGACTGAGTAAGCTCTGATGAACATCCGCATGGTCCCAACAACTCCCAGAAATTGTCTAACTTCCGAGACTGTTTCAAGCGGTGGCCACCTTTCAATGACGCCTATCCTGTCCTCCGATGGTCTTCTCCCTTCGAATGAGCATATATGCCCAACGACCGGAAATTCATCTTTGCAAAGGATGGCTTTAGTCCCCGAAAAGGTACCCCCACAATATTTGATCCTCTGTATAACTCTGTTTAAGTTATGCAGATGTTCCCAGACGAAGCGCCTTATTCCAGGATTCCCTTTAATTGTCTCGTATACTCCTTTTAAATTTAGATAGCGAGTTCCCGGTCCTCGAATAGGAACATCGTCTATGTAGGGAATAGCGACGTGAGGTATTTCATCCCTTAGAATAAAGGTTACATCGTCGTGGAAAATGGGTACTGAGTTAGTCCAGCCTTGTGGTAACTTAACTAGTCTGTGAGCTCCGAATGGAGTCTGGAACGTAGTGAAGTCCCTCGAGCTTTCAGCTAAATCTCTATGGTCATACCCAGAGTATAAATCTAACACAGCACCGCAGGCTCTGCCCGCGAAGTGGTTAGCTAACTCATCCGTTGCCGGTGGAATCCCAGAATGGGCAATAGTGACCGCGTTTAGAGGTTCTAAGGCATGGACTAGCCGAATAGACTTCCCATCCTTCTTGATCACCCCAAAGAATTTTGAGCGGTAAGACGAATTAGACGGTTCGTAAACTCCCGCGTCTATTTTCTTCTTGATTACCCGACAGAATTCTTCTAATTGGCCCCTGGGTATGGGTATGCTCTTTTCTACCCAGACCTTGTGTTCCACTACTGGCATTTCGACTGGCGGGAAGAAATCATGCCTAAAGCACCCTCTTTCAGAGTCATCCCAGGCGAAGGCAGCTTCTTGAACCATCATTAAATAATGTAGCAGCTTTCTCTCTTCTGGCCAAAGAAAGTCCCCTTCGTGGATGCTATCTATGATCTCTTTTCGTTCAGCCGTGTATTTCCCAGACGGAGTAAAATCCGGCGGATTAGGTATTAATTCTGGCATTCCCTCCAGAGGGTTGCCTAGAATTTGCCTCTTGATCCTATATTGCTCTGGTAGGTCCCCGTATATTGGCCTAGTCTTCAGAGCAACCGGTTTATACTTCTTTCCAGCAAATACTTGGACAAGTTTTTCCTTCTTGACCCATGTCCATTGCGAACGGGTCAAATCCTCTTTTGGAGGAGATATGAAGTCTATCTTCTCACAGCAGAGGCACCTATGCGTTGGTTCAAACTCGTGGGCTGGCTTCTTGTCTACTTCCTCTACCATAGGTCTGATTCCAAATTCCTTAGGTAGGTGTTCTTCGAACTGGAGTATCTGATATCCAGACCCATCCGTTTTTCTAACCGGTCTACTAGTCTCTTGTTTAATCCACTGATTAAGTAAAACTGAGGCTTCTATATCCTCGTTTAACTCGTCACAGCTTTTAGAGGCTAATAAATACGCAAGGGTTATGTCTGATTCCTTAAACGAGTTGCCGTTGCGGGGTGGAAGGTAGCCTTGTATCTCCATTTCCCCTACCGAGTTAAACCCCACTTGTATTGCTACCTCTTCTCCTCGATTAATCAAGTCATCGAAGGGGCTTGAAAACCCTGGGTTGCACTGCCCGGGTTATCTTGCGCAACCTTACTACTGCTTCCACCGCCTGACTCCAGGACAGTTTCAACCGTGGGAGGTTTGTACGTTCCTCGCGCCCATGTGACCATTGTAGCGCGTTTAAACGTAATCGGGTCCGTAATAGTGATGGTGCACTCTCCATCTGGTTCATTCTGGGACGAAGCTCTAGTTAAGACTTCGAAGGGTCTCCCCAGCAAAATCTCATAGGCTGGGTTCTCCATTATATGCACCTGAAGGCGAGCCACAATATCCCCAAAACGGAACAACACGTTCTTGGCTAAACCAACCGACTTCTTATAAGTCAGATTAGCTGCTTGCATGGTAATTACAACACCTGGGTCCCAAGTTAGTCCTAAACGTTCAGCCGTAGCTTTAGCCATGGACACAATCTGAGAACCACTGTCAACTACCGCTTCTACCCGTTCTTTGCCTTCAATTACAGGGAACATTACCCTAATAGGTTCCGAATCGTTAGCTACATAGTTTTCCGCCAAGGTTTGGTAGATTTGTTTTGGAGCTTCATCCGCCCCAAATGAGTTGTAATATTCAACTACTGGGTCCGTGATGATTAAAGCCCCTTCAGGTATTCCTTCCTCATTCGGTGGAGCGATAATTAAGCTTTCAAACACTTCAACCGTGGCTACATCCACAGCATCGTAATCCAGCTTTAATCCCTCCTCCCCGTTTAAGTCAGAGAATAAGTCTACCTCTTGAACAAGAAAGTCTTTGGCTATTTTCGGCTTAACATAAGGTACTCTGACCTTAGTGGCCTTTATCTTCACCTCTTTAGACACAGCGGGGCTTACCGCTAGAAGTTCTTTCTGGGTCATGGTAATAGGTAGATTCCCACACCTTTCGGCGAGGTCCTTAGCTATTCCTGGGTCTACAGTCCGACTTTCTAAACGATATGCCTTATCTACTGGCCTGGGTATATTAACTGTAACAGTTGGAGGAAGCGGAGGTGAAGAATCTTTTGTCTGGCTAGACTCTGCCTCTTTTATTAAATCGCTCATTTCCTCGGGTAGTGATTCTTGAGAAGTCTGGCTAGGTTGCGAGGCAGGGTTCGATTGTCTTTCAACCCATTCTCCAACTAAAGTCTTAACCATCTCGAAAATGCCTTGGCTTCTACCCGACCAAGTCCAGTTTTTTGCGTCACCGACATGGTTAAGCGATTTGAATGGTTCCTCTAACCCAACAACTTTTGGTAGGAAGGGTCTCAAGGTTTCTAGGAAAACTTTCAACTCCCTCTGATTAGTTGGCTCTGGCCAGTCTTTTAGCCGGGCTATAAACATCCCCATATCTTGCTCCAATTCATCTATGAACTTTACTCGCCAATTTTTATTCTTGTCTGATTCGCTAGCCTTTTCTCGGTTCTCCGGAGGCCTGGCTGGTGGTCTAACGGGTATTTCCACCGCCTCCATCCTTGAACGCTTTAGAAATTTGGATTGGCGGGTTGCTCAGTAGTAGTCCCATTTCGCGTTACCGCAAACTGATCTACTTTCTGAGTTCCCCTAAATGCGTCAACTAGGTTACACATTTGAGCTATGTCAAACAATCCATTTGGCTGAACCGGATTTTGAACAAACTGAGGAGCAGCCGGCTGCATTCCAACAGTAAACTGTGGGACGCTAAATTGGTTAACCGGCTGGGGAGGATTTAACCCTACTAATCCAAGTCCAGGTTGCCCGGAGTTCGAATTTCTTTGCAAATTCTGAACTTGAACTTTTAGCGAGAGTAATTCGTCGTCCCTAGAGTCATACATGTGCTCAATGTCATCGACTCGGTTAACCATATTCTGCATCAAGGGCAGAGTTCCTAACGGAGACCCTTTCTTTTTGCCCTGTGAATGCCAATATTCGTCGACTCGAATCTTTCGACAATTGCCTTCAGGATTCCTTGGAATATATTGTCCATTACCCAAGCGCATTTGTCCATTATCAAAACCTATGTATCCCATTTCTATATGCTCCTTTTTATAAGGGCACTTATTCATGAGATGGTCTCCTAGTTCACAATAATAGCAAAGGCCGTTGCTCGACGCATTGTTATTATTATTCCCTTGATAATGATTATGACCGGAGTTCTGATAATTCCTCGGCCCGCTATCCGGTCTACCCGAGTTCCCAGGGTTGAAACTTGAAGTTCCCCCTTCGTTTGTTGACTGCGTAAACGCTGTCTTGGCTAGACTTTCCAGCTTTTTATCCTGGACAATAAATCCATCTTTAATCGCCGCAGTTAAGGCTAGGATACTCTCATTTAGCTCAGAACTCTCCTTAGAGACTTCGGTGGCTAGATTCAGACTAACAGCTTTTGAATCCCTTGAACGAGAAGAACCTCTCTTTCTGGGTTTGATAGGCTGTGCATCCCATATCTCAGCTAACTCTGTCGCTATTTCTATAACTGAGGTAAGAGGGATTTTGTCTCCCCTGCGCTTAACTCCAGGATTATCATGGGTTAATTGGGTAGGCCCAGTGCCCGGGTTAACCGCCGTGGCTCCTGTAGCTGGTCCAATTACTGTCCCATTAGTTGCAAACTTCTTATGAATGATCATAGCGTTCACATTTTGCTCGAAGTCTTCATCTAAGCATCCCAAGAACTTAGCTACCAGTTGCCCATTGTCAATTGAGGCGGGCGGCTTAAGCAGTTTCTCGGCTTCGTTGAGGAAAGCTATGCTAAACCTTCTGACCTTCCCTAAGTCTGTGACGGGAATGTCTTCAAATTCAGAGCAAAGCTTTTCCAATTTACGCAGAGACCCAACCTCCGCATCCTCTAATTCTGGGAACAAGTTCCTAATTTCTTTGACCCATTGATCATAGGTCCCGGCTGCATGCGAAGGCATTCGCTCCCATTGTTCAATGATATCTTGGTCATGGATGTAGTCCAAGACCTTTTCCTTCTTTTCCTTATCCGAGGTTAGCCCTCCTGTCAGGATAACAGTAGCCATATTCTTAAAGAATCGTCTAAGTGAATTAGCCGATTTCCCATCGAACGAAGGCCCATTTTTATCCCAGGGTGCGGGCATACGGATTCCAGTTTGGGAAGTCATTCTAGCTGGTCGCTGTTGGGCAACTGGTTGAATAACTGTTGGTGTTGGGTTGTTGACCGTAGACGGATCAACGGTAGGTACAAAAGTAGGCGTCTGGATAGGCGCCGTAGACGAGGTAGAGGCTTGGTCCGCCAGTTTTTCGTCTGTCGTGGGTCTAGGTATAGCCAAAGGGGAGTCCCTTAGACTAGAGGTGGAGGCAGTAGGTGCGGTAGAGATAGAAGGGTTAACTAAGGTCCTTTCGCGTGAAGCTAGAGTCCTCGAGTTAGTCCTAGCTGCCTGCTCTTCCCTTGCCCGTTGCGCTGCCGATTTGTTTTTAGTAGTAGCGGTGGGTAATCCAACCGATACTCCTGCTAAAGCCGACCTTTGAGTAGATCGTGTAGACGGTCTATCCCAATAAGTTGACGGTTGTGTGCCTGAGGCTTGATAAACCTCTTCTTCCCCTTCCTCTCCTTGCGGATTGTTAGGTAGAATGGCGAATGGTTTGTTTAAGCTTTTCGGAGAACAAGTCTACCAAAACACAAAAACCGAAAGATAGCACAAAGATTTAATCTTTAACCCCCCTCGCGGTGGGCTCCAGATGAAACGCTTGCACGCGGTCTAGTACAGCAAGTACTAGTTAGTTGTGGATTAACCCTGAAGGCCTATCTAGCTTTCAACCGCTAGCGAACCAACAAACCCAATCCTAACTACTTTCCCCCCTTGTAATGGTACTATAACTACGCCGAGTACAGCTCGTTTGATCACTTGTTTAAGATGATCGAAGGGAGCCTAAGATATAAACCTCTAACTAGTGCTAATTACGATTGAGTGCCAGATAGAATCAAGTCCTCTCTTGACTAAAAGCCAAACGAGTGCTCAAGTCCAATATTTAGCTGATACAACACAGCTAGGCCAAGTCCAATTCAGATTCCAAGTCCAACAAAAGCTGATACCACACAGCTAACACAGAGTTCACACAATATCCAAGTCCAATGCCGCTGATACCACACAGACGGCCTTAAAGTCCAAATTCACACTAAGAGTGGGCGCGAGTAGATTGAGAAACTTGTACAAAACGCTAAACAGAGCTCCTGGTATAGAGTTGATATAGGATGTCAAGCCCTAGATCTCTGCCTTTATTCGGGACTTTAGTCAGTTAAACCGACACGCCCTAGCTAGGTCAGGAATCCAGTACTGAACACCTTCTACCACTGGCCTTATATACTGTACATTCTAGCTTACTATTTACTGATTACTGTGCGACTGTCCATGGTCTATTTAATACATTGTCCAATAGGCATCCAGATAATTTATGATCCTTTCCTTCATCCCTGGTTTCCGATCGTTTCGCAACCACGATCAAATACGTCCACTCTCCAAGAGGTTCCTTAGTTATGAGTTCCTTGCTTAAGCCTTTGCCTGGCTTTGTGCAGAAACAGAAAGCTGAGTATCCAACGGTCATTTAGATACCCATACTTCCTATGTTCAGGCCAAGGACGGGATCTTGAACACTATCTGGAGTCCGGCTTGTGTTCCCCGTGATAGGTTTCGTGATCCCCTTGATGCGTGTAAGTGACAATGACTGTTCCGTAGATGCATCGGAGTGATGCCTTAGCCAGCCGTCCTGATCATGGTGTTTCGGCTGATCAGTTGGTTAGCCAGGCAGCCCGCTCGTCTAGCTAGAGTATGTGACAGGTGGGACGGCCATTTGTTAAGTCCCTTTGGTGGTATTTAGACAACTCGTGGACCCAAGAGGCTTTATACTCTTAGCGGAGCCCAAATACCTTTACTTGAGGTACGTCGCTCGGTCTGGTGATTTCCTTACGATACGTCCAGGTATTGCCTTGACTTGGCCGTGTCTTGGTTAGCAATCCAGGACTGATCCTAACCCTCTTGAGCCTAATAGGTAGGTACTTAGCTAGCAAAACGCGCAAATTCCTGCACATTCCACTACTAGCCTAATAGCCTGCTTATCAACGGTACCCGATCCCAAGTCCGTCGAAAGAGCATACAGACGTCTACAACTGGATCCCGACGGGAGAAGGGTTGGTGCGGGAATACGAAAATGAGGTCCAAGCGATAGAGAACGCGCTGGAACACGCAGAAGGGCTCGTACGAGAATACGAAAACGAGGTCCAAACGATAAAGAATGCGCTGGAACACGCCAAACTGAAGCTCGCGTACTCGAGGTATATTCTGGCAAAGACCGCGTTCTTTGTGCAACGCATACACCGCGTTCCTTTGGAGCTATGGATCGAAATATTTCACCTATGTTGCGATCGAGAAGGAGGATGGTCAGTGAAATCGCTCCAGCTGCTCACCGAGGTTTGCCCCCACTGGAAGTCGATGCTGACGGAGACCAGTGCAGCCTCGCTCTGGAACCCTCTCGATATACGTGCTGCGACTGGACCAATCTTCGAGAAACGCATGACTCTAAAATACGTCACCAATTCCAACATACTGGACGTCATCTTGTCCACCGCACAGGACGAGATTGACCTCGGACTTCTGACAGACGTGTTTTTTGGACGCCATATCAAGAACATTCGACGTCTGGCCATATACAATCTGTATTCAGCAACAGGATCACTCGTGCGACACACCTTCAGCCAATCTGCCCCTATTCCCTCCATCCGAGAGCTCTATATAGTCGGCGTCGCTTGGTCCATGGGGAAACATCCCTGCACTGGCACCTTCCCTGTTTGGGCAAAAAACATGCTCTCCGAGCACCTGGAACCCGAGATACACGTGGATCGAGGGCTACTGGCACTCACCTTGATACAGTGCATCGAGCCTGATCGCAGAATCCACGTCCCTTGGTCTTCGTTGAAGGTATATGCAGAGCTAAACACAGCTCGCGAGGGCGGTTTCATCCCTACCAGACATCTGCGCCGACTCAGTTCAATCACCAAGCTGTCGTTGGGAGGAGTGTTCTTGCCCGCCATTGCGGACGGCGGACTCGTAGAGCTGGTCAACTTGATCGACTTCGAATACATCGTCCCCTGGAAATGGAGACCAGGGACCGCGACATTCGAAGCGGTGAACTTCCCGAACCTTGAATGTCTGCGCCTACACGGCAGTCTGCGACAGACAGAGTTCTTGTTGGAAGCTAGCGACCGGTTCCACCACGATCTATCGTTCTTCCTACAACGCTGCACCTCTCTAACCACACTCGAATTGACGCTCCAGGTTGCATATAGCACATCCGTGCTAATTACCCATCTTCGATCATGTCCGTCGCTCGTTCGACTCGAAATAGGGGCATGTCCTATCGACGCGGTGAACAACTCCCTGTTTCACGAGCTCTGCGATACAACAATCCTCCCAAACCTCAAGTTCTTGAGGGTAGCCGAAGGGAGATACCCAAGGACGGAACCCAGCGTGCTCGACGAGGCTGACTCAGCCAGAGAGATAATTAGCATGATGGATTCGCGGTTTAGAAGTCAACTGCGCTTTATGGACTTCAAATGCAAGCATGAAGACAGGAACAAGTGGCAACGGAGTATACGAGGATGGGAATCTCATTGGATATCGGCTTGGGACTCCCCCGTGCAAGTCCCGATTGACTCTGAATGGAACCTCGCTCACGGCGCACGCTTGGCCGTCGAACAGTACAAGACAAGCCACGAAACGGACGGCGTCGAGCGCGTAGGACTACATAGCATAATGTACTGATGTGCACTTCAAAAGAGATGAGGCTCGACGTCGCGGAGCACGAATAGACAGAAGCGAGCGCTGCCAATACCCGGACTTCAATTTACGGGAACGCCTACATAGGCCATGAAAAACAACGAACCTTTGTAACTCTGGATTCGTAACTCTGTGGTAACTGTTAACCCATATCCTGCACAAATAGCGGGACGCCGAAATCAACGCCGCATCACTCGGCCGACTGATGAGGTAGCAGCGGATCAAGAATTCCTCGGCAGGACTCGTTTTGCCACACGCAGCACTGACCGTTACCCGCAAATCTCTTTCCCTGGATCTCCGCGATGTGGTGCACGTCCGTCTAGGCTGCACTACGCAGTACCGTCCAATAGCTGGCTGTGGGCCTGAACTCAGGTCTTCGAGTTCGAGTTCGAATCAATTGCTCCTAGCCCAAATTCACGACAAAGCGTGCTCTATGTAACTCTCTTGCAATCAACTGCCTATTGAACGATTAGCCTCGCACGACACGACAATACTGGAAGAGAAAGGAACAGCCATTCAGTAAAACCAACCCCGAACAAACTAGAAGTCATGCGATGTGCGTATTGTCCCTCGACGTTAGACTGCACTCTTCCTCATTTTTGAACGCACTTTTCTCCGTGGGTTGTTAGTTGACTTCGCTTCCGAAGGCCGTCCCCAACTACCTGCCTTGGTGTTGTTCTTCTCGTGGCAGCAAGATTTTTTGGGGAAACTCGTCCCCCGTTCCATCGCCCATCTCTGTCAGGAGGCACCGCTATGTGTGTTTCAGATGACGGACAAGAGAGGCAGGTCCCTTTCCGAGGCCTCATTGCTTCTCCCGTTCTCAAAAGGGATTGCTCGGCAAATCAGTTATCCTATATGGCGCGAAACACGCTGCCACGAGTCCTGCCTTGTTCGGTCTATGCTAACTGGAAAGCCCTTATATGGACACTAGCGATGCGACGGGCACGATCTGAACTTGCTCCCTTACGAGAACTCGTCGCTCCTCCTCGTTCCTGAAAGGAGATGCTCGACAACTCAGTTTTGCTGCATCGCCCGAAAGACGCTGCCCTGGGGCTTGCCTTTTCCAGTTCATCCTAACTGGAAAGTCCTTGTATGGATATTCCTGAACCGATGGCCACGACCTGAACTTACTTAAATACGCCGTGCAATGCTTCCAGGGGCAACGCTTTCGTGCGATGGCGGAGCACTCGCTGGAGTCCGCCTTTCGTTCATTCAAGTTGACGGAAGCAATACTGCTTGCTTCTGAGGTTATCACGCTCGGTCGCAGCGGCAAACGCACCTGGAAAGGCTTCTTGCGCCACCTGAGAGGACTCGACGACGACCAGCAGACTCGAGTCAAAGAGTTAGCTTTGGCGCGTCCAGGCTCCAAGCGCAAGGCAGGAGCCATTCAGGGTAACGCCAGCAAACGGCGCAAGCTCAACGCGGCCCCCGCGGCCCCCGCGTCTGAAGAGAGCGAGAGCGGCGATGTTTCCGACCGACCTTTATTCGACCCTCCCTCAGATGAGCTGGAGAAAGATGCAATTGCCAGGCAGGTGACGCTGCTACATTGTAGTCTTTCTCCCTGACGATGCTCGCACGCAGGTTCATAGACAGGACCGGAAACGAGGCGCTGAGGCAAGAGACTTGTATGGTCTGCGCGTCTACGAAATTCTTCTCCGATCTGGTGCCTATGAAGGTTCGAGACATTCCAAACAAACAGCACCTCGTGCCGTGCACAGCACATCCAGCACACGTCCTCGTAGACGGAATGCTACTGGACGAGACGGCTGCGTCCAAACAACAGACTTACATTTGCACGCAGTGCAAGGCCAAGCTCTTGAAGGACCGACTACCTCCGCTGGCCCTGGCAAACGGCATGTGGGTAGGGAAAATCCCCTTTGAACTGGCCACCCTCACTTTGCCAGAGCGATTGCTCGTTGCGCTCTACTTCCCCGCAGTGTACATAGTCAAGCTGTACCCTAGGCTGCCGAACGCGAGAGCCTGGCCAAAGGATCAAATAGCTAACGGGTTGAAAGGCAACGTGTCTACGTATCGCCTACATGCCAGCGACGTAGCAGGCATGACATCCGGCAAAATGCCTCCTCCACCGAAAATTCTAGCAGCGACCATAGGAGTGACCTTCGTCGGAGGAAAGCGCAACATTCCGTTGCGAGTCCTGCCGGACATGTTCCGTGTTCGTCGGCAGCGCGTCTTTCAAGCTCTCCTGTGGTTGAAACAAAACAACCCCTTGTACGCTAACGTCGAAATATCCGAGGAGACTTTAAGACTTCTACCAGAGAACGCCGTTCCCGACGAGATACTTTCCAATGTGAAGTATTCTGAAGACGTGCACGCACTGGAGAGGGAGCAAGCGGGATATATTCCAGCCGATGCAGCTGACGAGGAAGCGGCTGGCGAGGACGATACAGAATCAGGTATGCGCCGTGTGCCTCAATCCCATACCTTCCTTGAACGCAATGTCAGACGACGGCTCCGCCATGGACGTAGATGTGCCGCCATTGGAGGACGAGTACGAGGACTACGGTACCGTGCATCGCTCGGCCAGCCACTGCCACTGACCATCGACATTTTCAGAGCCAGCCGTTATTCCGCTGCAGTCGCACGGTGTGCTAGACGTACGCGCGGACTCCGTGCCTGACAGCGTGTTGACTGCTCATGCCTTCGCCAACATCGCGACCAACGTGGTGGACAAAAATTTTGCGGTTAGGAAAAGCAGCGAATTCATCAACGAGTATGCGAGAAGGGACGAGCAGGGACGTCGATTCGACGGAGGGCCCGACAACGCGAACCACATGCTCGGTTCCTTCCCCGTGCTTTTCCCCTATGGTCAGGGAGGCATCGAGGTGGACCGCGAAGTCAACGTGTCCTACGAAGCGCATGTTCGTTGGCTGCTCCAATACGTGGACAAGCGGTTTCGCAAAGACCCGTACTTTGTATTTATGATTTTCGGCGTCTTACAGAAGCGAATGGTGTGTCGATACGCGGGGCTGCAAATCAAAAGATCTTCCCTTGTATCCAATTCCGTGTCTTTTCTCAAACTCACTCCTACCGACTTCCTCAAAGCCAGCGCAGAAGAAAATCGACGGGTACCGATCAGCAACCCCACGATTCGAGGACTCAAGAAACAGTTGACCTCTATCCGAGCCAAAGTCCAAGGCACGGACGAGTCTCGCGTCTCCATTCGAGCCCAGGTCTGGGGGATGAACCTGTGGTTCAATCCACCTAACGTCTGGGTCACTCTAAGCTTTCCCGACGAAAGCGATCCAATCGCACAGGTCCTGGCGGGTGCGGACATCGATCTCGACAACTTCGTTGCAACTGCTGGCCCGAACCGGGAAAGACGGCTGGAAAACATAGTAGCCGATCCCTTCGCTTCAGCTCAGTTTTTTCACCTGGCAGTTAGAGCCATCTTAGAGGAGCTGTTTGGAATCGAAAAAAAAACTCATGGCGCCCCTCGGCGACGACCAGGAATCATCGGAGTAGTCAACGCATATATTGGAACCGTGGAAGCCCAAGCCAGGGGCTCTTTACACTTGCACATCCTGTTCTGGTTAAAGTGGGCCCCGTCAGCAGCGGAGATGAAGGCTGCCCTCCAAACCGAAAAGTTCCGGCAGACGATCGTGGCCTTTCTGGAGAAAACCATTCGAGCGCACATTCCGGGAACCACAGGTGCTGATGTGCTGGAGTTGCCGAAAGTACCGGAGCTTGCCTATTCGCGCCCGGAAGACCCTCGTCGCGCCAACTACGAGCAGAGGCGGAATCGCGCCGAAGCAGCGATAGCGAGAGCTGTGCAAACACACAAGTGTAGACCTACTACATGCCAACGAGTGCGCAACGGAAGACTTGTATGTAAAAGACGAGCGCCGTGGCCAGTTGCACCAGAGCCGTGGATCGAGCCGACTGGAGAATGGGGTCCTCGACGCCTTTACGGCTTGTTAAACGCATGGAATCCTCCTCTTCTACAAGTCACGCGGTCGAATCAGGATATCAAACTAATAACCAACGGCCAGTTCACTAAGGACATCACTTTTTATATCACGTTGTACATCGCCAAAAAGCAGAACCAAGCATCGAATGCTTCCGCGTTGCTAGCTAAAAGCCCAGCTTTCCAACGGCGATACCAGAATGCCAGCGCAGACGTGCGAGATCTCAACAAGCGCATGGTTCAGCAATGCGCCAACACCCTCAGCCGCGAGCAGGAGCTGAGCGGGGCTGAAATAGTCAGCTACCTCATGGGCTGGGGAGACCGATTCATTTCCCATAATTTCGTGCCGATCTACTGGGACGCCGTCTCTGGAGCTCTAAGACACAAGTTTCCCTTCCTGCAGAGCAACAAGTAAGCATCTAGAACCGCCAGCGGTTCAAGCGTGCTAACATTGACATGACAGCATTCTGCAGAGAACCGCGCAGCAACTCGGCCACGTTCCTCCGAACGGTGCCTCTGAGCCACCTTATGTAGGCTAGGTCGCTTCAGTCGGACAGTCGGATCCTGACATGCTTCGCAACAGGACCCACCGGTACGACTTCGAGTCGAGAACAACGAGCTCACTTTCAAGGACCAACTGAAGGAGTACTCAGAACGTGGACTAGAACTTGAGGACATGAGCTTTCTGGAGTTCCATGTGGACACCTATGACGGCAAGGCCGTCCCTAAAGCCCGAAAGGAAACGAACGGCGGCGGCAGCGAGCAACCAGCCGACGAAGCAGAGGACGAGCAGGAAAGAGTCGAAGACGAGACGATGCACAGCGTCAACGAAGAGGGCCTTGACGAGTCGGGTCCTACATGTCCGGCACCCCACGATCCGCCTCCTCGACGCCGCGGAAGGCCTGCCAGTCGGCGCGTACCGTACCTCCCGGCTTCAGGACGTAAGACGTGTCGAATATTCAGATCCAAGGGTCTTGAAACTCTGCCGCACATCATTGGGCG
The DNA here is from genome assembly GCA_037176885.1 of Favolaschia claudopus. Lineage (NCBI taxonomy): Eukaryota > Fungi > Basidiomycota > Agaricomycetes > Agaricales > Mycenaceae > Favolaschia > Favolaschia claudopus. Next base: position 365,297 of record JAWWNJ010000107.1, read on the forward strand.
ATGGTTCCCGCCGCAGAAGGACAAGGAGTACCACTGCGCTAGCATTCTGGCGTTACTCAAACCCTGGAGGAGTCTCGACGATCTGTGCACCTCACCCTCCGAGACCTTCGTTCCCGATTTCGATGCTTTCATGTCCGTGGCTTCACATAAACATCGAAAGATAGTGGAGAACATACAATACTTCCACGAATGCTCCGAAGCAGCCCAGCGTTCGAAGGACATACTCCCAGAGGTCGCCTCGGGCACTGCAGACCTGCAGGACTATGTTCGGCGAGAAATAGAGCAGCAACAGCAAGACGAGTGCGTCGCAGACTTGACTGAAGCAGACGTGGCCATTGCCAGACAAGATCGGTATGCGTACAGAGAGTTCTTGTATGGCGCGGGAGCCATGGCCGTAGCTAGCAGTCTCGGACTATTCGACGAGGACCTCGTGTGTCCGAATACCGGCAAGTCATGTGGAATGGCGACCTGGGACGAGACGATTCAGTACGCTCAATGGGGAGAGAAGCTGAAGCACCTGTCGAAAACCGACGCGCTCGTCAACAGCAACCCGTTGAGCAGGCCAGGCGCAGAAACCGACGCACTTGTGGATGACGGTCCTGTCGGTCAGGTCCAAGAAGAAGTCGTTGAGTTACCCGTGGATTCGGAGGCACGCGTGCGAACGCCCCAGCAGCAGGCAGTACTGGACATGCTTAACGAGGAACAACGGCGTGCCCACGACATAATAGAACGACATCTGCTCGGAACGATGCGAGGCGAAGATCAGGACCAGCTTCTAATGATAGTACGAGGGGAAGGCGGTACGGGAAAGACTGTACTTCTCAATGCTCTGGCAGACACTTTCGAGTTTCACGGCGTGTCCAGCTGGCTTGCAAAGACCGCCACTACCGGCGTCGCAGCCAGTCTCGTTGGTGGCGTCACGATTCATTCCTGGGCCGGAATACCAATCAACGCCAAAGACACGCCCGACTGGTTCGGATCGGCGTCGCAGAAAACCAAAGACAAACGGAAAAAAAATATTTTGCCCGCACGTTACGTGAATATCGATGAATGCTCCATGCTCACGAAGAAACTGCTTGCTCAGCTATCGCAGATCATTGGCGAGACGCTTGCCTCGAATGAACGAGGCCAGCCGACTCTGCCTTTTGGGGGGATGAGCATAATCTTGTTCGGAGACTTCCACCAATTCCCGCCGATCGGAGGTCCCAGTAGTGCGCTGTACTGCCGCCTGAACTCGCTAACACAACACCAGATCGGAGCAGCACTCTACACGCAGTTTACTACGGTGGTAACCCTCACCGAGCAAATCCGGGTGGTGGACGAGAGATGGAGAGACTTGTTGCGAAGACTGCGCACGGGCTCGTGTACTGAAGACGACTTGACCGTCCTGAACACTCTCTTAGTATCCCATCCCAGCTGCCAGCTGCCCGACCCTTCCTCTCCGCAATGGGCGAACGCGGTCCTTGTAACGCCGAGGCATGGAGCGCGTGTCAGATGGAACACGGCTTCACTCGTGAAGCATTGTATACGAACTGGAAATCGCCTGTATATCTCACAAGCAGAGGATACAGTTGGACGCAAAGAAGAGCCACTCAGTTTGTTGCAAAGAGTCACCGTGACGGGTATGCCAATCAAACAGACTGCAAGGCTCGCAGAACGAGTAGAGTTGGCGGTCGGAATGCGAGCAATGGTCATGATGAACATAGCAACAGAAGCAGACTTAGCAAACGGGACGAGAGGCGAAGTTATCGACATCAAGCTGGATCCGCGCGAGCAGCCCAGTCAGTGGGAACAGGACACTGAGACGGGCGGTATCCTACTTCAGTATCCGCCGGTCCTGGTGCTATTCAAGCCAGACGTTAGCAAGTACCCCTCTTTCGAAGGACTTGAGCCAGGCATATTGCCCGTGGTTCCCACGAAGCTGAGCTTCGCGATTGAACCGCGCGGCAGGAAAGCAACCATTCACCGGAGACAGCTAGCCATGACGGCGGCCTACGCCTTCACTGACTACAAGTCACAAGGGCAGACTATACGTGACGTGTTCGTAGACCTGCAACGGCCACCGAGCGGCACCCTTACACCGTTCAGCGCATATGTCGCGCTGTCTCGCAGTAGAGGAAGAGACAACATCCGACTATTAAGAGGGTTCGACACTGAGCTATTCACCACCCACCCCAGCCTGGACCTGGAAATAGAAGATCGCAGGTTAGACGCCTTGACTGCCAAGACAAGGCGGCTATTTCCCGCAGACACTTCAAGGTCTGCGCTGACCCAGACTTAGGAGTTACAGGACTCCTTCCATCAGTTCGTGCTTTGGTCTCTGCGCTTCCCCGTGTCAATCCACGTACACAGACACAGACGCCAGTTCGTACGGCTCTTCAATCCAGTTGAGGGGCATTTTGTGGTCGGGAATACAACATGAAATCGTGAAAGAAAAAGTTTTCGCCGAATTATATCGCTTCAAGACAAGTGAACAAGTCACAGACAGTAAGTGATACGACTGCGCAAGCAATGCTACGACACTGAAAAGCCATCCAACTCAGTTAGCTTGACAATATGCGACGCCTGAATGCCATAAGCCTGTAAACGCTTTAGCGCGAAGCTGGTGAAGAGGAGTTACGATCTACCCTGGTGAAGGCCTGCGCGTCGCTCTGCGTGGGTGCTATTGACATGTCGAACCGAAACAGACTGACGGAACAAGAAACTAGATCACCGGTCGATGGAGGGTGCGCGATATCCGAGTTGTCGGTATCGACTTCACAGAACGACGTATCAGAGTCCTCGGATTCGACATCTGCATGTTCGCTGTCCTACTCGAACCGTGAGGACTGCAGATCTAACGAGTTGAAAAGAGCGCCGCTCGTACAAATGTAGTGGAGCGCGATACGCGCACAAACAAGCTGGCCGACGACGACTCGGGAGCACCGTGAGCCCAATGCTGCGTGTTAAATATTACCTGTAGAGTCGTTAGTAGAACAAGGAATCTTTGGCAACCGATAACTAACGCGATCAGCGTCTTCGGTGTCAGCAGCGGCAAGTGCTGCGAGAACTCTAAGCTGATCTGCATAAAATTCGTTGAGGACGTCTGAGTCTGTTGGATGACCTAGGACAAGCAGCTGCGAACTGGTTGAGAAGTTGGCTTCCAGTTCGTGTCCCTCACTTGAAACTGTTCTTCCACAGTGCAAACAGTCCTGATTTGACCGACGACAGCCAACTGCACGGGAAGGTCGTTTTTGTCGACAAATCTACGCATCCATTGGCCTGAGACCCGCTCCGCGTCGCCCACACGCATGCATGACGGACTGAGTGTCGCGAGAAGGTCACACATAAACACAGAATCAAGTTGAGAGCAGAACGAATCCCGACTGATCGGCATGATCGCATCAATATGTTCACGTTGTCGCAGTCGCCTGGCTCGTCCGCAACTACTTGACTCTTTTTGCGTCGACTTCATCTATGTGCACCGCTGGTCATCAGGCAACTCAGCTTCCGCTCGAATATCCATATAGCCATGCCTAACATATCCGACCGTGAGCTTGAAGTGGACAGATTTGCAACGATACTAACGAATAAGATAACAAGTGCTCGCGGAAAAGTTCTTACTCTGATTTTCCTAGCAGCACCTCAGACTGCTCTGCGGACAGTTCGACATATATACGAGTATGACCTCCTGCGATTGCGAATTCAACAAGTTTGCCGATATTTTCGTTCAGTGGCTTTCAGTGATCCTGTTTTTTGGACCGCTCTGTATCTCAATCGCAAAGCTCCTTCTGAACATAGAAATTCCCGTCCAGATTATTTCTTGGACTTCGAACAACATCAGATTCATGGATATACGGACGGAAGCAGACGATACGACGTGGTGCCGCGTCTTCGAAACCTGCAGCAAGTTGGAAGTACTCGTGTGGAGAAGACATGGCGCCGCACAGTCGAGGAAGATTGTCACCGTCCCGTCTTTGCAATCTTTCACAACTCACGACGTTCAAAATCCCCCTCCCATACATGCTCCTAATCTCGCTTACCTTGAGGTTTTGGACGGCGGCGAGCCTTTCAGTTTACTGGACTTCAACACCCTAGTAGGAACAGAAGCCCCCTCCATGAAACATCTGCATTTGCTAGCCAACCCCACTCACAACCCAGACATGGAAGAGATGTTTCTGCGATGTCCCAACCTCTCGTTTCTGCCTGTATCCACTCACCAATCGCGGACGTCTCTCTACATGGCGGTTGCCGCGCGCGCTCATGAACAAGTTCTATTCCATGACGCACCAAACCTGGTGGCGATCGAATTCGCGAGTGGACCACCATCGGATCCCCGAGCGGAAATTGCGCGGGAGAGATATCAAGCGCCCACTCAATTAGCTTTCAGCATCAGGAATAACACTGTATTCTTCGAACCCAATGCCACCGGTTGATGGTCCACAACTTTCCTGGAGACTACGCGTTTAGCGACGAAGAAAATTCGTTCCTTATAGAACAAAACGGTACGAAGCCGGGATCGACGCGTTTATACGACCAAGCGATCAGTCACAAGCATGCGACGTCGAAGGATAGAGCACTGATCACGCTTGTAGTGTCAAGCCTGGACTTGGGCGCGGCGCAAAAGGTTGCAGCAAGGGGATGGAGGTATAAAAACAACACGTATCGGGCGCGCAGGGACAGATGAGAGCCATGTCCAATGCTATGCTGCAATGTTGTACGCGTTGCCATCGGTTCACTAGCATTATCAGGCAACGAATGTCGATTACAGCAGGAAGTCGTGCAGAAACTGTATTATCTACCAGCTCGAAAGTGTGGGAAACAACTTGCGGCATGACAGCGCGAATCCCCGACCGGGTACTGATCCATCAGTGCATCACTTCTTCTTGTCGTGGTCTCTCATAGTTGGTCCTTAAGCTTGGGCGTGTTGGCGATGGCCGCTTACAAGAAAGAGCTTTACCGATCTGATCCCACTGGCTACAGTAAGTCCGTTACAGGTGTCTTCCGATATCTTTGTCTGCTGAAAGATGTCAACATAGACTCCATTCCCAATGAGCTTGTTCATCGCATTCTATCTCTCGTTTCGGAGCCCTTCGACTTGGATCCCTCTTCCTGTATGACAGACATCCATCGGCTCCGGAGTGTTTGTCACCTCTGGAGAGAGATCGTTCACCACACTCCGCTGTTTTTCTCAAAAATACTGGTCGACTTCAAAAAACGTCCCGAGCATATACAAGATTGGGTTTCTAGATCCCGTCACACCCCTTTAACGATATTCTTTTCTTTGCATTGCGACGGAGAAAGAGCAGCTCCAACGAACCGGCTCATGCTCGATTTCATCAGCGTCCTTACACCTTACATGCCTAGGTGTAAAAAAATTTCTCTCCACGCGAATAACGCCTTTGCCGCGAACCTTCTTTTCGACGTCCTCATGCAGCTTAAGGCGGGCTCTGTACCTGCCATTCATGTCGTAGCAGACGACGACGATATCTTACACCTACCAAGAGTGCTCACCGCAACGACCGCCACTGTGCGACACATCGTCGCCGAAGGCTGTGCACTTGGGGTTCTACCGTCGTCGCTCACATTCCTGAAACTCGTTGACATAGCGCCGAGTCTGGAGCTTACCGCGACGGAGATCGGAAACGCGCTGTCGGGTGTGCTTTCTCTGCAGGAACTTGTGCTGCAACGCGTGACCATACAGTACGATATCGGACCACGCGTCGTCCTCTCGTCATTGACGGCTCTCGACATTTCTGCGTCTACCTGTGAAGAAGTGCTCATTCTCAAAGTAATCAACATGCCGGAGCTGCTGCAGCTCGTGCTTCGCCTAGATGAAAGCCCAATATTCGACCTCGCCGCTGAGTCTCTCAACCACGGTCCGAAGGTCCAGATGCTCGCCCTCGAAATGGAGTCACCTGGTCTGGGTCGAATGCGAACCTTTTTCAGGACGCTCCCCCGGCTTCGACGGCTGAGCGTTAGCAGATCTAGCGAACAGTTAGAGACTACTATTGGAATGGTGCTGTTGACTTCCGCGGACGTCTTTCCATTGATAGAACGCGTGGAGTTTGGGGACGAGTTGGACGACGAGCTTCTGCCGAGCATGTTCGGTGCTTTGGCCGCACGATCTCCTCAAGTAAAGCTCATATCGCCCATCAGTGACGCTTGGCAGGGCTATCAGCGTCAAATGCAATGCATGTTTTTGCGGGATGGCCAAGTGGTGAAGGAGCATCGATGTGCGGCTAATGGGGATTTTTGGGACAACTAACAGTGGGCGGCGGTGCAAGGCGATAGCGCCAAGTGCGTTCTTCTTATGCGATGTTCAATGATTTGTTTCTTTTACCAGTTGTATGTGAACACTTGACAACCTGAAACCTCAGCATATATAGCTACCGATAACTTGTAATCCGTGCCCTGAATGTTTTGCAACGTAATGGGATCGACGTTGGTAACATTCCCACTTCTTACCGTTTGACGAAGGGTCGCAATCGCGTTATTTACGAGCTCGAAAGTGTGAGAAACGATGTGGCTATGTCACGATGTTGATAGTTGTTTCCTGAATGTTGCTTTTCTGTTTTCTTCTCTTTCGACTGCATTCGTAACAGTGCCTGCAGCTCTGGCGTGGACCGTAAGATGGACCGTCGTAAGTTGACTGGCTACTCGCCTTTGCACCTTGATGACCTTTCCTGATTTGTTCTGCGTGAAGTTCCAACTGAACTCGTGGTTGAAATAATTAGCCTAGCCTTGACACCAGTTTCCTCCGCTCAAGACGTTTACGACAACGATCTGTTGAGAGTTCGCTTGCAGCGAACTTGCAAATTCATAAGAGACGTCGTACTGAACACCCCCTTATTCTGGACTTTCATCGCCGTTGAAAAACCCAAGTCGTCGCGCAGTTTTCATTTATCGACTTCGCTTTCGATGATCACCAAGCACCTTGCTCAATCAGGATTGCGACTGTTGCACGTCGCCTTCGAGCTTCCTCTCCTCCGAGTCTCCAACGGGGAAGACCTTTACGTTCGTTCGTGGAACGAGTTGCTTCGAAACAGCGGGAGGTGGCAGTCGTTGTTTCTGAGGGCGCCGAGTTTTTGCTCGGCAACCGAAAGATGCGCCGCGGCCATCGTTCGCGGAGACACCTTGAATGGAGCTGTCAACTTGCAGTGCCTTGATGTACAAAAAGCCGATGAAGACTTTTCCGAATGCTGGATGCATCATCAACCTATGCGCTTGGTATCGAACATGTTGCAAAAGGTGGAATGCGCTGTTCTGTCCGTTGTCGACTTTACGCCTTCGCACCTCCTGGCGTCTCTGGACGTCTCAACTGACTCTGATATCAATTGGTCTACTTTTTTTGCGACGTGCACAAATCTGCTGCACCTGAAATGGGGGTGTGCGACTAACCCTAACGCTCCAGCAATTGAGACGCTCTTGTGTCTTCGAACGTTGACACTGAGAAGCGTGGGGTTTCCTCCTCCAATTCACGCCCCTAACTTGAACACGCTGGAGGTTCTCGACAGAGCCATACCTATCAATATACAGGTCATCACTGCATTGGTTGGACTTCATCCGGCCAGCTTGAAAAATCTGTTGCTGTCCGCCAATCCTACGCCAAACATATCTCTCATACCGATCGTCAACCATCTTGAATCTCTCGAGGTATTTACGGCGTCCGTGTTTCAGACACGGACAGCGGTGTATAAGGCCTTGGCGACCCGACTGCTATCGCAATATATCATGAACAGACTCCAGAGGCTCAAAGAGTTTGCTTTCGATGCAGCTCCCGCTTTGAACCTTCGCAGTCAACAAGCGCGGAACAGATACGCTATCCTCCGCGACTTGTGCGTATCCAGCGACAATAATCATTTCAAGGCATACATCGCGGGCATCACGCTCGTCGTCCAAAATTTCCCCCGCGCTTTAACGAAGGAACAGGTCGAGGCGTATATGTGGACTCAGACAGGTTTCTTCGTACCCGTACTCAAAGTGTGGATTGAAGAAGAGATAGCATTTGGCCATACACCCGACAACGACATGACGCTGGTAGTGATGACAGGGACGGATATCTCGCAAGCTGAGTATATCGCTACACAAGGATTCAAGTACCAGGGCACGCTGTATGCCGTGCGATGCAACCAGCCAAATCGATAAAAGCTTTCTACGATGTTTAGTCAAATAGTCCAGCCGTGAATTCTGCGTACAAGACTGTAGATATGTAGTCTGTAATCTGAACATTTACAACTTTACAATGATCCAATCGTAGATTATGTACCCATATGTGGAGAATTGATAGAGGTGGAACGTTGCGGAGTGTTGTGTGCTTGCTTTCTGCAGGCGTAACGAGTTTCGATGTCCCTTCAGTGGAAAGACCGATCGGAATCAACCAAAGTTGCGGTGCTGGAAGTCAGCGCTTGACTGATCTCGGATCGGTTGTTGATGCGATCAATTATCGCTCCCTGATCCGAAACTGAAATTCTATTTTGTGGTACCTGGCCGTTATGGCTATGGGGCAGTACTTCTGGGTAAACTAGATTGGCAGCTAAAGTTAACTATGAGGGTGGGTTGTAACGATTAAACCGAGACAAGCGAAGTAAATAGAAGAAAGAGATGGGACCTATGGGGAAATATTGGGCAAAGGGACGACAGTTTGTGGCTACGAGTGCGGCGAAGGTATATCGCAAGTAGTCAAGCTTGGAGAAGGTGGAGCAAATTGAATGAATATACTATAGTACCATCACAGACGAGAAGGAGAGGAGAGAGCTCGGCTGAAACGACCGGCCTGAGCGACGAACGTATAGGTAAACAGGAGCTTGAGAAGTTTCGGGTTGTTAAGGACGCGGCGGACATCGACGGATCCAAGCAGTCCTGCACTGTAAGATGCGATCCGCGTCTCTCGAGTCGAGCAGCGCCACACGCTTCACAAACCGGTTTGTGGTGGAGGTGACAGCGGCATCGGTGCGCATTCGGCGAGGAGAAGTCGGTACGTAGCTGAGAGAATGGAGAGTTCAGCGCCTGAGGCAGCGGATGATAACAGCGAGGGCTGTAAGCTGAGAGAGAGCGGAGAGTCGTGAAAAAAAGCGTGTTTTCGAGGCCATATGATCTCCGTCGGATTCGAACCGACGACGTCCTCCTACAGGAAGATGGGGAACCCATACACTCACCCAGAGACCCTTGATAAGCCCGATTCAGGCGCGACCAATGCAAGCTTACTACGGGCGACGTGCCTCGCAATTGCCCCGCAAACGGCTAGCTACCGTTTCTAGCCCCTGCCCGAACGCTGTACGGAAGCCAAGGCCCGGCGAGAAAGAAGCAATAAGGAAAGCGGAGGACAGAGACTAAGCATAAGGACCGAGGCAGCCTCAGGCCTTCGATGCCCAGGACTGATTGTTTATCTCATGGCGGGGAAGGGCAAACACCTAACACCAATTGGGAAGAGGATATATACTCGTCTGAAATACATAGAAAGTGCTGCAAGCGATATAGGTAACCGAATTCAGGCGCAAAGACTACAACCGCTCCTGTCCTCCGTCCAGTCGGTGAACGAGTGGTTCTGCACGCAGTAGAGAACCCTCGACGACGACAATGAACGAGATATTGACGTTTACATCCCCTTGGGCGAACAAGAACTGGCCTTACGACGCTTCGAATCGATGAACAGACCTGTTGGTTAAGGTGCGAGATGCAGCCTGATGCAGCGATCCGATCTGTATGTCGTGTTTATCACGGTTCCACAGTCGACAGGCAAACAGCTTACTGTCACATGACGCTACCGCGTTCTGCTTCGTCTTCAGATACTTCTGTGCGTTGTTCTTCTTCCTCCCAGCTTGGCGAGTTAACGAAAATTCCTTCCAACGACTTGTGCTCCTCTGCGTAACGCAGGACCGCCTTTCGCGAATGCATGGGTAGCCGCCAGACCGTTCTGTCCGGAATCAGAAAGCCAGTCCCCCACGGAGCGCTCAGGTTCGTCCAGTCCCGCTGCCGAATGCCTCCCTGCCACTCTTCTCTCGGGTCCGCTGCCATGCGGAAATCCAAGGTTTCAAAATTCTTCGCCACCCCGAACCGCGCCTCCATCATACTGAGGATCGCATGCGTCAGGCCTTTGTCGCCTTCGTCCTCGAGGGCTTGCACGCCGACCTCCGGATATCCGCCCTCCGCTAACGCGAGATGCTGCAGTCTGGGAACGACAAGCAGGTCGCGTAACCCGACGAAAAGAACTGCGTCGACGAGTTCTGGATGGCAGATCTTGACCTCTAGATCTTGAAGCTGAGGGCATGCACGTAGATGGGACAGCAGGACGTTAGACCGGTAAGGGACTTGAAGGCCCAGCGAGAGGTGAGTGAGATTCGGACAGCGAGCCAGGAAAGTTGTTAAATCGCCATGAAACCTGTTGCTGGCCTCTTCTGTTCTACGGGCAGCTCGTGTTGCACCTAGAAGCTCCAAACTCGCCAACTGAGGAAAGCTGACGCCGCTGAATGTATCCGACTCGAAACGCCACTGCCAAGGAACAACGTAGAAAAGTTCCGTCAACGTCGGAATTTCTAATACACCGTTTTTCGCGTCAAGTCCCGGCAAAAATACACCTCGAAGAGACAGTTTTGTCAAGGAGGTGAAGCGCCTTAAATGCGACGCGGGGAGCGTGCCGTCCGCGCGAGCAGTATCGGCTTCCGCGTAATGTCTGATCGCCCCCCATGGTACGACGAAGTCACTCTCGGGGTCGACCGTGTGGATTAGGGTCAAAGACCGAACATCCTTTGAGATGCAGATACCTGGCTTTCGCTGACTATCGTGCAGCAGCGCCGCCCAGTGGGGCACTGCCCCCGTGCAGGGAAAGTCCGATTCATACCATGCTGGGCCTTGAACGTGCAGCATGTCGATAGAAGGTAGGGATCCTGCAGACAAAAGCCTTCGCGCATGGCCGCCGGGAGAGTAGAGGTGTTCGACTGCGACGCGGGAGAGACGAGGTTCTGCCAGAATACACGGCAAGGTGACTTCGTCAACTGCAGTGGAGTCCGACAAGAGGAGATCGATGCGATGAGAGGACGCGATGTACTTCAAGCGCATTTTCCGCTCGTCTGGATCACAGGGAGGATAACCGCGCAAATCCAAAGGGTTCCATAAGGAACCCCCCACCCCGTTCGTCAGCACTGTCCTCCATGTCTGACAAACTCCAGCTAGATTACGCAAATGGGTTTTCGGCCAACCAGGCCCTGACGCGTGCTCGAATATCTGGAACCAAATCTCGTTGGGGACCTGATTCACCGTATGCAAAGCCGATGCCGTTCCATTCACTATATGCTCCGCCAATGCCGCGCGCAGCGTGGCTCGCTGGAGTTTCGTCTTCAGTCTCAGAACTTCGCTTCGGTGCTCGTTCAACTTCCTCTCGCCCTCAGGCATCCACGCGAGAACGGCCGCCTCCTCTAAACATTCGCGAGAACCTTGTGAGCGTCTCGACGGAGGCTGCCACGCAGCGCGAGGCTCCGAGAAAGAAGGTCCGTCAAAGGACAGCAGCCCCAGTCGAAGGACCGGACGGGGCAGATGTTGTACAGGCGTCTGGGGTTTCATGCTTGGGCTCGTCTCGAGGGTCGCGAGCTCTGAACTGGAAGCCTTCTCGGGAACCTCCTTAAAGATCGGAGAGCCCATGCCGCCACTTGCATTGGAAGGCCGTTAGCTTGCCTAAATGGCTCCTCAACAATCGCGCACTTACTATACGTCTTTCCAAAGCGCGTCCGCATCCTCTTTTGTCATGCCAAAATTTCTTCAAAGCCTGTGAGCACTCGCGGTTCCTGCAACAGGAAGAAAACGACGTACTGCTCTTCCCAGATGTCCTCGTCTCCCTGCCCCCAGCCACGGGAATAAGTCATTGTGAATAGTAGATGGTCGCGAAAGACAAAAATGCGCCGATTTCGATTACCACGATCAATCCGAAAGAAGGAAGGCAAGAGCCATTTTAAACTCAATTCCGAGGTCTACAAGCGGCAATAACGACTCCTCCAGATCTCAAGCGAAACTATGAACATATGTAGATGGGCAGAGAGAGCAAGTCAATCAGCAGAAGTTGATGCAACTTCGGCAACGACCTGCCACGCGGAACCTTAATTGGTGTCTTCCATCACACACTGCCAAAGGATCGAAACAGTCGCACTTCCGTCGAGTCCTTCTCTGCGTTGGATGTTCGAAGCATATCCGCTTCCTCCTTTCTCTGAATAGCAGGCAGCTACCTTCTCTATCTCGCATCACACTGGCGCAGCCCTGCCAAGAAGTGGTAAGGTTTCTGGGACCCGGCCGCAGTTGTGTCAAGATTCGAAGGAATACAATCTGAAAGAAAACTCGATGCATCTTTGCGGGCACCGGCTGTTCAGGGACAGTGCTCCAAATGGTAGCGCGAATCCCGCGGTCGTCTCGTTGCGGAGAATAGCCAGGGAGTTAGACCGCGGCCGAAAACTTTATACTGATCTCGAAAAGGAGAACATTATTGCGTCGGAAATAGAAGCACAGCGAATGGATTGGGTGTTTCTGAGACGAACCGCAAAGCACTAAACACTCCTCTCGCCATGGACGCGTCGCTGCCCACTGAAGTTTTCCAAGCCATCTTACTCGAAGTCGTCGACCACCGTGACCCGAACGAGAACTGGGTTGAAATTGTGGACCAACGGCTGACACTTTGCTCCGTTTGCAGATACTGGAGGGAAGTGGCATCAGGATACACCGAGCTCTGGACCGCCATCACTGTTCAGCGATTCACAAACCACCACCTCCTGTGCTACTGTCTGGAACACTGCGGGGACCAGCGAGACATGACCATAACCATTGATCTCGGCCCTTGGAACGCGACGCTTAAAAACAAGTCGATGAAAAGCGTGAAAAGCGCACCACTGGAGCGCTTTCTGAAGATCATAGACGAGGTGTTGATGCCTTTTGCTAATCGCATAGCGAGCATCACAGTGAAGAACGAGACAGAACAAGAGATAAAGATGGTAACAGACCTGATGGCGCAATACAGCTGGCCGCGCCTACGAAAACTGGCGCTAAGGCCGTCCTGGAACGACGGCTCGCTGCGGAGGGCGTTCGCTTTGCCGCAACACCATCGAATAAGCCACTTTCACCTCCGCGTCGCTTCACCGCGGCAGTTCCCCCTCTCCGTCTTCGCTTCCCTTCACGAGCTCACCCTGCAAGAAAGTCACAACGGCGATTGGAAGGCATTCGACAACATAATGCGAGCATCGGTCGAAATTCGTTGCCTGAGGCTCGACAAGGTCGAAACCACGATACCCCACCCCAGCCGCTCGGTGAAAATGGCAGACACGCTACACACCCTGCGTTTCTGCTACGAGAATCCGCGGCAGGCAGGGCTCCTCCAAGGAGTCGACGTGGGTCCACTGGAGAGGCTGACAGTCCAAGCGTACGGTAGCAGCGACCTCCGACAAGCTATTTTCAACAATCCGTCGATGTTCGCTCACAGCCGGGACATCAGCATCAGCCAGCGGAATGACGACACACGCAAAGGGTCGTTTGCAGCCTTGCTAGCGATGTGCGACGTCGTCCACCTCGACATGGCACGGTGCGGGTCAATGGGCGTAGCAGCATTGAGAGACTTTGTGAGCCAGGACGGCGAGCTGAAATGCTTGGAGGTTGTGCGATGCGGAGGTGTGTTCAACGCAGAGGACATGCAGTATATCGCTAGAGGAAAATTCGGACCGAGTTTCAAGGTCGTTCAACAAGGACATGTAGTACATAAACAGACCTCGAATTAACGACAGGCTCTGTAAAAATTCGGTCGACACCACAACGTAGGAAGGAAAATCGACTTCAGAAAGCGGCGTACACATATCCACACGCCAAGAAGTAAAAGACAGGCTGAGACTCGCTTCCAAACTCAAAGTTCATTAATTCCTGACGAAAAAGCCCCGCCGTGAACTATTACGCCAAAGAAAATGGGTTTTCCACTGACCGTGGACTGCCGAGACTATTCGTTGGTCCGGGACATGCCGCTCCACTAGGAACGGCCTCGGCAGTCTTTCGGCATGTCAATCGTGTCACATATTGTTGGGAGATCACAATAACACACGGAATCAGCTCCCAAGTCCAGATTGAACAATTCCCGGAGCAACTGCGCATCGCTGGGATCATAACCGCACGTGCTCGGCACAGCACGCAAGTCTGCAATGTTTTGCCTTTCTGCCTTGACCAAGAAGGACGGTTTCAATCTGCCACGGGCTTGATGCGTCATCGCTGGTAATTGACTGTGAACCTTCTATCTCAATGCTGCAAAGTGTCCTGCGAACTACGTGACCTGATGTTTTAGGAAAGATAAGGTTTCGATCGCTAACGCTCAGAAACACAAGGACCATCCAAGTTTCTCTATTACCAGCCTTCTTGTGACATCAACTTCTCTAATTTCAATGTGCCCTCACAAACGCCGTCGGAAAAAAAGTGCATTTTCGGGCTTCCCTGCATCCCCACAGTCATCTGGCGACATTCCACCTTCCCTGGCCTTCTCGCAGTTGCTGCGACGACGTCTTATAACATTGACCGCCTTTCGCCGCTGGGACCGAATCTCGCCAAAAATGACGGGTATGTCGACCACCAAGCCAAATTCAGCCAGGTTCGCCTCGCTCCGAAAAGCGACATTTACAACCTGTGAGTGGTTAGAAAGTCGATGCACGGAGTTGAGTATTGTTAACTTCCTTGAAGCGACCGACCGAACAACGAGTATCCCAACGGCCGACTCGAAGAGGATGTTCAAGAAGACTACATTGACCATGAAGTCGAAATTTACGGCCTGTGAGTTGCCCCGCACACAACATGCAGAGTTCAGCGTTGACAACCTCGCTGAAGTGCCCAACGAGACGATCGCTAGGATATTTATCCTCACCTTGCGCCCCGTCATATCTGAGGAAGATATCTACCAGAACGAGCTTTTGCGTGAACGCTTGCAAGACGTCTGCATCAAATTCAGACAGGTTGTGGACCACCTGCCTGTATTCTGGTCTTTCGTCATGCTTGAGACTATGAACCACACACGGCCCTCTCCTTTGGACGCTTCCGAGCTCTATGCCAATGTTTGCCAACACATTTCGAACTCTGCGCCGTGCCCGCTCCATATAGCCTTCGACCTCGTCGTTGTTCCAAATGGACGAGACGAATCGACGAGAATTTGGAACATGCTACTGCTTCCTACAGTAAAACGTTGGACGTCGCTCTTCTTTAGGGGAGCCGGTTCGTGCACCTCGGCGGAGCGCTGTGTCGAGGACCTACTAGGCCCGAACGTTCTGGCACACGCCACGAAGTTGAAGATCATCGACGTCGCTAAAAAAAGGAGTGTTTCCTGCTCGAAAAAACACGAGCGCCTACCCTTGGTGTCCAACACTTTCCACATCGTCAGATGCGCAGTTCTCGTCGACATCATGTTCGCCCCTTCGTGGTCCCTACAGTATCTCCACGTCATAACAGATCTCGACCACCGAGACATGAACTGGTCTGCGTTCTTCGCATCCTGCACGAACCTCAAGCAACTCAAATGGGACAAAAGGCATCCCCTTCGATCTTCCGACACCGTCATAACGATACCGTCTCTCGACAGACTGACGTTGTGGACCTTGGCTTTCCTTCCTCCCGTTTTCGCCCCACGTCTCTCCAGACTGGAGATACTAGACAGCTCAGAGCCAATGACCGTCGAGTTGTTCGTCAAGTTGGTGGGCTCGGCTGCCCGCTTCACCACCTTGATGTTGCCCACCAACCCTGTATCGAATCAAGGCCTTTTGGACATCCTCGAGAGCTGTCCGTATTTGGAACACCTCACAGCCTCGGACGTAGAATCCCGCACCCGAATATTCCGTTTCCTTTCCAGGAAGCTGATTTACCAGTACCGAATGAACTCCGTACACAAGCTCTCTGCGATCAAAATTCTTCTATCGAAACCCATGCAAGAAAACGTTTATGCGCAGAACAGGCGCTTGGACCTAGAGGACCTCTGTCATCCTCGCGAGTGTCCAAAACCCAACTGCCTCTGCTTCGAGCCATTTACGAACGGCACTTGTGTCGTCGTTTCCGGTTTGCCCGTTGATAAGCAGGCTATTAGGCTAGTAGTGGAATGTGCAGGAATTTGCGCGTTTTGCTAGCTAAGTACCTACCTATTAGGCTCAAGAGGGTTAGGATCAGTCCTGGATTGCTAACCAAGACACGGCCAAGTCAAGGCAATACCTGGACGTATCGTAAGGAAATCACCAGACCGAGCGACGTACCTCAAGTAAAGGTATTTGGGCTCCGCTAAGAGTATAAAGCCTCTTGGGTCCACGAGTTGTCTAAATACCACCAAAGGGACTTAACAAATGGCCGTCCCACCTGTCACATACTCTAGCTAGACGAGCGGGCTGCCTGGCTAACCAACTGATCAGCCGAAACACCATGATCAGGACGGCTGGCTAAGGCATCACTCCGATGCATCTACGGAACAGTCATTGTCACTTACACGCATCAAGGGGATCACGAAACCTATCACGGGGAACACAAGCCGGACTCCAGATAGTGTTCAAGATCCCGTCCTTGGCCTGAACATAGGAAGTATGGGTATCTAAATGACCGTTGGATACTCAGCTTTCTGTTTCTGCACAAAGCCAGGCAAAGGCTTAAGCAAGGAACTCATAACTAAGGAACCTCTTGGAGAGTGGACGTATTTGATCGTGGTTGCGAAACGATCGGAAACCAGGGATGAAGGAAAGGATCATAAATTATCTGGATGCCTATTGGACAATGTATTAAATAGACCATGGACAGTCGCACAGTAATCAGTAAATAGTAAGCTAGAATGTACAGTATATAAGGCCAGTGGTAGAAGGTGTTCAGTACTGGATTCCTGACCTAGCTAGGGCGTGTCGGTTTAACTGACTAAAGTCCCGAATAAAGGCAGAGATCTAGGGCTTGACATCCTATATCAACTCTATACCAGGAGCTCTGTTTAGCGTTTTGTACAAGTTTCTCAATCTACTCGCGCCCACTCTTAGTGTGAATTTGGACTTTAAGGCCGTCTGTGTGGTATCAGCGGCATTGGACTTGGATATTGTGTGAACTCTGTGTTAGCTGTGTGGTATCAGCTTTTGTTGGACTTGGAATCTGAATTGGACTTGGCCTAGCTGTGTTGTATCAGCTAAATATTGGACTTGAGCACTCGTTTGGCTTTTAGTCAAGAGAGGACTTGATTCTATCTGGCACTCAATCGTAATTAGCACTAGTTAGAGGTTTATATCTTAGGCTCCCTTCGATCATCTTAAACAAGTGATCAAACGAGCTGTACTCGGCGTAGTTATAGTACCATTACAAGGGGGGAAAGTAGTTAGGATTGGGTTTGTTGGTTCGCTAGCGGTTGAAAGCTAGATAGGCCTTCAGGGTTAATCCACAACTAACTAGTACTTGCTGTACTAGACCGCGTGCAAGCGTTTCATCTGGAGCCCACCGCGAGGGGGGTTAAAGATTAAATCTTTGTGCTATCTTTCGGTTTTTGTGTTTTGGTAGACTTGTTCTCCGAAAAGCTTAAACAAACCATTCGCCATTCTACCTAACAATCCGCAAGGAGAGGAAGGGGAAGAAGAGGTTTATCAAGCCTCAGGCACACAACCGTCAACTTATTGGGATAGACCGTCTACACGATCTACTCAAAGGTCGGCTTTAGCAGGAGTATCGGTTGGATTACCCACCGCTACTACTAAAAACAAATCGGCAGCGCAACGGGCAAGGGAAGAGCAGGCAGCTAGGACTAACTCGAGGACTCTAGCTTCACGCGAAAGGACCTTAGTTAACCCTTCTATCTCTACCGCACCTACTGCCTCCACCTCTAGTCTAAGGGACTCCCCTTTGGCTATACCTAGACCCACGACAGACGAAAAACTGGCGGACCAAGCCTCTACCTCGTCTACGGCGCCTATCCAGACGCCTACTTTTGTACCTACCGTTGATCCGTCTACGGTCAACAACCCAACACCAACAGTTATTCAACCAGTTGCCCAACAGCGACCAGCTAGAATGACTTCCCAAACTGGAATCCGTATGCCCGCACCCTGGGATAAAAATGGGCCTTCGTTCGATGGGAAATCGGCTAATTCACTTAGACGATTCTTTAAGAATATGGCTACTGTTATCCTGACAGGAGGGCTAACCTCGGATAAGGAAAAGAAGGAAAAGGTCTTGGACTACATCCATGACCAAGATATCATTGAACAATGGGAGCGAATGCCTTCGCATGCAGCCGGGACCTATGATCAATGGGTCAAAGAAATTAGGAACTTGTTCCCAGAATTAGAGGATGCGGAGGTTGGGTCTCTGCGTAAATTGGAAAAGCTTTGCTCTGAATTTGAAGACATTCCCGTCACAGACTTAGGGAAGGTCAGAAGGTTTAGCATAGCTTTCCTCAACGAAGCCGAGAAACTGCTTAAGCCGCCCGCCTCAATTGACAATGGGCAACTGGTAGCTAAGTTCTTGGGATGCTTAGATGAAGACTTCGAGCAAAATGTGAACGCTATGATCATTCATAAGAAGTTTGCAACTAATGGGACAGTAATTGGACCAGCTACAGGAGCCACGGCGGTTAACCCGGGCACTGGGCCTACCCAATTAACCCATGATAATCCTGGAGTTAAGCGCAGGGGAGACAAAATCCCTCTTACCTCAGTTATAGAAATAGCGACAGAGTTAGCTGAGATATGGGATGCACAGCCTATCAAACCCAGAAAGAGAGGTTCTTCTCGTTCAAGGGATTCAAAAGCTGTTAGTCTGAATCTAGCCACCGAAGTCTCTAAGGAGAGTTCTGAGCTAAATGAGAGTATCCTAGCCTTAACTGCGGCGATTAAAGATGGATTTATTGTCCAGGATAAAAAGCTGGAAAGTCTAGCCAAGACAGCGTTTACGCAGTCAACAAACGAAGGGGGAACTTCAAGTTTCAACCCTGGGAACTCGGGTAGACCGGATAGCGGGCCGAGGAATTATCAGAACTCCGGTCATAATCATTATCAAGGGAATAATAATAACAATGCGTCGAGCAACGGCCTTTGCTATTATTGTGAACTAGGAGACCATCTCATGAATAAGTGCCCTTATAAAAAGGAGCATATAGAAATGGGATACATAGGTTTTGATAATGGACAAATGCGCTTGGGTAATGGACAATATATTCCAAGGAATCCTGAAGGCAATTGTCGAAAGATTCGAGTCGACGAATATTGGCATTCACAGGGCAAAAAGAAAGGGTCTCCGTTAGGAACTCTGCCCTTGATGCAGAATATGGTTAACCGAGTCGATGACATTGAGCACATGTATGACTCTAGGGACGACGAATTACTCTCGCTAAAAGTTCAAGTTCAGAATTTGCAAAGAAATTCGAACTCCGGGCAACCTGGACTTGGATTAGTAGGGTTAAATCCTCCCCAGCCGGTTAACCAATTTAGCGTCCCACAGTTTACTGTTGGAATGCAGCCGGCTGCTCCTCAGTTTGTTCAAAATCCGGTTCAGCCAAATGGATTGTTTGACATAGCTCAAATGTGTAACCTAGTTGACGCATTTAGGGGAACTCAGAAAGTAGATCAGTTTGCGGTAACGCGAAATGGGACTACTACTGAGCAACCCGCCAATCCAAATTTCTAAAGCGTTCAAGGATGGAGGCGGTGGAAATACCCGTTAGACCACCAGCCAGGCCTCCGGAGAACCGAGAAAAGGCTAGCGAATCAGACAAGAATAAAAATTGGCGAGTAAAGTTCATAGATGAATTGGAGCAAGATATGGGGATGTTTATAGCCCGGCTAAAAGACTGGCCAGAGCCAACTAATCAGAGGGAGTTGAAAGTTTTCCTAGAAACCTTGAGACCCTTCCTACCAAAAGTTGTTGGGTTAGAGGAACCATTCAAATCGCTTAACCATGTCGGTGACGCAAAAAACTGGACTTGGTCGGGTAGAAGCCAAGGCATTTTCGAGATGGTTAAGACTTTAGTTGGAGAATGGGTTGAAAGACAATCGAACCCTGCCTCGCAACCTAGCCAGACTTCTCAAGAATCACTACCCGAGGAAATGAGCGATTTAATAAAAGAGGCAGAGTCTAGCCAGACAAAAGATTCTTCACCTCCGCTTCCTCCAACTGTTACAGTTAATATACCCAGGCCAGTAGATAAGGCATATCGTTTAGAAAGTCGGACTGTAGACCCAGGAATAGCTAAGGACCTCGCCGAAAGGTGTGGGAATCTACCTATTACCATGACCCAGAAAGAACTTCTAGCGGTAAGCCCCGCTGTGTCTAAAGAGGTGAAGATAAAGGCCACTAAGGTCAGAGTACCTTATGTTAAGCCGAAAATAGCCAAAGACTTTCTTGTTCAAGAGGTAGACTTATTCTCTGACTTAAACGGGGAGGAGGGATTAAAGCTGGATTACGATGCTGTGGATGTAGCCACGGTTGAAGTGTTTGAAAGCTTAATTATCGCTCCACCGAATGAGGAAGGAATACCTGAAGGGGCTTTAATCATCACGGACCCAGTAGTTGAATATTACAACTCATTTGGGGCGGATGAAGCTCCAAAACAAATCTACCAAACCTTGGCGGAAAACTATGTAGCTAACGATTCGGAACCTATTAGGGTAATGTTCCCTGTAATTGAAGGCAAAGAACGGGTAGAAGCGGTAGTTGACAGTGGTTCTCAGATTGTGTCCATGGCTAAAGCTACGGCTGAACGTTTAGGACTAACTTGGGACCCAGGTGTTGTAATTACCATGCAAGCAGCTAATCTGACTTATAAGAAGTCGGTTGGTTTAGCCAAGAACGTGTTGTTCCGTTTTGGGGATATTGTGGCTCGCCTTCAGGTGCATATAATGGAGAACCCAGCCTATGAGATTTTGCTGGGGAGACCCTTCGAAGTCTTAACTAGAGCTTCGTCCCAGAATGAACCAGATGGAGAGTGCACCATCACTATTACGGACCCGATTACGTTTAAACGCGCTACAATGGTCACATGGGCGCGAGGAAGGTACAAACCTCCCACGGTTGAAACTGTCCTGGAGTCAGGCGGTGGAAGCAGTAGTAAGGTTGCGCAAGATAACCCGGGCAGTGCAACCCAGGGTTTTCAAGCCCCTTCGATGACTTGATTAATCGAGGAGAAGAGGTAGCAATACAAGTGGGGTTTAACTCGGTAGGGGAAATGGAGATACAAGGCTACCTTCCACCCCGCAACGGCAACTCGTTTAAGGAATCAGACATAACCCTTGCGTATTTATTAGCCTCTAAAAGCTGTGACGAGTTAAACGAGGATATAGAAGCCTCAGTTTTACTTAATCAGTGGATTAAACAAGAGACTAGTAGACCGGTTAGAAAAACGGATGGGTCTGGATATCAGATACTCCAGTTCGAAGAACACCTACCTAAGGAATTTGGAATCAGACCTATGGTAGAGGAAGTAGACAAGAAGCCAGCCCACGAGTTTGAACCAACGCATAGGTGCCTCTGCTGTGAGAAGATAGACTTCATATCTCCTCCAAAAGAGGATTTGACCCGTTCGCAATGGACATGGGTCAAGAAGGAAAAACTTGTCCAAGTATTTGCTGGAAAGAAGTATAAACCGGTTGCTCTGAAGACTAGGCCAATATACGGGGACCTACCAGAGCAATATAGGATCAAGAGGCAAATTCTAGGCAACCCTCTGGAGGGAATGCCAGAATTAATACCTAATCCGCCGGATTTTACTCCGTCTGGGAAATACACGGCTGAACGAAAAGAGATCATAGATAGCATCCACGAAGGGGACTTTCTTTGGCCAGAAGAGAGAAAGCTGCTACATTATTTAATGATGGTTCAAGAAGCTGCCTTCGCCTGGGATGACTCTGAAAGAGGGTGCTTTAGGCATGATTTCTTCCCGCCAGTCGAAATGCCAGTAGTGGAACACAAGGTCTGGGTAGAAAAGAGCATACCCATACCCAGGGGCCAATTAGAAGAATTCTGTCGGGTAATCAAGAAGAAAATAGACGCGGGAGTTTACGAACCGTCTAATTCGTCTTACCGCTCAAAATTCTTTGGGGTGATCAAGAAGGATGGGAAGTCTATTCGGCTAGTCCATGCCTTAGAACCTCTAAACGCGGTCACTATTGCCCATTCTGGGATTCCACCGGCAACGGATGAGTTAGCTAACCACTTCGCGGGCAGAGCCTGCGGTGCTGTGTTAGATTTATACTCTGGGTATGACCATAGAGATTTAGCTGAAAGCTCGAGGGACTTCACTACGTTCCAGACTCCATTCGGAGCTCACAGACTAGTTAAGTTACCACAAGGCTGGACTAACTCAGTACCCATTTTCCACGACGATGTAACCTTTATTCTAAGGGATGAAATACCTCACGTCGCTATTCCCTACATAGACGATGTTCCTATTCGAGGACCGGGAACTCGCTATCTAAATTTAAAAGGAGTATACGAGACAATTAAAGGGAATCCTGGAATAAGGCGCTTCGTCTGGGAACATCTGCATAACTTAAACAGAGTTATACAGAGGATCAAATATTGTGGGGGTACCTTTTCGGGGACTAAAGCCATCCTTTGCAAAGATGAATTTCCGGTCGTTGGGCATATATGCTCATTCGAAGGGAGAAGACCATCGGAGGACAGGATAGGCGTCATTGAAAGGTGGCCACCGCTTGAAACAGTCTCGGAAGTTAGACAATTTCTGGGAGTTGTTGGGACCATGCGGATGTTCATCAGAGCTTACTCAGTCATGTCTAAACCCTTAACTATGCTGCTTAGGGCGGACATCTTGTTTAATTGGGGGGAGCTAGAGCAAAAATCGATGGACTTAATTAAGTACGCGGTTAGGCATTGCGAAGCTCTAAAACCTTTAAACTATGAATGGGAAAGTAGCATTGTCCTGGCAGTTGATACTTCTTGGATGGCAGTCGGGATAGAATGCTATCAGTGTGATCCGGACGATCCCAAAAAGAAGTATTACGCTAAGTTCGATTCAATTCCCTTGAACGATAGAGAAGCTAGATTCTCTCAGCCAAAACGGGAGTTGTATGGTTTACTAAGAGCCCTACTCCATATGCAATATTGGTTACTTGGCTGCCGTAAACTGGTGGTAGAAACAGACGCTCTTTATATAAAGGGGATGTTGAACAATCCAGGGATGGGACCAAACGCCACAATAAACCGCTGGATAGAGCAAATTCTTATGTTCCATTTCGAACTTAAGCATGTCAGAGGTCTGACATTTTCACCAGATGGTTTATCTAGACGGAGGAAAGTACCTGGAGACCCAGAATACCCTAATCCAGGGCTTGGGTACGAAGACAATCCCCCTCCAGAAGATCATAAAGACTGGGAATATGACATTCCTCAACCGTACGACTTTGAAGAGTTCAAAAGAGAGATTGACACAAGGGGAGGGTATATCCAAGAAATATATCCCGACCTGGGCGAAATCCCTTCTTTCGACAAAGCTGTACAGCAGTTTAGCTTGAACTGCGTGGAAGAGTATAAGGGAGAGTTAGTGATAGGGAAACGGGTTAGGGAGGCCTATGAGGATGAAGGGTTGAAATTCCCTGCCTATCTAATGGACCAAACCCAAGAACCTGAAAAACTGCTCCCCGACTCACATTTTAAATATGATCCTTCCAAGCGGGAAAATTATCCGGAGGAACATAGAACTGAGTCTGCCAAGAACCAGGATAGAAAACTAGAGTTACTAGAGGAGTGGTTTAAGGACCCTCTAAAGCGACCTGAAGAGTTTAACAATAAACAATACAGGCGCTTTATAACGTACTCGAGGAAATTCTTTCTGGACAAGGGACAATTGTATCGGCGAGGAGAGGACTCTGGCCATAGACTAGTTGTGAATAAAGAACACCGGATGTATATAATGAAGGCATCCCACGACAGTCTAGGGCACAAAGGCATTTTCTCTTCGAAATCCATGATTGAACTTCGATTCTGGTGGCCAGAAATTGAACGAGATCTGGATTGGTATATTAAATCCTGCAAAATGTGCCAGGTTAGACAAAGGGAATTAATGAGGATACCCCCAGTAGCCACATACACGCCTAGTATCTTCCAAAAGATTCACGTAGACGTAATGGTAATGGGCGTACCTTCAAACGGGCATAGACTCTTAATTGCGGCTAGAGATTCTTTGACTAGGTATCTCGAAGCCAGGGCCTTACGCTCAGATACGGCAGAAGCGATAGGGCGCTTCCTGCTTGAAGAGATTATCTGCCGGTGGGGTTGCCCGGCCTGGATAGTGTCCGACAATGCTGGACAATTCCTGGCTGCCTTAGCTTGGCTTAACTCCAAATATGGGATTGCTGGGATTAGAATATCTCCTTATAATTCTCAAGCGAATGGGCCAGTTGAAAGGGTTCATTGGGATATAAGACAGTCGCTATATAAAGCTACTGGAGGTGACGCTAGGAAATGGTTTTGGTTTTTATCTCAAGTCCTATGGGCAGACAGAATCACTACTAGGCGCGGCCTGGGATGCTCTCCCTATTTTGCAGTCACAGGTGCTCATCCTACAATTCCTCTGGACTTGGACGAAGCGACTTGGTTAGTTGAATATCCAGGGAAGATAATCAGCACCGAAGAGCTAGTTGGTTTAAGGGCAAAGGCCTTAGCCAAGCATATCCAACATATAGAAGAAATGAGGGATAGAGTTACCCGGGAGAAAGTCATTGCCGCAGAAAGATACGCTCGAATTCACTATAAAACGATTAAAGATTACAACTTTGATCCCGGTGATCTAGTCTTAGTCAGAAATACCACGGTTGAAAAATCGCTTAACTCCAAAATGGACCCGCGGTTTCTCGGACCTATGGTGGTAGTAAGACGGACAAGGAATGGGGCTTACCTTTGCTGCGAAATGAATGGGGCAATGTTTAGAGGGAAACTGGCGAAGTTCAGAGTCGTGCCGTTCTTAGCTAGGGAAAAGTTAGACTTACCCGGCAACATTGAGAAACTAATCGACATGACTTCGGCCGAACTAGATGAGTTGGCTGAGTCCGAGGATAAGGTTGTCGAATATAAAGGAAAAGACCTACAATTCGACAAGGTCCATCTAAACCCTGACTGGGACCAGATGGATGACGCTGACTTGTCTGAGGATGAACCAGAGCCTAGCGAAGACGATGAGGACTTAGATGAAAGGGACAATAACTGGACCACGGATAATCCGAGGAGATCCAAGCGAATTAACGTCTAAACATCGTAACGGTCTCTCAATCGGATAATAAAACGCAACGGCAAACTGGTTATTCTAGTAAGGACAGTGGAGTGGGTAGAGTAAAGACGGTATAGAGTTTGACTGGAACTGAGCTGAGATGCGCATAAGGGCGAACAAGTCTAGCTAAAGAAAATGTTAGAATAGGGAGTCCTGCGTCGAAGTAAAGGAAACATACCTTGTGGGAGGAGTATCGCTGGCCTTAAGGTCGCGCTCCGCCAGAAGGGCCACCAGTCGCTCCTGTTCATTACAAAGTCGCTCGGCAATCATGCCAAAGTATTCCAAGCGATGAATAATGAAACCGATCTCGGAGCGGTTCTCGTATTCAGCACGGATAAGAGCTCTATCGGAAATAACGGCTGGTTTGTGAATAACGAGCTTCTGGGCGAGCGCAATAAGGTCCTTGGCCTTAGCCGTGCCTTGATCAGTCGCTGGCAGCCGATAGAACACTTAGCTAAGGCGAAAATATGGGAAATAGAGACTGACCCTGGGGAACGGGGTTAGCCTCGATGAAGGAATTAGCGCGACGGCGCTTGCGGCTAGATTGGGGTACCTCGTTAGCGACTTGGGCAGCCTCCGTGGGGTTGGTCTTGCTGATAACCTTCATAGCTTTGTGGTAAACACGAGCACTACGGTTGAGGCGAGCAACACGGGTATAAGGAATGCGTACTGTCTCAGGGCGAGGAGTCGATTTAGACTTGGAGATTTTAGGCTAAGACGAAGGATAGTTAAACGATTGGGAACACGTCGTGATTTAGCGAACGTACCAGGGCTTTAACTGGAGTCTTGGCTTTGACCTTGCTAGCGTTCTCAATAGCGTCGATTTCTGCCATAAAAGCCTCTTCATCGATGGGTTCGGTGGAGGCGTCCTATAATAATGGAACGGTTAATGAGGGAAAGGTTAAACGGAATAAAGGACAGCCTACAACGGATGCGTCGTCCATAGGGACGTCCTCCTCGGGGAGAGCCTCCGTGATAATCTCTACCTCGTCCTCGGTATCATGGATATCGGGGGCGGACTTCTTCTTCTTGCGAGACTAGAGAATAAGGAGGACGGCTTAGATAGGCTGAATAGAAAAGGAACTAGCTAAACGCACCTTCTTAGGCGTACCCTGGTTAGCCTCTTTAAGCGCCTCCTCCTTCTCCTGACGGGCCCTCTCGCGCGCCTCCTGCTCGGCGGCAGCCTTGTTGGCGCGCAAACGGTTACGAACCTTCTGGAGATCTTCAATATAGGCAAAGACCGCTTCGATAGAGGGAGGGATGGGAGCTTTCTTGTCCTGAGTAGCCCAAAATTGGCGGAACTTGTTCTGGTAGCGAAAGAAGGCGTCGTAAATAGCGAGAATGGGTGCAACGACTTTGGGATAAGGAAATAAGGAGGCCTTAGACAGATAAACCTGTTAGCTAAAAAGCCTGGTTAATCTAGTCAAGACGCACCATATGCTCCGCTGTCTGCTCGAAGAGTTGCAACGTTCGGTGTGGGAGATGGGCAGGGAAATTGCAGGACATCGTGAGCGTGATGTTCTCCTCTACAACCTTCCAGAGGTTGGCGATTTCCGGGGGAATAATCTCAGAAGCAGTTTCGGCAGACATAGTCGAAATGGGAAGCGAGAAGAGAAGTGGATACGATACTGAAAGAGGGACATAAGGGGAATAGTGCTTAAATAGCTCGCCCATTGTCTAGCAACTGGGACAGTTGTAATTTAAAAATGGGGGAGTGAGACTGCGGTTAATCAGGCGGAATTTTCGAAATTTCTCTGATCCTGCGGAGCTCCGCCAGAATTAAATTAAAGCAATGTCTGACAGTAGCTAAGGGATGAAGCGTTTTTGTGATCAGGAACCCTTCCCTATATTGCAAATCAAAGAGCCTGGGCATGGCGCGAACAAGTGTGGTTAAGGCCAAGCGGACGCTGGATAAACGATTCGGAGTTAGGCTAAGAAAAGACTGACTCAGATCACCGGCTAAGACGCCCCACCTTAACGAAGTGCTTGTCGGCACCTCAGGACGACCCCTGCGAACAAGTCTAGTTAGACCGATCATAAATTCGGGCTAATTAGATGAGCGCGTCATTTAGTCGGCTTAATTAAGAAGTGAGGTCATGACAGCGGCTAAACCGACACAATCTGTCAAATCAAACGGCTTAGCTAGAGCTTATGACCTCAGGTGGATAAGCCAGACGATTCACAAAATAAACTACGTTTAATTGTGAAAAGGCCATACAAACATCCTAAGGACTAAAACCGTCTACCGAGCTAAGGTATCTAAAAGTCGCTGGCGGCGTCCTCCCCAAAGATAAGGGCGGTATCAACGCAGTCAAGCACCGAAGAGATGAGATCCTTCTCACTGGTGGACTCTTTAGTTAGCTGCTCGCGGACGGAAGAACCTCCGACAGCACTAAGGCTAGTGTCGACAAAGATAGACACGGAGCCCTCGGCTAAGTCAGGGTCAGGACCGTTAAGGATGGAACGAGGCGACCGGACGGGGATGTCGTCTTTGTACTGGTCGTTGATGAGTGAAGCGAGGGTGGACCAGTTAAAGGCTGCACTCGAACCATCGGGCATAACGCCCTGGATAGATGGGCCAGCGACGGGGTCAGGATTAACGCGAGTGTTGGTTAAAGGGAAAATCCTAGCTTGGTGAGGAGAGTCCGTCGGTCCCATGGGAAGGGGTGCGATCCAAGGAATATCTGGACCAGCCGCCTCCAGGGCGGCGCGCTTACGAGAAACCAAAGTACGCAAAATAGTGCTGATGGGAATTCGGCCAGGAAGGGAAGTCTCGATGACCGACAGGATAACAGAGAGCGAGTCGAGAGGAAGACGACCCAAGATGTGGAAATAAGCCGTATGAGTAGCGACCAAGTCGAGGTTAGCGTGAGCCGGAAAGATCTGGCCAGCGTAAATCATAAGCGACGACCAACGGCGCCACTTGGCTAGACCATCTGGATTGGGCTTGCGCTCTAGTTAAACAAAACGGAGGTTAATCCAACGTCAGATAAAGGAAAAAGAGGAAGACGTACTATGGCTACGCATAAAAGTGGCTAAACCTTTCTCGTGCTCCTCGACAAAACGATTAACGTCCATAAACTCGCAAGTGGAGTAGAGTTGAAGGGTGCACTCGCGGCAACCAGTCCCAGCGCGAGTAGGAGTGCAGAGGATACCTGCGTTGACGCAATTGCCGCAGGGACGCTTAGGCTAGAAAAGTGGGGAGTTAGCTAAGGGCTTGGACTTCTAGATTAACGAAGCTAAGACTTACACGGCGCTCCTGGAGCATCAACAAGAAATCCACCACTGTAGCTGGGCCAGGTTCATTTAAGCCAACGACCTGCGCGGCGATGTCGAGTAGAGTAGAATCGGCAGTTGGGGCCATACAGAAAGATTAGAAGAAGGGAAGAAGAATTAATTGGAGACGCAAAAAGGCAGAGTCCACCTAAATAAAGGTGGATCGCTGACGAGTCAACCCCTCCGGACTGTCTCAAGTTTAATTCGATCACCTTGAATCTATAACCGAACTACCGGATAAGATACAGGAGGGTCTGGGCTAAACTAGAACGAGCGGCTGGGTAAACTAAGGGCCAATTAATTAAGCTTCCCCTCGGCAAATCTCTTGGAGACGTAGGACACAGTGCCTGTGGCTTAGCCATCGGTAGGCAATTGCGCCAAACTCAAGGCGGTCAAAATAGGTACGGAGGTGGGCAATCTCGGCAGTAGACTTAGCTGCGTCAATACGACGCTTGACTTGGTCGCAGCGGGCCATATAAGTCTCCTCCCAAATAGTCTCCATGATCGACTGTATGTGAAGGTGAAGGAAAGCGTAGGGGAACATCACCCGGCCAAAGCGGGGACCTGTCAAGCGTCTTGGTTAATTGACTTAGCCGTTAGTTAAGCGGGAGGCTTACGGAGCGAAGTGAACTCAGGAGAAATACGGAACATCTGCCAGCGATAGAACCAACGGAAGCTGCAATAGTTGCAAAGCCTCTCCTCGCAAGCAGCGCAAGCCCTGCCCCAGAAGGAGAATACGCAGTCCTGACCGCGGTCTGCGCACTGAGTACACGAGTTAAGAGACTAGGAAAGGGATAAGCCGTTATTTACGACAGAACAAGGAGAAACCTACGGGGTGATCCTCTAGATAAATAAAGGCGTATTCCTCCTCCAGGGAGTTGAAAGGCATAGCGAAGATGAGAGTGGAAGACAAGAAGTGGTATATCGAGATCGACTAGCTAAACTGGACTTTATACAAATCGGGCCCTAACAGGGGGTCTGGCTAAGATAAAGGCCCAATAAACTTAACGCTCGAAAGTATGGCGCGGGCGTATAACTGGGATGGTTAAGCCAGGGTCTGAACGCAGCCAAGCTGCGACTCCGAAAGTCCCGCCCCCGTGAGCCCGTTCGTGCGCCCTATACACTTCCATAGCTTCCGCTGGTGACGCTTGCCTAACCTTAAGAAGAGCTATCTCGAGCCTCCGTTCGTAAGCGGCCACGTTCCGTTTAAACAAAGGCTCGAAGTAAGCCTCGAGGTGGGACTCTGGGAAGTAGTCTCCGCCATAGCGAAGCTCTAGACAAACAAATCAGAACTTAGCTAAGGGCGATAAAAAGGGATAAGACGAACCCGTCTTCTCCCATAATTCAGACTTGCGGAAGTCAAGGAAAGCAGGCCACTGGGCATAAGTGCAGTCTGACTGGTGGTGGAGTTCACAGCGTTCGCAACCTCTACCCCAGGCCTTGAATTTGCAAGTCAGCCCGAAGACATTGCAAGACTGGCATAAGCTTCCGGCCCCAGGCTAAACGGAATGCGCTAGCTAAGTAATGTCTACACGGCAAAAACGGAGGGAGCCTACCTTCTTATCCTCGAGAAAGTAGTAAGTGAACTCCTCCTCCAGCGAAAGATAAGCCCCCAAGGGCTTCAAAGTAGTTGGATGCGGATTGACCGCCATAGTTAAGCCTAGGACCCCTATGAGCCAGGCTAACGTGAAGGTCATCCAAACTAGGAACTCGATCACTTCGGCTAAGGTTGACAGTCTGATTTTACTAAATCGGGAAGTCAATCAAAATGACATCACTTAGACGAAGGATGGGCAAGTGCCTAGTGATTCATAATGCAGAAAGGGACGGCTTTGACTCTTAACTATTGAATGGAATCCTTAGCTAAATTAGAGAGGTCTTAACCAAGCCTGCTCACAGGCTAGCCAGCCTCTAGCTAAAAGGGATTCAACCGTTATCAGGCAAAACAGACTCTGGGTAAACCAGAATGGACAACTTATAAGGTCTCCCAAGTAAAATTAGGGCCGGCCCTCAAGTAGTTGACGTTCTAAAAAGGCTAAGAAAATGGTACTAAGAGGCTTTCTTATAAAAGTAATGAGTCCAAGAGGACCCGTTCACACGAAGGGAAGACCAGTGTACAAAAAGCTTTTATAGATACCCTCTAAGCAAAGAGAGTATCCTATAGACGATACATTTTTTTAGTTCTAGGGTTACCGATAATCTAACTATGGAGGCCTAGTCCAAGTACATAGTAGATGAGATGCATTATGAAAACAAAAGAAACAGCGCAAAAGAAGCGCGCGCGACAAACGAACCAACGAGCGGGCAAAGTCCAAGCTACCCCGACTCCACCGTGTCCACCGCCATCTCAGTCCCGCTGGGTTCCGCGTCGATCGTCGACAAGGTAGCCTAGAGCAAAAGAAAGGGGGAGATGGTCAGCAAAAGTGGATAGAGGAAGGATAAAGGGAGGGACTTGCCGGTTGCCCATCGTCGCCCTCAGCAGCGGCGGCGGCGGCAAGCGCATCACGATCAATCTTGATAGCGAGCTCTTCCTCCGACGGCCTAGGCGCTGGGTGGATCGCCTTCAAGTTGGGAGTCGACGCCGCATTGAACTGCTTGACGATGTGTTCAAAGTGGGCGCGGAGGTCGGCCGGGCTGACATCGACGGCGGAGAAGCGCGACAGGAATTTGTCAAGGCCAACGACCGAGATGATGTCGACGGCGTGCGCGTGGTAGTGGCGGAAGGTCGAGGCGAAGTCCTTGGCGGCGGCGCGAGCAATCTTGGCGGTATCGACATAGTGGTGATAGCGAGAAAGCAAGACTTCACCAAGATGGTCGGTGTCTAAACGAAACAAGCGTTAGCTAAAACCAAATAAAGAAGGGGAAGAACTTACAGTTTGAAAACTTAGTGAAACGAGGGCCAAGTTGGTGGTAAAACTCCACCAACTCCTCGTCGCACTTCTCAAACTCACACGAGAACCCCTTCTTGTGGCAAGCGCTGCACTTCGCACCAAAGGCCGCTGGGATGCAAGTCTGGTTGAGCGCCAGGCACTGGATACAGATCCAGCCAGGCTAGAACGAAAGAGTGGTTAGTTAAAGAAAGGATCGTTTAAGCTAAACAGGACTTACGATCTTAGCTTTACCGAACTCCATCTCCATGATCGGCGCAGGATCGAACTTGGGAAGGTGCTCGAAGGGCGGTGGTGGAGGAGCGAGTTCAGGCTTCGTGGACACCCTAGTCAACGTCCCGGGCGGAAGATAGTTGTAAAACCGCGGTGGGGTCTTGCCCTTGAAACGCACACCGTAGAGGAACGGGTGGTTAAGGGGGGTGACGATGTTGAACGGGGGCAGTGGGTTGAAGTCCTCTGAACCTTAGTCAGTACAAGAAGGGGTTAGGTCGACATAAAAAGAGACTTACCTGAGCCTGTGACCGACGAGTTCAGAAGGCGGTGTTGAAAGACATCGACAACCTGCTTAGCGAAGGCCTGAATCTCGGATTGGGTAGGCATAGTCGTCTTGGCGTTGGGGTAGTGGATGGACCCGAGCTTGGCGCGACGAGGAATAACGAAGTTCTGGCGGCCGTCGACGACCACGACGGGCGCGGTGGGAACAACCTCGTCTTCGCCATCGCTATCAGCCTAAGGGACGAAAAGGTTAGCCAAATAAAAAGGGCAGGCAGTCTAGTTTAGAAAGAAATTTACCTGAACGGACTCTTGGTCTTTTGACTTAACCATCTCAACGTCCCCACTTTCCCCGAACTTGCGTTTACGGTTGTTGCCAGACTGAGCAGAACTAATAAAAGGAAACGT
The DNA here is from genome assembly GCA_037176885.1 of Favolaschia claudopus. Taxonomy (NCBI): domain Eukaryota; kingdom Fungi; phylum Basidiomycota; class Agaricomycetes; order Agaricales; family Mycenaceae; genus Favolaschia; species Favolaschia claudopus. Next base: position 397,559 of record JAWWNJ010000107.1, read on the forward strand.
TAGTTTAAAAGAAAGTTGGGGGATTAAGAGACGAAAACTTACGACGAACGAGTATTGGGGATTTCAACCCCATCGAAAACACGGCGGCCAGGAGGCCCGCGAGCTTGCTGAACTTCCGTCTTCACCATAAACATGGGGCGCGGCCTCACCGGGGACGACGACGCAGACGCGGACTGAGCATCCGGCTTCTTGGAACCCTTCGCGTCGGTGGACGAGGGCTCCTTGAAGAGAGACCGACGCTTGATGGGAACGGGCGGCTCGTACGGTGGGATCTCGAGTTTGGCGTACGGCGAAGTCTTGACGACCTCCTGCTTGACAAGCGAGTAGAAGGGAGGAATCGACCAGTCGTACGGAGTAAAGTCGAGATCCGGCGCGGCGGCGAAAGGGATCTTGAAGTTGTCAGGAAGATCAGGATACTAAAAGAGGATTAGAGAAGGAAACAAAGAAGAGGAAAAGGGAGACGTACCTCGCCGGGATCCTCAGGAGGAGACTGCACAATGGAAGCCCAGAAATTCGGGACGACGTCCAGGAACTCGAGGAGGTTAGCCATCATGCCATTCCAGGCGTGGCACTCCTCCGGTTGAGACTCCCAAAGCTGCTCGTCGAACGCGTGCTCGATTGCGGGGAGAGCCTGACCAAAAGCGACGTAGGCGACCTCCTTCTCGATGGGTTCGGAAGCGGTCAAGAGGATTTTGTTGAGCGGACGAGTGCAAGGGTGGTTGAAGGCGGCCCAGTAAATAAGGGAGGCGTCGATTTCGGGAGTCGTGGGACGGGGAGTAGCTTTGCCGGCGCGACGAGCAGACATTGTGGGTGGAAGATGGGAGAAAGGAATGAAGGAAATTTTCCTAAGTCCCTCTATTTAAGATAGCTGCGGACGCAGCTTCTTCTGTAGAAGGACTTGGAAATTTGGAAGCACTGGGATAGAGTTTGAGACTCTATTGAAAAGAAGCGCTATAAGTGGGCGATTCCATCAATAGAGGCTCTAATGAGAACTTACCGAATCGAGAATGGCTGATAAAGTTCAGATTCAGGGAAAGTTTTCAAGAAAAGAGCTCTTACCGGGTAATAGAAAGAGGAAAATGAGGCTTGTTGGGTATCAACAGGGAGGTATTGAGCAAAGGAACGTATCCCAGACAGGGGACGAACCTTTGGATCAGTTGCTCCCGCGGAAACAAAGAATCAGTCGAGGATTGATGAATCAATTAAAGAGATGACGTAAATTACGTAACTGGCTGGCCGGAGGCAAAAACGCTTAAGTCGGATTCAGGACTTAGAATCCTGGCCAAATCATGACGAGCGCTAGCTAAACCGGGGCAAGGCTGGTTAAGTAGTTTGAGTAGATCTTGAGTGGTGGGGCTTAAAGACAAGCTTTAGCCTGGTCTAGATAGGAAGGGAGAGTTGACCGGGGACGGTCAAGAGCAAAGAATGGGGGAGATGATAAGCAGGCTATTAGGCTAGTAGTGGAATGTGCAGGAATTTGCGCGTTTTGCTAGCTAAGTACCTACCTATTAGGCTCAAGAGGGTTAGGATCAGTCCTGGATTGCTAACCAAGACACGGCCAAGTCAAGGCAATACCTGGACGTATCGTAAGGAAATCACCAGACCGAGCGACGTACCTCAAGTAAAGGTATTTGGGCTCCGCTAAGAGTATAAAGCCTCTTGGGTCCACGAGTTGTCTAAATACCACCAAAGGGACTTAACAAATGGCCGTCCCACCTGTCACATACTCTAGCTAGACGAGCGGGCTGCCTGGCTAACCAACTGATCAGCCGAAACACCATGATCAGGACGGCTGGCTAAGGCATCACTCCGATGCATCTACGGAACAGTCATTGTCACTTACACGCATCAAGGGGATCACGAAACCTATCACGGGGAACACAAGCCGGACTCCAGATAGTGTTCAAGATCCCGTCCTTGGCCTGAACATAGGAAGTATGGGTATCTAAATGACCGTTGGATACTCAGCTTTCTGTTTCTGCACAAAGCCAGGCAAAGGCTTAAGCAAGGAACTCATAACTAAGGAACCTCTTGGAGAGTGGACGTATTTGATCGTGGTTGCGAAACGATCGGAAACCAGGGATGAAGGAAAGGATCATAAATTATCTGGATGCCTATTGGACAATGTATTAAATAGACCATGGACAGTCGCACAGTAATCAGTAAATAGTAAGCTAGAATGTACAGTATATAAGGCCAGTGGTAGAAGGTGTTCAGTACTGGATTCCTGACCTAGCTAGGGCGTGTCGGTTTAACTGACTAAAGTCCCGAATAAAGGCAGAGATCTAGGGCTTGACATCCTATATCAACTCTATACCAGGAGCTCTGTTTAGCGTTTTGTACAAGTTTCTCAATCTACTCGCGCCCACTCTTAGTGTGAATTTGGACTTTAAGGCCGTCTGTGTGGTATCAGCGGCATTGGACTTGGATATTGTGTGAACTCTGTGTTAGCTGTGTGGTATCAGCTTTTGTTGGACTTGGAATCTGAATTGGACTTGGCCTAGCTGTGTTGTATCAGCTAAATATTGGACTTGAGCACTCGTTTGGCTTTTAGTCAAGAGAGGACTTGATTCTATCTGGCACTCAATCGTAATTAGCACTAGTTAGAGGTTTATATCTTAGGCTCCCTTCGATCATCTTAAACAAGTGATCAAACGAGCTGTACTCGGCGTAGTTATAGTACCATTACAAGGGGGGAAAGTAGTTAGGATTGGGTTTGTTGGTTCGCTAGCGGTTGAAAGCTAGATAGGCCTTCAGGGTTAATCCACAACTAACTAGTACTTGCTGTACTAGACCGCGTGCAAGCGTTTCACCGTTCCACTTACAGAGAGCGAAGTGGCCAGAGTCTACTCAGAGGAGCGCGTTCTCTCCCGAATAGGCTTTAAGGTTCCGGTATTGAAGGTCTGGGTACCGGAGCGCATACATTTCGGTCAAATGCCAACGAACTGCCTGACTCTGGTCATTCTGTTGGACTTGGAGATGGAAAAAGCTAAGTTGGTCGCGACGTTAGGCTTCAAGCACGACGATACCCTGTATGCCGTTGTGTGCAACGACTCCAAATGAACCGCTTCATGCAGTTGGACATGTACTTGGTGGTTCGCCTGACTTCCACTGCTGCCTCGACCTGTATACATTTGCCCTAGTAGTTCCCTTACGACGCTTCAAATTCACTGATTTTTTGTTTTTTGTTTTCTATGCTTGGCCTTCAGGACCAATTGGAAGCCACGAAGTCGCAGTTTCGGTCCAAGATCCTCGACCAATATTTCGACAGCCCGTACAAGGCACTGGCATGTGTTCCTCACATACGGCCCATATGTGATTCTCCACAACTTGCAAGCTCGGCTTCCAACCGGGCCTCAGAAGGCAGTACAGCGAACTTGCTCAAGGACTTTGACTGTCACGGGGGCGCGTTGCATATCATCACGGGGGCGCGTTGCGGGTTTTTGACCCGGTGCCTCCTCGCATTTTGCTCTCTTAACCGCTAATTCAATGCTGTCCGTCGTAAATGGTCTTCACGCGCTAGCGGACCCACAGTCTCCGTATGAGAAATAACGAGGGCAGATACAGAAAGTGGAAACTCTTGAACAGAAGACGTCCGGATTTGTAACGGATAGAACCTAAAATACACTGATGCGCTCGATGTTCTCTGGATGCCTACCTCGCCGAATCTTGTCGACCCACTCCTCCGTTCTAGGGTCGTGAAAGTAGAGACCGGTTCCTCGAAACGGCCGAACACTAAGCTCGTTGTCACGACGCGTCGAAACTCAAGGCCGCCTTTCGGTGAGTGTGAAGTACGTGCAAGCTGCGTGCAGGTCTGCTACTGCTGACCTAATAACATACAGGTGTGCACGACCGTTCCTTTTCTTCAGCACTCTGAGCCGTTGCCTAGGCCTGGCCTGAGCATCGCCTGCAGTGTCGCTCAGTAACGACAGTGGCTCCCTCCGATACCATCCCGGAGTCGCTCGAAACCATCGCGGAGGAGTCGCCGCGCTCAGTACAAGCCATATTCTTTCCAGTGAACGAAGGTCTGTACACGACATTGGACGCAGATTTGCACCTCTTGACTTTTTTAGATCACCCCAGAATGATTGCTATTGAGCTGCGCGATTGCGGCAGGGCTTGTCCCGTCCCCGTGCTTGAGCCTCACTGCAAGGGAACCGCCAATAGCGTCGTGCTCCAAAGAGCTCTCAACAAAGATCTCCTTCGTTATCCTTTGCATTTGTTCTGTGATTCCGAGAGGCACGTCAATCGAGCTGTTCAGCGCATTACATCTGGACTCGCGAAACCTTTTCTCGGCAATGCAGTCGTCCTGAAGTGCAATGGGACCAGACGCGCTGATTATACCAACGCAACTGAACACGACCTGCCTACTTTGTCAGCGTATTTTCTTCACTGTCAGTAATGTGGCGGCAGGAGCACATGACTTCAGAGCTTTTTGGCTATCTTTTACATTACATGCACTTGCATTGCTATGGAATACAGTCGACGTAACCATAGTTAGAACAACTGAATTCAGCATCCACTTTAAACGCCGTGAATACAAAGAAAAAGGAACTTTTCAACTACTGAACACACAATATTGATGTCACGAGATTCAGCTAAAGCAAGGTCGTCAACCGGCAGGGCCGGTCATTTCATCTTGATTCTTTTTCCATATCGAGTAAACATCAAGGTATTCAAGACTATGTCTATTCGGGTTTGCGTCCCAAAACGACATAGGACAAGCCAATGGAATTCAAGATTGGTAACCGGCAACTGCCGCCATCAGCTGCCACCTCATTTTCCCGTGCGTCGCGTCGCGGCGTCTACTGTCTCTCTCCTTACTCTCTCCACCTCGTTCTCATCTCGTCTCTTCTGCGTCCCCTTCTCTCTATCTATGCTTCTTGGTCTCGTATCCTCTTTGGGCTTTCCCTCCATACTGGTGCTTTCCAAACTAATGGCAACAAACTCTACGAATCGACATCGACTCATGCCTCCGGATTCCAGGAGCTCAGTCTTCTGCGCCTTGAAGAAGAACAACAACATTTTGCTCTGGACTCACCCTGCTGTATTTCGACTACTTTCTACTATGCAACTCAGCACCACCAGGTGTGTGGCTGCCCCTGTCATTTCCTCTCTTGCTAACCACCTCATTTCTCAGACTTACAGTAATCCCCGGCTCCACCGATCATCTCTCGCACCCAGATGCCGCCGAGCCGCACCAACAGTCGACGCTTGTCGCGTCGTTGGTGCGGCGGCATCTGTGTATTGCGGCTCTCGTCAAGCCGTAGCCCATGTAGGTCGCGTGCGACTGCGCACAACGTTTCACCAACAACCGGCGCGCCGACCACCTCGTCAACAGCATCAGCGTGACACCGAGTCGGTGATACCGTCGCGGCTCGAACGTCGACCGCCGGCGGGGTCGTGTTTGGGTGGAGTTGTGATTCGGTGACCGTCGTGGATGCACGCAAACAACGACTCGGAGCGCGATGTAGATACACATAAATGACGAGCGCGAATTCGCGTGTCGCCCTTTGTGCGTGTCTAATGACACCGTTTTGTGTTTGCTGGGGGACTCGCACGACGCAGCGTTGACGGACGTAGTTGAGTTGAGGTTAGATGGATTCACGTTGGATTGTTGTTGCGGGGCTGGGAGTGGGTGCAGGGGCAGGGTGAGGAGCGTCGCATTTGAAGAACTACCTGCCATAACGTGTTAGAACCTGTACTCTAGGTGAGCTAATGTACCCTCACACGGACGTTCAGAGAGAAACGCGAGTGTATTACCTGTACTCTAGGTGAGCTAATGTACCTATACTAGAGTCAGGAAACATATTGTAGTTATACGATGAGTTGCTTACCCTCACACGGACGTTCAGAGAGAAACGCGAGTGAGGGTCGTCACGTCCCGTCACGGTATATCAATACACGTGGCGTGACGCGACTCTAATATCTAAAAGTCCTTTGGTGCTCTACGAGCCGTCGTCCAACACACCCCCTCACCAAAGACTGCGGTAACATCACCCCCTCACGCCAGAACCACCCCCTCAAGCGGAAGCACCCCCTGCGACCAGACCCAGACCCGCTCGATGGCGATTGAAGTCGACGGAAGGAAGAGCTTTGGTAAGAACGTCGGCGGTATTGTCGTACGAGGATACGCGAGGTAGGAAGACCTTCCCCTTCTCGACGCAGTCGCGAATTATGTGGTAGCGAGTATCAATGTGTTTGGCTCGATCATGGAAGGACTGGTCATTCGCGAGTACGATTGCCGCGTTGTTGTCGCACCGGATGGGAGTGGGGGCGTCGATAAGTACCGTGATTCCGCGCATGAGGGTGCGCAGCCAGACCGCTTCCTTCGCCGCCTCAGACGCGCCGATGTACTCAGCCGCAGCGGTGGAATCCGTGACAACTTTCTGTTTGCGCGAAGCCCACGAGACGACACCAGAACCCAGCGAGAAGTTATAGCCCATGATGGACTTGCGGCGATCCAAGTCGTTGGCAAAGTCGGCGTCGGTGTGTCCACTGAGTGAGATCGGCTCCGCGCCCCCGAGTTCCAGTGCCATCTCCCGGGTCCCCTTCAAATATCGCACAACTCGGATAGCGGCCTGCCAGTGCTCCGCTCGATAGCAATTTAAGAAAGAGGCGAGGTAGTTGACGGCAAAAGCTATGTCAGGGCGCGTACCGATTGCGACGTACATGAGCGATCCCACAAGCGAGCGGTAAGGAGTCGAGGCAAGGCGTTCGACGTCTTCGCGCGTGAGAGGCTTGTCGTCGGGGCGGCAGAGGCGGAGTTTATGTTCCATGGGAGTGGCAGCAGGGAAAGCATCAGTCTGGTGGAAAGTGGAGATAATACGGTCAATGAGGGCAGTCTGCGAGAGCTGGATGGTGCGGCGTTCGGGGTCGCGTACGATGCCGATTCCCAGACAATATCGTACTTCGCCAAGATCGGATATTTGCCATTTGGAGCGGAGTTGCGATTTGAAAAGCTCGTTCGCAGCGGCGGTGGAGGCGGCGCTGATCATATCATCAACGTGAACAGCGATGAGGTTTGTGGAACCGTCCGGCAATCTTCGAACGTAGACACACCACTCACAAATCAAACGCTTGAAGCCCCATTCCAGCAAGGCCTCATGTAGCGTCTTATTCCACGCCCGTCCAGCCTGATGCAGCCCATAGATCGCCTTCACCAACTCCCAGAACCAGTCCTCCTTCCCCTTCTCCTCAAAATGCTTCGGCTGTCGCGCGTACTGGTATTCACCCGGCGGCAAGTCGGCATTCAGGAACGCGGTCTTCACATCCACCTGCTGAACATCCCATCCCCTTGCCGCGGCAACGTGAAGGATGGCGCGGAACGACTCCAGACGAGCCGTTGGCGACGTGGTGTGAGTGAAATCCCGACCGTACACCTGCCTAAACCCCTTCGCGCAGTAGCGAACTTTATGACGCACCACATTCCCAAAGGCGTCCTGCTTGCGAACGTACACCGGCTTGAGATCCAGGATTGTCTTGTCCAGCGGAACCGCAGAGGGAGGGACGAGTCTGTAAACCCCCATCGACCGCAACGATTCGAGCTCCTCGTGCGTCCCTTCCGTCCATTTTGCGGCGTCGGGTGCAGCCATCGCCTCGGCGTAGGTGCTCGGGTTGTCCGGATATTCCACGTCGATGGGATTCTCAGCCAAGTACGCGTTCAGCTCCGCCAACATCGCCACTTCCTCACCGTCGTCGTCCTCCGGCGTCTCCTCCTCCACATCTACCCAACGCTGCAAAATCTCCACCTCTCCCTCGTCAGCATCCAACGCAACTCCACCATCATCAGCAACAGCATTCACCAGGCGAACGGGCGCGCGCCGTTCCCGCGTGGATCGCCGCAGCGGGACGTCGAATGGGACCACATTCGAGGGAACCACGGGCGTGGCCGGCGGCGGCGTCTCCGGCGCCGGGACGTTGGGTATGGTGGACGTAGAAAGTGTAGGATCGGGAGAGGACTGGTCATCGGGGACGACGGGAGGGATAGGCAACGAGTGAACGCGCGCCGCAGCATCGGCGAGCTTCTCCTCGTTCCAACTCACCTTCACCGTGTCGCCGGACTCAATAAAGCGAACGTTGATGGAATTGTAAACCTTCCCGGTGCTCTTCTCCCAGCAGCGGTAGGCCTTGGATTGTGGGGTGTATCCGATAAGCGTACATTCAAGCGACCTGGCGTAGACCTTGGGGTTGTGTGCCTCGATCAGTACGAACGCACGACAACCAATCTCGCGGAGGTGGGATATGTTCGGCTTACGGAGTTCAAAAGCCTCGTACGGGGTGCGTCGATTTTGACCCGTACAAGGTGTTCTGGCGTGCAAATAGGCCGCAGTCACACAAAACTCATCCCATAAGTTTGGTGGTGCGCCGCAAGCGATCCGCATCGTCCTCGCAAGGCCGTGGATGGTACGGTGGAAGCGTTCGACCTTCCCATTCTGTTTCGACGTATGAGGTGCTGTGCAATCGATGCTGATGCCACGGGCCTTGCAGTGATCCTGGAAAGCCTTCGAAAACAGCTCCCCGCCGTCAATCTTGTAGGTGCCCACGCGCAGACCGGTCTTCGCCTCCATTGCAAACTCCCACGCGATGAGGAAAGAAAATGCGTCTGATTTGTTTGCGATAGGAACACTCCAACCACGGTCACTACAGTCATCGACGATATCCAGCGTGTAGCTGTTCCCACTCCTCGACCGCACCGATATCTGCCCGCTAAGATCGACATACACCTTCTCCAGCCGACGAGTCGACCTAGGCCCCTCGCGTACTTTCGGGATGATTGCACGAGCCTGTTTACCAGGGATGCAATCGTCACAAACAGGAACAGCGGTGGAGGGGTCAAGGACCATACCGTCTGCCGCGCCGTTCTGGTAGAGGTCAGCAACGGCCTGTTCGTTTGCGTGGCCGAGTCGACGGTGCCAAACGCGTAGATCACGCATTTCGGGTGACGCAGTGTTTGCGGAGAAGTTCGCGGGGCGGCAGTGAAGCTGATAGAGATGACGAGTGGGGTGGAGAGATCCGGTGCAGACGGTGGCGCCGTGAGAGTCGAGGATGCTGCAGGAAGAGTCGTCGAAGGTGAAAGTGTAGCCGTTGGATTGACACAGGCGAAGGACAGAGAGGAGACGAACGGAGGCGTTGGGGACGAAAAGGACATTGTCGAGAGTAAATTTGTCTGTTGCGATGGTGCCTATACCGGTTGCGAAAATGGCGCTGCCCTGAAACCCGCTTATCGCCCGCGGCTCAATCTCCTGCATGCTGACGAAGTCCTCCCGACATGGAGAGACATGCACATTCGCCCCCGAGTCGGCGAAGAGCAAGAACTCGGGGCCGACAACAGTCGCCGCGTTAGCCGTCCACTCAGACCAGTTGACAGGCAGAACCGGCTCCACGCTTGCTAGCCAAAGCTCCGGCCCCTCGACGCTCAACGACGGGAGTGGGTCCGTGATCAGTTGGGCTACGTGCGCCGACGCAGGGGCGGTGGGAGGAGCGGGAGCGGGGACCGGGGTGAGAAGATAGTCAACGCCGGCGAGCGTGGTGTAGGCAGCCCCCGCAGCATTGTGCTTGATATGGCGGTTCGCGTTCGCTGTCTGCTGTGCCTGACGATCCTCCCGAGCCTTCGTCTGTGCCTCAATCACCGGCCGACCCGCCATACCACCCCCTGGTGCGGTACAGTACGGCCATGTGTGCGTATCCGGTTTGGGGCAAACAGGCGTCGAACATATCTCCTTCTTCCCAGCAAATTTCCTGGGAGGAGGACGAGAGTTGGCGCCGGCAGAGCTGGCCGCGAACGCAAAACCTCCGGTCCCCGTCGCAGGCGGTTGAGCCATCAAAGCCGCAACGCTGCGGAGCGCGGAAGCGAGCGTCAGGTCCGGTTGTGCAATGAGCCCACGAACGAAAACGTCGTTGTGACGAGACAGAGCGATGAGGAGGCCAGTGAGGTGAAAGCTGTCGGGGTCGGGGGTTCCAGAAGCCCAGATGGCGCTATTGAGATCACGGAGGGCAGTCAATGGAACAGCCCACGACTTCGGGTCAGCCGAGAGCTCTACGCTGAGGAAGCTGCGCAACGCCTCTATTTGTCCCATCGGCCCACGACATGTGTGTCGTGTAAGCAAAGTCTCCCAGATCTCCGCCGCAGAGCTGCAGTGCTCGAAGTACGGGCGCTCCGTGGTCGCGCAAATCTCGGATAGGAAGCTGCGCACGACCATGTCTGCGTCAATCCAAGCACGATGGTGAGCGGGGTAGACCTGGAAAGAGGGACAAGGATTGTCGCGCTCGAGAAACCGCCACGCGCCCGACGCCATTCCGAGCTGGTTCTTCACCTTCTGTGACCATGGGATCCAGTTGTATCGCTCCAGCGCAAGTTTGTCGGCATCGCTCCAACCGTTCGATAGCAGAGAGAAAGGTTTAGGCACAGGCCCCAAGTCGGCGATATGGCCAGAGGCTGAGCTGTACAGGTTGGACAGAGAAGGGAAAACAGGAGCGGGTGTGTGCGGAAGTGGGCGCGACGGCATCCTCGCCGGTGCCGGTGGAAAACCAGGCGGAACCGGGGGTGGAGCGCCAAAATGAGGATATAAGGGCGGAGGGTGGTATCGCGGCGCGTGTAATGTTACAGGCGGCATCTGATTCTGTGAAACGCCGGCCACTGGCGCATGCTGGCGCGCAGGTGCTGTTGGAGGAACGATAAATGTAGCCTGAGGCGGGGTGACAAACTGAGGGTCGGGGGGTTGTAGCGGCGCGACACCAGACCAAGGATTGCGTAGATGCGAAGAGCCAGCTTGAGAGAACGAAGGATGGTACATGGCGGGAGCGAGAAAACGTCGCTGCGCCGTTCGTCAAGATCGTAAGAGTTCGTCTTCGCGCTGGGCGATTCGTCGAGAATAAAGGAGAGTGGATGACCCGCGAGGTCGGAACGTCGTCAAAACGAGTACAGGAACTAATGTCGGAGTGGGAAGAACTCCAGACTAAAAGCCCATAACCTGTTAGAACCTGTACTCTAGGTGAGCTAATGTACCCTCACACGGACGTTCAGAGAGAAACGCGAGTGTATTACCTGTACTCTAGGTGAGCTAATGTACCTATACTAGAGTCAGGAAACATATTGTAGTTATACGATGAGTTGCTTACCCTCACACGGACGTTCAGAGAGAAACGCGAGTGAGGGTCGTCACGTCCCGTCACGGTATATCAATACACGTGGCGTGACGCGACTCTAATATCTAAAAGTCCTTTGGTGCTCTACGAGCCGTCGTCCAACATAACGGAATCTTTGCGCGCAGCCCTCCGTTCAGGGCAGCTATCAAGCTGCAGCTCTTACCCTTTTGCTTCCGCTGTGCCCACTCTGGAAGAAGTTAATATTATGGTAGACATGTACCCGGGTAGTTGGAAACATTAATCTCACAGTCAGATGCCTTGAAATACTGCGCTAGGACTTTTTGCTGAGCGGCCTGAACTTTGTACGCTTACAAAGGTCAAAATCTATTTTTTTTACCTCCACAATCTCGTCACTGTTTCAAGTTTCTGTGCTAAAAAATAAATACCCAGACACTTTGAAGATGTACATTGGTATCCAGCTCTCATACCCGCGCATTCTGCAGCAATGTATCGAAGGATTCGAGCCGAAGAACGTAACATTCGAGGTCTGACTGAGTTGCGATTGAATCCACGGCAAGTTCCGAGTTTGACAGGCAGGATCAGTCGGAATCGCGAGGATCAGAAAGGATCAATTGGCTATGTCTAGCCGAGACATAGCCAACCACAGGCACGGTTAATGAGCCTTAACTGGCTTATGTACTATGTCTGTGGTTACGGTGAATTAAATATGATTTGTATGCCGGAGTTCCGGCCTACAGAAGGGGGAGCTTGCGCAAATCTGTATCGATATCACAAATGCACATTGGAGTAAAGGAAGTTGAACAAGAAATTATAAACTACGTTGAAGTAGATTAGGTTTCAGAAAAACTAAAGTCCATTCTTTGGCTGTCGAGGGTAAATCTTGGGGTAAATTTAAGTTGAGCTCTCCATTGTGTATCAGACTCAAGCATCCGCATTGAATCTGTTACATTAGCTTTTTTCAGTCGTCCCCAGTGAAAACTCGTTCGAAATGCAATTCCAGCCAAAATATTGAAGCTTGACACGTGAAATGGCCACAAATGAAAGTCCCGATGAAAGCATGTGCGTGTCTGTCAAAACGGTGTTCCCATCACCAGCCATCACTCGGGATCAAGCGGACTCTCTCTGGATCAAGCGGAAATCTCTCGCATCACTCGGATTCACCGTCTATCAAAGATCTATCGATCACATCAAAAAAGCCCTCTAGCACAGCTTATTGCTTTTCGGTGACGGCTCTGATAAAGGGGGAGCAAGCTCCCCCAATCAAGTTTTCAAGTTGCAGAAAAAGAGAAAAAAAGAGGGAAAAAGAGGAGAGATTGTTAGATACCTCTGCATGAATGTCCTCAAATTTCAGAGCTCAAACTTTGCTGCAGCGAGCGCAGTCTACAATTCGGTGTCTTGATTTCATCTTGATTCTTTTTCCATATCGAGTAAACATCAAGGTATTCAAGACTATGTCTATTCGGGTTTGCGTCCCAAAACGACATAGGACAAGCCAATGGAATTCAAGATTGGTAACCGGCAACTGCCGCCATCAGCTGCCACCTCATTTTCCCGTGCGTCGCGTCGCGGCGTCTACTGTCTCTCTCCTTACTCTCTCCACCTCGTTCTCATCTCGTCTCTTCTGCGTCCCCTTCTCTCTATCTATGCTTCTTGGTCTCGTATCCTCTTTGGGCTTTCCCTCCATACTGGTGCTTTCCAAACTAATGGCAACAAACTCTACGAATCGACATCGACTCATGCCTCCGGATTCCAGGAGCTCAGTCTTCTGCGCCTTGAAGAAGAACAACAACATTTTGCTCTGGACTCACCCTGCTGTATTTCGACTACTTTCTACTATGCAACTCAGCACCACCAGGTGTGTGGCTGCCCCTGTCATTTCCTCTCTTGCTAACCACCTCATTTCTCAGACTTACAGTAATCCCCGGCTCCACCGATCATCTCTCGCACCCAGATGCCGCCGAGCCGCACCAACAGTCGACGCTTGTCGCGTCGTTGGTGCGGCGGCATCTGTGTATTGCGGCTCTCGTCAAGCCGTAGCCCATGTAGGTCGCGTGCGACTGCGCACAACGTTTCACCAACAACCGGCGCGCCGACCACCTCGTCAACAGCATCAGCGTGACACCGAGTCGGTGATACCGTCGCGGCTCGAACGTCGACCGCCGGCGGGGTCGTGTTTGGGTGGAGTTGTGATTCGGTGACCGTCGTGGATGCACGCAAACAACGACTCGGAGCGCGATGTAGATACACATAAATGACGAGCGCGAATTCGCGTGTCGCCCTTTGTGCGTGTCTAATGACACCGTTTTGTGTTTGCTGGGGGACTCGCACGACGCAGCGTTGACGGACGTAGTTGAGTTGAGGTTAGATGGATTCACGTTGGATTGTTGTTGCGGGGCTGGGAGTGGGTGCAGGGGCAGGGTGAGGAGCGTCGCATTTGAAGAACTACCTGCCATAACGGAATCTTTGCGCGCAGCCCTCCGTTCAGGGCAGCTATCAAGCTGCAGCTCTTACCCTTTTGCTTCCGCTGTGCCCACTCTGGAAGAAGTTAATATTATGGTAGACATGTACCCGGGTAGTTGGAAACATTAATCTCACAGTCAGATGCCTTGAAATACTGCGCTAGGACTTTTTGCTGAGCGGCCTGAACTTTGTACGCTTACAAAGGTCAAAATCTATTTTTTTTACCTCCACAATCTCGTCACTGTTTCAAGTTTCTGTGCTAAAAAATAAATACCCAGACACTTTGAAGATGTACATTGGTATCCAGCTCTCATACCCGCGCATTCTGCAGCAATGTATCGAAGGATTCGAGCCGAAGAACGTAACATTCGAGGTCTGACTGAGTTGCGATTGAATCCACGGCAAGTTCCGAGTTTGACAGGCAGGATCAGTCGGAATCGCGAGGATCAGAAAGGATCAATTGGCTATGTCTAGCCGAGACATAGCCAACCACAGGCACGGTTAATGAGCCTTAACTGGCTTATGTACTATGTCTGTGGTTACGGTGAATTAAATATGATTTGTATGCCGGAGTTCCGGCCTACAGAAGGGGGAGCTTGCGCAAATCTGTATCGATATCACAAATGCACATTGGAGTAAAGGAAGTTGAACAAGAAATTATAAACTACGTTGAAGTAGATTAGGTTTCAGAAAAACTAAAGTCCATTCTTTGGCTGTCGAGGGTAAATCTTGGGGTAAATTTAAGTTGAGCTCTCCATTGTGTATCAGACTCAAGCATCCGCATTGAATCTGTTACATTAGCTTTTTTCAGTCGTCCCCAGTGAAAACTCGTTCGAAATGCAATTCCAGCCAAAATATTGAAGCTTGACACGTGAAATGGCCACAAATGAAAGTCCCGATGAAAGCATGTGCGTGTCTGTCAAAACGGTGTTCCCATCACCAGCCATCACTCGGGATCAAGCGGACTCTCTCTGGATCAAGCGGAAATCTCTCGCATCACTCGGATTCACCGTCTATCAAAGATCTATCGATCACATCAAAAAAGCCCTCTAGCACAGCTTATTGCTTTTCGGTGACGGCTCTGATAAAGGGGGAGCAAGCTCCCCCAATCAAGTTTTCAAGTTGCAGAAAAAGAGAAAAAAAGAGGGAAAAAGAGGAGAGATTGTTAGATACCTCTGCATGAATGTCCTCAAATTTCAGAGCTCCAACTTTGCTGCAGCGAGCGCAGTCTACAATTCGGTGTCTTGATTTCATCTTGATTCTTTTTCCATATCGAGTAAACATCAAGGTATTCAAGACTATGTCTATTCGGGTTTGCGTCCCAAAACGACATAGGACAAGCCAATGGAATTCAAGATTGGTAACCGGCAACTGCCGCCATCAGCTGCCACCTCATTTTCCCGTGCGTCGCGTCGCGGCGTCTACTGTCTCTCTCCTTACTCTCTCCACCTCGTTCTCATCTCGTCTCTTCTGCGTCCCCTTCTCTCTATCTATGCTTCTTGGTCTCGTATCCTCTTTGGGCTTTCCCTCCATACTGGTGCTTTCCAAACTAATGGCAACAAACTCTACGAATCGACATCGACTCATGCCTCCGGATTCCAGGAGCTCAGTCTTCTGCGCCTTGAAGAAGAACAACAACATTTTGCTCTGGACTCACCCTGCTGTATTTCGACTACTTTCTACTATGCAACTCAGCACCACCAGGTGTGTGGCTGCCCCTGTCATTTCCTCTCTTGCTAACCACCTCATTTCTCAGACTTACAGTAATCCCCGGCTCCACCGATCATCTCTCGCACCCAGATGCCGCCGAGCCGCACCAACAGTCGACGCTTGTCGCGTCGTTGGTGCGGCGGCATCTGTGTATTGCGGCTCTCGTCAAGCCGTAGCCCATGTAGGTCGCGTGCGACTGCGCACAACGTTTCACCAACAACCGGCGCGCCGACCACCTCGTCAACAGCATCAGCGTGACACCGAGTCGGTGATACCGTCGCGGCTCGAACGTCGACCGCCGGCGGGGTCGTGTTTGGGTGGAGTTGTGATTCGGTGACCGTCGTGGATGCACGCAAACAACGACTCGGAGCGCGATGTAGATACACATAAATGACGAGCGCGAATTCGCGTGTCGCCCTTTGTGCGTGTCTAATGACACCGTTTTGTGTTTGCTGGGGGACTCGCACGACGCAGCGTTGACGGACGTAGTTGAGTTGAGGTTAGATGGATTCACGTTGGATTGTTGTTGCGGGGCTGGGAGTGGGTGCAGGGGCAGGGTGAGGAGCGTCGCATTTGAAGAACTACCTGCCATAACGGAATCTTTGCGCGCAGCCCTCCGTTCAGGGCAGCTATCAAGCTGCAGCTCTTACCCTTTTGCTTCCGCTGTGCCCACTCTGGAAGAAGTTAATATTATGGTAGACATGTACCCGGGTAGTTGGAAACATTAATCTCACAGTCAGATGCCTTGAAATACTGCGCTAGGACTTTTTGCTGAGCGGCCTGAACTTTGTACGCTTACAAAGGTCAAAATCTATTTTTTTTACCTCCACAATCTCGTCACTGTTTCAAGTTTCTGTGCTAAAAAATAAATACCCAGACACTTTGAAGATGTACATTGGTATCCAGCTCTCATACCCGCGCATTCTGCAGCAATGTATCGAAGGATTCGAGCCGAAGAACGTAACATTCGAGGTCTGACTGAGTTGCGATTGAATCCACGGCAAGTTCCGAGTTTGACAGGCAGGATCAGTCGGAATCGCGAGGATCAGAAAGGATCAATTGGCTATGTCTAGCCGAGACATAGCCAACCACAGGCACGGTTAATGAGCCTTAACTGGCTTATGTACTATGTCTGTGGTTACGGTGAATTAAATATGATTTGTATGCCGGAGTTCCGGCCTACAGAAGGGGGAGCTTGCGCAAATCTGTATCGATATCACAAATGCACATTGGAGTAAAGGAAGTTGAACAAGAAATTATAAACTACGTTGAAGTAGATTAGGTTTCAGAAAAACTAAAGTCCATTCTTTGGCTGTCGAGGGTAAATCTTGGGGTAAATTTAAGTTGAGCTCTCCATTGTGTATCAGACTCAAGCATCCGCATTGAATCTGTTACATTAGCTTTTTTCAGTCGTCCCCAGTGAAAACTCGTTCGAAATGCAATTCCAGCCAAAATATTGAAGCTTGACACGTGAAATGGCCACAAATGAAAGTCCCGATGAAAGCATGTGCGTGTCTGTCAAAACGGTGTTCCCATCACCAGCCATCACTCGGGATCAAGCGGACTCTCTCTGGATCAAGCGGAAATCTCTCGCATCACTCGGATTCACCGTCTATCAAAGATCTATCGATCACATCAAAAAAGCCCTCTAGCACAGCTTATTGCTTTTCGGTGACGGCTCTGATAAAGGGGGAGCAAGCTCCCCCAATCAAGTTTTCAAGTTGCAGAAAAAGAGAAAAAAAGAGGGAAAAAGAGGAGAGATTGTTAGATACCTCTGCATGAATGTCCTCAAATTTCAGAGCTCCAACTTTGCTGCAGCGAGCGCAGTCTACAATTCGGTGTCTTGATTTCATCTTGATTCTTTTTCCATATCGAGTAAACATCAAGGTATTCAAGACTATGTCTATTCGGGTTTGCGTCCCAAAACGACATAGGACAAGCCAATGGAATTCAAGATTGGTAACCGGCAACTGCCGCCATCAGCTGCCACCTCATTTTCCCGTGCGTCGCGTCGCGGCGTCTACTGTCTCTCTCCTTACTCTCTCCACCTCGTTCTCATCTCGTCTCTTCTGCGTCCCCTTCTCTCTATCTATGCTTCTTGGTCTCGTATCCTCTTTGGGCTTTCCCTCCATACTGGTGCTTTCCAAACTAATGGCAACAAACTCTACGAATCGACATCGACTCATGCCTCCGGATTCCAGGAGCTCAGTCTTCTGCGCCTTGAAGAAGAACAACAACATTTTGCTCTGGACTCACCCTGCTGTATTTCGACTACTTTCTACTATGCAACTCAGCACCACCAGGTGTGTGGCTGCCCCTGTCATTTCCTCTCTTGCTAACCACCTCATTTCTCAGACTTACAGTAATCCCCGGCTCCACCGATCATCTCTCGCACCCAGATGCCGCCGAGCCGCACCAACAGTCGACGCTTGTCGCGTCGTTGGTGCGGCGGCATCTGTGTATTGCGGCTCTCGTCAAGCCGTAGCCCATGTAGGTCGCGTGCGACTGCGCACAACGTTTCACCAACAACCGGCGCGCCGACCACCTCGTCAACAGCATCAGCGTGACACCGAGTCGGTGATACCGTCGCGGCTCGAACGTCGACCGCCGGCGGGGTCGTGTTTGGGTGGAGTTGTGATTCGGTGACCGTCGTGGATGCACGCAAACAACGACTCGGAGCGCGATGTAGATACACATAAATGACGAGCGCGAATTCGCGTGTCGCCCTTTGTGCGTGTCTAATGACACCGTTTTGTGTTTGCTGGGGGACTCGCACGACGCAGCGTTGACGGACGTAGTTGAGTTGAGGTTAGATGGATTCACGTTGGATTGTTGTTGCGGGGCTGGGAGTGGGTGCAGGGGCAGGGTGAGGAGCGTCGCATTTGAAGAACTACCTGCCATAACGGAATCTTTGCGCGCAGCCCTCCGTTCAGGGCAGCTATCAAGCTGCAGCTCTTACCCTTTTGCTTCCGCTGTGCCCACTCTGGAAGAAGTTAATATTATGGTAGACATGTACCCGGGTAGTTGGAAACATTAATCTCACAGTCAGATGCCTTGAAATACTGCGCTAGGACTTTTTGCTGAGCGGCCTGAACTTTGTACGCTTACAAAGGTCAAAATCTATTTTTTTTACCTCCACAATCTCGTCACTGTTTCAAGTTTCTGTGCTAAAAAATAAATACCCAGACACTTTGAAGATGTACATTGGTATCCAGCTCTCATACCCGCGCATTCTGCAGCAATGTATCGAAGGATTCGAGCCGAAGAACGTAACATTCGAGGTCTGACTGAGTTGCGATTGAATCCACGGCAAGTTCCGAGTTTGACAGGCAGGATCAGTCGGAATCGCGAGGATCAGAAAGGATCAATTGGCTATGTCTAGCCGAGACATAGCCAACCACAGGCACGGTTAATGAGCCTTAACTCTGACTCTGCAGATTGCAAATACATGCCAACAGTACTGATAGCTAGATAAAGACTCAGTACCCACCCCTGATTTCCCCAGTCCGTACTGACCCCTCATCTCCTCTGCTCTTGGCCTTTGCCAACATGCGCCTTTACAATATAACATTGTTTTCTTTCTCTTCGTACCTGAATGATAATTGGTGTTTTGATCCTTGTGACTGTACTGTTGAGCTCCCCAGCATTTGCCTCTAGCCTTCAATTTCTCTGATGCATGACTCCGCTCCTGTCCTCCTAAGTCTGTATCCCCAGCGATGTCCAAACCGCACCATCTTGATGTCTTTGGAAACGGCTTGTGAGCCGAGCGACCATCACTCGCTTTCGGCACAAAGCGAGGTGTGTAGGCTGATGCACAGCCACCTGGTGGAGAAAGCTGAGACAAGTAGCCGCATGACACTGAGATCTCAAACTCGGCGCGAGTAGGCGTCGGTCGAGTCTCATACTTCGAAGGAGGAGTTGAGTAGCGCTTGAGCGGTAACAGGCGAAGACTGCCCCTGGTATTTCAATTTCTTTCAGTCGCGGTCTTGATGACATGCACCATTCGAGTTCCAAATACGCTCTGTATCATTGAAAAAGTGGGATTACATTTTGGCCGTCTTGATAGCATCTCAAGCGACACCCATCGTATTCATATATGAATTTCCTGCGCCAGCATAGTTAAACGCTTGCGAGCTCATCATTACTGACTGCTAGGGTTTGCCCCCAATTCCAAGTCCTTTACACCCTTTGAATTGCAATGAAAATGTCCAAGTGCCCCGCTGACTCCTACTTACTTCTCAGTTCACTCCGACGTTTTGCTGGCACCCCGAGACCTCTGTGAGCACTGGGTCTCGGCCGCCCTCATCCCGCTCTCCAGCGTGATGAAATATTGGTTGATCCCGTCCTTGACTGCTTCATAGGTGGGGAGCGGAGGTGGGATTGGAGCTTGAGGCTGAGGTTCGGGTGGCCGAGGTGCTGTGACTGCCACAGGTGCATGTTAAAAGCAGCAGAAAGCAGCTCCAAAGAGCCAAAGCAAGAGAGTGCTCACATATATCCACTGCGGGTTGGTATTCACGAAGTTGATGACATTCCCGCAACGTTTGAATGAATTCGGCGCTCTCGTAGGGATGACGGCGGATGTCGCGCCAATTTTCAAACCAGACGTAGTTACCGATCCCCGGCTCTTTTGATAAAATAAAGCCAAACGCAAGGGCTGCGCTCTCATCCGCTGGTAATGGCGCGTTCCCGAGCCCTTCGGCTATTCGAGCGTCGCGTTGTCGCACAGCATCGGAATCTACTTCAGGAGCAGAAGACATCGCGATAGGCGGGAATAGACTACGTTGCGGAACAGAAACGGGGGGAAGGAGAAGGGAAGTGAGAAAGGAGGAGCAAACTGACATGTGACCGCCTTCAGTTGGCTCCCCAAGCACTCTGCTCAAATATTCTTCGGAGTGAAGCAAAAACAGTGAATTTTTCTTAAAGTTGAAGTACATAGACTACAGATACGCTACTCAGTGTCCGGGGAAATACAAGGTCACTGAGCAGTGGTTCTAGTTGTCTACTTCAACTTAGCAATTTTGACTGCCTCTTTCCCTCCTCCGTCCTCGGACCGCCTTCGTTCCACTGACCGGTGGTTGTTTCTTGGATTGTGATCTGAGTGTGCGGGCACTTGGTGAAGGCGGCGGCTTGGACTTCCTCCTGACCTTTTTATCGACATGCTCTACCACCTCCAAGTCGACAGATCTGAAAGTCTCAAGCTTGCTGCTTTCCGCTTCCGCGCTCCCCAAAACCACTGCAGTTTCAGCCTTCGACGTATCGTGGTCCCGCTTAGAAACCCTCAGGCTATCTGCTGCCAGTGTTGTCGTGACCTTGGCTTCCACTTGCGCGTCAATTGCCAGGGAATCCGCGTCCTTTGTTCTATCCCTCCCCTTCTCATCTTCCTGATCCAATTCTACCGGCGTCAATTTCTGACGCTTTCTCTCTCTCTCCGCTTCGCCTCCTCCCTCTCCGCCTGTCTGAGCGACTGTGTCTTCGGCTGCTGATGCTCGTTTCCTCTTGACGACATTCGAGACGATGGTCTCTACGACGGCCTCGGCCGAACATGCCGTCATGAGATGATGAAGCGTGTCCATGCACAGAGAGGCTTGGGCGGATTGTGAGGCTCCCTCCCCAAGCGATCCCGGGTCGATCTGGTTCTCGAAGGCGGCGACGACACGAAGTAATGTGGGTGTTTGACGGAGGCTATCAGAAGTGGCTGCGTCCCCGGTATATGGAGACGAATTGAGGCGCTCTATGACACGCTGGCGAGATGAAGGATCGAGCTCATATTCCTGGAGAGTAAACTCAGTCTGTGATCACGACACAAAACACTCTCTCGCACCTCATGGTAGAACAGTCTCCCTTCACCGAGGTCCGTCAGTAGGTCGGGACCGTCACTCTTGCCAGAAGAAACTCGCATGATGACTGAGATATATGTGCCGTCTTCGAGCTTCAGAACGAAGAGGAGGTCGGGGAAGGATGGGTGCGTGGGTATGCAAAAGGGTGTTTGCTCTGGATTCAGATGCTCAAGCCAAGACGCAACTTCTTCCAGATTTTGCGCGCTTGTTGCAAGGGGACCGACGAAGTCAGAACCAACGACAACCGAATCGCACACTGTGCTTGCGTCACTATGCAGCTCAACCAAGCTGGCGGACTGCATGGCCCACGCAGGAATCGGTGCACCAAAGCTAAAAATGTCGGAGAGCAAAGGCTTCGAGTCGAAAGCGCGAGAAAAATAGAAAGCGAGACATGCAGCGAAAGCCTTGCTAGTGAGGGGAGCATTCTGCTGAATATGAGAAAGGAAGTTGTCGACGTAGGAACGTTGCCGTGATGACTGCGAAGGAAGCTCGGTCATCCATTTGGCTAGGCCGACGATGGGAAGCGGCTCATCGAAAGCAATCTGGCTCATGTTCTGGTCGACGAACCGGCCTAAACCAAGAGATACGAGCCCTATCTCGTCTTTCTGAAACTCGAAGTGACGGCGGCCTGTGGCAAGGTAATGGTAGACGGCATCTCGCAGCGCAACTCGAACTGGAAAATGGTGAATACCAAAGACAAAATATTCTGTAAGGAATAGACTTACCATTTCGATTATTAGCGGCCAAAAAAAGATGTTTCTGGAAACTGAGAGACCCTACGTCTTCCGGAACTGTCCAATTATGACTTCGTTCCATTTCGGTCCATTTCGTTCCGTCGAGCGGTTGATAATCTGTGGCCTTGGTAATGAAGCTATCTAACACAGTATGTGGCTGTTGAAAACCCCACACCAGCAAGTCAGTCATCATTGAGGCGGTATGACGGTGCCTACACGGACGAATGAGTAGATATCACAATCCAGGTCAAACGCACACACCGTCCCCGGGTCCACAGCCATGCTCGATCGAGGAAGGCCTTGCCCTCCTCGGTTGACAAATAAGACGCTGAGATAAAACGACGCAGATAGCGTTCGTGGAGTGACCGGTCATCAAAGGAGCCAGTGTCTGATGTCCAACGAATATCGGACACGCCTTCTGCGGCGTCGAATATATGGACGGGGACGTCGGTGCCTGCAACTACGCAGGAGAAACAATCTTTCGAGAGATGTTTACTCCAGGTGCCCAGGATGTTCAGCAAGAGGGGGCGCCTTCCAGCTTCCTTGTTAAAAGCACGGGGGAAGCTTGTCTTAGCCAGATACGAGACATCGCTTGCAACTGATTGAGCTTCGTCCATTGCGAGAAATAGATGCGAATCAGCGCCCAACAGGGCCTGAACGTCTTGCAGCGTCTTCGATATATGTCGTTGTGCATCATAGTCGCAGAGATGGTCGGTGAGCCTCCTGAAAATATCGCCATATAGTCTCGGCAGATACGGTTCCAGTTGCAGGAGTAACCAAGTCTTCTTGTGAGTCTCCGTGAGCCCAGCGTCGCTCGCAATTTCGAGGAATATGCGAAATATGAGAAGGCGTGCAAGAAGAACTTGACAGACACGCCGTTCAGCCAATGCATGATTGAGTTCAACCTTGCGATCCGCATCGGCCGCAGAAAAATTGACATCTCTTGTGAATTCAGGATCGCCACTCAAACGCTCTATGGCAGCCGCCATGTCCCGAGAGCCAAGATCTCTCACCATAAGATTCAAGATTGTAAAGTAAAATCCCCACTTATGACAAAGACCCTCAAACAGTAGGCGTGTCTTCCCGGAACCGGAGGTATTGACTATGATGCTGTATGGAGAGCCTTCAGGCATATTGCAAAGTCATAAATCACGGTCACACACGTTTTCTTTCCCAACACGAAAAGGTTTTTGACTCGATCGAAGAGAACCGGATCGTCCACGAAAGCGCCCAGATCTTTCAAGATAACGAGGGGTATCTCGGAGGTTTCGGGAGACAATAAATCGAGCGAATCTATGTGGGCGAGTAATGCAGGGTCTTTGAGTTTGGGGTCGCAGGTCCATCGGGCCATAGGTGTCGCGTCGTTGATGAAGCGAACTAGCAGAGGTCTAAGTTCGTCCAGATACTTTTGAGCTCCCGCAGGGAATATAGTTTCTCGTCGGTGTAGTAACGCTAGGAGTCTGATGAATATATCGTTCATTGTAGTTGATGCAGAGCACCTGAGGCTACAACAGGATCGTAGTTCTGAGTAGTGTGTGCCCGCTTCAATACCTCATACAACTGGGGTTCGCGTTCAAGCAAACGAACGCATTCCGTTGTGACTTCGAAACGTGAATCCAAGAGAGTATGCGGTTGGGTGAGGTAAGTGGACACAAGTATGGCCATAGCTTCGCCTGCAGTCTGGAGATTTTGGAGATCACTGCAAGAATATTGTCTGAGCATTTCAAGGCCCTCTTCCATCGTTATCGGAAACGCCTTCGGCGCGCGACCACAAACAAGAATTTGGTTGGTTGCAAGAGAGTTTTAAGACACCAGTTTGAATTCCCACGCTCGCAGTGTGAAGAAGAATGGCATTGCGGCTCGCCTCTTATTTCTCCCAATCTCCCTTCATAGAATGCGCCAATGGCTACGTACAAGATGTATGTATGTTACAAATAAAAACGAAATAATATTATCGATACACATTGATTGCCACTACCCCATACTGAACACAGGAAAGCCCGAGAATGAACAAAGCAACAGGGTACATGAGGCGACACCGACGTCTACCTCCTCTTTCTCGGCTTTCCACGGGGCTTCGAGGCGGGTTTCGCCACCTTCTTGGGTTTCTTTGCAGGCGTGACGCGTTTCCGTGGTGGGGCAGCCGCGCCTTTCTTGCGGCGGGGACGGTTCTATGACACGACGACGACGACGGGAAAATGAGAATCCGCATTCAATCAAATAGGAAGGAACACACCGCGGGACGGGCAACCTTCGTCTTCTTCACCGGGGGCTTTGCCTTGGGTTTCTTACCACCGGCCGCAAAGGAGCGATCCCGAGTCTGCTTCTTGGGAGCGGTGTTACTCCGCGCAACGACCTTCTTGGCTTGCGGGGCGTTGGGGAGAGGGCAGGCGGGTGCGGCGCCGGTGTTGCGGCGCGCAGCTTTGGCGGGAGGGGCAGCGCGCTTGGCGATAAGTTCCAGTTCCGTCGGTTTTTCGAGGTCGCGGCGGAAGGAATTGGAGCGGCGAGGCACGGTCAGGACGGGCGGTTTGGCGAGGCATGCTTTTTGGCGACTGAACAAGGTCATTCAGCTTGAATCTCTCGCTGGTCTAAGAGGTGAAGAAAAGGGAACGTACACGTTAGCCTCGTTGATGGCTGCATCCTCTTTCTTCGCGTTGCGTTCGAAGATGACGGTGCGTCTGTTGGTGAGACCGTCAATCTTGGTGATCTTAGTGATTTTGCGATTTCTCTTGAGACGAGGCAACTCTTCTTTGTGGAAGAAGTTGTCTTCGCGGACATTACGGCCCGTCACCTGCGTGATTTGCGCGTCAGCAGCGAAACAACCTCAACAGATAATAAAATGAAAACGTACCAAAAAGACTTCACCGGTTGCGCCTTTGGCAAAGGTCGCACTGGCAAAGGTCCAAATATCGATAACCTTCTGGTTCCTTAACGCAAAGATGAATAGGTTGACAAGAGAGTGACCGAGGGGAGCGACATACTTGAAGTCGAATCCAGGCATAGTGAGGCTGGCTTTCGCCAGAGCACCCTCAAGAGTATTTGCACCGAAACTCTTCGCGACGAGAAGGGCGCGACCCTCGACGCTGACACCACCATTACGACCAGTCCAGAACACGGCCTTGTTAGGAGCAGTCGTGAGGACGCGTCGCATAGTATTTTCGTCAGGCCATTCGCTCTCGACGTCGGAGAGCTTCAAACCGCTGTCGGTGACACTTCTCACACCTGCACGGCGGAGGAAGCCATTCGGAGGTTGTCCATAAGGAAGAGCAGAGACTGAGGCCAAAAGGCAAGACAGCCCCAACAAAAACAAGTTCTTCATGAGTCCGACGTAAACTAAAGTCCATCTTTGGATTAGGCATAGAGAGAATTGTGTAGAGAACGACGCACGAAAGAAGAATGAATAGTCGGCCGGCTAAGAAATTGAAGAAACTGGTCGGTGCTTCGAGCACCTTCCCTAAGCATAGTGTTAGTAGATGATACCTCACAAGTTACTCGAAAATCGACGAACCGACGGCGAAAAAAAGAGAACGAAGAAGGGGAAACGGAGAAGGAAAGATCCAGCTTAGAGTCTACATGTTTCAAGGCATTTCTTTTATACGTCGGTGAGGAGTAGACGCCAAGTACGAATGTTCAACGAGCAGGTGGTGTGCCGGAAAGAACAAGAGCGGTTTGATCAAATTGATGGCGGATTACTGATCCGTCAACCGAGATTGTTCGCGACGCAACGACGCCCGCCTTTCTTTCACGACACCCTCTTCGTTCACAACTTCCATATTCACGATTTCCTGCAAATCCTCTTGGCTTTGTTCGGTCCTGGATTCCACGATGATTTTCTATCTTAAGTTATAAGCGGACGGACCGACGGATTTTCTCTTCGGTTTTCCCTTCGTTTTCGCAGGTTGGCTCGCCGTATAAGCACTAAATGACTTTCTGGACTAGCGCAAGCTACTTGTGTGTGTGTGTGGTTACTGTATTTTCAACTCTCCTCAATCATGGTCGCGATCTCCACGAAACTCGCCTTGTCCCATTCGTCGGCTGCATTTGCGCGCGTAGCAAACGACTGGTCAGTCAAACGCAAAGGCGAATGTCCATACGGTACAAATGGAGCCAATGGCCATACTTTTGCTTCCGTTTCTCTGGTTCCAGGTTAGTTCGTCGACTTTCATTTATTTTGGAAACCAAACTAGCCTTACCTCACAGACCGCCGGGCGATGGAGGGCGCGGATGAGGGTGACGCATTCGACTAGAACATGTCGCGTGCGGCGACGACGGGAGAGGGGAGCGGGATGAGTCCGCTTCGCGAGACAAAGTTGCTCTCCTCATCATAGCCTCGGCGCCGGCGTTGGTGTCGAGGATGTGGATGTCTGGAATGGTGTCATGGTGGCGGCTCCGACAGCGTGTCGATTTCGGCTTGAAGCGCATGTGAGAGTTGGTGGGGAGGTTTTGAGCATAAACGCACCCCGGTCCTCTGCTGCATCACGTCGCTAAAGCCGCTGATACGCGAGGCTTGAGGAGATGTTGGAGGCGTGTGGATTGGGTCTTGGAGGGTGAGTGTCGGGTTTGATCGACAGTCGCAGTCGGCGATGAGAGTCCGTGGGACAGAGGCGGCGGGGAACTCGAGAACACCGCCAAGCATTGTCGGATCCTTGTTAAGGTGACATGTTGCTGATAATCGAGCTCAGCTCTGCGCGTTCGGCGAAGGTGCTGACTGAGGTATTGACGCGGCTGAAGGCGGTTACAGAGGGTAGATTGGATTCATTGATTGTGAGGGGGCGCAGGCACGATGCATTTTCGACAGATTTGAGTATAAGTGAGGGCGACGGGGAGTGAGGCGTCGCGGAAAGTTGGTAGGACCAGTTTGACGAGCCAGGTGTGTAGAAATGCTGCGAGTTGAAGGGTGGGAATGGCGGATGCGCAGTAGTTGGAGTGTTGAGGCTGGAGGCGGCTTTGGGGGATTTGCGGGTCGTTGGGTATACGGGCTAGGCGTCGTCGACGAGGAGGACGAGAAAGGGAAGCCAAGAGGGTGGAAGAACAAGAGTGGTTGATGGCGGAGTCGTGATCCGTTGACGACGCCCGCCTTTCACGACACCCTCTTCGTTCACAACTCCCATGTTCACGATATCCTGCAAATCGTTTCACACACTTCTTGGCTTTGTTCGGTCCTGAACCCCACCATGCTATTATCTTATAAACTTGATCTCGCCGAAGGGCTACGACCGTAGACCTGGCTGTCTTTTCCCTCTTTTTTCCTTCGTTTTCGCAGGTTGGCTCACCGTATACTCGGTCAATAAGTTTCTGAACTGGACGTCAGGCTACTTGTTTGGTTTTTTTCTATCATGGTCGCAATCTCCACAAAATTCGCCTTACTTGTGCCATTCGCGGCTGCATTTGCACACGCAGCAAACGACTGGTCAGTCAAATGCAAAGGCGAATGTTCTTACGACACAAATGGCACCAACGGCCGCGCTTTTGCTTCCGTTTCTCTGGTCAGTTCGTCGACTCGTTTATTTTGGAAACCAAACTAACTCTTACCTCACAGACCGCCGACAATACTGAAGTTCTCGGTGATATCACCAGCGCCGCATCTTGGGAGCTGCTCGACTGCCCCGCCGACTGGTCTTCTGGCCCGAGAGACGTCCGTCTCGTTTGCGTTGCCGACGACCCATCGAAAGACTGCGACGACGTAACGCACGGTGGGGCGATTAACACCGTCGTTCGACTCCCAGAAAACTGCGGCACCGGCCCTTTTGCGCGTATCTCTGCGTGGGGCGAGTCCAAGGATCAAACTGTCCCACAAGGCAGCACCGCTGATAGCAAGCTCAAACTGCGCAAGCGAAGCGCGCCGCCTGCGAAGGTAATGGCGGCTACCCTCGACTGGAAATTGAGTGAAATACCGGCTAAGTAGCTGTTCCTCTATCTCAACGAGACGCATAATTAAACCCCTCGTCAGCCGCGGTACCGTCAAACTCGAAGTCAAAGCGTCCAATTCTGATGCGACCAACTCCCGCATCGCTGGCACCCGTTCACTCAAGCGCGCTATCCACGGCGATACGCTCGAACGTCGTCTTGGACTCGGAGGTATGTGTGATCTATTTTGTTGCCGACTTCCGCTTACTCGTCATGTAGACATTACCAAGGGGGTCAAAGACGCAGCTGGCGCGGTTGCGGATAAGGCTAAAGATGCGGCGGGTGCTACAAAGGATGCAGCTAAGGGTACTGCCGACGCAGTCAAAGACAAGGCGGCTGATGCAGCAGACAAGGCTAAGACGGCGGGTGACGCAGCGAAGGATGCGGCTGGCAAGGCGGGTGACGCAGCTAAAGACGCGGCTGGCAAGGCGGGCGACGCTGCTGCAAAGGCTGGTGATGCAGCGAAGGACGCAGCCGACGCTGCCGCGAAGAAGGCCAAAGGTAAGTCAACTTCAACCTTCACTCATCAACACAGTTCAACGCGATCTCCAGATGCCACCAAGATCGGGATAAACGAAAACAAGAGCCTCGACACTATCAAGGTCAAGAACAACTTCCCCCTCTTCGATACTACGCTCTCTTGCAATTTTGGACTCGCGGACTTCACTGCAACCGTCAACACGAATGTCGATCTCGATTCCCAGATGAATATCGGCTGTACGTTTCTGTTTCTTGTATTGAATCTCCGACGCTCATTACTTTCTAGTCGCGCTGCTGATGAACGGCACCGTCGTGCCTCCCGCGATCGACGACTTCGGTCTTTCTGCAGTCGTGTCCGGCTACGCCAAAGGCACCATCAACATCGACGCCTTGCTCTCGGGAGACATCGACAGCGGCAACATCCCCGTCTTCAAGGCCGTATGCATATCCGCTGTCCGTCCCCAATCTAGTTCTAACAGTTTCTAAAACTACAGGGCATCCCCGGCCTAAGCCTCCCGGGTCTCCTCACCCTCGGCCCCGAAGCCGTCATCAACGTCCAAGCCAGCGCCGGCATCACCCTCAACACCGCCGTCGCCGTCCCCATCACCTGGAACTTCCCCCTCCTCGAATTCGTCATGCCCCCCTCTGCCGGCGCCGCCTCGGGTAACGCCGCCGAAAGCAACACCGCCGTGGACTTTCAGGCGAGCTTCGCGCCGGGGGATCTCAATGCCGACGCGGAGGTGCATGTTATCCCGAGTCTGAATTTTGGGATCGATGCGATTGGCGGGTTCGCGAAGGCGCAGATTTTTATTGAGGCAGATGCGGATGGGACGGTGGATATGCAGAGTACGATTGGGGAGGATTTGAGTATGGATGGGTGTGTTACGTTGACGTGAGTTCTCTCTTGCTTTTCCTTTCTCTTGGAGCTGTAGGTGCTGAGATTTGTATAGGACTGGCATCAACGTCAATGCGGGGGCGCGTGGAACATTCCTGAAGTTCTTCAGCGACGCGACTACTATTCCTATCTTCAACAAGCGTGCTGAGTTATTCAAGAAGTGCTTCGGCGCCGGTGATGGTCCCGCTTCCGCGATTTTGGATAATGGCGATGGTACTTTCACCAATGGAGCAGGTGAGATCTCAGCCTGTTTGAATTAATACAATCTGAATACTTCTTCGTTTGTTCCAGGTGACCTGGTCAATGAAAGCGGCGAACTGATCGACGACACTGGCAAGGTCATTGCTGATAATGACGCGGCTGATGCTGAGGAAACCACCGAGCCCATTCTTGGCAAGGATGGCAAACCTCTGCCCGATGATGCTGTTATCATTGACAATGGCGACGGTACGTTCGAGGATGGTCTAGGTGAGCTTCATCGTTTGAAGACATTGTCAAGTATTCATTTCTGAGTGTACTTCCGCTTTAACAGGCAACCCAACCAACGCAGACGGCCAACTCATCGACGACGAGGGCAACATTCTCGGCAGCGAGCTCGACCTGACGGGCATCAAAGACGACAACGGCACGGCCATCGCACCGGAAGACGTCCTCGTCGAAAACGAAGACGGTACCTTCACCGCCAGTGACGGATCCCAACTCGACGCCGACGGCAACCTTATCGACGCCAGTGGTCAACTCACCGGCGCTGGCATGGAGCCTGTCGTCGACGAGAAGGGAGACCCTATTGCCCCCGACGACCTCATCATCGACAACGAGGATGGATCCTTCACCGACTTCTTCGGCAACATCGTCGACCAGTGGGGCGGCGTTATCGACTTCAAGGACAGCGATATCATCCCTACGGAACTCAAACCGCAGGCTGTCTTAGAGCAGCCGAAACAGGTGGACGAACCGCTGCCTGGTCCGGGCGAGGCTCCACCAAAACTGAAGACACCGGATGAAGTGAAGAAGCTTGCTTCCGGTGGGCTCTCTTAGTTCCGATTCATTTTCAATGTACTCATTGGCTGGTTACTATTCTTTATAGATCTCCTCAAGAAGCCTGCACCTGCACCGAAACCCGCCGCGCCTGCTCCGCCTCCCCCACCACCGCCAAAGCCCAGACGGCGGTCAGTTGAGAAACGGGCATTTGGCTGCTCGCCGTCGTTTGTGGCGAATAAGCCTGTCCTGAACGTAAATCAGCTCGTCCGTTTCTTCTGATATTTTTTGTGTATCGATTGGCTCTCTGTATTCTTGATTATTTCTATTTAAATGATTTGGTTCGGGGATTCAGCCAATGCCATGAAAGTGGTTCAATAATTCCGCGCGGTAGGTAGGTAGGTAGCACAACACAGCACGGTCCCTCTTAGGAACGCCAGTTTCAGCTGAAACTTGTGAAAGGAAATTTGTGGACAGTGTCGATAACGATTCACGAAAGCAGCGCAGACGCAGCATCGAACATGCTGTGATTGATCTGCAACCATGAGCCTTGGTCTTTCTTTCCTCGCGAAGCATGCGCAGTCTTACAGTAAGTGTTCTTGGGTGTAGCGCATCTACTCGATCGTATATAGCTGGCGGAGCAGCCTTGAAGAAGTGGATGTGGATGTAATTATCACGAACGATCGTTTGTTTTCAGCAATGTTTGCACACGCGGCTGAGATTTAGGCGAGATGTATAGCGGTATCAGCAAGGCATGGTATCGTTACTCACTATTGTACAGTATGCTACATTCCACTATATCCAATACAACCACTATACTACAAGATTATCGCGGCGAAGATCATGACACGAGTTATTCAAGTCTAAGGATTATCTGGTCATCAACAACCGACCCTTAGACCGGCCCTCCTGCAGAGTCCTATGAACGGGAGACCCCTTCTTCCCAGGTCGGTCTTGAGACCGTGTCTGATATCCATGCTTAGGGCTCGTCACCATCTCAATGTCGTCATCGTGCCCCCTCTCAGGCGGAGCGGTGTGGTGGCGCTTCCGCTCACGCCCTCGCTCCTGCCCATCCATGTTAACCTCTTTTTCATCTTGATCAGAGTCACGGTCTACAAAGTCAGAATCCATGAACTCTCTCTTCCTTTTTAAGACATTGGAGGCGACACTCTCTAAAAAGCTTCGAGGGCGAAGTTTGGCAGTGACTTTGTTGAACGTTTCCAGTGATAAAGCGGCTTGGGCCGAGGACAGTTGCCCCTGCGGCAACAGGGGCGCGTCCAAGTCGATTTGCTTGTTAAACGCCGCGACGGCGTAAAGAACCCGGGGCGGAGCAGTGTCCTGCTTCTTCTTTCCTTTGTCGACTTTCTTCTTCTTCGATGGAGTCCCTTGAACATGATCATCTTCGAAAGAATTGAGCAGCTCGATCGCTCGCTGATGATACCCAGCGTTGGCGTCACTTTCCTACAGGCAATTGTCAAGTTAATAGTCAGGGACAACGAGCAACCTCCGTACCCAGCCGCAAAACAGTTTCTCCTCCTCAAGATCTGCCAGCAGTTCTCCGCCATCGCTATCCCCACCCGAAAGCCGCATCGCGACAGTCATACGTGCGCCATGCTGGAGCTTGAGGACGAAAAGTAGGTCAGGGCTCGACGCCGCTGCCGCGGGAATACAGAACGGTGTTCTATCCCCAGTCGAATGCCCCAGCCACGCCATAACCTCGTCCAGACTTGTCGCACTAGTGGCGAGGGGGCGATAGGCTTGAGTGTGAAGAGGCTCCAGCAGTTCTACAGATTGCTTAGCCCACGCGGGAACTGGGGTGGCGAACGTGAAGACGTCGGAAAGCTTAGGTTCAGATGCCAAGACCCGATGGAAGTAGAAAGCGAGGTATGCAGCGAAAGCCTTGGACGACGGCGGCGGCGTACGCTGTAAAGCGATGAGGCAGTTGTCGACGAAAGTGTACCGTTGGAAATAGGAATTGGATGGGAGCTCCGTCAAGAACGAAGCCCCTCCAACAAGAGCAATGGGCTCATTGAACGCCACTTCTCCCAAATCTTTATCCATGAATCGTCCTAGATTCGATGATGCCTCAATCATATCCTGTCCGAAGATGGGCCAGGGTCGATCAGCGGCCGTGTAGTGGTATATAACTTCGCGAAGCGTATCTCGAGCTGAAGCAAGTAGATGAGGCAAGTTAGATGAAAATAGTGATAGAGGCACACCGTCAAGATGATTCAACGATGAAAAATCGTGTGTGGAGAACGTCAAAGAATCGAGGTTCGTTGGTATGATGATATTTTCGCTACTTTCGGCCTCAGTCCACTGTTTACCATCCATAGGTCTGAAGTGGGTCGCCTTCTCAATGTATGTGTCGAGGACAGTATGAGGCTGCTGAAAATTCCATACGAGCAACTCCGTGATTAACGACGCAGTATAACGGTGTCTGTTGGTATTTATGAGTATCCTCGTATACACAGATCATTGAGTACAAACCGTCCTCGAGTCCATGCCCATGCCCGTTGGAGGAATGCTTTCCCTGAGTCCGTGTCGAGAAGCGAGGGAGGCAGGAACTGACGCATGTATTGCTCATGAAGAGCGGGGTCGTCAAGAGAACCGGTATCCGATGTCCAACGTATTTTCTCCACATACTGTGGCGCTTCAAAAACGCGTTTCGAGATCCTCGTCCCCGCGATCACCCAGGATATAGAGTCAGGTGAAAAGTGCATGTCCCAGGTGTCGACAATCTTGCGTAGATATGTATAGGTGCCGGGATTTACGTCGAAAGCCTTGGGGAATGTATCGGCTGCAGTTTGCGCCTCGTCCAAGACAAAGAAGAGGTGAGAGTCGGGCCCAAGAAGCTTACGAATATGTGCCACGGTCTCTGGGATCCTGTATTTTGTGTCGTAGTCGCCGAGAAAAACTGCCAGCGTCTTGAAGATGTCGGCAGTGTTCCCTAGACTGGGAAAAACTTGCAAAAAGAGCCACTTCTTCTTGTGTTCCTCTGTGAGCCCTTCGCCCACACAACATTCAACAAATATGTCAAAGATGAGTAGTCGCGCAAGAAGGACCTGGGAAAGATGACGCTCGGCCGCAGCGTGGTGCCTCTCAAGGGACTCCGGCGGAGCGGCTGGATTCAATACGGCGCCGATGTGCCCAGTCATTACGGCTAGGTCTTTCGATCCATCACCTCGTGTCAGAGCCCTTTGCATCGCAAAATAAAAGCCCCAGTTGTGACAAAGTCCCTCGAAGGTCAGACGAGTTTTGCCCGAGCCAGAGGCGTTAACAATAACGCTGCAGGATCCTTAACATGAAGAAGAGAAACAAGACGACTTGTTCACGCACGTTTTCTTTCCGCGCATGAACAGATTCTGAACACGGGACGAAAGGATTGAATCATCAACAAAGCCTCCCAAATCCTTCAACATTACAAGGGGCAAGTCATCACCCAACAACTGAAGCGAATCAACGTGTGCCGCAATATCTGGAGTCGAACTTGGAGGCTGAGAGCTCCATCGCACGACGGGCGAGTCTGCCCTAACAAAGCTAGTCATCGAAGCTTTGAGTTCTGTTAAAAGCTTTTGGGCAATTTGGGGTAAGATACAGTCCGGTCTTTGTAAGAGATCTGCAACTCTTGTCAGGGCACTATGCCACAGTCCCAATATTGTACGCACCCGACGCTCTCAGATCATTGTAGGACTTTTTTGCATGTGCTTTCTTTAAGTCATCGTGCAATGTCGAGTGGTGCTCGAGTAATTCGGCGCTGTTCAAGATGTTTTGGTAGCGTGGATTAAGTGGAAGCCCTGGCCCCTCCGCGTACATGGACGCGATGACGGAGAGGGCTCTTGCGGCAACGTTGACATCATCGAGATTGGGAAACCTTTCGAGGTATTTCACGCCCTGCTCGACAGTCACAGGTTGAAAGAGATTCATAGACGATTGGGGCAGAGAGAGAATGTTTGGGTCACAACATGTGACAGTGGCCCGTTTGTGACGATGACTCCTCGAGCGTGCACCTTACTCGAAGCTTGTTCGGACTTGAACTGAGGCTCTCTTTCCCTTGCCTAACGGATACCCGCGTATCACTCGGCGGCGATACTTGCCACTGTTGTGCCACTGTGTCTTTGTATTCTTGCTTCTTCTCTTTCCCCGAGTTTTCTCAGTTTGTTGCGAGACTTCAAGTTTGACATCGGCAACCGATAACACAAGCACCCATAAACCACGCGACCACCCACTCAAATCTACCTGTCTCTGAGACTGTCGTTCCGCTCCTTCTTCACTGAGTTCTTGTTTCACCCACAAATTTTTCGCCCCTCTTTGTTTTCGAGCATTCGCGAAATATACTTGGGTAGTATCCTTCAGTGACAGAAAGGTCGCTTGCCGTCCATTCTTTACTAATATCTGAAAACAAACGCCGAGCTGCCGCTAGGCTACACTCAGTCCCGACCGGAACAGCTTCCTGTACTCAGTAGGACTCTTGTGACTTTCGTTGGACTTTCGTTTTACAAGAGGTTGCAATGAGCCTTGAGCGAAGTCATTCATCGGGTACTGGGATGTTGATGAGTATGCTGAGAACAAGGTAACCTAGTACTAGTGTCTGAAGCGAGAATTGATGGACATCGCTAGCGCCGGGCTTCTTCCAGTCTATTGTTCTTCACATATATACAAATCTCCAGGCCAATATGCCGCCACCTTCGCCTTCATGGCTCTTTCCCCTGCCGATCGTGACACTCAAATGACCAGAACACTCAACAGCCTGGGGACCCCATGGCCAAGGAAGCTCTCCACGATCTTTCTCCTGGCTGACGTCTTGGAACCTGAGCCTGGGTACAAATATTTGTGTCGAAATGTGGCCGATATCCAGGAACATGAAATCCCGTACGAGAAATTCTGGGACTTGTTGAGTCAGTGTCATGAAGCGGGTGGATACCAACCCGTAGTGGATATACGTGAGCATTCTCTTGCCTCAAAGCTGCATTCTCTTTAACACACCTTTGGGGCAGTCATAAAACCCAGGCCACCTGAACCTCAGCCTCAAGCTTCCCAAGCTCCAACCCCAAGCCCGGAACCAACTCCGGAAGTTGTCAAGAACTGGGTCGACAAATATTTCATCAACCTGGAGAGCGGGATGAGGGCCATCGTCACGGGGCAGGCGAAACTCACCCCGTGGAACCCAAGTCGGGCGGAAGATCCAGAAGTTATAGAGTTTCTGCGGGCACTCAACCTGCCTTGCGACGGCAGAGCCAAACCGGACATGCTTCTTTACGACCTAGGGAAGATGGCGGCTGGACCAGAAACATCGGATTTTGTTCAACGTATCAACCATGTATTCAAACCGGGACAAACAATACATAAGTACGGGGAATGATCTGTTCGGACCTTCTATTGACGCTGCCCTTCAGGTTTCTGGTGAATACGTCTGGATCGGGAAAAACGAAATTGATGATCGAGGCTTTGTGCAAGTTTTGGGGACTGTATCTGACTGCCAAGGTGGATGATGTGGGCCATGGCTCAGGCGACCTTGCACGCCTCATTGTGCTGATCAAAAACGTCGGGGGATTCACACAGATTCTGCCATCGCATTCAGACCCCTCATTCGTGACCTTGTTGGAAAAGAACAAGCGCATCGCTCAGCATTACTTCATGTGTTTGCTGCTTGCCCGAGTCTCTGTTCTCGACCGTTTTCTCAACATAGCAAAATCAATTCCCAACTGGAAAGCCGAGGAAGCTGTATATCGCCGACGGTGGATCACGTTCCAGCTTGCCCCTTCCCTTTTGAATGGAGGTGGAGGAGATATTTTTCGGAGACTCACGGAGGATTTGATCCAGCGTTTCCCCGTAGACGCGACATCCGTGTCAAATCAGAATCCCCTTCACTTATCACAAACCATCGAAAATTTAATCAAAGACATCGGAAACAAGCTGTCTACGGAGTCCGATGGCTCGAAGGCGACAAATTCTAGCACTGGCGGCATGATACACGGCAAAAACTATATACATCTTGTGTTGGACGAGGTGCAGGTGGCCGCTGAAGAACTCCCAAACGCCTTCACAGCAGATGAGCCATCCTCTGACCCCGAGCAACGCCCGATTCTCAGAGCATTGCTTTCCACTTACCTGGCCTTCCCGGTGCTCCTTGTAGCAGCTGGCACTGGGGTTGACCGTGAAGCGGTGGAAAAGAATCTGAGTTCCGCGGTCAACAAATACGATGCAGAGTTCACCACCGCCGTCACAGGTTCTTTTATGGATGACCAGAACCCCGACGAGGAAACTGGGCCAGAGAAGTACTTATGGAAATTCATCCCTCCAGTTCTGCGCGGCGAAGAACGTTACCAAGCGCTAATAGAGGACGCGATATACTGGCTTGAAGGCAGGTGAGCCGCAGGGAAAGCTCGCCGATGCACAGATTGCTGAAAAGTACATCAGATTTCGCTTCACGGCAGGATTCATCTCAGAACTTCTCGATGACGGGTTTCGGAATTCTCATGTCGTCTTGGAAGCATACATGGTTATGATGACTGCACCTCCCCTCGCCGACCTAGTGCCAATGGCTACGGAGGACCTCATACCCATTGGATTGATCATCACTGGCGGAGAATATGTCGAGACTGACTTGAAGGTCCGAAGGGAGGTCTACGGGAGAATTGCGCGACGAACTACATTCAATTTTGCCAAACTCAAAGATTGTGCGTTGATTTTCTTCCAAAATCAAAGCCTTGACAATTAGCTCACTTTCGATGCTAGATCCCGAAATGTTATCCACTATTGCTGGCCTGGCGATAGAATATTGGCTGAGCCCCGACAGAAAGGCGCTGACCACTGCGGCACAGAGAGAGTTTGTGCAGTTTGGATTCGCCAGATTTCTCCCTGCAACAGGTTCAAATGATCCAAACCGTTCGGTCGCTCGAATAGATGAGCCCATTCCATTGCTTGCTTTGGCTATATGGATAAGCCAACCGGGCGTCTCTGAAAGTCTTCATTTTCGTCTAACAGCTCCACTCGGATTCCATAAAGCCGGGCATAACATCTTGGAGAGATACCTCGCTTTTTGTTTGTCTGGCCTCTTTTCTGACACCACCACCAACGGTGGTCGTGCTCGTCGCTTGGACCAAATCTTCACATTCATCAACACAAAGACAGGGCGTAAAATCGTTCCTAAGTGGGCCAAACAAACAGCAACCCTGGTTTCCCTATACAAGCGCAACGGGCAAGGACAGCCGGAGGAGTCCGAAGTCAAGTTCTGGTCGAGGCCATCCCGTCATCTGGCGGCAGAACTCGATGTCGGGTCCACAATCTCGTGGTTAAAGCATGGAGACCCTGCGCCGTTTTGCTTACCTGGGTCCACGATGGGACCAGACCTCCTCTTTGTTCTCAAGCTTGCAAACGGGCGATACATATGGGTAGCGCTTCAATCCAAATGGCAGCGGCGGGCAAAGGAATCCAAAAATCACCTGCTCGTAGGAGAGACCTTAGAAAAAGCGCTACGGTCCGTAAAGCCAACGAATTTCTTTTCATCGCAGGTGAGGATGAACTCATTGAAGGTGCTTGTAACTGACGCGGCGTAACTAATAGAAAAAGAACCAAAGAATTGCACTTGAAGCACTTCGGAACCTTCCGAACCCCGTATCGACAGCAGAAGCGGGTAAATATAGCTTGCTGCGGGTGGTAGCCAGTTTTCCTGCCGACACCGGACTTCATGTCAAGAAAGGGGTCCGGAATTTTGAAACCTTGCATAAAATGAAGGATTTCTCTGATAAGGATGATCACCCGCTGGCTTCACTCAACATGGAAGCCTTGGCCGAACTCACAGCGAAAATGACTCCGGAGAACCTCATGTACGAATACCTGCAAGGCAAGCGCGGGGCGTCTAGATCACCCGAGCGTTCAGGCCTACGTTCAGGCCCCGCCACCGCAACTGACTCAAGACCACCAACCCCAGGGAGTGACACAGACACAGTGGCTGAGCGAAGCCAAGGCAAAGGAAAGGCACGCGAAGTCCCACCCCGGCCCTCGACGAGCGGCACGCAGGCACAGCGCACATCTGGGAAACGAGAACGCTCTCGTTCCCCAGATGACGTAGATCAATCGGACGGGGAGGAGAATGGTGCTAACGGTTCCCCGTCAAAGAGCAAAAGGCGTAACACGGCGCGGGGGAAGGACCCAGTGGCTTCGGGAAGCGAAACAGGGCATGCTTCTCGCAAACGTCCGCACTCCCAGGATGACAGAGATGATTCGGGGTCAGAGCAGGGCGACGCAAACCCCAAGCCAAACAAACTACCGCGAAAAGACCACAATGTAGCTCCGGCGCAGAATGATGCTACTTTGCAGACCGCCAACCAAGCTAGTTCTTCTACGCAGGGGACCAGACGCAGTACTCGCTTGCAGACCAAAGCAAAATCATAGCAATCAACCTGAATAGTTATGAACCATGACATACCTAAGTTTTGTAAAAATTATGATGTATGTTACTCCAATGCTCAATCAACGCTGTTCCTTCGATGCCGCTGCTTGACCTGATAGGACATAGTACTCGCGAGCATTGTGCTCCCGGTGCGACCACAATATTCCAGATGATTGCGGCTGTCGAAGCGGTTGGACAACGCCTTCACTTCCGTGCTTAGCACAAACAGGTCGTTGTTTGTGCTAAGAACCTGGGTCATCGCCGCAAACTGTTGTCAACGATTCGGTGAAAGCAGCAGTTGAGTTGAGCTGAGAATGAATGGATGAGTTAGGGTCGAGATGATCGTGATTCTCACGGTCACGGCGACGAGTAGAAAACCCCCCTTGGAATTTTGCTTAGATCAACCATGGATTTTTGTTAATGTGAGACACAGCAAGGAACGTCGCACAAGGAGAAGTCGGGGGTTATCTCTTTCAAAACTTGATACGCAATACTTACTTTTACTCATTATCATCGCAATTCCAAGTGTAACTTACTAAGTACACCTAGGTACATCTAGTGGCTAGCTGCGTCCGTCCGCGCTCGAGATCGGAGGACACGGTCACTCGGCAACACAACCGCCGGCAACCTGGCCTTCTTCGTCGTTTCTCCGCTTTCAGAGTCTCCATTTTCCAGCGAGATTATCCCACTCGATCCGTCTTCCCGCACCCGCTTCCTCTTCAAGGTGCTGGACTCGGAGACCGCCATGCTTCTCAGCGCGACGGTGGTGTCCACGAAAAGGTCACCCGACGTGGGCTCGCGCCCATTCGTGCTACTCTCGCTTCCCTCATCTACCCATTCTGCTGCGGGAAAATCGGAAGAGCTCGTCCTCAAGATGTTGGCAGCAACAGCCTCGACGAAAGTCTTAGGTGGCAACGTGCTGAGGAATTGCTGGAAGGTTTCGTTGGATAGAGCGGCCTGGGAGCCAGGCAACGTCCCTTCCGCAACCGGGAGTGCACCTGGATTGATTTGGTTCTCGAACACGGCGACGACGCGAAGGAGGGGCGGCGCAGTACTCTGGCGGTTCTTCTTACTCCGCCCGACTTTCTTTTTGACATTCAGCGGCTCGACGGGACCGTGAGCGGCGGAGAGTGTAGCCAGACGTTCGATTGCGCGTTGGCGGGAGGGCGAGTCAGCCTCAGTTTCCTGGGGTCGATCTGTGAGCTCAATGTATCAGAAATGTAGATGTCCTTACCGAGTCGCTGAACAATCTCGTCTGCCCGAGGTCGGCCAGCAGCTGCACGCCGTCTCCGTCGCCCGAGGAAAGCCGCGTCACAACAGGCATACATGCCCCATCCTTGAGTCGAAGAAGGAAGAGCAGGTCGGGAGTAGACACCTTTGCCGCGGGAATACAAAACGGTGTGCCCCCATGCTCGAGCCAAGCCACAACCTCCTCCAAATTCCTTGCGCCCATCGCAGGTGGTCCATACATTGAGTTGGGTGTCCCACGGAGGTCAAGAAGCTCTACAGACTGCCGAGCCCAGCTGGGGACCGGGGAGGCAAACATGAATATGTCGCACAGCTTGGGCTTGATTGCGAATATGCGGGAGAAGTAGAAGACAAGACATGAAGCAAAAGCCTTGGCCGAGGGTGGCGGTGTGCGTTGGAATGCGACGAGGCAGTTGTCGACCAAAGTGTACCCTCGGGAATATGATTTAGATGGGAGCTCCGTCATGAACGAAGCCCCTCCAACAAGAGCAATGGGTTCGTTGAACGCCACTTGTTCCAAATCCCCGTCTATGAATCGCCCTAGATTTGCAGATGCTCCAATCATATCCCGTCCAAACACAGGCAACGGTCCATCGCAGGCAATGTAATGGTATATGACTTCGCGAAGCGAATCTCGAGCTGTAGATACAATTAACAGGATACGAAGACACTGAGAAAGGCCTACTGTCAAGATGATCCATCGATGAGAATTTGTGTGTTGAGAACTGCAAATATTCAAGGTTCTTTGGTATGTTGCTCTTTCTACGACTTTCGACCTCAGTCCACTGTTTGCCATCCGTAGGTCTGAAGCGGGTCGCCTTCTCAATGTATGTGTCGAGAACAGTATGGGGTTGCTGGAAATTCCATACGAGCAACTCCGTGAGTAAGGACACAGTATAACAGTGTCTGTTGGGATGTATAAGTATCCTTTACACACATATGATTGATTACAGACCGTCCTCGGGTCCATGCCCATGCCCGTTGGAGGAATGCTTTTCCCGAGTCCGTGTCGAGAAGCGAAGGCGGCAAGAATCGACGCATGTATTGCTCATGAAGAGCGGGGTCGTCGAATGAACCAGTATCTGATGTCCAGCGTATTTGCCCCACATACTGTGGCGCCTCGAAAATGCGTTTCGAAACCCTGGTGCCGGCAATGACCCAAGATATCGAGTCAGATGGAAAGTGCATGTCCCAGGTGTCGACAATCTTGCGTAGATATCGATAGGTGCCGGGATTTACGTCGAAGGCCTTGGGGAGAGTAT
This sequence comes from Favolaschia claudopus, assembly GCA_037176885.1. NCBI lineage: Eukaryota > Fungi > Basidiomycota > Agaricomycetes > Agaricales > Mycenaceae > Favolaschia > Favolaschia claudopus. The sequence goes on from JAWWNJ010000107.1 coordinate 438,574, forward strand.
CGGCCGCAGTTTGTGCATCGTCCAAGACGAAGAAGAGGTGGGAATCGGAACCGAGAAGTTCACGAATATCTGCGACAGTCTCCGAGATCATGAGTTTCGCATCGTAATTGGCGAGAAGAACCACCAGCGTCTTGAAAATGTCGGCAGTGGTCCCGAGACTGGGGAAAACTTGCAAAAGAAGCCACTTCTGCTTGTGCTCCTTGGTGAGTCCACCGTGCACGCAGAGCCTCAGAAAAATGCGAAACAAGAGCAGACGTGCAAGAAGCACCTGGGAAAGATGACGCTCAGCTGCGGCGTGGTGCCTTCCCAGAGACTCGGGCGGAGCAGTCGGATCCAATGCGAAGCGTATATGATCAACCGTTACAGCGAGATCTATTGATCCATCGCCTCCGAAGAGACTTCTGTGCGCGAAGTAAAAACCCCAATTATGACATAACCCCTCGAACGTCAGGCGAGTTTTGCCTGAGCCAGAGGTGTTAACGATAACGCTGCAAGAACCATGAGAAGAGGAAGGGAAGCCAAACAACTCATTCACGCACGTTTTCTTTCCGCGCACGAATAAATTCTGAACACGGAACGAGAATATAGGATCGTCAAAGAAGTCCCCTAGATCCTTCAAACCTACAAGGGGCAACCCATGACTGAATAACCCGAGCGAATCTATATGCGCCGCAGCATCTGGCATCGAACTTGGAGGCTGGGATTTCCAGCGCCTAAGAATGGGCATCCCTTGATGGACGAAACGGGTCATGGAATCCCTAAGGTCTTCCAAGAGCGCTTGAGCACTTGGAGGAAAGATAGCATCTGGTTTTCTTAGAAGGACTATATCACGCATTCAAGTGGGAACAATATTCAAAGAGCTTTAGATGAACGTACCACACTCTCTAACGACGCCGTAAGACTTATTCGCATGCGCGAGCTTCAACAATTCATGCAGTTCCGGTTCGCGTTTGAGTAATTCGGTGCCGTGGTTCGTGTATTCGTACCGTGGATCCACAGGTATACCGGGTTCGAGAGAGAACATGGTGATGACGAGAGAGAGCACTGATGCGGCATCATGGACGTTTTCGAGATCGGTGAATGGCCGGAGGTAGCGTAGACATTTCTCTGCGGTTGGCTCGAAGAACCTCATAAACAATATAGTGGGGTAGAGATCCGAGAGAGAGAATGTTTGTCTGCGTGACAACTTGTCACAGTGGCGAGCAGTGGTGTGACAGGGCCTTGAGCGTGACGAACGTCTGCCACCCGCTGGCGGGACAGAGGGTATTTATGCACGCGCATTGTGGTGTCGGGTCTGTGAGCGTTGACGCGTTGACGAGTGGTTCTCAAAGGCCGCGATGATGCCGCGGCTAACCGGGGGTGTCGTGCTGACTCCAGGAATGCTATCGGAGATTCGGCTTGAAGTAGTGTTTGCGTCGCTGGTATGTGGTCATTGTGGAAGTGAGTTGACGCGGCGATACAATTAAGCTCATGTTCCTGGAGCGTCGTTTTAGTTTACGAGCTCGAAGGACGAGTATCTTTCTCACCATATCGAGAACAACTTTGAAGGATTCAGAGCACCAACGTGGAGATGTCGGCGGAGAGCAAAACTCGCGATACAAAAGTGCGCGAGGCTATGGATGCGACGGAAGCCTTGGAGGGAGGCTCGGTCATCCACTTGACTCGGCCGAGGATAGTGAGCGGCTCACCGAAGGCGAAATCGTTCATGCCCTTGTTGATGAACCAGCATAATCTGAGAGATGGAGTCCTATCCGGGGGTCCATGACGAGATAGCTATAGACGCCATCCAGCAGCTGGGGTACGGGCCCGTACGATGAATTTCGAGATCAAAACACTCGGGGAAATTGGACTAACCGTTGGGATTGATAGCGGCCTGGAAAGTGGGATACCGTGCATCCCGCAAAATCGGAAAATTATATGACTCGTTCCGTCGAGGCGTCCATGAAGTTGTCAAGCACGGTGTGGAAATGTTGAAAGCCCCGCACCAGCAATTAGTTATCATGACGGTGCCTGCAAGGAGAGATTAGTCGATGCAAATGCGCTCGTAGTCGTGAAAATGAAATCTTTGCTCGAAAAGGCTAACATCCTCCAAGCAACTGTACTTCCCCATGAAATAAAAATATCGCATAAATACCAAAGAGACAGTCAAACCGCGTCAATAATCCACAAATCGCCGCCGGCCTCATCCCGCGTGCACATAACCTCCCGCAACCCAAACCCCCACTCCGGAAGGTGCGCGTCCTCGCGCGAAGTAAGATAACAACCCGTCAGGCGGTGTCGTAGTCGGAACGGCGTCGCAGTGGTGAGGACGGCGCCGCGCAGGGGCTCAACGACCCAATCGTCGTTGGCGTCCCCTTCGAATCCCCTCATTCCGTACGCCGTCACCTCCCAATGCCCCTCCCCGGACGTGACGGGCGCCACGAACTCCTGGTGTGAGTGCAGGAATTTGTGCGTTGCGACGTGCCTCAATATGACTGTCGCGTCCCTGGAGACGTGGTGCATGCCCTGCACGTCGTCTTGATCGACCAACTCGGATCTCATGGATGCGTTGTATATCCTCCACGAGGTGTCGTCGCTGCGCGCCGCCGTGACAGCCACAATCTGTTCTATTGATAGTTACAAAGCTAATTAGCTTTCCGGCGTAGAGATACAACTGGTCACATACGTTCGCTGCTGGCCGGACGTTTGGGATACGACGCGTTGAGGGAGGATAGGTATCCTCCAGTGGTGGAGACATGTTGCAGCGTGATCACCGCCCCGAAATGGACTACTTCGTGGACGTTGACCTCAGGATAAAACCCATGGTTCATGTTAAATACGGTTTGAAGGTTGAATGTGAGTAAGGAAAGAAAGCCTGAGATGAGGATGAGGCATAGTGTGCTCACTAGGGAGCTCGGCATGAAGGAGGGTGGTGGGTGTCGCGGTCAAGGCCTTAAGGATGGTTAGCAACTATTATGTAAACGTTAAATTTTGTTCTCACCCACTTGCCTTGGTACCCTTAAGGCCTTGCCTTGCCTTGACAGGGCGACCATAGCGTCCCAAGAAAGCCTAGAAATGCTCCAACAATATTCAACCCTATATCGACGTAACTCTAGCTACTCTTCCAACTTTGCATTTCCATTTCGAAGTCATTGCTGCGACAGAATTCGATGAATCGTTCATAATGCGAGGCTAGCGGAGCTGAGGAAGGGATGAGGATGAGGAAATGTTTCCGTCCTATAGCTACACCTGAATTCTTTCCAAGGGTCGCGCATCGAATAGGATACAGCGCCGATTCGGCGACATCCTATAAGTAAATCCGCCTTGGCAGCCAGCACCCTACAGTCATTCCTACAATGATTCAGGCAAAGATAGAATATGTTTCTGTCTACACCACTTTCACTGCACCCCTTTCCTCCGTATCCCTCCCAACAGCACAACAGAAGAAAGTAGAAAGCTAGCAGCGAAAACGAATATCGTCTTGGGATACGTACCGACCGTCATGCCATATATCGCTGCAAAAAATGCGGGCTGCAAAGAACTTCGAACGACCTTTCTCATACAAATCAAGAACACGATAGACTCACCGCCATGATATGCGCTATCGCATCCAGCACCCCCACCGCCCCAAACAACCGGCCAGTCTCTGAACTATGTCCTAACGCATGCAAACACACCGCACCGAGGGAGTGTAACGCTACCGGCGGCGAATCATGGTTATAATTAGCAAGTGTCGGATGCTTTGAAGTTGAATTTTGTGTTTATTCACTTACCTGGATTCCCTCCCGACGTGAACGCCGACAGACAGCTCGCACCGATGAAGGCAACTTGAGAGGACGCGGGTGTGGCGACGATAAGAAGGTCCCCCACGGCGTCAACTGTAAGAGAGGCTCGCGCTAGACGTTTGTCGAACTGTATTTCTCGAGCGATGGCTTCTGGACCAGACAGTGCGGCGATGGGTGTCCTCGGTTTCAGATAGGAAATCAAGATGGGTAGGAGGATTAGGAGATTGATAGCTCGAGATATCCAGAGCTATGAATATAACACATTAATAATTGTTGAACTACCGGAATTCAGCTACTGATACGCACCAAAGACATGTAGTATCCCAGCTACACACTCGACGATTAGTCCGCGGAACCCTATACTGTAAAATAAATTCATACCTGAACAGTTGTCCAATCATAAGTATGCTGTCCATACAAGAACTTGAGCTGGTAAACCGCCTGTCTGAAACACTGAGCACTAGCCAAACGATGCAAAAACGAAACACACTGACAGTCGACACGATGTAAAGAAACATCGCAGACCCAAGAAGGGTCAAGCTATAGTCTTTTCGACGTGATACACCATCCTCGACTATCCGCGGCCGGAACATAGTGATGGGCGAAACGAACGCGACCATAAACCGCCGAAGAATTTGTTTTATACTCCGCTTGTCCTCTGTGGGTCTCATTGTTGGCCGAGGCTCGAGTTCGACCTCGACCTCCGGCCGTTGGCGCTCCCTACTCCGCAGAGACTCGGGGACGAAAAAGAGAACATACACCAGCAAAACCAGTTGAATAGAAACACTGATGTAGAATAAGGAATGAGAGTCTAGAGCACTGTTCGCTAAGACAATGCCTGCGATCTATTTCATTGTCATTAGAACTAGAGAGGCTCAAATTTAAATGGGGAGCCTTACCCAAGGACCCAATGCACGACCGACGAACACGATTCCTTGGATGGAGGAAAATATTTTCGACCGGGATCCGTCGGGTGTGCAGTCAGAGATATAACTAGCAGGAGCATTGGTGTGAAGCAGAGGTGTAGGGAGTTCAGAAAAAAACTTGCGCATGGAAGACAGCATTAAACACGCTATATCCACCACAAAGACCCTCAAACACAGGGCCGATAAGAATGAACAACTCTCCTCGTTGACTGATTGAAGGCGCAGACACGAGTATGAATACCAACTCCCTAGATAGGCATAAAATCAGCCAGCAGCAATTCCTACATTGAGATGCGCTTACATTACGACGAAACCAACCTGGAATCACATTCTTATTACCCAGATAGATAAAAGGAAGCAACCTTCACTCACAATTGACACGATGAAAAGAAGTTTCCGCCCTTTGATGTCTCCCCATTGAGACCATAATCCCGTAGAGGCAGAGCTTAAAACGCTCATGGTGATGACAATAGCTGAGATACTTGCTTGAGACAACATCCTCAACGCAAAGCTAAAGCATCATACAAGCTTGAATTCTGGATGCTCGTGCTTGAACTTCGGGTGTTTGGCAAGTATCAGGCAGCAGCATAGTGGGAGAAATATCGCCGGGACTCGAAGCGCTGAGAACTCGGCAGGCGATTTCGTTGAAGACTTGAATTCGGGGTGATACCGTCATACCCCGCTAGAATGCCTATCTTTCAGCGTGAGTGCAAGCTCAAAGACATTTACGCACAGATATGTTGGCGACGAGGACGACAGGAATGACCCTGGATTATGATGGATACTCGAAACTCAGAGGGATGAAACAAGTATATAACAGAATGGTCCGTACCAATATGGATTCGCAATCCATCTCCCGGATGCACGATTACGAACCAACGGGGACTGGGTGTCGCCGGAATCCTGAATGTCGTGCGGGAGCAATGCTTCGACCTCCGATATACTATCTAAAGTCGGGCTTGTGGCCATTTTGAAATTGTCCAGAGCCTCCGAGCGCTATCACTGACAAAGCGCAATATTCAAGTTGCTTCGAGGGCTGGAGCAAGGACGCGTGGCAGGCAACGACGAGGCCTTTCAAGCCCGTCGGGACCGTAGTTGTAGTGAGAAATGCGGAATACAATGCTAGCTATCGGCACCACGATCACGCCAATGTGGGAAGTCTGCGAAGATGCAGCCAATTGGTGGATGAGTATAACGAGTGATGTCAGAGTCGGGGTAACAAGACGGGGATGGAGAAAAGGCGAGCTCTGTTGGCGTCTGGGCTGCACGGAGGGCTGCTTGGGGAACTAGAGTGTGTTGAGAGATTCCGATAAATTAACGTTGACGGTAGAATTTAGAAAGTGGTATTCAGGGAAGAGGTGATGCCATTGCCGTCGTTGCTTGTCGGATGTCCAATCTGCTTCACTGCGTAATGCTGGGCGTCGGTGAAGGATCCCAATGCTAGAAAGGTAGGCGGTAGGGCACATTCGATGCGCCCTTTTCAACGCACGTTGGATAATATTCCATATGCAGTTGTAGTATGCCTTGTCTTGTAGCCTTGTATTAGTCCGTCATTTAAGCGGCATAATCACTGTATTTAGTAGCGCAGGTATGAGTTAGCTTAGAGTTCGCTGGTTAAATCCTTTGCAGGCAGTTGAAAGTTGAGGATGTGGTTTGTTGATGAGAACCGGCGATCACCGATTGGCATCAGACGCGAACACAAAGGCAAACAAGCGTGTCGAATTGGCGTCAAACTCTTTCAGTCACATCCACCATGTCGACTATCATCGGAAACGAGGCGAGGATGATAGCGGCGCGAGCTGAGCGCTAAGCTCCAGCATTCGAGGTAACCGTTGGACTTAGGGAATTTTGGCGGCGCGCGATCCGTTCATTCGCCTCTCTACTTCAATTACTGCCTCCCTGACTTCACTCTAGCCCTTAGTGCGTCTCATTTCAATGCAGCTACTAGGTCAAAACTATAGCAGCTCGATTTGACATCCCACTCCGCTCATTTCGTTCTCTTTTGATTGAAAGCCGAGACTATGCTCGCATTTAATTGTGAGTGGGTTCTGCTTTTATATTCGAAACGCTCGTCGCTGACTGACTTATCCTTGAAGGCCGTGACTACGGCAGTCTAAACTGAATAGCGCGCGCGCGCGTTCGACTGTTACGATGAAACAATAGGTAGCCTTCTATTTCAAGTTATTGATTCAAGGTTGAATCAACCATCGGAAGAACCATCGGAAGATCTCGTTGAGGTGAGCTTTCGTTAATATCCTTACATTTGTTTCGATAGCTGACTTGAAGTTGCTTTCTAGTTTCAACAACCTCACTCTCGAGTTTACATGATCATCCCACTGTTTAGCGCGGGAAGCAATTTCAGCTCAACATTCTTCGAGTTCATCTCGATGTTTTCCTGACCTTGCTTTCTTCCTTGATAACGTCGCGTTTCGCTCGCGGAATCAATTTCGAATCGCGGTGGGAAGTCTCGATTTCGTCGCTTTTCTTATTGATTTCGTTAATTCAGCAAGTGTTTTTACTATGCAGGATCAAGTTGAATACCATTCATTTGGATACATCTTGAACTGTGAGTAGTTTTCTTTTCGCTTTCATTTTCCCGGCTCGAGCTAACTCAAAATCTCAGGTAGCGGTGCGTTTTCATTCAGCCCACTTAAATCCTTCTTCGCTGCCTCGATTCACGCAGTAATTTGTATAAAAAATCGATATATTATCTGTCTAACGATTGACACGATATGTATGTTCGTCGCGCTGCTCCTTCCACTCAGGTGCTCGGGCGTGCCGAGGCTTCGCCGATGAGGGGCGTTCGTATGATGATTTTGGTCAGGATTCAGAGGGAACGGCGGCCGGGAAGGTGGGATGGGAACGCGGGGTTCGAACGACGCAGGCGGGACGAGACGCGCTCAACGAGCAAGCGTCGGTGGAAGCCGATTCGGCGCATAGGTGGGGAAGGAGAGAGCGGGGGGCGGAAAAAAGGCGAAGACCGCAACGAGATGGTCAGCAGCGGGAATCGGCGACGCACGCACCTTTTCTCTCTCGCTTCGTTCCGCTCTCGTGTTCCGTGGCAGCGTTCGAATGCGGGCGGCGGTAGCGAGTGGGTGGGAGGTGACGCGGTAATTGAAGAATTTGAGCTGGGGAGGCGGCGAGTTTCGGGCCTGAGGATTTCTCGGCATAAATGCGTGACGGAGGGGTCCGTGATGTGGTTGGCGCCGTTTAGGAAGCGGTGTAGTGGGGAGGCAAAGGTGGGCGCTGTGATGAGTTAGCAAACTACAAAAAAGAGTTGGTGCCAGCGAGGTACCTTACGCTTTTCAAGTGCCGCGTCCCCGTGTCAACGGTTGCATCGGAGCGGGCGCAGTCGGGACGGCGTTCATTGGCATCACCGAGTCGGGGAGATGGAGGTCGGGAGTAGGTGAACCGTGAATCAGTGGTGGCGCGTACGACGGTGACACTGTCAGAAGTGAGCGAGCAGAAAAGAGAAAGTGACAGCAACGCACCTTTACGGTGCTCGAGTACATTGTTCTATTCAAGCTCGTCGTCGCTGTTGTCGTAACAGATGTAGTCGGCGTGTAGTCGGCGAGTAGCCCGGAGTTCAGTGGTGGAGACACTGGAGAGTAAGGAGGCGGCGAGGCGGAAAGTTGACGACGCTTTGAAGGAACCCGTTGACGAGACTTGAGTACTTGAGTGACGGAGTCGGATGGGAGACGTTGCTTGAGGGTAGGGCGACGGTGTTGGCAATGGGAAGCGAAAGAGCGCATCAGACGCGACACAAAGGCAAACAAGCGTGTCAAATTGGCGTCAAACTCTTTCAGTCGCATCCACCATGTCGACTATCATCGGAAACGAGGCGAGGACGATAGCGGCGCGAGTTGAGCTGCAGCACGAGCTTCTACGAAAGCAATGGGACCTCAACAATCACGACCCTTCCATCCGCTTCAAATTGCTTACCGCAGGACTCCAATGTTCCATCTCGACGTGCAAGAAACCAGTGGCAAAGGACAAGGTTTATACCATTTCTTATGACATTACTCTCTGATACATGGAACATACCAGGTCAAAGTATGCTCAGCCTGTAGAGCAGTCATCTATTGCTCCCCCGAATGCGCCAAACGAGGATGGTGGAACCACAAGATAAGCTGCCCTGCGCTAAAGGTTGGAGGTCTCTATAACAGTGGGTGAACTAGTCTTTTATCTGCACCGACAGAGCGACCGCGAAGATAAACCTCTCTTCACGAAACTTCTCGCGCAATTCCCTTGGACCAACATCGGCTACGCTGAAGGCGGAGATTTTTGCGACCTTCTTCTACTCCTTCCATTCGGTCTTCTTGGGACGACGCGCGAGAAAGTCGGCTATTGGGCGCTGCACGTAAGAGGAGATTCACAATTGGGAGATCTTAAAGGGTTTGAAGCCCCGTGGGAGCCGTTGAGCGAGGAGGATGGCTGGCGCTTGCCCAAGGCTCAGATTCCATCACTAGAGTTGAGCGCCTCCGATGCCACCCTTCCTAGTTTTCCCCCGAATTTCGAGGAGACGTGGACCAGCTATTACGAGTGGCGCGGGTTACCCATCACTTCGCCTGCGGCTTTGTTGCTTCAATGGCCCATGACAGTGTACGCTTGCTTGAAAGAGCTGGGATTCGACCCATGTGCTGCAATTTCTAAGCCCAGGAGAAAACTAACTGTGTTCTATGTCGGTGCGAGGGTGAGTCGATATCCACTGCCACCGTTTTCGATAATCAACCTTACTCTAGGAAGAAATTTGCTTCATACCTCTGTGAGTCTTTACTGTGTCGACACCAATGAAATCTGATTTGCAACCAGCTTCGGAGAGCTCGCCCTGAATTTCCCCAACACCGACCTCGATCTCGTCATGTTCGGCCCAAGCGCCCAAATGGCAGTACAACTCGCAAACTGCAGAGGCGACGCCCAATCCTTCCGTCCCTGCGTCTTCGAATACACCGCCCCTCCCGCCTGCGGCCAAGGCACAGTCCGCGTTTTCCTCGATTTCGACCCCGAGCACGAATACTACCGTCCTTCGCGCGACCCCTCCGAGCACCCCGACGCCATCGTCGCGCTGAACGCCGGCATCGGCACGTACATCTCCTGGTTTCACGTCGTCATGCTTTCGTGCGAGTTCGGTATCCCGTTTGCCGTGACCGATTACTCCCAAGGATCCCTCTCGCAAGCTCGTATGGATCTCATTGAGAAGGCTGTGAACGGCACTTTGCCGCCTGCAAAGACCAGCGAGCAAACACATCAATTCGTGCGTATCGTCTAGTATTTTTCGACGAACGCTGGTCCAACATACACTTGCAGGCGGCGATGAATCAGGCTGTGGCGGAGTCGGGGATCGTGGACATCGAAACGACATGTGCAGCATTGCGGATAGAGCGAACGCCAAAATTGAACCAATTCATGCAGCCCAACTGCAAGGGAAGCTTGAGTTCGCTCGGTGCCGCTTCTGGCAATGCGTACATTCAAGTTATCACGCCGTGTCCGAAAGCTTGAGGATATAAACACTACGTTCGACATTTTGGTCTCTTTGTTGAATCTTGATCGATGAAGTATCTATTCGTTTTCGTTCTATTTCATGCAATGCACTGACCATCATCGTAGTTGCGGCTCTAATCACTCAACACCTCTGCATCCGAACGAGCAGATGTTTTCTTGTTGCCTGTTTCGCTTCCGGTATTGGCAAACTTCCTCCCTGGCAGCCTTTGGCTCCATAGCAATGCGGATACACTATCTTGAACGAATCCCGATGACCTTGCCATTTTATTTTGACCAGCAGAGGATCAAGCGCCGCGTGGTTGGGTCTCGGAGATGGGAGCGGCGCCGAGTTGAGACGAACGAAGACGGTTGAAATTCGGCAGAATGAAGTAGTGACTCGGATGAAGTGCAATCGGGTAGATTACAGCCCATAGACAGAGATGAGTAGAAGAGTACAACAACATTGTGCACCTATGCATCCGCAATAAAGTTGTACAACTATTCATACAGAAATAAATTCGGTTCCAATTGACTATCTCCTACGCGGACTGTTTCAACTCGGCTGGCATTTCTCCGCCAAAAACACCTTGGATTAAATTGTCGATGGCGCATGTAGCCATGTCAAGACGCGTCTGGAAAGTCGCGCTCCCGATATGTGGTACCATAACACACCTAATGAAATTAACACAAGCAACGCGACCAGAAGAATCAACTTGTTCACCTCGACTCTTTCACCAACGGGTGATCCGAAGTAATCGCTGGCTCCCCTTCCACCACGTCGAGTCCCGCACCCCAGATCCATTTCTCGCGTAGTGCGGTGGCGAGCGCGTCAGAGTCGACGACAGAACCGCGGCTAGACCGAATATAGATAAGTTCTACAAGTCGCATTTCTTACATCGGAGAGAGCGTAGGACCGACCTTGTATTCACAAGCACACTCATCGGCTTCATCTTTCTCAGAAAAGCAGCATCTACAAGATGATACGTCTCTTTTCCGCCTGGGGTTAGCAAGAATAACACATCGCTCTCGCGCGCTAGGCGGTCAATATCTACGCGATCGAGCCCTTTGAGGTTATGCTTTGCTTTCAGAGCATCGTCATGAGCTGTGTCAGGTTGGGATGTTGGGCTTGCTGTATAGATACAGTGTGTAATTCCGAAAGGAATAAGACGAGACAGCGTCGCTTGCGCGATGCGGCCGAAGCCAAGGAAGCCAACCGTACGAGTAGGTGAGGAGAGACTCGTGCTTAGTTGTGGGCCGCAAAATGTGAACGGGGACCAGCCAAAATTAGGCTTGCACCACTGTACCGCGGCAGATTAGATACGGAGATACCAAAAATTGTTATCGGGGGAATACCGACCTCTCCGTTCTTGACAAGAGTATATGCGACTCCGTCATTTCTGCCGGCCATAAGGGCGAGCATTATCGTGATATCGGCGACTGAGCAAAAATCAGTATCTTCGGTGAAATCAAGGAAACGCGGCAAATACCTGCTTCAGTTAGGACATCGGGCGTATAGCCGACTCGTATGTCGTTCTGCGCCATCAGTGGAACATCAATATGTTCTTTCAAATTGTAAGACCTTGTGGATGGAATTATCGGCTTAGAAATGTACCGTAACCAACTGACATGGTCGACACTACGCGCAGATTTGGACCAGCTATTGAATTTGGTTTGCTAGCTGAGGAAGGAATATTATTGATAGGTCACCTGCATCCAATAGTTCTTGATTGACCTGAAAAATGAATTCGAAATCGTCTGGCTTCAAGACTAGGACGTACTGCCTCTGGAATAAGAACTAGAACTCCCGCAGCACCCTTGATGTTTTCTAACAGCCAGGCCCTCTCGCAGCTACGATCTTCGGGCCACAGTACGATCTGAGAAAATTGAGCGTTCTGTCATTCGGTCCCATTGAAAGCTCACATCGACATCTTTCCTTTCGAGAAGTGGAGGCATTGCTGGGCCAAGATGCCTGCATACCACAACCTTAGGCCGCACACCACTGAAATGGGAGACAATAGAGGTCAGACGCGCATTCGATGAGGAGGAGAGAGAAGTCATTGACTCGGAAGACATCGTGGCCGTCGTGGTAAGTTCGAAGTCGGATTTCTGTGAACGTCCCGGAAGGCCGGCCCGCTTTGGGCCCGACTTCCGACTTCATGATTGACCCTAACCCTAGACTAGTGTTAAGCATCTCGTCCAACGAGTCTCAGTGGGACTTGCACCATCGAACCCATGGAACTGCCCCAGGAACTCGTAAACTCTATCATCGACGCCGTCGTCGACGATGTAGACTTGCAGCGTGACCCCTGGATCGTCGACAACACTCCAGGGATCCTTGACACACTCAAAGCGTGCTCCCTCGTATCCCATGCTTTCGTCCATCCTTGTCAGACCTATATTTTCCATGGGGTCACCGTCAGCAAAGACGCCCAACTCCCGCCCTTCGTCTTATCTACTCTTCTGAAAGAGAGTCCACATCTTGCGTTGCATGTTCGCGCTCTTTACCTGGAATACTGCCTCGCAGATGATCCCGACAATATCGAGCCCATCAGGCATATCCTCGCGTCGCTGGAAAATCTGGCGCGACTCGACATGTATCCGGAGTCTAAGAGCCAGCAGGTTCCATGGCAATCATACCCGGAAGCCATTCGTGCCTCGTTTTTGTCTGCATTCGCTCTACCGTATCTGCGTCATATCACGCTCTGGTACACTCATTTCGCAGATGCTTTAGAGCTTCAATCCCTGCTTTTGCAGAGCACGAGCCTTAAAACGCTAGTGTTACGCTCCGTTGTACTGGGTAGTCCAGAAGGCTCTCAATCTCAAACCCCTCTGACGGAGCAGCCCCCACCCCGTGCTGTATTGGAATCCCTTCAGCTGTATTTCCTTGATAAGGGTCAGGTGCAAGACCTGCTTGACTCGTTCACCGCGATTGATATCACGCATCTTCGCTCGCTGTACCTTCACAACACTCCCATGAACGTCTTGCTTCGCATGAACGCAGCTACACTTGAAGAAATCAAAATACGCGCCTACTATCCAGGTCGGTGGATGTTCTTTCTTGCCTTCCATATTCAGTATATATCCAACGCTTCATCGTAGATCTCTTCCTCGAAGAAACTCTGGACTCGGGCGCGCTGCCCCAAGCACAGAAGCTTCAAGTACTGGAGCTAAAAGTCCCATTTTTAGCTTCGTTGACCAAGACCCTCCGAATTCTCGGGGATTTCGGCCATTTGGCCACTCTTCGCACTATTTCTGTGACTGTCAGCCAGAAGACGAGTCAAGCGGAATGGAAAGAACTAGACGAATTAATTGGCAATGGCGTTTTGCTAGCTTTGAAGGATGTCGACGTCTTTACCGGATCCCCGTTCTATCCGCCTCTTTCTGAGGAACAGCTGCGAGAGTGGATGCCAATGGTAGCAGGCCGAAATGTGTTGCGAGTACATAGCAACCAGGACTACGAAATTTAATGCTACCATTCATGTAGGGTACTGCATCCCGGTTTCGATATATTCTGCCCACCCCTCAACAACGCCGGAAGGATCAAACCGCCCTCGATCGTATTTTCGACCACAGCATCCACCTCATGCGGTGTGACTCGGCCATACCACACGGAAGCTCCGTTCGGAGTATATATCTAAAGCAGGTTAAACACTACAGAGGCTCTATACCAATGAGACACTCAACGATGCAATTTCCGGAGTACTGATGACCGCCCATGTGCGAGTTGAAGAGAATAAGTGCCTTTTTCTCGTTCCGCAAATCTTTGAGGGATTGCAAGACGTGCTTCTCCTTGTCTTCAATGAGTCCAGAAAGATTCTCCAGCGGAGGGTCAATAATATGTTCAAGATGAGTGTCGACAGTCCATCCCCGTTGTTGTAGGGCACGCATAAACGCTGGACGAACAGTTCTAATTAATTCGGAGGTATGTTCACAGATCACTGACCCACCATGCTCGAGTTTCGGCGCTGAGATACCACAGCGACCGTCTCTACGTCTGTGAGAACCTGGATGCAGCTTTCAGCTACAAAGAAGACGAGCCAAATGCTAAACATCGAACAAAAAGTGATCACACAGGAATAAGGCAAAACCCATGTCTGGAGTTTCGTCCCTGGAGAGCCCAAAACACGAGAAATCTGTGGGTCAAGCGCCGCCTCCCATAACAACTTCCCACCTTCGCGCGTCGAAGGAACATCAGTAACAACCATAAAATCCGGGAAAATGAGCACAGTCTCCAAATTTGGGTCTTCCGAGATTGTCTTGTGGCTTGCGTTCAGAATGGAAATCCAACTAGACTCTGAGCCGCCGAATACTCCCGAGATATGCGGGAGGTTAGAAACAGCGGTAGACAGCGCGTTCGTCGTTCTGCGATAAGCCTTTGAAATGTGCGACGCCAGCGATCCACTTGTCCAAGTTATTTCCAGGTCCCAGTCCGTCGTTCCAGTAGAGATGAGGACCTGCAAGCCTCTCAGCTCAGCGCTGTAGCTCATATAAACGCAGAGATGGTTTTGTTAACACTTTACCTGTCGGCGATATGGACTGACAGTCCCAAGCATCTGAGTTTCCGTATCGACTTTGAATCGAGCAGGATACTCGCCGTGTCCTTCTCGATTCATTGATTTGCGGGGAATTTATCAGATAAGACTCTTACCGTCGTCGCAAGGATCGGAACAGGTCCTGCAATCTGCGGAAGAAACGGGGACAGCTGATGCGCTGAGCTGGTCGCGGATTTTAGTGGGATCCAGCTCATGATTGAAGACCCAAGCCCGGAGTCGACGTAGGCTGCTCATGAATAGTGAGATGCGGGAAAATATGACATGAAGCTAGGGTTTGGCAACGTAGGTCGTATATATGGTGTGGACTGCCATGCCGAAGGTCAACGCAATGTTTTCGCCAAATTTTCGCTGATCTGACTGTTGGCAATCTTATCAGACAACGTAAACCCATATGGACATGCTCGTCGACTTTTTTTCAGCCAAGCAGCGATGAAGAGGACTTTCACTTGGGTTCTTTGGAAGCGCGAAGAGGTTCGGCGTTATGTTGTGTCTAAGTATATGCAACCGGTTCGCAATGCAGTTTACAAATTGTGGCTAAATTATTCCACTTCGACCTTGGAGCGGGCACCATAAGTAAGATGGAAGAGGCAGCGACTCGGAGATTGAGATGCGATGAACGCGGGACGTGTATTGCTACGTGAGATGTATTACATACTCTGCAGAGACAGAACAACATCAAACCAATACGGATCTTGCTAACGAGCTACTATCGAGCTGGTGGACCCAGAGGACCCAAAGAACCATATTGCGGCTGGTACTGTTCTGTTCCACGTCGTACTGGCGGAGTTCCCCGTGGCAAAGTGCCAGGACCTCGACCTGGACCAACAGGCGCCGTGGGTGTCGTCGGTGAAAATACGACGTTCGGAGGTGGAGGCCGCTGGCCAGGTGCTAACGAGGAATACCCATCACCACGCACACCGGCAGCCAGGTGCAAGCTTGATGTCGATGCATCGTGCAATTGATAGCGTACCGTTGGTAGGGACGGCGATGCGCTCCCCTCAGTCGAAGTGTCGTCAAAACCACTCTCGAGCATGGCTTCGAGCTCTTTACTGTCAATGGTTTCGACGAACTCGAGTTCCGCGTCGGGCGGGAGTAGCAGCCCCACTGGAGGTGCCGGGTATTTGACATCGCGTTCATTATATCCTCCAATTTCTGTCCCCCAACGGTCGTCATCCATGGTCGACTGGAAGGAATATGTGTCCGTTGCGTCCAATCCGTGGCTCTGGCTCCACCCATCATGCGCAGACAGGGAGTGGGCAACATTTTGAGGAGAAGAGTTTGAGGGATAGATACGCTCAAACTCTCTCAGGCGTCGCTCCTCTCGCCGTAATTTTCGAAGCCGCGATCGTTCCCAATCCTCCCAACGTCGTAAGGGAACCTGCGAACTCGCAATCCCTCCTCCTCCGTCGTGTCCACGGTCTTTCCGTTCGCCCTCCACTTTCCTGCGACAAAAAAGGAAAAGGTCGATGAAAGGTGTCTGGCTGGTAAAAGCACACGCACCTTGTTTCTCCCCACGAAAAATCGTCAAAATGCCAAAAGGCGTAAACCGGGAGCACGAAATGCCATACAGGCAGTGCGAGGAGATAAATCATCATCCAGAACGTATAAATCACCTTCCCGGTGGTGAGTAGAATGAGTATCGCGGGAAGCCCGAGCCCAGCGACGAGGAGAACGACGGGGATAGCCTCCTCAAATGTTTTGGGAGGCGAAAGCGCTGTCATGACGATAAGTGTATAGATAAGCAGGTTGGTGATCGGCAAGACCACCGTGCCCAACAAATCCATGGACACGACAAACTGCATGCTGAAGCAGAACGTCCCGCAAAGATTGCGTACCAACGTGAGTTCCATGAGGTTATGGATGGTAGAATTGATCCACCGCCGCCGCTGCGACAACAGCACCGAGAATGTATCAGGAACGACGGTGCGACATCGCGCTTGCGGCAGGAACATCATTTTCCGATTCGGAAAGGTACGGAGAAGGATGGTAGTGAGAAAGCGGTCCTCCCCCAGCAGCAGAAGATTCTTCTGGTGAAGAGTGACAACCTCGTTTTGACTATATTCCCTGACGATTTCCGGTTTGATGATAAGTGGGACCCAGTCGTCCCCGGTCGATTTCCGCGCTTTGAGTCGAAACATGGAGAAACAACCGGGAAGACAGGAGACACCACCAAATACGGATTCGAACGCCTTTGCCAGGTGATGCGAAATGAAATATTCGAAGACTTGTATCGCAGTGACCCAGGATGTGCGTTTATTGGCAATCCGAGTTTCACCACATACGCCCATGATCATCTGGTCGTGATTCATGCAGTTGACCAGACTCCGCAAAGAGTCGGGATAGATAACGGTGTCTGCATCTACCTTCAAGGTATCGCATGAGATTACTGAATTCGAATCAACGGCGGAGTCTTACCATCAAACAGACTTCGAAGAAATCGGGGGTGACGCCCATGAGGACGTGGACTTTGCGGAAGAGGTCGAAATCGAGAGGCGACATGCGGTCATTGAATGTCACACGCGAAAAGAAATTCATAAGAATCAATTGACTATCGCGCTTGCCACGATTGCCTGGCTTCTTTGTCGAGGCCTCTGCCTCCATACCGCATTTGACGACCACCACGGTAGGTGTACGGCGTCCGCCAGAAGCTAACCGAAGTCAACGTTTGAGTGGAACGAGCGGCCAGAAGCACTCACTATAATGACCAGCGTATACCATCGCTCGATTGCTAGCCTGAGCTCCAGAGCCAACCGACTGATAACTCATGGGTATCGGCTCCCCAAAGCGCGGATCGGCATCGAGCAAGCTGACACAAATGTCAGGGGTACTGCGCTGCTCCCCCGCACCCGTAACCATCCCGTCCGCCACAACAAACATGAGCTTTCGCGTGTCGGAGTACTTGGTTTTCGAAATGGCGTCCAAGGTACTCCGAATCGATCCTTCGCCTTCGGAGTAGCAGGTAACAAGGCAGACGGCGAAGAGCTCGGCGCCGATTTGCGCGAGACTTATAACAGGCGCGGCGGGTTTGCCTTGGGCGACTGGTTTCGGTCCAACGTTCGACCACGGCGCCGTGCCAGTGCGGTTGTGCACGGAGAGGTTCGCACCCTCCGGCATGACGGCCGGGCTGATAGCCTTCCGACGAAGACTCTCCTTCGGGACGTTGCCCGCAAGACGCGGTGAGACCACCCACTTGAACCAAATCGCCATGAAGAACCGGATGAGCACCAGGCTGAGAATGATCCCAAGGCCGGAGTAGAGGACGAGGGTGGTGATGAAACAGCCAGGGGTGACCTTGTCGATGTTTCCGGCAAAGTAGCGCTGCCGGAGGCAAGGGATGGCGGCGTTGAGATTGGAGCGGGATGAGAAGAGACGGGTGCCATCTTTCCCGCTGGCGGTATTGGGCTGATTGAGGATAGAACGCAGCGCAGCGTCGACGGCATCCCCCGGAATGGCACTGGGGTGATTCACAAAGTATGTGGTCATATTGAGGACAGCGCCATCGAGAACGAGGTAATGGGACATGTTCATGTGCCCGACCTGGTCCCATGAGTACCCCGCCGTGAAACGAGTCGGCACGAACCCAATAGCGGAGAGTGTGGAATTGGTAATTTTCGGGAAGCGGCAAGGCGTTCCTGCGGTGCAAGGAGGGTCTAAAGCTGCACGAGCGGAAAGACCGGCGCATCTGGGAAAGTCGGCTGCCTCACGGGTGAACAAATTCGTGACATCCCGTCCGGGAAGGCTGGCGGCCAGAGCGAAGAATGAGAGGTCGGCGGGAGACTTGGAGGCAGTGATATTATACACGACACCGTTCACGCTGAGCGTGCCGAATCGCGAACCTACACGGATGAAGTCGCTACTGGTCGCCTGGGCGTTCGTGCAAAGGACGCGCTGCAATCCAAGCGTGATGAAGGCGAGCGCGCCACAAAGAAGCGCTATGATCATGCATAGAGCGAGTTTTTCTCGCCAGGCCTGACGGACATTCTTGTCACGCATGCCGCCGATGTGTTTGAGCAGGAAGGGAGGAGCCCAGAAGGTGAGAATGAGGGAAGTGATACGCCAGGCATCGTTCTCGTGCGACCCGGCCGGGAGTGGGACTGCACCTGGCTCTGCTGCGGGGGTGATGAGAGGCACCGGGGCAACAGCGCGTTCCGGTCGAGTGAAAGTTTTTGCACGGCGAACGGCGGTGCCAGAAGATTGAACGGGGGGACGATGCGTAGGTATTGGGGCATCAGAAATGTTATACCGGGATTGGCCATGAAAACGAATGGGGGAGGTCATGTTGCCAGACGGGTGGAAAGAGCGGAACGAGGGAGAGAGCGTTGAAGAGAAAAATGGCGACCGAAGTAGTTGAGGGGAACAAGAGCCATATAGTAATAGAGCGAGGCTGAAGAGACATCTGAAATTGGCGCTGCTGCGTGGTTCGAACACGGCCAATTCACCCCGTTGGAGCCCCAGTGGTCGTAACTTCTGCGTTCGTTGAACCCAGCGGGCTGTGTGCATTCATCACTACGTTAGTAGCGCGTCCAAATCACTGCACTTTCCGCCCCGGGCACTCGCGGTGCAGCTCGAGATATCGAATTCAGAATCAAATTGAATGATACTGGAGAGCATCGCGTCGACTCGCGTCGATCATACTCGATGTGCTGAGAGGATGTCGGCAATAGAAGACAGCCGTTGATTGGGTGACTCAGGATGAGTCCTCGGAAGAAGACGGCTTGCGATTTTCGAGCATAACTAGATTAATCCGTTCAAACCGGTCATTCACCTGCAGTAATGAACTCACCCTCAACGAGAATCTTCTCAGCATGCAGAAATGCCTCTCAGAAGACGAACGCGCGGCCTCGGCGCATGGCATCAATGGTATTCCTCGGTTCGCCGAACGGATTACAATGGCCGAAAATTTGAGTTTTTGCCGACGGATGTTGGACGGATGTCTTCGTGCGGTGGAGGGCAGTACTGTCAGCTGATGCAAGGAGAAATTGCAAAGAGTCTTTCAAAAGAGGAAGAAGTTCAAGACAGCAATGTCGCGGCGGAGGTGTGACTATCCTGCCATGGTTGGTCGGGCAGCAGTGACATCAAGACGCGGGGCTGACGAGGGGCAGAAGTCTCCCGACGGTAGAGGCCCGATGATCGACCTTGTTGGATATCTGCAACGGCGAAAGTGCGCACAGGCCAGTTCTCTTGAAATAGCGCATACATTGAAAAGGGACGTTTCCGCGTCTATATGGCCAATACGCTGGTCCGTATGTTTGAGCTCTTCTCGGGCAAGCGAGCCATTTTCGACTTTACGAGAGCCCCAACACTAGCCGTACCATAGAACGATTGGGAGCAGGAGAGCAGGGATGATGATATCGAGGGCAGGTTGAGGTAGTGTTGAAGTCGTTCAAGTTGATGAAGTCGCGTGGGAGCCATCAATTGACGCGCTCCGGCATGTCTAAGTTTCGGACTATCGAGCTGGAGGATATATGTCGTACTAACCCCGACCAGCCGACAGTGTGCAGTTTCTGGCGGCGAGCATGGCGTTCTGTCACCGGTACCGTTGCCAGTGGGAGGATTTCCATTTGCGCATTCCCCTTCGCGACGTTTCGGCCGCTCGTCGTACACAATGGATCGGTTCCCCTACTATGAACACTCTTGCTGTCCATGACTTCCAAAAGTTCTAATGTCTGGGAGAGAGAAGATACTTTTTGGATACTTTAGTAATCTCAATACCCTCCTCTGTTGCGAAACTTGACTATGCTGGACTTGTGGTACGACGTTACCGCGGATGGGGCTCGGCCACATTTGACTCAACTTCGCTTGGATGTGCACGACGATCTCGCGGGAGTCACCACCACATTGCAGAGCCGCACCAATCTTCAAGAACTCCACTTCGCGCTCATGATGCATGATCACTGGCAGTTCTTCTTTGTCGTTTCCCCCGTCTGTGCTTCCTGTGTTGCGGTCTCTGGTGACAGCAGGCAAGGCAATTCTACCATGCGTCACCACTCCCTCTTGCGCCTCTCAAATTGATCATTGACCACGACGATCGTCGACGAGCAGCGACAGAATAGAAGACGCCCTCTACACCCGCACTTCGACCGCGACGTGTCCCGACCACGAGAACTCGTTCAATGCAAACGCCGTACCACAAGACTACCGATTTCTTCGTAGCGCCTTACCAGTTCTGTCGCGCGGACCCTGCACCCTCGGCGTTCTCGGCGAAACGAAATCGGCGTCCAACCGTTTACTTATTCACTTACTCGCACTTCGCGTCCGACTCGGAGTAGATTCTAGAAGCAACCCTTTTGTGGCGTCTTCACTTATATATTATGCAGCACGAGGCACCATCGACTCCCAGCGACTTGCTCTTGCTTGCCCCCAGGTTTTAGCTCGCAAACAATGGGAGACCCGTTGAGCACCACGTATGGCGCGATGTTTATTGGAGGTACGCGCTATCGCAGTTCACCAACCCGCGTTCTGATGATCTATCTCCTCAGTGCTATTCGCAACATTGTAAGATCTCTCGTATCTCGTATCGTTGCACAGTGAGGAACCTACGGCCGTAGCTTCCAGGGCGTCCTGACACTCCAGGCTTACATTTACTATGAAAGTTTTCCAAACGATCACCTCAGCCTGAAACTTCTCGTAAGTCTCGAAAACAAGCATTTCAATCTTTTCTAACCGTTTATCAGGTTGCGGGTGTATGGTCAGTGAACTCATAGTCACTCTCTTCACGCGTCTCATCGATTCCAGGTTGCTCGACGTCGCACACCTCGTCTTGATCTGCCAATCCTGCTACCACTACCTAATCACCAGCTGGGGCAACACCGCAGCCCTCCTCCTCTCCACACAAGCCCTCGACCTCCACCTCGTCTTCGTCGGCATGGCCTCCGCCCTCTGCCAAGCATTTTTCCTCACCCGGTACGCCATTCATCAATTTCCCTCTCTCTCTCATCATTCTCAACGCAAAACAGAATTTGGATCTTCAGCAAGAAGAACTACCTCCTCACCACCGTCCTCGCCGCCGCCTGCCTCACCGTCCTCGGGCTCGAAGCCGCCATGTCCGCCCAAATCAGCCGCATCCCCGGCGTCGCCGCCTTCGGCTCCCTCACAGCCGAAGTCGTCACCACCCTTGGCATGAGCGCCGCTGTCGACGTCGCTATCGCTATCATCCTTGTGTGGCATCTCCAACAGGGAAAGACGACCTTTGAGCGGTGGGTGTCTTTTCGCTCGAATCTTCTATCTATTTCTCTATACAATGACTGACTGCCGATCATTTCGCCTCGTAGGAGTAGCTTCGTCGTAGCCCGCATCGTCCAATATACAGTTGCCACTGGGCTCGCTACCAGGTCAGTTGCTTTGGCTACTTCCCCGACTGACTAACTGAATCCCTCTATACAGTCTCCTCGCAGTAGCTTGTCTCGCCGTCGTACGTTCTTCTATTCACTCGAACATTCTCGCAACACTAACACACGTCCTTAGTACCTCGCCACCCCGCATACATTCATCTTCATCGTGCGCTCCCCACTACACCACCATCCCTGGCCCTCATTCTCTTTTCAGGCCTTACACTTTTCCCTCGGACGCATGTACACCAACGCCCTCCTCGCAACGTCAGTCCGTTCCCGCTCTTCTCTTCTCTTCTCCCACTCACCTCCTCTTCTGTCGATGCAGCCTCAACTCCCGGCGCAACCTCCGCAAAATCCTGGAAGATTCCAGCCGGATCGACTCCTCCTTCGTGCGCGCTATGCAATCCACCAACGTTCACCGAGTATGTACATCCTCGTAGCGCGTCTCTCGTTCTCTGTGACCTTCGTTTTGACTCATTTTCGCCTGCTTAGAATTCCAGCGATATGGATGGATCCCTGACGCAGCGCTCGCAAAAGGAAGCGTTGTAGCGCGTCTTGAGAGAGAAATTGCTGACGGGAAATCCGTGAAAGAGGGAGGCTAAGTAGTATTTCGATCTTGTACTTATTTACACGTCATTTTCTTTTCATTTTGCTTATTGGGTGCTTGGCTACCGTATGTACATACCAATAATTACTTGCCATTTTTGGACTTCGCGATCTTCGATCGATTTAGCGCACGGAGCGTCTCTCTCAATCCCCGCATGTCAGCTACATACGTCCCAGCCCTCGCGAAATTCGCCAGCCCTCTCAACGAATTCGGACAAACCGCCGAAAACGCAGGCAAACGTCTGGTTATCGGCGTCGCGATCGTGCGGCGCCCCACCACCCCCCAAGTCCTGGTCGTCCAACGCGCCGCGCACGAAACCCTCTTCCCCAACCTCTACGAGCTCCCCGGCGGTAAATGCGAATCCACTGACACCACCCTCCTCGAGACCGTCTCCCGCGAAACGTTCGAAGAGACGGGGTTCAGAGTGCAGCGAATCGTGGCAGAGTTCCCCGGGTTTGAATATTCTACGCCCAAGGGGACGGCGCGGCAGTATAATTTTGTTGTTGAGGTCGAGGGTGGGACGGAGAGGGAACCGAGGCTTGATCCAAATGAGCATCGGGCGTTTGCGTGGGTGGATGAGGGGAATTTTGAGAGTTTTGTGATGTCGGGGGCGATGCGGGTGGTGGTGGCGGATGCGCTCGCTGCGGTAAAGGTGAAATTCTTGCCCAACAAGCACAACACACTGTTAAATAATATCCTCCAAGCAACTGAGTAGTTCCCCATGAGATAAAGACATCCGCAGTAGCTGTACCGTCTTCAAATCGCCACCTGGTTCATCCTGCGTGCACATAACCTCTGACCACTCCGAAAGATACGCTCCCTTGCGCGAAAGAAAATGGAAAGCCGTCAGTCGGTATCGTACACCACCAGTGGTCACATATGTCACAATGTGTGACAGAAAGGTGTCGCAAGACTCGAGTTATGGAGCCACAACTATCGAGGGAAACTCGTGCTGAAAAACCTCATGGATGAAGATAATTGTACGAACTATTGAGGAAAAATGTAACGAAGGAATTCGGTCCAATATTGACGGTGTAATGAAGCTTCGGAGATGGGTGTCTCGGAACCAAAGACACACAAACCCCAAATTTGGAGGCGCAATTCTTCGTTGAGAGCTTTCCTTGATGCAGAGAATTCAGAGTGAGTAGTAATCTTTGAACTATGCAGCCATTTTGAGGCCCAACACGAGTTTTCATTAGAACAGAAGAAAATAATGTCACACGATCGGCTGAGCGACGGATTTTGTAGGAGGATGTGTGTTCGTCTCCGGAATATCTTTGGTTGAAGGACTGAGGGAAGTAGCAAGAACAGAGATTGAAGTTCTTGCTCGTCCAACCCAGCCTCGTCGTCAACATCGTCTGCGTCTGCCATTTCCTCGTTCATCGTTGCCTGTGTATTTCCGAAGAAAAGAAATGAGGAGGATGGCAAGAACAGAACATACTAGCTGGGCATACAGGATCATACTTGATGTATTGAATGGCTGCCTGTGTGGCCGGCACGATTTAGGGCGTAATCTCTGTTGAGTAACGCAACAGTAAAGCGTCGAGGGCCTGGACTTGTCGTGAGGATACGATCCGTAAAATGCGAATGATCCATTACCTGCAAGCCGCCCTCTCACAGTCGCAATTCGTCACGCTGCACGACTTTGAAGACACCTGGAACGATCTCTGTAGGGGCGGGTGCAGGTGCTGTGCGCGTCACAGCAGCAATGAGATGCACAGTAGAGTGCTGCTTCTCGACATTAGCATTGAGCGCGAGGAGAGGGAGAACATGGGTAGCAAGCTAGTAGTCTCAAGAACAGCCGTCGCGTGCTGGCCACAGTGGCTAATTTAGAGGATGTCGTCAAATCGCCGCGACACTTTTGGAAAGAATCCAGAGACAGCTATATTGCTGGATCCACCCTGACTGTATCTGACGGAGATAGCGTAGAGCGGGCAATGTTCCGCAGAGAGTACATGAATGCTGCCCGTCGAAAAGTCCAGCAAGTTATCGGTGCCTAATAATACAAACTACCCTCTTCCCTGCGTCACTGTCCACGCAGGTCGATCGGGTTTATATCGCCGGTTTACGAGATTCGATAGGGTTTTCTTTGGGCCGTGAATAGGCGACAACAGATAGTGGGCAGACTACCAGCAGCCTCAGGTACCATGCAACTCGGGACGAATTTCAAGAGATTGAAACTCGGTTCCGCACTGATGCCCATGAGACTGACCAAATATGCTTGAAGAAGTCGAAGCACCCCAGAATATCGCCATCTGAGGCAGCAAACGAAGATTTGGGCGTAACGAACCGATGAAAAGGCAGAATGGCGGGGTATCGTGGTGGTTCATGGTGGGAAGACTCGGAAACTCCGTAACCGATACTTCCGATCGGACATCCGGGCCGACCAACTTACTTGCTCGACGACCAACTCACGTCCACCACGCCGTTCGGAGGGGGCAGCATGGACCCAAGGTTAGACTCCTTGACTTGGCTACTTTCTGGTCATCTGGATCATGGAAAATCTCAACATCTCCCGTTGGAAATCACGATTTAGTCACCACAGACAGAGATACTATATTGCTACGGCACTTTTTGAAGCTGAATGCGTCATCTACTGTATCTCTCGCGTTGAAAGAAGTCCAAGCGGCTGCATATCGCCTTTCGAGATCAGGTATACGGCACTCTAGGGTCCACCTACTACACCGAACCCGGGTTTCCATCCTGGTCGGAGCATAGACTGGGTTGTTACAAGTACGTCTATTCCATTTGCCAGTCCTCTCCGATTAATACAGCACATACTAAAAATTCTCAGCACTCGTTCGCTGTATATATCTCTGTACTGTGGAGCTTTTCATCCGCATCTGGAAAATGTCGGTGATACCTGATGCGTGGTCGGCCTCTTCTTCGCAAAGCTGCCACTGTCCTCGGGATCTTATCTGCAATCTACAAATTAATCGGCCACTTCTTACGCCTTCTGATCTCTTTTGAAAAACTTCGGTCATCCTAAATTTGGCGAATTGAAATTTATTTTCCTCCATACCCGAAGATTACGAGGCTTTTATCCCTTTGTGAGCGCGCTTTACGGTTTTCTTACGCCTTCCTTTAAAAATATCCTTGACTATCGTCATGATTGTTGCTCAGCAGTCTTTCTTAGAAGGTCATCCACCTCTCCGGTGTGATGCTAACCTCGAAATCACCTTTCCAATGTACATATACGGTGTCCGAACTCCCTCGAGCTTTGCCCGCTAGTAGGCCGCTCTGAGGTTCGGCGGTACCGTCCCCTTTGAGACGTTTAGTTTCTATAAATTCAGATTGAAAGGACTGCTCCAAGGCCACGCTCCGCCGTCTTTCGACCATGGATCACGCCTCAGCCGACCCAACATTTTCCGCCAGCGTTGCAGCTCAGATAGCCGCGAGAGTCAACCCGGATCGCGCTTTCAGCTATCCTCGCACCTACGCAAATCCCACTCATGCGTGGTATATGCTGGGCTCTTTCATCGCATTGATCTCGATCATTCATTTCACCACTTCAACGGTCGCTTGGATCAAGTCGAGGAGGCGGGCAATTTCTCGGTCTTCCTCTCGTGGTTCACTGTCTTGGGCTCGAGTTCCTCTCGTGGTTTTGAACCTGGCCCGCCGGATAATGTTTCGCACGACGATTTCGTTTGGCGGAAAGTACAACCGCAACTTGACAGAGCTGTTCCTTGGAAGCGCGTATATCGCTTTCCTTTTCGCTTGGACGTTCAACAACAGTGAGATGGATGGAATTTCTAGTTTGAATGGAAATTGACACGCTATTTTTGTAGCCACCAATCTCGCAGGAGTTCCCATTTCTCCGCAATACTACGCCAATCGTGCGGGTTTGATGGCTGCCACTCAACTTCCCTTCATGATCGCGCTGGGCATGAAGAACAATATATTGACACGTGAGTAGAAGTTCGACGTTCATGGTTGAATCAACGAACTCACACCTCCTTAGTCCTCACAGGTGTCAGTCTTGACAAAGTGGGCTACAATCAACCGTTGTCCATGTTTTCTTTTAATAATATCTGCGACTTCTAGCTCAACGTTCTTCACCGGATCGCAGCTAGAGTGATCTGCATCCTTCTCTGGACGCACGCAGCAGGCCATGTAAGTTATCATTTCCACGCGATGCAGTTTTCCTTGACTGACGAGATTGCATAGATCATAGAAAAGTGAGTTTCGGCGCTCGCATCGTGGAACACCGATGTCAACTTACGAATTAACAGCGGTGTAGAAGGGAATATTGAAGATTTACGAGAAACCTGGTTCCGATGCGGTATCATGGCTATCTCGGCTTTCACTCTACTATCGCTTTTCTCCTTCCAGCCTCTCCGCGGCCGTGCCTATGAATTCTTCTTGGTCTGCCACTTGTTTGCCAATGCCCGACGGTGCTGGGATATATCCTATCCTGCGTTCGGTAGGAGCGTAGGATAGGATATGCCTGGGTACCTCAGCCCGCATATATGCGGGTGGATCCTACCTATCCCATCCCATCCTATCCTATCCCAGCCACCTCCTACACCGTCCATACCGTCAGCGGTCGCATCCCTTATGGTATGTGATCGTATCCAATATCCTATCCTATCCTATGGTATATTCTATCCCATTGTATCCTATCCCGTGAATCCTATCCCATCCTATCCTGTCAGTAGATTTAAGAAATATATCCTATCCAATCCTGTCAGTGGATCATTTTGAGTGCGAGACCAGTCGAGATTATTGAGTCACAAAACAACAGGCGATAAATAGCGAAAATGAGATGGATATAGAGACTGAGATATAATAGCTGATACATGTGCGTAACGCGCAAATTGTCTAGGGAAATAACATTATCTGCGCGTAAAAGAAGGTAAGTTTGGTTCCATGCAGAAAAACAACAAGATTACCTCCTACTTCTTTGGTCCGGCCTTTCCTCTGGCCCCTCCTCTGGTTCCTCCTCGAGCGGCTGCTGTCGAGCGTGTGGTACGCGTCGGAGGATCCTCGACGGTCTTCTGTTTCTTCTTAGGCGGAGCTTCCTCCGCTGTCTTATCCTTGGATCGGCCGCGTTTAGCCGTCGTCGCCGTACCTCGCGGCCTTCCACGTCCCCGCTTCGGTGGAGCTTCAGGTGCAGGCGACGATGCGATCGATGATAGTTTTGAAGACGCCGTAGAAACTGGAGGCCTGGCTCCTCCGCCTCCGCCTCCCGCCCCACTGGAACCTGCTTCGGCGTTGGGTGGCCGGGGAGGGGAACGAGGGGGAGGTTGTCGAGGGGAACGAGGAGGAGGAGGTGATGGGGAACGACGAGGAGGAGGCGGCGGCGGCGGCGAGCGAGGAGGAGCAGGAGGAGGAGGAGGAGGAGGAGGAGCTGATGGGGGACCGACGAAGGAATGGAGAGGAATGTCGGACGATTGGGCGGCCAGGAGACGGTCATAGAGAGAACGCGAGTGCTTTCCATTCAAGGAAAACGGCCGGAATTCTTCGACGGGTGGAGATGGCTCCCCATCTTGCGACGCGTTCACCAGTCGGATACACAGATCTTTGTCGTTACCTGTCTCCGACCTGGCCACCCCAAATGAGTCTGTCTTTATCGTCAGCCCAGAGCAACGGGAGACATTGCACAGAACATACCATTGAGTTCATATCCAAATTTGATGAGAATACGCTTGAGCTGAACGGTCGGCGCATTTGCGGGCAATGCGGGAAGGTGTAATGTCCTCGTCGTGCCACTCTCAACCCACTCCACCTTAGGATCGTTCTCTGAATGGATGTAAGTTTCGAAACGGGATATTCCACCACAGACGCAGACGTACCGGTAAACTCGTCGTGGACCCATTGTTCCATCTTCGATTTCAGCTGAGGCATGAGATCCTTGATACGAGGGGCGAAGTCGGTCATCTTCATGTCTGTGCCGTTATGCGTAGACAACCTGTTTGCGGCGCTCAGCAAAGTCGTCACCAAATGAAAGAGAAAGAGAAGGAAACATACGCGAAGAAGCGGTAGGTGCCACTGTCGCCACCATCGGTCACTCCCATAACGAAGTAACCGACGTCGCCCATGCCACCCCACCCTCGACCGAAAGTCTGACCTAGCAGATCACCGACAATGTTGCTGTAGTTGGCTTGATTTCTGGCCGACAAGATCAATCAGCTCGTGCATCGACCAGGAATCAAATCACATACTCGTTGATGTGCTCCTGAGGCGGTCCTTCCTTGATCTTCTTGTTCGCCTCATCTGCTTTCTCCTGGAACTGCCGCTTCTCCTCCTCAGAAAGAGTGTCCCACCCTTCGTCGCGCTGTGCCTTCCAATACACCAAATTTCCGTCAGTACTGCCCGACCCCTTCGCCGCCAAGAACTCCGCCTTCGCAGAAGCGGCAAGCTCGTTTCTATTCGACACAGCATACATGTCTTTGGCCGTCTTGGTCGCAGGCTTCGACGAACTCGCGTGTTTGACAGGAGCTGGGTTATTTCCTGGTGTCTTCGCCAGACCTTGATTATACATATGGCGCTTCACGACCTATATTCGGTAAGAAACTCATACGAAGAAAAGATGCTATTTAACACTCACCTCCCCAACGCTCGCCCAGTTGTATCTTGTCTCCAGGTCAGGGAACTCAAGTCGAAATCCCGGCATGATCTGCTTCTCCACCCACGTCTTCTTCTTCCCTTTCTTCTTGCCATCATCGCTGTCGACCTCACGTTCGAATGCATGGAATGCGTCGATGCGCTTGCCCAAGTGTTCCTTGTGTTCAGGGAGGAGCGTTTTGAAGGATTCGAGAGGAGTTTGTTCAGTCGGCGTTGTCATCGTATAGTGGGTTGGTGGAAGGGAAAGACGCAAGCACGAATACTTATATACCTTGCTTTTGTGACGCTTTGACGCTTGACAGCCTTGTTCTCGCCTCTTTGTGCTTGGACCTATTCTGCCGTTCTCTTCCAAAACGGGGTTATGCTTTGGCTGAGGTAATTTTCTAGTGGCAAACGAGGGACCGAGAACACGAAGAGTTATGGAATTCGAGAGTGAAACATACAAGACGTCTTTAAGTCGTTATAGAGAGATTAATTGAGGCGAGCTCGACTGGCTTTCCAGTTCATCATCTTCGAAACGCCGACATACCGCAACAGAATTGTCGCCACTCCCCCTCTCGCAGGGATTACATCCATCCACTTGATCTCAGCCCACCACCCCATCGTACTCCCCACTGGCCGGTAGATCTGTAAGGCATCCGCCTTCTCTATTTCCAGACCTGGCGCGCCCAGCAGAAGCATGTTGTCTGCTAAACGGAGTCCGGGCTCCCCGCGCCGGCAATACACGGTGGTGCGAATAGGCCTGGCATAGTCCTGTTACTGTACATAAGCGACCCATATTGTAACAGTTGTGAATTTACACACCTTTTTCCAACAGATAAGAACGACCGGATTTTCATAATCAAGCTCGACGCCTCCGGTGGCGGAAACCGGCGGCAGGATGGTCCTATGTTGGCGGCTTGAGCCTGGGGGAGTTGGAGGCGGGGGCGGACTGAAACGACTCGAGGGTGTAGGAGGCGGGGGCGGACTGAAACGACCCGAAGGTGTTGGAGGAGGGGGCGGACTATAACGACCTGGAGGTGTTGGAGGAGGGGGCGGACTGAACCGCGCCGGGGGCGTAGGGGGCGGGGGTGGACTGAATCGTGGGCGAGTTGGGTGCATGACAAGGACGCTGGGCAGAACACCGCTTAAGCGCTGGCTTTTGAATGCCAAGTCAAAGCGTACCTGCCTAATTCGATCCTTATTGTGTAGATTTTGTTCGCAGCTGGTGCTACTGTGGTATGCGTTGAGTACAGTAAGTGAATGAGCTTCCACGAACACTTACACAGACGCAGTTTAGTTTGAATTTTCGATTGAAGCTGGAATTCGACATCGACGTCAAAGTCAAGATGCCCTGCGGGACGGGCCCAAGGACCACCGAGGCCCATGAAAGTGAAGTTGCCGCCATCATCGACGTCCTAGTCAAGATGAATGGCAGGCGGCGTGGCTTGCTTAGGCGGAGGAGATGAGAGAAAGCGACGAAGTGTGCGTGGGTACAAACAAGAGCATACAACTTTGCTTTTTCGTTTCCTTTTCGGGCGAACAATTTTCGTCGACAGGCAAACAGCATTGGGATTCAAATGGCTGTCAGATAATCTATATACAGTGGTAGTATACTAGCAGTGTAGTTGTACAACAAAGATATTTACATTAGCATGTCTTGAGTAGAGGATTATATATACATTTTCACGCGAAGTCCATTCTAATTTACAAACGCATAGGTATCACTGCAGCTCGACCGAATAAAGCATAGAAAGTTTGTGTATAGTGTACTGCGACCGCCGACTCCAGCGCGTGCTTCTGGTCATCTGAGTAATAGGTAAGCAGGTTGGCATCGATGACCAGGGAAGGCGGCTTGTGCACCCAATCCCGCATTAGACGTGCAATGCGGCAGATGTATCGATGACGCTCGTCGAGGGATTCAGAGGCCAGACCACACTTGCCCATATTCAGAGGAATGTTCATGAGTGTTCCTCCCGCAAAGCAAGTGCAGCACTGGTCATGGCGAACAAGACCCGAAGCCCGTCTGTCCAGCGCCAGAAATTCGTACCGAAAATTACTCTCAGCAACGTCCCAAACAATCTCTCGTGCGCGGTGAATGGTGATGGGTATAATATCACTTGCATTGGCGGGGAAATCGGAGTACTGACTCAGTCCGAAGGCGCGCATTGCGGGACCCAAAACTTCATCTATCACGTCGCATCTCTGTTGCCCTTTCCCCCGACCACCAGGCCGTACCTTCCCAAAGAGTACGTCACGCCACTGCTGAGTCGTGAGCAGGGTGTGAGGGTCGTCAGCGTCGGCCATTCGGTAGAAGAGAGGTTCGCGTAAGAGAGTCCAGTGATGCAGGGAAAGCTGGCGGCGTTGACTGTCTTGCTGGGACACCAACAGCGCCGGCTCGGGAAAGACATAGCGCCCATCCATAGCGCGGGTAACTTCGACAGGCCGACTACGATCGACTCGCTTCAGAGCTTCAGCCCATGCTGGAATGGACGGCGGCATCTCCTCTGCGGTGTAGACCTCAAACTTGTTTCGCCCGCCGGTTTCTTTCGGCGCTGGGGTACCTGGGCCACCGCGAGATGACGTAGAACCGGTTGATGCTCGCTGCTTGGAGGCGTCTAAAGCACGAATCAGACCGGTCATTCAAGTTAGCATGATATACATACACGGATGATGGCGCGACTGTTCCGGCTTTGGCTCCCGGGTACGACTAGAGGTTGCTTCGCTCGCCTGGCTGGTTCCTTCTGTCGGCGGAGGCTGGTCATTGAACGGGTCACGATACCACGCGTTACTCCGGCGTGCGACCTCACGCATGGCCTCGATCTTCGCGTCGATGAAGGTGCCAGTGGGTATAGCGGGAACCTCGGGTTCAGCGTCTAGCTCGAGTCGGGTTGAAGGGTCCAGCGGCTCGACGACAGCGAGAATATTCTCGTCGCGGAACGTAGACGTTGGTCGCATGTACCAGTAAGGTATACCAGCCGCATGGAAATTCTGAGCTAGGGTGGCGTCCGCCACAAACGCGCCTATGCATGCGTCGGGCTTCAGCGGCGGAAGACCGCCTTTCTCGATACGTGGCTTGTAGATTTTCATGTAACGCAGGAGGGCGACGAATTCGAGAGAGAAGCGTTGTAGTTCACGGATCGTTAAGACCATCTTCGTGTATGGAGATGGAAGACACTGAAGACGTTCAAGGGTGAGGGAAATCTGTTGGGCTAGGGATGGGAACAACGCCAAGGGCTGGAGAGAATTGGATTCGAGTTGCTTGACGTATTCTTCGTATTCCTCCAGCAGACTCTTCACAGCTCTTTCGAGCTTCGTCCAGGGGAAGGGAGCCAAAGTACCGAGGCCACGAACTGCAGCAGTATGTTCCACGAAATCCCGCTTGCAAGGCGACCAAAAAAGTGCTGAGAGGGGTAAACGGTGGTCGATCGTGGTCGGGATTGCACCCAGATGGCAGTATCGCGCGCTGTATTGCTGGGGCCACTGTGTTGGATCGTCGTCGCCATACCGCAAGTCTTGGCGGAGAGAGATGCTGTGATTCTTGCGAATGGGTAGACGAGGAATGTAGTCGGTATTGGTGGTGATGAAGTACGGCTGACCATTGAAATGAAGGATGGCAGCGACTTGGCTGTCGAAGGCACCAAGTACAGCTGAAATTGGATGAATCCTTGGGGCAATAGTGCAAGAAATACGAGAACGTACCGGCTGGATCGCGATTTTTCAATAGATCGAAAGTCGAGCCCAAATGGTCCATGACGCGAGCTCAAGACGCCTAGTCAAATGAGCACAAGCACGAGGCCAACGACGCTAAGTCGAGGAGGCCAGCCAGCAACGACGAGGTTGATAGTAAAGCGAGCAATGGTGAGAGTGTATGGGGAGCGCCTTTGTTTGGCTACGGCGTTCGTATCAAACTCATTGCACGCCAAAAGAGGAGATTTTGAAAATTCTTGTCCTGGCGAATGAGGTACTGAAGAAAATAGATTAACTCGTAGAATCACTTGAATTTTTATCTCAAAGTCACTCCCGCAAGAGTTTTGGGTCCACGGTGAGTCAGGAAGGAGGTGGAAACCAACGGCGAGCAACTTTACGATCAGTAAATGATGGTAAAGTGCTCGCCGTGGTTTACGTAAGTGCTCGTCGTTGGTTTATTTCGTCAACCACAAACATCTGTGTTAGATTGAGGCGGAGAGGTTCAAGTACATCAAGAGCTGAGGTCTCAACCAAGTCAAAATCATAATAACTGTATTCATTGTGCCGAAAATGACATTGCGAGTATCCAATAAGTACAATTCTTACAAGCGGCTGGGGCCCGCCTTTGCGTTTCTATAAGTAGTACAACCAGCGCCGGAAACGACGCGCTTCGGAGGGGCTGTGGTGTCCGCGCGGATTGGCGATGAAGTCGTCAAACCACCTTTAAGCAATGAGAATTGATTGCGATTGAATCCGAGTTGAGCAGACTGCTTACCTCGATGAGACGCCATCCAGTCAACATCGTAAATTAGCTCAGCCAAACGAGGGCATTCGTCGTCTGTCAGACCTCGGCGACGATAGATGACCGTCGTGCCAGACTGGCTGAAATTACGAACTTCGCGCAAGCAAGCGTCAGTGAACTTCTTTTGCACGGGAGAATAGCGTTCATAGCTGATGGTAGGGTCGCCGTTCGTGCTGTTGCAGAGACTATAGACGAAAGATCTGCATTCACTGAGCATGACACGTTCGATATCTCGAACATGTATGGTCTCATGAACAGCAGTTTCGTGAGCCTGATAAAATCGCATAATGAATTGAGTGAACGTCAGAGGAAACCGGCGGTACTTACCACAGTGAAGAGATAGAGGTCGAGGTCTATGAGGGGAATTTCCTCCTCTTCGTCCTCCTCTTGGTCCGTGAAGCTGTCCTCAGGTGCGGGATCGGGTGGATTGAGCTTTCGCTTCTCTGAAAGACAGTGAGGATATATGCCAAAAGAGAAATATTGCCACTCACTCGGTGGCATGACATCTTCGTCGGCGACGTTGACCGATGCTATCGCCATAGCGTGAGCATGAATTGATTAGAAGGACTCGAGAGACTCACTGGAGGCCTTCACATGCTTTCGAACTGGCGCTTTCTCTTTGCCCTTGGATCCAGTAGGAAGGTCTAGCATGAACGACGGTGAGTTCATTCGCCGCAAGTAAGAAAGCA
Organism: Favolaschia claudopus; assembly: GCA_037176885.1. Taxonomy (NCBI): domain Eukaryota; kingdom Fungi; phylum Basidiomycota; class Agaricomycetes; order Agaricales; family Mycenaceae; genus Favolaschia; species Favolaschia claudopus. Next base: position 472,963 of record JAWWNJ010000107.1, read on the forward strand.
AAAATGACTGCACCTTCAGATTCGTCCTCCGATGAGTCCTCGGTGGTTCGCTTTGGCTTGTGTCTGCGGACCGGTTTCTTTTGCCGAGTTGTCGGTGCGTCTAGACAGAAAAAGACGAATGAATGACAAAAGGGATACGTTCGTACCTTCTGACTCACCGTTGTCCCCCACCTCCCTCGACTTGCCCTTTGAAATTGCCTTGGATTTGGCCTTGCTGGCCGTCGGTGCGTCTAAACAGAAAGACCAGTCAAATTATGACAAGACAGAGCCACTGAAACTAACACACCTTCCGATTCGCTTTCGGAAGACGGCCCCCGCTTGCGCTTTAGTGTGGCACCTGCAAACCCGCATCAATAGCGCGTGGAAGATATAGGAACATCACCAACACATTTCCTTCTTTGCCTTGTCGTACATTGCCAGGCCCGCCAAGAAACGCTGGCGCTGGGCGGCCGTTGGGTTGTTGACGATTTCTGGAGCTCTCCCGCACTTCTTGCACTGTTTTGAAAGTGGAATGTTAGCTCAGTTCCCAATAACTAGACATAGAAGATCGTTACATCAACTTGGACGGAAATATCCATCGCACAGTCTGGGTCTCGCTCTCCAAGACAGACATTCATATACCGAGTAATCTTGTGCGGGCATTTAGCTGTGAGATTTGGTTTCATTTCGAGAGAGATGAGTTGCTTGTAAGCATATTTAGCGCGCTCAGAAGAAGAGCGAGGAAGTTGGATTCTTGACATGGAGAGATTGTGGACTATAGAACGAACGAGAGTTTGGTTGGTGGCAAAGCAGGTCAGGTTATTTATGTGACGCACCAACGAACAATAGCATTCATTTCCCTTTTGTGTCCGGCACGCTTTGACCTTCTGACTCACCATCGAAAACATTTGTCGATTGGAATCATTCACGGAGAAGTTAAGAATTGGAACGGACAACATATATTAGGGATACACTGATGATGAACAAGGCTAATGAATAAATTGTACGGTGTTTCTATCTAGTTATGATTCATGTGCGATTCGTGGAAAGACAAGTGTCTGCGATAATTGCAAGTAGAAACGGTGAGGAGGAGAGCATCTCCTGGTGCACCAACAGGGAGAGGAGTATCCCAGCCACATCGAATCCAAAGAGCTGTGTCGTGCTCGCGAATTAAACGTTCGACAAACACGTCGGGCTTTTCTCGAAAACCAAGTCGTTTGAGCTGCGCTCGGTGATCAGACAGCCGCACACGCAAATCATCGCGGGGGTAGAGAATGATCTGTTTGGGCTCCTCGTAATCCTGTAAATATTGTCAGCAGAATATCAACGAATAGATTATGAGAGATAGACAACCTTGATCCAGAGCATAGTCGAAACTGGAGTAGAGAAGTCAAGTTCGCGATCGGAGGGCGAGACGAGGGCGTTGCGCCGAGTTCTCCATTCGTCGGTGTTGGGAAGGAATGAAGCAGGGTAAGGGCGACTGGTTCGCACATGGGGTATGGTGATGTCGAAATCCTTGAAGTCAGAAACTTGAGGAGTGCAGAGTACGATGGTATCGCCACGGCCAAAGACGCGAAGAGGCGTATTCCATGTGCAGCCCACCCACTGGCCTGTGCCCGTAGCCTCCGTGAAATAGTAGCGACGAGGATACCTGTCTTGCTGGTGGTTCTCAAATCCGATGGCGGCAAGCGACATCTTGTGGTCGGATAGACGGACACGCAGATCTTGTCGAGGATATACAAGACTCTGCTGGGGTGGAACACCGTTCTGAAGGTCAAACAAAAAGTAAAGTGAGTGAATAACATTCTGATATGCGGCTGGGAACAAAAGGCGCTTACCTCGCTCCAAAGAAGGAGAGTAACAGGATGATCAAAGTCGAGTTTCGAGTCGTTGGGTTGGTCTGCGCGGCGGCGCTCTACCCCGGTCGCACTGAGGCGGAGGGCAACGGGATCTGGGCGAGGCAGGCGAATAGTCGGGGACTTGGGCATTGTGGAGTGAGTTGCAGTGACGGAGACGGAGACGGTGGGCCTTTAAGCTGTTGAGGACTATTGTTCTGCTTGGTCAATTGCCAGAATAAGTATTCTGCTTTGACCTACCAGCCAGCTTGGGCGGCGACGCGCTTTGTCCCATTCTCCTCCCAGAACAAGCGGGTTCCGAAGAGGCGTCGACGCTGAGTCCAGACGCAGAATAGGTAGCATTGCCGGACGCTAAGTCGACGGCTCTCAAATGCCAGGTCCAAGAGAATGAGGAGGAGGATGGAATAGAGGTGACGAGGTCAAGAAGAGGTCGTTTCGGGGATGATGATTTGATTTGATTGGATCAAAGCGGCGCTTTCGGACAACCTTCCCGTTATCGGACTTATCTTCTTGATTATCTCACTGGTCAATTTTGTGAAGATGATTTTGTATCGGCTCAGGTGTGTCTCAAAACGCATTGATAATTAGTTCTACATGCACATTGACCGTATTGGCCTCCCCCGTTCCCCAATCGATCTGTTGCATCCAATCGAACGCTTCAGCGACTCGAAATACGGTCAAAGCGCACACCATTCCAAAGCGCCTCAGCGCTTTGGACTGGAGAGATGCTTTAAAAGCGAGGAGAGTATCCCTCTCTCGCATTATCATTCCTCCCCGATTAAACACAGCTTCTATTACTCAATCTTCATCCCAATTCCACTGGCAATGCTCGAACGCATTTATGGACCTGTCGAGATTCACCCGCAGACACCTCTTCAAGATGCGCTCGAGGATTTCGTGACAGTCATGGGCGAAATTTGCCCAGATGGTCGTCCTCTGACCACACGTCTCGGTTCGTATTGAAACCAGTTCCATTTCATTACACAATCCTGACTTGTTCTTGCCAGAAAATGACGAATGGCAGTCAGTAAGGAAGGCGTTGGCGGCCTTGAAGCCTTTCTACTCCGTTGAAGAGCCCGAGGTGATAGGTACGCGGAGATTTTTACTGTGCAATTCATAAAGCCTGATCAGCTGAACAGCCAAAGCGAAAAAAACAACCCCCGCCGCCAACAGTTCAGGCAAGAGCAAGAGCCGCGAGTCAGGTATGAGAATCAATGCTTATAAGAGTATCTTATCATGAACAAAATATACCAGGATCCTCCGAAGCTCGAGCCAGCGGTTCCGGAGAGAAGCGAAACAACCATTCAGGTATGTCGGGCTAGCAATATATTGAGTCATCGAAAATATAACTAACATGAAAACTCAGCTGCGGCGACAAGCCCTTCTGGTTCCTCGAAACGCAAGCTCGACGCTTCCACTGCCTTCAAGTCCTCGTACCTTGAATCGGAAGCTGCGCGGATTAAGAAAGAAGACATTGAAGACGCCAAACTGAAGAGATTCAATGACGGTCAGGAGGTGGGGTCGTCTGACAACCCGATTGTGCTTGGGATGAATGAGCGTCAGGACGAAGAACCACCCATGAAGATAAGGAGGACGTTCAAACCTGGAGATGTAATCGAGATAGAGTCTTCTGACGACGAAGAGTAGATACATGTATGTACTGAATGCGAGATTAGTATTACCAAGCAATTTATGAGTGAGAACGAACGAGGTTCACTATTTTGTTATTTTTCTAGACCGAACGCGATCTCTTTTGAAGATGTCGAATCTTGCTTCAGCGAATCGTTGGCACTCAGAAGTCATGAAGGATTTGAAACACCATCGAGTTAATATAAATGTAATCAAAAGCGCATCGATGCAACAGACATGGGACGTGGTATTAATTAAACATAATTGTAAACTCTACTCTCGGTGGAACATTGCTCAATTCACTCTGCCAATGTTGAGCAACAGAGCCAACAGAACACAAAGACGACACTCACATTCAGAAACTTGTTCAGAGGATGTGGGATCATCGATCAAATCCGGAAGATCTTCATATTCACCGTCCGAGAGCGTTTGGGATTCACCATGCAAGGGCTCTTGAGCGCGTTCATAGACATTGGATTCCTTCTTGTAATCTCGAGTGGAGAACCGAAAGTTCGCGTTGCAGCTCACGAAGAGCTCGCCAACCGCTCTGAAAATGTCGGTAAGTAATTTAGCTAGATAATGGAACAGATGAACTTGCAAAGTTGAGAGATCAGTAACTGAAGGCGCGGGAGCGTCGTTGGACACTGCAGGGGCACGCGCAGCGCGAACGGCGCTCTCGGAATGGGGCATTTTCAAATCGGCTGGGGGACTGCATGGATATGACATTGAATTCTCAGCAAGAAACCTTCAGACGTACCTCTCATGGTCAATCGCGCCAACTTCGTCGGAGGTGGGAGTTTTCTGAGTGTCTTTAGATAAGTAGTGTTGTCAAAATACATCCAGTTTGGGGTTAAGGAGAGCCCACCAGCGCAATCGGCGGTGCGACCGCTCTCGCGGTTGGCCTTGATTTGGGGGGGTTCTTGAGAAGACATGTTTCTGGGGATTCAAACGCGGTAACTGCATATAAGTAGGGTCAGACAAGACATCGATCGAACAAAAGGACTCGCACCAGGAAACAATAAGGTCTGCTTGGCAGTTGTGCAGCGGCGACGTGGGGGCTAAGTTACTCAGAGAGTCTTCAACCATAGGAGAGAGGCAAGTGTCGACGCTCAGTCAAGACACTGTGTACCCCCGCCCGCGACGGCAAGTCAAGCGGGAGCTGACATGAAAGTGAGCGGCGAAGGCGACGAGTTTGATGATCGGAGACCAGACGGCATCTTGATGCCGAGTGCGCGTCATCACAAACAAACAACATCCTTAATCAGTACCTTCATCATCGCCACTCACGCATCTCACTCTGCTCGATTACACGTCCCGCGAATATCCTGATCCCGGCAACATAGACTTTGAATTAGCTTCAGTCTGTGTGAGATTGACTTGGAGTCTCTCATGTCGCCACTTTGACTTAGCGTCAGTGGATGATCAGTGGCTCGAACGCGTATAATCATGGGTCAGTCTTTTGCTTAACGCCGTCAGGTATAAAATCATATAGTTACTGAGACCCAACCATAAGGGAAACGAAAGAAATTCCAAGCTATTGGCTCGTCTTGGGGGGATGAAGAACAAATAACTGGCGTCGAAGAACGGGCGCTTTATAACCCGCGCACCGGCAAGTCTCAGAAAGTCGGGGATCTCATTCGCCAGCCCGTGGATTCGTTCCCTTCGACAAAGCTAGGCACTCCGCCTGTGCCTCTACCTCCGCCGCCTCCACTCTCGCCTCCCCCTGCATCAGATGAGCCGAACGAGGACACACCAGAAAAGGAAAAGAAATGTGTGCAGGTAGGGCGCAAATCCCTCTTTTGGTTTCTTTCTAAAAGATCTGAATATCGCACTCAATAGGGGGCTTCTGTTTTCATGAAGCAATTCATGGCTGCACGGGCTCAGATTGAACGGGCGATTTTCTCCAGTGCCACCCACCCTCAGCTGCAAAGCAAAGAGGAGGTTCTTTGTGGCTGCGGCGAGCCTGCCCTCTTCCGCTGTTTGGAATGCGGGGTCACAGCTATGCGGTGCGCCACTTGTATTGTCGAGCGACATTCCCCGCGCGTGCTCCATCACATCGAGAAATGGGATGGGCATGCGTTCGTGCGGGACAGTCTTTGTGGAGCAGGGCAAGGGATCCACCTCTTGCATGACGGGCGGAAGTGCCGTCATGCACCGCCCGCGAGTAAGGGCAGAGAGTTTGTGTTGGCCCACACCAACGGCATCCATGTATCTCGTATCTTCTTTTGTCGATGCCCAGACGCGCCCGAGGACTATATACAGCTACTGAGAGAACGCTTGTACCCTGCCACCCTTGAAATTCCACAAACCGCCTTCACATTCGACGTTCTACATCACTCTCATGTCCTGAATCTTACCAGCAAAATCTCGGGACAAGACTACTATCGCTCGCTGCAGAAATTGACTGATGGTGCTTTCCCGGAAGCTGTCCCTGTACGTTCCTTGAGCTGAATCTGGGTTGACGCTGATCTTTTGACCAGGATCGTTATCGAGAGTTCATGCGTGTCGGTCGCCTCTGGCGCAACTTTACTGCTCGACGGCGTTCAGGCCAGGCCCAAGATATCGACACTGTGATTACGAATCGACGTCCAGACTCTTTGGCAATACGATGCCCCGCTTGCCCCGAGGTTGGCTTCAATGTGGACAAATCGACTATAGATGGGGCGAATGAGAATGAAAAGTATGTCATGATCACGACCATAGCTTTGCCACCGAAACTAATGTTGATTATCAGACACAAACATACGCTCTTTCTGTCAGTAGACGGCAACTTCAAGCTCCAGCGCAAACGCAAAACAGCCGAGGATCCGGATGATGTCGCCCTCAATGAAGGAAATGCGTATTTCCCCGAAGATACCAAATACAGAAAGTATGTGCGCGAAGTGCGCCCAAGCGATGAGGTATGTTACTATGCTGTTATAGTGACTGGGTTCTGAACGAGGCGTAGGTATGCACATGCTCCAATCTCAAAGCCGTTCGCATGCAAAACATCGCCAAGTTCAAAAACTCGGTCATTAGTGGCGTGATCGCGGTGCAGTGCGCTCGGCACGGGTTCTATATGCCTGGTGCGATTGTCGATATGCCCAAGGGTGAAGCGTACGTTGTTTCATCTCTCGTTTCTATCCAAACGCCAATGGTTGCTTCAGATATTCACTTGCGGATTACGCTCTGGGTCAAGCGCTGTGGGACCAACTCGAACAGCGATGGATCCTGCTGAGCTACGACGTTTGGTGTCAATACTTCAAGAAAATCACCGAACGATTCGCTGAATGGTTTCCCGGCCTCCGCGATCTGATCGAGCGTCTCACCGGCATCGTGCCCAAGATGCACATCCGCAATCACATCGCGCAGTGCCAAACACAGTGGTCGTCCTTATTCATCGAATTCATTGCTTTCCTCATCGGCGAGCTGATCGAAGGCGCATGGGGCGAAATGAATCAATTTGCCGGTGCCACCAAGGAAGCCAATCACGGACACCGACACGATATGCTGGACGATGCTCTTGGCCAATGGAACTGGGACAAAGTCATCCACATGCGTATGTTAAAATTCTCGAGTGGCTCTTCAGCGCTGATCTGATTTGCAGCTGCCACATTACTCCGCTTGTTTCGCGAGGCCTGCAGCGCCATTCGCAAGCGCTCCGTCCCATTCGAGGAATACACGGAGATGATCGGCCCCGATCTCGTTTCGAAATGGAAAACCATGCCAAAGACGTGGAATATCGATAAAAATGGCAAGTACTGGACACCGTTTGAAGCCCATCTCGAGAACGGTGAGTTTTAGCGATTTCTCCCAAGTCATCGAGTCTGACGCCTCCCGAAGTCAAACCTCCGCCCACTTCACGCAGTGCTTATGAGAAGCTACTGCAGCAAGAATTGACGCAGGCGCTGGCCTCGGGTCCGGAGAGCGGGATCTCAGGTGAAACTGAGTACATTGCGCGTGGGGTGCGAATCGAGAAGGACCAGTAAGTCCTGTTTTTCGCCGTATCAAAGTAAGTGGCATACTCACTCGACCTTCTCAGGCAGCGTATCAAGCGCCTCAGGAAGACTAAACGCACCGGTAACAAAGACACCGAGACCGGTTCAGATGATCGAGCCCGCCTCCGTAAAGAATTAAGCGTCTGGCGCTCGTGGCAATTTGAGCGATTCCCCACACTGCACACCCGAATTGCCGACATCGACCCCTCCTCGTTCCCCGAGAACGAACCCTTATTTCTGCCCTCGTCGCTACCCCAACACGAGCTGAACGTCAGCAATATGACAAAACTCGCTAAAATGGAGGAAGAGCTGCGTGTAGGGGAGGCTCATGATGCGCTGGCTAGCGTTCGTGAAGCGATCCTTGTCTTCAACTTCAATGTGGCTTTCAAGATTGCTCACATCCAAGGGCAGTCCTCCAACACGCGCGCGCAGAATTTCCTTCGGATCCTAGCCAACGATCGCATCATCTCCGCCGATGAATACCGCCGCCACAGAATGAGCTTAATCAAGCTCGGATTACCTGAAGACGACAAGACACTGCAGCCACTCGACAACAGCGAGCTCTATGCGAAGAATTACCGGGAATTGCCCAAAATGGGCGATAGTGCGAAAGTCGATCCATGGTTTTGGACTGTAGGTCAGCCCTCGGACCAGACTCCACAACAGAAAGAGCAATGGAGTATCGAGCGTCAGTGGCAATTGTACATCGGCTTCCTCAGTCACTCACAACTTCGTACAGTTCAGCGCGTCAAATGGTTCCGTGATCGAGCGAGCTACGACCGAGCATTGGAGCAGAAAGAGCTTGTTGAAGAGGAATTTAAGCGTACGATCCGGTCGTTCAAGTCGCATGCCGCAGCGTGGAAGACAATCCGCGATAGGAGCGAGCCACGATCTGGCGAAGCCGCGTATGCACATCTGAAATCTCGGATGTATACGCGGCTTGCGGAAGACTGCGAAAAACTGCAGGCTTCCGCGCCGTCTCTCGCAGACAAAGACCGGATTCAGGAGGAGAAGGAGGCTGCCGATGAGCTGAAGAAGAAAGGGTTGCTGAATAAAGAGTTGTCGGTGAATTGGGAGGTTCGTGGCGTTGCTTGAAAGTATATTCATCGTACAAGAAACTGATTTGACGCTTTCAGGATTATCTTCCTACTGTGTAGTGCACCACACCGCGCTCTCGTTTACGATTTTGGCTTATGTTATATTATATTCTATCGCACTTTATCCTATCGGACGCAATCCTACCCTATCCTATCCCACCTCATCCTACGCTATCCTATCCTATCGGACTCAATCCTACCCTATCCCACCTCATCCTACGCTATCCCAGCCTTCGACTCTACCTTCGCTAACATCACGACACCGGCACACAAAGTTCGGCGTCGACAGTCGACATCGCGACACCTAGCTTGGATGGGATAAGATAGGATAGGATACGATGGGGTACGATGTGCCCGTTTCTTCGTGCTTGGAACGCTTAGGATAGGATAAGATAGTACATTACAATAGTCTCGTCTCCATATGCGACAGGTTGATTGGATAGGATACGATGGGATGGGATAGGATAGGATAGCATAGAATGATATACGAGTAGCCTACCTTTCTTTCCAGACGGATCGGATAACTTAGGATTACTTTCAGTTTGGGTGGACTGTGCAGCAGAATAGATAGGATTAGATAGGATAATACATTTAGGATAGACTGTAAGTAGTAGGCAAAATATATCCTACTGTCCTGCCGGACGCAGGATAGGATCGATCCTACCAGCGTCTATCGTCGTGTTTGCTGCGCTGTACGCATCCATTGCTATATTGTTGTGTATCCGCACTCAGATGCTTTTTAAACAGCATCATCCTTGGCGGGGCGTATTACCACGCTAATAGTAACGGGTAGGTGCACCTGCGCTTTCTCAAAATCAGTTCAGGCTTATGATACGGACTAGTCTCGGCTACTACATCTGGCCTTCCCTCGTGGTATGGGGCTTCGATCGCTCCCTTCGCTTTATCCGTATCTTTTTCGTCAACGGCGGGGTTTTGACTCTGTTCAGCACCAAGTCATCGCCGTTCTTGCGCGCCAAGATCGAAGTCATATCCCCACAATTCCTTCGCGTTACGGTCAGACGGCCGGATTACTTCCGCTGGTCTCCCGGCCAGCTAGCGTATCTCTCCATTCCGCGTGTCAGCGCCATGCCATGGGAGACTCATCCGTTCACCATCGCGAGCATTGATGGAGATATACCTCGGGCGGCGGCGCCTGAGAGCCCAGGGGAAGACTCTTCCAGCGAGAAAGTCGATTTGGCCGAGTCGGAGGTTGCTTCGGCGGGTAGCTTATCGCATCCCGGGTACAGCAAGAAGCTCGTTTTTCTACTTCGCGTTCATGACGGGTTCACGAGACGTATGCTCCATGCCGCGTGCTCTCCTTCCCCGCTAGACGACACTTTTAACGCCTACATTGACGGTCCTTACTGTGCTCCGCCCACTGTGAGAGGCTTCGAAACCGTGTTGTTATTCGGTGGTGCGCATCTGGGTTAAATACTGACTCGGCTCGGTTTCTAACGTGTTCGCAGGTGGATCAGGAGTTTCTTTCATTCTTCCGTTGTTCTTGGATGTTATCAAGTAAGCCCTACGATTTCTTGTGGACCGGAGTTCATGAACCCATTTCTGATCCAGGGGCGCCAATACGGCAACCAATTCGATATGCCGCCGAGTCGTTATGATCTGGGCTGTTCGACACCAAGGTCTGTATCCCCATCTTTACAAACACAAATACGTGAGACTCATACAAATTCAACAGAGCATATAACGGCGATTTCGGAGGATTTACTGGATGCTCTGGCTGGTGTAACTGCCTCCTTGCAGATCGATATTCGCATCCATGTCACTGCAGCCACGCGAAACTCGGAAAGCGATGCAGAGAAGAGCGAGGGCAGTATCAGTTCCTCCGAGACTAAGAAGCACAAGATTCTCGACGCGCCTTGTGTGCGCCTTCTCTCTGGACGTCCGGATGTGGCCACCGTTATCAAGTCCGAGGTCGCCGAAGCGTCCGGCTCGATATCTGTGAACGGTGAGAACACTAGTACTATGCGCGCCGCTGTTTTCGACTAATCATTATCAATATATTCTAGTATGTGGAACGGCTGGTCTTGCTGAAAATGTCAGAACGGCGTTGCGCACTGTTTCGACTGCATCGGACATTTTGCACGGTGGGCCTAGTATCAGTCTGCACGTTGAGGCGTTTGGGATGTAGCAAGTTGATTAAATTAGTGTTCTATAATCCGTACTATTCGAAATTCAAATTTTCGTCTAAAATCTACTCATTTGAATGCTAACAAGGATGAGCCGCCGAGAGCCGTCTAGTGGTTTGTTAGTTTCTGATAGCAGCGTAATTTCGTCGCGCGGTATCTAATTGCATTCCTATATAACACGTCAAGTCACATTCAGACCGCGGATGAGTGAAAATCACTTGCCAATCATTTGACAGTCCGAAAACACAGACATGGCTGCGAGAATGGTTTCAACTCCTTGTCTAAACTGTTGTACATTCTGCCGGCTGGAGCCGGAGTTGTATCGTGCTTGCGACAGCTCCGTCATGAACACCTGTGAAGCCGCCATCCAGAGAGTCTTCCCAATCGTTCATTAGCGAGAGGAATTAGTGTTTGAAAAAACACAATGCTCACCCCCACAATCGCATCAATGTAACCGAATTCAGGCAAATTCGACTGACGCATACAATCCACAATCGCAATGGCGGCGTTGATCGCACGCGACCGCGAAAAATCGAAGTGAAGGCGGAATGGATTGTTCAACTGGATAGTCGCGGTGTGGACGAAGCTGTAGATGACCAAGAGGAGTGATTGCGATTCCACTTCAGAGGAGGATATGGGCGGCAACGCTTCCTTAAGAGACTCAATCACCTGGTGAAGCCGGGAATATTCGGCGCGGTGGTTGTTCGGTTGATTTGTGTGGTTCATGGCTGAAAAATATTACTTGAAATAAGATTTTTTGAACGGAAGACAACCCACTCTCCGTGAACTGTGTAGCTAATCGGCAAGCTTGGTCAAACACGATTGCTGCCTTTGCGTGGAGCGCGACTAGAGATGTTGCATGATCGGGAACATTTGTCAAGAAGTTCTCGACCGTTGAACTGCTATGCGATGGTTGTAAGTGCGTCTGTTATGAAGGAATGAGCTATAAACCTGCTTCGGGATTGAGGATGAATGAAATTCCCACCTGAGAATACAGCTCGATGTCAAGCGGCCAAGGTGTATCCACGATCGCGTATGATACGTCCCCAGGCGAGCCATCGGCAGCCAGCCATGTATTATTGAGCATCAACACGGCCCAAAACGCGTTGATTCTTTCTCCCTCTTCCTCGGCAGTCGGAGGGTACCCTGTCAGCGACTGAGGCGCATTGCTCTGAGTATTCGCAGAACGAATTTTATGAAATCCCGAGCTGAGCGCGATGGACACCGCTGTGCTGGCGTGGTACTTTCCCTCCAAAATACGCGCATTGCGGAAGAAATATTGCGCTAGGAGCGCCTCAGCTTGAATGGTTTGGATAACTGTGTTGGGGTTGCGTTGGTTGGAGAGGCTCATGGCCGCGCTGCGTAATGCTTCCGGGAGGAGGGTGGTGGTTTGAGAAGAGAGCGCGTCTGAGTGGGAGAGGTGGGAGCCCCAGAGACAGATGGCGTCGATGAGGGCTGGACAGACGATTTGGCTTAAAGCTGCTCGAGATGAAATCGAGTCGAACATTTGTGTGTTGAGGAAGAATCCGATTTGGGATGCGCGTCGCAGAAAGTTGTCGACTCTGTGCAGGGTCAGTATCGATTTGATTGTTGGTGTTGGAAGAGATATATTCAAACTTACAATGTCCGAGTAAAATTCGGGGGGCGAGCCTTCACCGGAAGGCTGATTAGAGAAGGTCTTTATGAAACGATAAATCAGTACCTGGGCTATCAATGTTGGAGGCGCTGAGAAGATGAGTTTAATACATGTAATTGATTCTTGCGAAAAATACTTACGCTGTGACCTAGAGCCGCTTGGCCCTGCTTGCGGCTGAGGGTTCGTGAGAGCCAGGGAACCGTAACTTGACTGATAAGGGTTGTGCAACCCAACTGACGCCTGATTTTCATTTGGTTGTTCGAGTTGCTGGATTCTCGACTCTATAATAGATATTTGTTCTGTGTATGAAGCGGTGAAATTGAATACTCTCCAACAAGAAATTTCATGACTAAGAAAGTGCGAACCTTCGAGGACTTGCGACCTTGCGATCCCGGATTCGGCTGTGTATTCACAGTCTTCGAGTGCGCCGCCGCCGAAACGAGCACAGGGCCCACAGATCGGCCTCACGCTGTCGCATCTCTGTTGTGGCAGTGAGTGTTCAGCAATGTAATCAAATTATACGACGACCTACCACTTTGCGGCGCCTGGAAGGGAATGAAAAATCAGATAACAGTTCAAAGTAAGAGATATGAGCAAGCCTGGTTGCTAGCTACTAACCTACAGTTATAACACGCTTGGCCTTTGTCCAATTGTCTACGAGATTGCGATTTCTGTTGATCCATTTCACTTTTGTTAGCGTGAAGTGCAAAATCCCGAGTCAACGATGTAGACCTTAAATACCGCTCAACCCGGTTCATGTATGAAGATGAATCCTCCGAGTCTCCGAGTGGTTCAGCGAGTTGAGTTGCCTATGGATTATTCAACACGTAGCTGACAAAGAGTACCAGATTGTTCAAAATCGGAAGCACAGGTTAACCGAGTAGCAGTAGGCATTCTGGCAGTTTCTTCCGCTACAGAGAGGTTTCCAAATGATCGGTAAACGCGTACGAGTGGCGATGGAGACGAGACAGAAAATTTCGACGAGGATTCACTTCGTTTTAAAAAATTTTTGGAACAGAGACTTCAGGGAGGGCGTCGGGGACCGAGAGTTGCATGTGAGCAGTACCATCCGTACAAGTTGCTTCATTTGCTCGTCCAGTACACACAGTTGAATCTGATTACTTGGCGAGTTTGAATGCATTGACATCTTTGGAAGGCGCTGACAGCTGATTCCTCGTGAATTTGCCAAGATGAGTCGCGCAAGACCGCGTTCAGCGCTGTTCCGAACGCTGCTTGGTCAGTTCATGATCATGTTCCCCGAATTTCCTGCAGGTTCCGTCGAGAGCAGATTTGCAAGCATAAGAAGGGCATTTCCTAAACCGGACAAGGGTCGGAAAGGTGGAGGAAAAGATATCATTGATCCGAACGCTGCCGGCATTCGCGCTCAGAGTCATTGAAATCTATTTGACATTAAGGGTGATCAATTCTAACTTGCTGGCGACTTTCCAGCTGGCAAACAGTCAGTTGATGGTTAGCGAGCGTAAGCGAGAATAAGCGGCGCACGGACCAGGTTTAATGCACAGGCTCATACTACACTTGTCTTCGATGTTTTCCAAGAAAATTATCAAGGGACCCCAAGTTTGAGCACTCGTTGAGTTCCCCATGTCCTCAAAGCAGCGAATTGAGGCATATTTAAAGGAGGATATGTAAAGTCAGCCTCAAAAGCTCTCGTTCGCTTAATCGTCGCTTATTCTCGCTTACGCTCGCTAACCATCAACTGACTGTTTGCCAGCTGGAAAGTCGCCAGCAAGTTAGAATTGATCACCCTTATTCACATTGTATTCGCAAAAGTAAGTATGGCAACAGAGGCGACGCGTAGTTGAGGCCTAAGAGGTCTGCATTCCCTTCCTCCACGTCTCTCTCTCCTACCATGTTGACCATCACCGTTCCCCAAGGGTATCTTCGATACTTCTCCGCCTCGATCCCAAGAAAAGCTGACAGTTCTCTTTGAGAGCCTGAGGACTTCCTCCGTATACGTCGCGGGGTCTCTCCTGTCGACGGTTTTCCTTCTTACATGGCAAACTATCCAAGTTTCGAAGCATCGCAAACTGGCGGACATACCCTACCCTCGTCGTGCGCCATTTTGTCCCGTGTCTTCTGGATCTACACTAAACTTGGTTCTCTAGGGCACGCAGAAAAAGCAGAGATGGATGCTTCTCCTGCCGCAGCCAAATTCGACTCCGTCCAGCGTGTGTTTCAATTCAATGAACAGTATCCCGCCGCGTCCTAACCATCCCTTCCAGGCGCTCATGCTCATGTTAGTTTCGTGCCGCGCGAAAGCACTCTTCACTGAACTTTGTATAGACCCTTGAAAACATCCCGACAGTATACCTCATGTATCGGTTACATTCGTCTTTCAACGCACCAGCCACTTACTTCATCCTCATAGGACCATTCTCGTCGGCATACAAGCACCCGTCATTGCTGCCTCTGCACTCGGAGCCTGGGTTTTCAGTCGCATCGTATTTACCAGCGGAGTGAGTTTTGTTCTCCTTGCGCGTCGGAAACGCGTGCTAATTGTTCCGCGCATGTTTGCGCCGTCTTTCCAGGACTCCGCCACTCCAGCTTCATCGACTTTGCGCCCCTCGATGGATATGAATCAATGGCTTTTTTGTAGCGCCACTATCCGCAAACTCAAAAAACAAAACTTTGCGTCTCCATTCTTACGTCCTGTCGACCCTGTCATGCTCTGTCTTCCTCAGTATCCAATAATCGTTCGCAATCCAATGGACCTATCCACCATGGAACGTAAAGTCGAATCCTCAAACCCCGAAAACCTCGAGTCGAATCCCGACCATCCCCGCTATCTAACTGTCGACGAATATGTCGCGGATGTGCGCTTGATCGTGGGCAATTGTATATTGTTCAATGGGCCCGAGCACCAGATTAGCGTGATGGCAAAGCACATGGAAGAGTTTTTCGATAACGAGATGAAGAATATGCCGGCTGCGGGCGAGGTGCGAAGCGCCCTCTTTCCGCTCTCTTTGATGCTGACGCAGTCGTTGTCAGGAACCAATTGTAAAGGAAGCTGGTCAGTAACTCTCGGAGAAGGAGAAGGAGTGAACGCCGCGCAAGCGGGTACGGAAAACGTTGAATGTCGAGAGGTAGTTTACAAACAAGTACCCAGCACAGTGCTGACGGTATAATGGTTAGTCTACAATCAACGAGGACTTCGTATGAACGGGTCTATTGCCTACTAGTAGTATTTCTTCGCTATAAGGCGCGCTACCGCCCAAATCGAGTTGCGGGCCGAGCAGGTCTCGAATACTACGACAAATCGAATGTAGGTAACGTCCGACCGTTACTTTTCATTGCGGTATCGGCACGCACCGCATGGGGTTAAATCGTCACTTCTCTGAGTGTACAATGTCTTCAACTTCGCGTTCATGTCGAACCTTTTGGGATCGGCACACCTACATGGAGATCTAAGAAGCCAGCTCGGCATCGCTGAATTGGCCCAATTCAAGACATGTCTCGTATATGTGCTAATATAAAGATGCTGCGGCAACTCTTTTCCAAAATGAAACAATGTCCCAAATCCTACTGCGTACTTCCAATCTAGGCGCCACTGAAGCCGGCGCCATCGTCTTCTCCGCCTACCTCTGCTATGCACTCTTTCGAACCCTCCAACGTCGCCGGTCGACACCCCTCAAAGGTCCCCCACGGCGTGCTCTGAAGAACTGGATCTTCGGCATGAAGTCCGTGCTTTCGGGCGCGCCTGACCCTGGTGCCGTCTTCGAGGACTGGGCGGTGCAATACGGCGCGGTGTACTCGATGCCTACGAGCTTAGGCGGCAACACCATCGTTGTGACCGACACCAAATCGATTGCGCATTTTGCGGCGAAGGAGACGTATGGGTATGTCATGACCCCGCAGTCGCGGGATTTTTTGGGTAGGATGTTTGGGAAGGGGTTGTTCTGGGCGGAGGGGGATAGTCATAAACGGTGTGTTGCGCGGTGAATTTGAATTCGACTCGGTGCTGACTGTCTTGTAAATTTGTAGACAACGCAGGGCACTCAATCCGGCATTCAGTGTTACAGCTATCAAAGACTTGACTCCTATTTTCTTTGACTCGGCGTACAAGGTGAGTCTATGCCTCACGAAGAGGTAACGATTGGACGGTAATATTTCGCGTGGTGTTAGGTCAAGGCCGCATGGGATGCAATCATTGAACGACGCCCGGATGGTACAACAATCGAGGTTCAATCGTGGTATGTTTCCACATTTGCTGGTATCACAATCGATACTCAAACTCTTTGCTTCCAGGATGAACCATGTTTCGTCAGTTCTGGATGCTTTCTATCACATCTAAATAATTGACTAGATTTGAATCCAGACTGGACACAATCGGACTCGCCGGCTTCTCGCATGACTTTGGAACACTTTCTGGCGAGAAGTCAGTTGTCGCGGACGTGTTCGATAATATAGGTTCGAGATCGTCGATCATAGGCGATTTCGTGTTTTTGCTATCGCTTTTTATGCCTGTCTTTGGCCGCATTCCAATCGGCCGTGCGCTCATGGTTAGGCAGCTCACGCAGACGCTCAATGGTCTCGGGGATAAATTCCTCGAGACGATTGATACGAGCAAGGAGGGCGGTCTGGATAAGTCTGTTATTGGTATCCTAGGTATGTTGAGGTTTGGATGTGTTCAGTACTTGGAGCGTTGACGGTTTTATAGTGAAATCAGCTACGTCGGACAAAATCTCGAATGATGAGGTCAGGGCGCAGGTATGTGGCGTCGGATAATACTCTGTGCGGTCAGTCAGCTTAAGGACATGAAAGATAAATGTTCTTCTCCTTGCAGGATATGAAACGACCGCTAGTAAGTCATCTTCCGTAAAGTACCTACCAAGTTTTGGGATATTGACATGCTCGCAGTCAGCCTCACTGTGGGTACATTGTGATCGTTACGAAGCAAAAAACTGACCCACTTGTCTAGTGGGCTTTGATAGAATTATCGCGACACCCCGAGTTGCAAACCAAACTGAGAAACGAGCTTCTCCAGTCGGGCGGAGACCTTACATCAGAGGAATTGACCAAGCAAGGCTCGCTTCTCGACGCATTGACTTGTGAGATTTTGCGTCTGCATCCTCCGCTGGGAATCCTGGAGCGCATGGTGAGTTCTATCAATTGATTCGTTGTAAAATAAATACCTGGCAACTCAACGCATGCTCAGGCCGCCGAAGACGACATCCTTCCCTTGAGCACGCCGATGGAGACCGCCGACGGAAAGCTCGTCGACAGCCTAGTCGTGGCCAAAGGAACAATTATCACGATACCCATCCACTCCATCAATCGGTCCGAGGCGTTTTGGGGCCCCGACGCCAAGACGTTCAACCCCATGCGCTGGCTCTCGCGGCCCGACGACAACGTCGAACTTGAAAACACGAACACACAGTATCGAGCGCAGGAGATCCAGGGATATCGCCATCTGCTGACGTTTTCGGACGGAGCAAGGAATTGTTTGGGGAAGATGTTTGCGGTGATGGAGTTTAAGATTGTGTTGTCGATTCTGGTGAGGGAGTATGTGTTTGAGTTGCCTGGTGGGGAGGGGACGAAGATTGGGAGGCATGAGAATATTTTTCCGAGGCCGAAGGTGGAGGGGGAGGTGGGGTTTGATGTGCCGTTGAGGGTGCGGCCTTTTGTTTAAACATGAGAGGCATTGTATTGTCGAGGAGCAGTTGCACCGTTGCGAATAAATCGATACCTCCAACAGCGGCCTTTTCCATAGAGCAGATTTGAGAAAAAAGACTTGTCAATGTTTTCATGCGAAAGGCGCACCAGCAAGACAATAGACGAGAGAAACAAGGTAAAAAGGACTGCAAAAGAAACTCTCGACCTGGGAGTCGAACCCAGCTTTCGCGCGACGTCAGGTGGGTTCAACCCCCAGAGCCATGACAGGCGCGTGTACTCAACCGATATACTAGTCGAGATGTGTTAGCCGTTCAAAAGGTAGAGTCTCAACCTTCATATGACCCTCATATGGATAATTGTCGCCACCTTGGTGCTCTGTTCTCACGCTTCGGCGTAATCGAATCCATTGACGCCTTCGACTAAAGGGGAGGAAAATTGGTCGGTACGCTAGTGAATGATAAAGCAGTCAAACCCGCACGAAAGGTGTACTGCACCTGCGGGCATCACGCCCTGCAAAGGTTTCTTGTCAGCCCAGCAGCCCACATCGAAACGCAGAGAGAGAGAGAGAGTAGGGACTGAGATTGACGATGGTATCGGGAATATAGAGCTCTGTACTGTACAGCCCCTGCATAACCTCCTCCTCTCCGATCTTTTTTGCACCGAGGCCGCCAATACCTCAGCTCGGTCGCGCAGGCTCTCACGCATGACCTCCATCTGCCACATACGTCTGATAGTGCTTGCCTTCATCTTCCTCCACCTGAGTGTCTGCTCGCCCGCCTTGATCTGCCTACCCTCACCGGGCATCCAATTCTCTGCCGTCTTGAGTGCCACCACCGCTGACCGCGGATACATACACCGGCTCGCCGCTGACCTTGCCAAGCTCTCTCGTTTGCGGCGGTGGCGGGTGAATCGTCTGCATCGAGGTGAAATGGCGCACGAGGACGTATGTATCCGAAGTGGGTTATGAGCTATGGGGAAAGCAAAGTTCGCCCGCAGACATACACAGGATGGTCCTCGAAACCGAAACCCGACATCGTGGTGGGCATCTCGTACAACTGCGCTGCATCCTCGACATCATCGCGGTGCTGATCCGCATGAGCTGGGGCGCAGAAAAAACAAAACGAAGAAACGCACTAGGCGATAAGGTCGCCGGACACCTTTAACAACGAGATCCCACCACGCCGCACGCCCGCTCCGCCGCTGCTTTGAGCCGCCCTGCAACTTTGCCACCTTCACCGCATACCGCTGCGTGACGTCGCGCGCGTACCCGTCCTCCTCGAGAGCAAGGACGTACACCATCCGATTGTCCGTTAGCGTCTTGGATATGGCCTTGGCGTTGGGAGGCGGGGCTCCACTCCGAGACCCGGCCTGCTGCTGAGGGGCCATGCGTTGGAGAAGGATAGATCGAATGTGTGGGTCTGGTTGACGGTGCCACGGACGGGATCTACGGGGAACCAACGGTCATCAGGACGAGAAAAGGCCTTTGACCAGAATACGGGAGGAGTGGTCATTGGCTCTGAAACCGATCAGCATCCATGTAGACGGCAGGAAAAAAGCAGGTGATACCTAGCTGTGATGTCGAGGCTCGAAGCTTCGCTGCCCAGGACATTGCCTTGAGGTCGACTCTTGCGCAGCTTGATCTTAGGCTAAGCCTTTTCTTTACCGTTTGCCTTCTCGCTTTTCTCGGGAACCGTTTTCGTCATCGAGACGCCGACCTTCGCCTGTGAACGTCCCGGAATCGGGTTTCCCTTTCGCTTTGCCCTTGCCCTTGCTTTGACGTCGTCCCCCCGATTCCTCAGCCTTCCGCTTGGCTTGTAGTTTGGTTCCGGTTTTCTAGATTGACACGGGAAGCTTTGAAGACCAACTACCAATCTTGCGGGTATATTCAGTGTACGATAGAGAGCTGTGAAGAGTTGGGCACTAGTATCACTAGACCGTAAGAGAACTTTTGAAGCAATCGCGAGGTCGATGGCGCACATGGACGAACTCCCCGACACGGAAACTCTGCAAGAAGCGCTGGACGACGAGGGCGAGCTTATCAGAGATCCGAAGAGATTGATGAAGCATGTCCTGATGCAAAAGGGAAGGTAGCAAACCGCAGAATACTTACCCGCAGACCTATTATTATACGATACCTTACTGATTTGCGTAGTTACTGACTGCGCCGGCTTCTTAGCTACATAGAGTAGCTTGTGCCGTTAACCGATTCTCTCTCTCTCAAAAGGGGAGGTGACCTTCGAATGTGACGTCGAAAAACTGTCGCGTCCAACAAGACACGAAGTGTTCATGGCGGTCTCAAACATACGACCACGTTTGTACTGGTCGGCGACGCGAGACTTGTGAATCATGGCGAAAGATGTTTGTAGAGAAAGCGGCGTCAAGGACAATAACCTTGCCTGTTATCATGAGCTTCTGAATCTGTGGAAGATCGTCAATATACTCACTTGAAGCAGCTGATCATTAATTCGCTGATTCCGAACCCAACCGTTCGTCAAGAGAGCGAGAGTGTGCAGCTTGTGACAATTCGTACGGTGAAGTCGCTCTGCGGCGTTCGACTGCGAATTTTTGCAACGAATTGAGTCGGAGAGCCGCAGATGTGCCACCTAACGGACTTGTGCTGTGCTTGACGGGTTGTTATTGTTATTTCTAGGGCTTTTTCTTGCTCGGAAACAAGGATTTCCTCTCATTCTCCCTCAGAGTCGCTCTGAAATTGCCACATAAGAGGGAAGCGCTGTTCGAATCGCATAAATGACTTTGCGGTCCGTTGACAGTTGGCTTGAATGACATAGAGCGAACAGCAGTCGCACATAGGATGTCGAGAAGAGGCTCAAAATCG
Source organism: Favolaschia claudopus (assembly GCA_037176885.1). NCBI lineage: Eukaryota > Fungi > Basidiomycota > Agaricomycetes > Agaricales > Mycenaceae > Favolaschia > Favolaschia claudopus. Next base: position 493,751 of record JAWWNJ010000107.1, read on the forward strand.
AGTCTTGAGCAGTAGCAGTAGCCCGGCCAAAGACAGGAAGACTGAAGGGGAAAAGGGTGTCGAAATGGAGCGGTGTGGGGTGTCTAACTACCCAGTGAGCCCTAAACGGATGACACCGTAGCTGTTCTACGAGCATTTGAGGTTAACAGAGAAGGCCGAAAGAGGAAAAGGATAAGCTTAGTCAGCGCCGACCTCGTTTCATCAGCGCTAAGAGGGTCCCCCGCCTTTTTTCCTCGTCCAACTCCAATCGCCCCTTGCTCCCGACCACCACCAATCACAGCTACTCCCACCTTTCCCCCCACTTTTTTGGATCTTTTCGTCGGCCGGAATGCCTTCAGCGGAGCATCAGCAGCGCAGCGACTCGCCTGATGATCGAGAAAAGGACGACTCGGCCAGAGGAGGAAAAGGCAAACCCTCGTCAGCCTCAAAGAGTGCGTTCCCTTTATCCCAAGTTTTTTTTTCTGGGGTCTGAAGGAAGGTTCTGTGGTGCAGCAAAAGACTTGTCGCATGTGCCCTGCAAATTCTACAAGGTCGGATCGTGCACAGCGGGCTCCTCCTGTCCGTTCTCCCACAGTCTCGCAGAGCCTGGAGGTCAAAAGGATGTCTGCGCATGGTTCGTCAAAGGGAACTGTAAATTCGGCCACAAGTGTGCTCTCGCCCATATCTTACCCGGCCAAACCATGGCCATGGACCGCAAGAACAAAAAAGCTGCTCAGATTGCTGCTGGCGGGTCCAACAACAAGAATGGTGACTCTGGCGGCAAGGGCGGACGCGGGGGTAACAAGCGCGATAACGGAAACAATCGTCTGCTTGCCGGTGGATCTACCGCCCCCACTCGCGCTCGACCACCCATGAATATGCCCCTCAAGGCCACGATCTCTCCTAGTGCTCCTGCGCCCCCTCTCAAAGATACTGACTTTGCCTCCTTTGGCGCCCTCGACGAGTCCACCCAGCTACCGATAGCCCCTGCTCGCAAAAAGTCTCCCCCTCCGGAACCACCGAAACCCTCCACGTCCCCGACTCTCCCCGTATCGGCTCCTCGTCGTCCAAGCATGAGCACCCCAACAAAGGATTTTGGTCCCATTGGATCTCCGCCGTCTGCGGCCACCTCGCCGTCATCCAGAATGCATTCGGGTACACCCCCAACCCAGGCGAACGGCTTCCTCTCCACCTCTCCCTTCTCCGCACCCGGAAGCAAGCCCCCATTCCTCGGCTACGGAGACGCGGCAAGGCAAGGCATGGCCGCCAGTCTCGGCGCAAACATGACCATGGGCGGAGGGCTTGCCGGCTGGAACAACAATCCCAGCGCGAACGGTGTATCGTCCTCCCCCCTCCGCGGAGGTTTACTCTCTGCAGGTAGAGTTAACGGGCAGCGTCCTATCAATGGCGCCGACTACGACATTTCTGTAGAGTACGAGGAACATGGCATCAAAGCCCGTCGGAAAGCAACTGTCGACGACCCGAACGAGGATCTTGAGGACTTCCTTCCAAGCTCCCTCACCGACCTTCTCACGCCTGAGGAGCGAAGTCGACGCATGTCGCGCACAAACTCTGCGCAGTCGCCGAGTCTCGGCGGGGGATTCGACAACATCAGCGCGTCGCCGCATCGACATGGGCTCGGCGTTCCTTTGAACCAACAACAGAACCCCGGTGCAGTCGGCCACCGCTACTCGCGCTCTGTGCCCGCGCCATCGTTCCTCGGCTCCGGCGCCGCCAACGACCACATCAAATCCATCTGGACGGACGGTCCGCCCCCCGGCCTCCCGAGCTCTCCCCTCGGCGCCGGCATGCCCAGCTCCTACTCCTCCAACTCGGGCGCAGGCGGCGGCGGTCTCTCCTCCTCATTCGCCGAACGCCTACCGTCGCTCTCGCCGAGCAACGCCTCGGCCGCATTCCTCCCCTCCATTCACCACTACATCGCACAGAAGCAGGGCGCGGGGATGCGCACGACGTCGAACCCCTCCGTCACCACGACCGCTTCGTCGACGGGGCTCTTTGCGTCTAACACGGCCGCGCATCCCGGCCCGCCGGGAATTGCTCATTACCTGCAATCTGGTCCTGGGCCGCACAACGCGTCGTCTTCGTCTAATGCGAATCCCAATTCCACGACGATATCTACACCGGGGATTGGGCAGGGCACCTCGCCGTCGCCGTACGTCCGGCCAAACCCGTTCGACCTCACGCAGCAGCAACAGCACAATCCTGCGTATGCGGCGCATATCCAGGCCGGCGGTGGCAATGGCAATGGAAACTTCAACGGCGGGGGGCAAGGCGGCGTACCCAACCTCAACGACACGCACATCCTCTCCCCGAACGCGCGCGCGTTGCAGGCGCATGCGCCGGGGCAGTCGTTGCCGCAGGGATTGGCGGCGGGTTATTCGCGGATCCATGCGCTTCCGCCGCCGATGGTAGGGAGCCCGTCGCCCGCGGCGTCGCCGGGGGTGTATGGCGGGTTTGGGAATATCAATACGGGCGTGGGGTCGCCGGGGCAGGGGGGTGGGATGCGGGATTGGGCGACGATGAGTACGGGGAGTATTAGTGGGAGTCCGGGGTTTTTGAGCTTTATGAAGCCGCCAACGGCGGCAACGAACAATGCGGCCTCTCCTGGTGCAGCGCCATCTGCGGGACCCAAAGTTGCTCCGCCAAATGCGGCGCCTATGACGGCCGCGGCGCTGGATGCTATTTTCTCGCAAAGGTCGTACTCTGCTGCGGCGAGGCAAGGCGGCCCGGCTGCACCTATGCAACGCAACCCCAGCGGCGGCGCTAACGCTCAAAAATGGCGAGCCGACCCGCCGATGAGTCCTCTTGCTGCTTCGACGGCTGTTGGCGCAGGTGCAGATGATGGCGACGAGTTGTTCAGCTTGGATGATTGAACTGATTGTAAATCGGGAATCGTTTTCTGTGTGAAACGAAATGAAACTGAAAATCTCTTTCCAGTGTATATACGTCTGTATACATACGTGGTACCGGCCGTCCGCCGCTTGCTACTGGTACTATCTATCTATCCACCTATCTATCTATCTATTATACAATTAATCCTGCTTGTTTTCCTTCTCTTCTTTGTTTGTTGCCTATACATACACTCACCCGCCACTCACTCGCCACTCACGTCTCCTCACGATCTCCCTCTCCACGTATCAACTAACCACAATGTTGTGTTCACTACATACATAGTTTCAAATTCCCTCTGCTCTGCTCTCTCTATTTCTCGTTTGTCTGTTGACACTGTCTGTCGTCACCCCCACCACGTACTTATTCATTCTTACTGCACGCACGAAAACAAAAGTAGGTATGCAGGCTCTGAGTCGTGTCAATGTAATATTGTAAATCTGATAGTATGAAAAACACGAAAGAGGTTACAAGACGAGCTGTTCTAGTCTGTTGAACGAATGAAACTTGACTAGGAGACTGAAGCGACTCGAAGGACTGAGATGCACGAAAAAGCAGCGGGAAAGGGTTAGCGGACAGGAAAAGGAAACCGCGACGGGAAAGTCGTACCTTGGTGTCCTACACCCTGCAATGCGAAATCTTCTCTTTGCGGTGGGCTACGGACACGCTCCGATAGCTTGGATTCAAAGGCTTGGAGGCCGTGCGAATTGTACCAGTCATCGAGTGACTCGTTCTGGCTATCCTCGTCCTCCGAGTCTGAGTACACGGCGTCGTACTGCCAGTCGCCCCAGAGAGCGAAACGCAGATCCTCTTTCAGCGTGATGTGTGCATATGGCAGCCAAGGGTCACCAGCAGCCTGGCGGAGTCGCTTCTCGGGATCATCGCCATGTTCGGAGCGGAGTTTCTGAAGGCCGCTGTTGATCTGCTCCAGATCCCCCGCGAGCTTCTCAACGCCGCCAGGAATGAGCAGCTCGAGGCTCTTCAGTCCCATATGCATCGCAGCGGAAACGAATAGTGTGGGGTCAGGTGTGTCCTGAAAGGACGGAGAAGTCTCGAGCAGCGGTCGCCACAGAGATTCATTCATGAATTCTCTGATTGCGTGCTGCATACTGAGCTGCGGAAATCTATCCTCGTCGTATCCAATGATTAATTGGCTGATGAGGGCGTGGGCGCCTTCGAATTTGTGGTAGTTGAAGCTATTGATGTCGGGGATGCAGTACACGAACCATTTGAAGCGCGTGACGCTGCTGAGCGGCTTGTGTTGGGGGAGAGGAAGATAGCTGAGCTCATGGGAGTGGTGGAATAGTTCGCCGTAGATGATCCAGTTGAGAAGCGCTGTTTCGGGGTCATTGCATACGGTGAGGAAGTCGTTGTCTTGGCTCGCAGGACCGGCTGAGAGGTCGAGGCGCCTGTCTAACGGGTTCAAAACGTTGCTTTTGTATGCGTATATCCTGCGGATGTCGTCCATGGAAAGCTCCGCAACCTCGATTGCGAGCTGCAAGAGCGTTTCGACGCCGCCTTGGATGGCGGTCTCGAGCAGGAACCGATTGTCATGGGATGTAATCGCCCAATCTGCGAGCTGGCGTGCTGTGAAAGCTAGGAGAAGGTGGGGATGAGGACGGAAGAAAACTCGGCCAGAGTTGGCGGCTAGCCGGGGGATGATTTTGGGCGGAGGGTTTCCGCATGTGCGGTAGAGTGTGCGAGAGGTGGAGAATAGGGAATGGAGATCCTCTAGCGAGTGGAGGTGCTTCAGGATGAGAAGCAGGGTTTTGGGCGGCAGGGACTCGAGTGGCATGGTGGGCGGAGGAAAACAAGAACGCGACGGCTGTTGCTGTGCTGATACTGATGATCACAAGCGTGTCGGATAGGAACCCAACGTGCCGCGCCTGCAGAAAGTATCGAGCTCGATGTAAAGGAACGGAGTTGTGGCATCACAGTGCATCCGCTGCTATTATAGATCGGAAAAAATGTTAAAGGAAAAGTTGTGTAATGATTGCAGCGATTCAAGAGCCGCAGAACGGTGGTGAGCGACGACTCTGTTAAAAATGTACCTGCTTGACTTGAGTAAAAGAACGCAGCAGAGAAAGATTGAGAAAAGCTCGGCACCTACCCTATCCTCAAGCGGAATTGGCCCTCTGCGGCGGACTTCGGATGAGTTGTGATAGCCTTGTTTGATTGAAATCTTCGGGGAGGTCCAACTCGTCATCGTCGCTTTCGTCGTCGGTCGGAAGATTGTGCCACAAAGTGAATTTCAGATCGGAAGAAAGCATGATAAATGGGGACAGCAACCAAGGGTCTCCGATAGCCTGACCGAGGTGTTTCCCCAGAGATACTTTGCCCGTCGACTTGTGCGCCTCATTTTCAAGTCGACGCTGACGAATGCCTTTCGAAACTTGTTCCAGATCCGCTGCTAGTCTCTCAACGCCTCCGTCGATAATGAGTTCTAGGCTTTTCAGGCCCATGTGCTTCGCAGCAGAGACGAACAACTTGCGGTCTTCGGCGAGAATCACTTCGTAAAGCGGGGAGGTTTCCAGCCGACTGCGCCACTGCTCTGTTGTCAGAAAACTCTCTACTGCTTCACCCATGCTCAACTGTTGAAATCTGTCCTCCTCGTTAGGCATGTCGTGGAAGAATTGGGGAATTTCTCCTTTAGGGAACCTTTGATAGTGGAAGCTGTTGACGTCGGGCATGCAATAGACGAACCATTTGTATCGGATGATACTGCTGAGAGGTTTGTGGTGGGGAAAGGGGAGATACGTGAGCTCGTGAGAGTGGTGGAAGAGCTCGCCGTAGATGACCCATGAGAGTAAGGCAGTTTCGGGGTCGTTGCATACGGTGAGGAAGTCGTTGGATTGGCTCGCGGGACCGGCTGCCAGGTCAAGGCGGCGGTTTACGGGGTTCAGTACGTCGTTCTTGTAGAGGTGGATTATGCGGATGTCGTCCATGGACAGCTCTGCGACCTCGAGGGCGAGTTCCAGAAGTTTTTCGACGCCGCCTTGGATGGCGAGCTCGAGCTGATACCGACGGTCGCCGGAGATAACTGCCCAGTCTGCGAGCTGGCGGGCTGTGAAAGCGATAAGGAGATGAGGGTGGGGTCGGAAGAAGACTCGAGAGTTTGCAGCAAGACGAGGGATAAATTTGGGGGAAGGGTTTCCGCATGTGTGGTATAGTGCGCGGGAGGTAGAGAACAGGGAATAGAGATCTTCTAGTGAATGCAAATGTTCGGGGAGATGCATCAGAAGTTCGGGGGGAAGGGTTTCCAGCGACATGGCGTTTGTGCAGGACAATGACCAAGAGCTTGACTCTTCAAAAGAATCGGGATGGTGCGATTATCTGGTAGTGTCGGCACGGTATCTTGAACACCCCACCTGCGTCTTTATTTTATAAAACGAGTACTGAGTAGTGACCTGTGGTGACTCAAGCTGCGATGTAGATTCAAGTTGCTGCCAAGCCACAACACCTATAGTGACGGCAGAAAAACTGAGGAGGAAGAGTCTTCTTGGGAATGTCGGGTCAGGAAGTTCAAACTGAATACACTTCTGCCTCCAGCGCTTTATTTTCGACCAAGAGAATGCAGAACAATGATGGTGGGGAAGCACAAGACTGAGTTGGTCTACTTTCGCACACTCAGCGCTCAGCCCTTGACTCGAACACCCACCACGTTGCGTAGACACAATTTCTCTGGTCCTTGACTGCTGCCGGCAGCCCCCGCAATCTATTACTACGGACCGTACACCTCCCAATCACTGTGCTCTTGGATTCCCTTCCAGTTCTCTGCGTCTGCAACCGTACAATTGCCAATTTACCATCTCAAAAATCTCTTTGGAGGCAAAACCTATTTTGCATGGTCCGGGAGCACTCCAATACCCTGAACGAATTGTCCGCGCTACACTCGATATAAAGTCAACTTAGCCAAGCCTTCTCAACTTTCAAGATCGCTTGTATCTCAGGGTTCTATGTAGGTGAGCCTCCCCACTACCATCAATCCAATTATTCCGGGCATGAGCCCAGGTTCTTTGGTGACGAGGCTCCCACCGTCGCTCAAAACCTGGCCTTTTGCGACCCACATATCACTTGCGCATTGACAGGTATTATCTTCAATCGTCAATAGTATTAAGATAGCGGCCATAGTCCAAAATTTATCAATACCAAATCCCATTCTGCCCACTCGTTTGCCTCAAGTTCCGCCTCATCCTCTCAAGCTCGAGCTCTCGACCCCGCCCAGTCCAAAGATCATTGCAAAGCCGGCATTCCGATAGCAAGTCCGATTTACACAACGCAAAATTGCCACAAGCCCAATTTTTATGCATCAACTCGTCGCCCAAGTTTCAGTCGTCCCACCTAGCCCTTCCGAGCTCGATGTAAAGGAGAGGAGTCGGGTTACCGCGGTACATCCGCTGCTATAGGTCGGAAACACTACCAACGGAAAAGGTGTGCAATGATTGCAGCGAATCAAAATCCGTAGAACGGCGGTGAGCGATAACTCGGTCGAAGAGGTCCCTGCTTGACTTAAGCAAGATAAAGCAGCAGAGAGAAATTGCAAGTTTCGTTACCTATGCTATATATCCTCAGGCGGGATTCTCCCTCTGCGGCGGACTCCGGATGAGTTTCGATAGCCTTGCTTCATAATCGTCGGCGATGTCCGACTCGTCATAATCGCTTTCGTCGCCGTTCGCCCTTGTAAGGTTATCCCACAGAGTGAAGCCCAGATCGGAATAGAGAGTGATGAAGGGGGACAACAACCAAGGGTCTCCGACAGCCTTACGGAGGTGCTGAGATAGTTCGCCTGTTGACTTGTGCGCCGCGTTTTCAAGTCGACGCTGACGAATTCCTTTTGAAACTAGTTCCAGATCCGCTGCTAGTTTCTCAACACCTCCGTCGATGATAAATTCTAGGATTTTCAGACCCATATGCTTCGCGGAAGAGACGAACAATTTGCGATCTTCGTCGGGGATCGTCTCGTAGAGCGGGGAGGTCTCCAGCCGACTGCGCCACCGCCCTGTTGTCAGAAAACCCCGGAGTGCTTCATCCATGCTCAACTGTTGGAATTTGTCCTCGTTGAGCATATCATGGAAGAATTGGGGAATTTCTTCCTTGGAGAAGCTTTGATAGTCGAAGCTGTTGACGTCGGGCATGCAATAGACGAACCATTTGTATCGGATGATACTGCTGAGGGGTTTGTGTCGGGTAAAGGGGAGATACGTGAGCTCGTGAGAGTGGTGGAAGAGCTCGCCGTAGATGACCCATGAGAGTAAGGCAGTTTCGGGGTCGTTGCATACGGTCGTTCGATTGGCTCGCGGGACCGGCTGCCAGGTCAAGGCGGCGGTTTATGGGGTTTATTACGTCGTTCTTGTAGAGGTGAATCTTGCGGATGTCGTCCATGGACAGCTCTGCGACCTCGAGGGCGAGTTCCAGAAGTTTTTCGACGCCGCCTTGGATGGCGAGCTCGAGCTGATACCGACGTTCGCTGGAGGTGACCGCCCAGTCTGCGAGCTGGCGGGCCGTGAAAGCGATAAGGAGATGGGGATGGGGTCGGAAGAAGACTCGGCCGGAGTTTGCAGCCAGACGAGGGATAGATTTGGGGGAAGGGTTTCCGCATGTGCGGTATAGTGTGCGTGAGGTGGAGAACAGGGAATAGAGATCCTCTAGCGAATGCAAATGCTCCGGGAGATGCATCAGTAGTTCGGGGGGAAGGGCGTCCAGCGACATAGTGTTTGTGCACAAGAGCTTGACTGAAGAATTGGGATGGCGCGATTATCTGGTACTGTTAGCACGGTATTCTGGGGACACCAGCTCCGGATCCGTCTTTATACTACAAGACGAGTGAGTAGTAGTGACCTGTAGTGACTCGAGCTGCGTTGTAGCTTGCTGCCAAGCCACAACGTATAGTGACGAGAGGAAAACTGAGGACGGACAGTATTCTTGGGACGTCGGGGTCGGGAAGTTCAAACTAGATACACTTCTACATCCAGCGCTGTATTTTCGACCAAGAACAATGATGATGGGGAAGAACAAGATCAAGTCGGTCCACTTTCGCACACTTATATTCTCTGACACTCGGCAAAAACCGTAGTTTAGGATCGTCATAAATTGAGAGAAAAATTTAAAATTTTGGCAATGAATTAAGTGGGTCCTAAACTGATACAAAAACGTTAAGTAAAGGACGAACAAAAACTGTTCCCAAAACATTGAGTTTCGGCAACAGTTTCTGAAGGTCCGGAACAAAAAGATTCGGACCCACCTAAACGGCTCCCAAAACAATTCGTTTTGGGAAGGGTTTTGGTCGCACCGAAACAATAAGTTTCGGCAACAGTTTCGGCGGTGTTGCCGAAACTTATTGTTCTAGACAGCCCAAAAGTCCTTTTGGAAGCACCGAAATCAAAAGTTTCGGCAACACCGCCGAAACTGTTGCCGAAACTTATTGTTTCGGTGCGACCAAAACCCTTCCCAAAACGAATTGTTTTGGGAGCCGTTTAGGTGGGTCCGAATCTTTTTGTTCCGGACCTTCAGAAACTGTTGCCGAAACTCAATGTTTTGGGAACAGTTTTTGTTCGTCCTTTACTTAACGTTTTTGTATCAGTTTAGGACCCACTTAATTCAATGCCGAAACTTTAAGTTTTTCTTTCAATTTAGGACGGTCTTAAACTACGGCTTTTCCCGAGTGTGACTCGAACACCCACCACGTTGCTCACACACTCTCTTGCCCTCAACTGCCGTTGTCAGCCGTCGTTTCCAGCCCCTGCAATCCTTAGGCTCCACAGCTCTACCCCTTAACCACTGTCAGTGTCTTCTAGCACTCTCTTCCAGTCCTCTGAACCTGCAACCGTACAATCGGGATTCGGCAATTTGTCATTTCAAGAAAGCAAAACCTAGTCTGCCTGGCCCGGGAGCACTCCATTTACCCTGAACGAATCCACTGCGCCGTACGGGACAACGATTATTTGATCTAGTCAAGCCTTCTCAAGATTGCTTCATGTCAACTTCATGTCAGAGTTCCTGTAGGTGAGCCGTCCTACTATCATCAATTTGAATCCAATTATCCCGGGCATGGAACCCAGGTCTTTGGCGACGAGACTCCCACCGTCGCACAAAACCTGGCTTTTTGCGACCCGCGTTTCATTTGCACAGATATTATCTCTCGTGAATAGTACATTAGACAGCAGCCATAGTCCAAATACCAATACCAAATCCCATTCTACCCAGTCGTTTGCCTCAAGTTCCGACCTCATCCTCTCGAGTATCAAGCTCCCAACTCCCGCCCAGTCCAAAGATCATCGCAAAGCCGCCATACTCCGCCATACCTATTGCAAGTCAGAATTAGACAACGGAAAATTGCCGCAAGCCCAATTTTTATGCATCAAATTGTCGCCCAGGCTTCACTTGCTTCACCTGGCCCTTCACAACAATGTCCATTATGCTCTCGGGTTGCCAGTGGCGTCGTGTGGTCCCGCCGTCCTAAATTGGCGGCCTCCGGTCGTTTGGCGCGTCGATAAGGTGTGACACGCGCTCACGTGTAGTGACGCCCTGGTTCATCTTCTCATTTGCCTGTTAACGGATTTCTCTCCCACCTCCTCTTCAATAACCCCCCGACGCGACACCATCCAATAATCCCGCAAATATGTACCAAAAATCAAATCTCACCATGAAGCGCGTCTTCTTTGTACGATTGCTGCTCGATCTCAGCACCGAGAACGAGGAGGTCAAATCCGACGGCAAGTACGAGGTTCATGAATCTCGGGCTACTCGTCTTGTTGGAGACTCTCTGCGGTTTATGACGGTGACTTTCACCAAGCAAACTCGCGACACCCATCTCAGGAAGTGGCTGGAGCACAACACCAAGCCGGACCAGTCGATCGAGTATGAGGATGCTAAGTACGTGTCAAAACTTGGCCTACACTTTATAGCTCAACGATCTCTCAGATATGTGTTTCTTGGCTTCACAGAGAGCGGCCTCAAAGCCGGCAACATCATCTTTTTCGCTGAAGGCCCTGACTTCACTGTCGCCGACCTGAAAGCTCATTTCGGCAGCGACCTCAAAACGGTCTTCGACACGTTCGGGTATGGCAAATATTCAGCAAGGCTGGGTTTGTCTTTTTCGTCCACTGTGGCCACGAAGGAGGTATGTTTCATCGAAATCGGTCAAAGCAGCGTCGCGCTCATACCGCATCAGATTGACCCCGCGGAACGACATTTGCTTCCGGATTTGACAGCCGCCGACGGTTCGCTCCACACCGACGGGTGCGGTCTCATCCGCGACTCGTTCGCGCAAGAGATATCAGCCTTGCTTCACCTCCCTCACGATATAGCAGGTACTTCATTCCCCGATGCCGCTCGCTCTGTGCTGACTCAGCTTCTTCCAGTCTTTCAAATACGCCTTGGCGGCATCAAGGGCACTCTCACTCGCTGTCCCGATGATCTCTTCGACTCGACCTGTGGATGTCGGGGCAAGACGGTCGCGTATCGGCCTTCTATGGTCAAATACAATGAAGGACCGCATGTACTGGAGGTTCAGAATGTTTCTCGACCTCCGAAAGCTGGGCGGCTTAACAAGCAGTTTATCGTACTGCTCCTTACCCGTGGCATCCCCCTTTCGGTGTGTTTTTACTCTTGATGAACACTGGGACAGCATAGCCTAAATACATACCAACTTTCTCTTCGCCAGGTGTTTGAGGACTTGCTCAAGACGCAGCTGGAGGAGATAGACAAGATCACCCTTGACCGGGAGAAGGCGCTGAACTGCATTGACGGTGAAGTCGATGCTGAGTGCACCGCGTTTTACCAGGACCGTACGTCTGTCTCCTGTTGGCATTGTGCTCCCGCTGACTATTCTTTCCTTGGTAGTCTACGAGATGCTGCTTGCTGGGCATGACATGTCCGAGCCATATCTCGCCAGCCAGCTTCTCAAATATCAGAAAACCGCGCGAGAAGGGTTGCGCAAGAAGATGAATCTTACTGTCAAGGTAAATGCTCATGTATCTTTATTGATGCAGTCACAATCTTGACCTTTTGCAGCGCTCCGGCTACTTCCTCGGCGTAGTCGACCACTGCGGCGTGTTAAAAGAAGGCGAAGTGTATATCAATATACCTACGCGAGGTGGCGCGCAAGTGGGAACCGTCGCACTCATGCGGAATCCGGCCCACGATCCAGATGGTGAGTATGGGTTTGGCTGATTACAGTGTTTAGACTCACAGTTATACTAGGTGTGCGCGTTCTCGAAGCTGTCAATCGTCCCGAGCTCAAACATTTGACGAATTGTATCGGTAAGGTTATTCTCGACATGTACATATCCTGTCGCTGAGACCGCTTTTCTGCCCAGTCTTCGCTGCTACTGGTGCTCGTAGTGAGCCGGATCGCATGGGTGGCGGGTAAGCAAGCATTCATTCATCGACTTGCGATTGAATTATGACAATCCTAATTATTTCTTTTCAAGCGACCTCGACGGGGATACGTTCTTCGCTGTGTTCGACCCGTTGCTCATCCCCAAACGTCGAGACCCTCCGAAGCCAGTGGCGTCATCATCAACACAACCTCGGGCACGTAGCAAGACGATCACCATCGGCGGGCGTACGCAGAAGACCGTTTCGGCGACTGGCAGACAAAGGAATTCGGACATGCGCACCGCTGCTATCGAGACTTTTGTTAGTATGCGGTGTAACTTTCTTCTTGGGTCGTTGTCGAACGAATGGACGTCTCTTGTCGGTGCGACGCCTGAACTTGCGGATTCTCCGATTTGTAGAAGGCTTGTGCCGATGATTGAGGCTGCGTTGGTGAGCTGTCGTTGAATCTCTTCTGATGCCCTCGTGTGATGTTCCACCCAGGATATCGTGAAAAGCGGCTCGGGGCTCGCTGTCTTGCGCAGTGATTTTGATCTATTCAAAAACGAGCTGGAAAATATACCCCAGGCGCCTTCTGGTTGGGTTAATCCGCTTGAGCGGCTTGCGAATCTTGTGCCGAGGCCGTTGGAATCTTCGATGACGGAGTTTACCCCTGACCCGCAGCTTGTGCTCCGCGAGAAAACGACGGAAGAGAGGTGGGCGGAGGTGATTGAGGAGGCGGAGGCTGTCATGCCGCGGTATAACTCTGCGCTGAGGAATGCGATTGAAGCTGATAAGGAAGCGAGTGAGTGTTTTTCTTCTTCTTCTTTGACTGATTTGTTTTGGAGCTGATGATGATGATGTTGTAGAGCTCCAGGAGGACGACAGCCGGCGGGTTGACATAGTAAAGGAGGCTTTCATCAAGAGGCACTTTCCTCGTACGTTCTCACTCTTCTGCGATTATCAATTCTTTACTCATGCTGAGTCGTGCTTACATTCAGCGATCGACAATATCCTTGAAGACACCCCAAAGTATCTGCTCAAAGCTTCAGCGTGGTATGTATCTCAGCTCTTTCGGGGTCTCGTGGAGTGCATAATGCTAATCAACCCTGCGCGCAGGTATGTCACGGGCTATAGCAAGGGCAAGCAGTCTTTTGCGTGGCTCGGGGGTCGGTGGTTGAATGCTATAAAAGCTTGTATGTCTTTCGTTTCAAAGCGTGTCTTGTTTTACCGGGGGAGTTGACGACTTTGTATTTGCAGCGAGTTGTGGGCATATACCCATCTCAGTTGGTGCGAGATCTACGCCTTTGACTGGCGCGATTGTTCAGGCTCCTTCAAATGCTTCGCCGGCGAAGCAGATGCCGACCGCGTCCACCACGCCAGCGCCTTCAGCTCCACCGAGGCCAATTTCGACGGTATCTACGACGCCAGCGCCAGCACCTATGGTGCAAGCACAAGTTACACCCCCTTCCCGACATGTTCCTATACAACCGCAAACTGAGACGCTATTCCCTACCAGCGGTTCGGACACAGAAACAGACTACCAGGATGTGGACAGTGATGAGTTTGAGGTTATCGACCGGGAGAGTGTCTATGACACTGCTGCCGAAGATATCGTTCCCACTGTCACTCGACGCCCCACTCGGCCAATCCGCCCACTTGTGAGGGACAATTCGGATGATACCTTGGTGGATGAGCCGCAGACGCCGCCTCCGCCTCCTCGAACGCTGCGTACTCGTCGTCCCTCCCCTACGACGTCATCGCCTTCGAGTGATCGTACTGAAAGGCCGGTCGCTGGCCGACGGAGGATTGTCGCGTCGCCTGAGCGGGTGATGCCTGTGTCCGTGACGGCGACTGCGAGCGTTATAACGCGCACCTGTGCGCAGACGCGTGCTCCGGAACCATCGCGAGCGCAGACACGCGCTCCGGACATGTCGCGAGCGCGCTCGGAGCCGCCTGTGCGCACTCCCGCTGCCCCGAAAACGCATGGCCAGAAAGTGCAGGGGCATACGCACGAGTTTTTGTTGAGGCCGAATAAGGCGAGGGTTTGCGAATGTGGTACACTTTGGAATGGTGGTAACGCTTGATTCTTCCCTCTCCCCTCCTCCCCGGCTTCTCCAGCTTCCCTCCCGCGCGCTACCTCATACCCCCCAATGTGAATGTATATCTTGGATCTGGGCGGGTCGTCTCTGTATATACTTACTGATCTCTTGGATGGAAGTCTTGTACATGTATCTGAATAACTTATTCTTACGAATTCATTGCGATATCTGTCTCACTTGCTTCATCTCAAAGAAAGGTGGAGGGAGGGTGTACAAATAACAAGAAAGATGATGATGATGAACAGAAACAGAGCAAATGATAAGTACACGGACTGCATTACAATGCGGATGCGCGTAAAGGCGGCATCCGCCATCGAGTCACGAATGTCCGAATAAACGCGACTAGAATCCCCTTCCTCCGCCCCGCCCGCGTCCACGATCTATCCAGTATTCGGGTATGTTCTGCGTTCGAAAGCGCGCGGATGGTGCGAACATGTACACACAAGAGTGTAGAGTGAAAGGCCGGGTGGGAGACGAGAGTATGGGTCTTGAAGCATATATCATCGTGATAAATCGATAGATAGATAGAAAGAGTAAAGGCTGGTGTACCGTGCGGGATGAGTCGGGGTGTAACACCCCGATCCGCGCGGTGTTGGTTGGTTGATGAACGCCTATTCGTCGTCGTCGTCGTCGTCGTCGCTGCCCACACTCCCCTCCACTTCTTCCCTGAGGCCTGAGCCCTCGTCGTCTAAGGTCTTCTTCCCCCTCCCCTCCCTTCCTCTCCAGTCTTCGTTGTGCGCGTTCGGTCGTTGGCAGGTTTTGGCGAACGCGCCGGGCTTCCGCCAGTGCCTGCAGTCTGTCTTCGGTATACGTACATAGGATGGCTGGTACTGTAGGGAGAGGTCTGGTATCATTGATGCCTCGCGTGCTGTAGGATGTACATGTCGCGGGCCCATTCATATCTTCGTATTTTTCGCCACACTTCCAGTACGTGTTCTCGTGTAAGTTGAAAGTGCTCGCCGCATTGACATGGGGATCGTTTCTGTGTGCACGAATTCAGCGTAATATTATATTCTCCGATAAGTTAAATGCATGGCCTGAACGAGACGCCCGTAAACCTAGCGGCTGATCATGATATTTGTGAAGTGAGCCTTGGGCCTCGGGCGTCAACGGTCAAGGGTTGGGGGAATGCGGTGTGCGGTGTGCGGCAGCAAACCTAGGGTTGACTGTGGAGTACGTCTTTGGTGCAGTTTTCGAGCATCCTTGGTTTTCGCCGCTGCGTCAGTGTTGTGGTATCTGTTGCGCACCAGCTAGCTCGTCTGCTCATTCGTCTCCAACTATACTTACCTTGAGCGTGATGTCCTGGGGATCTATCGATGGTGTTTTCCGCATTCTTTGTCGAGGAACTTTTCAACGCAGCGCTGAAATCTCTTTGGGTTTGCGGTCGAAGATGGCCGCGCTGGCAAGGTGGAGGGGGAGGGTGTACAAGAAAGAAGATGAAGATTGAAAGAAATAGAGCAAATGATACACGGACTGCATTACAATGCTTTTGCGTGCGAATGCGCGTTAGAGCGTCATTCGCCATCGAGTCACGAAAGCCCATCGCGATGTCCGAATGAACGCGGCTAGAAACCCCTTCCACGCCCCCTTCCTCCGCCGCCCCTTCCGCGTCCGCCGCCGCGCCCGCGATCCATGCCCCGCCCTCTTCCTCTCCCGCGCGCACCCTCGAGATCCTTCTTCCGGCCTTTGGGTTTCGGTGCGTCGTCGACTAGTAGCTGACAAAAACAGGTCAATCAAGATACAGTGATAAAAAAAGTAGTAGAGTGTAGAGAGTAGAGACGCACTGTATCGAGCGGTAATGCATCTGGGAGGACAAAATAGCGGATGTTGTTGCCGCGGATGGATAATGAGTCTAGGGACGCGGGATCGCGGTTGCGGGCGGTGATTTTGACGGCTTTGAGGTGGGTGTTCATTTGCATGTCGACGCCTGGTGGGTTTTAATTGAAGTGTTTTGGATGGGAAAAAAAGGGAGAGTGGGACCTGTTATGGTGCCGTGTACGACTGAGCCGTTCTTGAGCTCGATGGTGACGGTCTCGTTGTTTAATTTCATGAG
The DNA here is from genome assembly GCA_037176885.1 of Favolaschia claudopus. Classification (NCBI taxonomy): domain Eukaryota; kingdom Fungi; phylum Basidiomycota; class Agaricomycetes; order Agaricales; family Mycenaceae; genus Favolaschia; species Favolaschia claudopus. The sequence continues at coordinate 510,110 of JAWWNJ010000107.1, forward strand.
GAAGCGGACGAGCTTCATGGTTAAGAGTTAGTCGGTGGTGACAACAAACGTAAATACGGTTCCGAGGATGGACACTCGCATGGCCGGATTTGTGGTTGGCACGGCGTACACTGTCCAGGATGTCATCGGCGAGGGCGCGTACGGCGTCGTCGTCTCCGCCGTCCACAACGCCTCCCAGCGCAAGGTCGCCATTAAACGCATCACCCCCTTCGACCACTCGATGTTCTGTCTCCGCACCTTACGCGAGATAAAGCTCCTCCGACACTTCCACCACGAGAACATCATCGCTATCCTCGACATCCTCAGACCACAGCACATCGACGACTTCAATGAAGTGTATCTTGTGCAGGAGCTCATGGAGACGGACTTGCATCGTGTTATTCGTACTCAGGAGTTGTCCGACGACCATTGCCAGTATTTTATATACCAGGTATACTGCTTCTTTTGCTTTTGTGTCCCCAAACTAATGGTAAAAGACTCTGCGCGCCCTGAAAGCGCTCCATAGCGCCGATGTCCTCCATCGTGACCTCAAACCCTCCAATCTCCTCCTCAACGCAAACTGCGACCTCAAACTCTGCGACTTCGGTCTCGCGAGATCCGCACGGCCCCCACCGAATGTCGCAAACGACGGCAACACCTTCATGACTGAATACGTCGCTACGCGGTCAGCTTCAATTCAATCCCCCATCGATTATTGGATTCTCATTAATATCCTTTGCTGCATCGCTCATTCTTGCTTTTGTTGTGTACTCTAGATGGTACCGTGCGCCGGAAGTAATGCTCACGTTCAAAGAATACACACGCGCCATCGATATGTGGTCCGTGGGCTGTGTGCTTGCTGAGATGCTGAGCGGGAAACCTTTGTTCCCTGGGAGAGACTGTATGTTATTCTGCGTTGTCGATACCTACTAGCTGCAACTTACTCGCAACTCCCCCCTCACCTGAAATTGCAGATCACCACCAATTGTCTATTATCCTTGATATACTGGGCACACCATCCATAGACGACTTTTACGCCATCTCCAGCCAGAGAAGGTGAGTTCTCGTTCAATATATCACAGTCCTTGACTGTCTATTGCTTATGATTTCCCAATTTCGCTAACCCAATCCCTACAGTCGTGAATACATCCGTGCCCTCCCCTTCCGCAAGAAACGACCCTTCTCCGCTTTGTTCCCCAAGGCGAATCCCGACGTGCGTTTCATCCTTCTTCTCCCTTTCCCTTTCCCTTTCCCATTCACTTTCTTTCATCTCTATATTTTCAAATTAATACTAAACCCTCACCGCCCATCTCTCTAGGCCATTGACCTCATGGAAAAATGCCTCACCTTCTCCCCGCGGCGGCGCATCGAGGTCACCGAAGCCCTAGCACACCCCTACTTATCGGTTGGTGCATTTCACGACTCGTCATAAAGCTGTCTCCTGACTTTTAAATTCCCATTCTACTACAGCCATACCACGATCCCGCCGATGAACCGACCGCGGAGCAGATCGACCCGTCCTTTTTTGATTTTGATAATGGGGACCCGTTGGGGAAGGAAGATCTCAAGGGTGAGCTTTCTTCTCCTTTACTTTCAGATCTTCAATGGATTCTATGCACCGTGTACACGCTATGCGAACGAGTTGCTGACGCGTTTTCTTGCAGTGCTGATCTACGAAGAGATCACACGGCCGGATAACCCCGGTGCGCCGTTTGCGCTGCAGAGCGCGGCGGTGGGCGGGTCATGAGCGCCGTGATGGGTTCGTTCTGCAGAGGTGCCATAGGACCGTGGACAAGGGGGAGGTGGTGGGGATGTACGAATAGCAGAGTAGGAGAGTAGGAGGCAGAGGAGTTGTAATGGGTATTGGGTATCGGGGGAAGCCGTGCGCGGGCGCTGGTGCTCACCCGGGGTGCATGTCGGGAGGGATGGATGACATGCAAAAGAAAGCAAGAAAGCAAGAAAGAAGAAGAAGTAACAGAAAGTCGCAGCGTGCGCAATTGTGATATTATTTATCCATATCCGTTCATTCAGGTTTTACATACTATAGTATTACGATTATTGAAACTAATGATTCGACGAAGTCTTTTGCAAGTGATTCGTTCTGTTATATACTAATAAATCACTTTGCGGTTGAGTTGTTGCGATTTTCATGCACAACAGATAATAGGTGACTTAGCCTTATCATATCAAAACCCTCCGGGCAAACCTGGTGACTCCGTGAGCGCGTGAGCAATTCCTCTCCGGGTGCGGGAATGCTGCGAGCCTCGTGCTGAGGGAGGGAGGAAAAAGATGGTATATTTATGATTGCGGTGAGGGCACCTGTGGATAAGACTTAGGGCCTGATCGGGCCCGCGGTCTAAATAGACAGCTCAGCCAAATTTCAGCCGTCCGGTAACTCGGCCATTTCGAGAGGGATAAGAGTATGGGGAACAAAAATTGATGGTAGACATTGATGGTAGACATGGACATGCAGGAGAAAACATGGGGGGGAAAACATGCAGGGAGAGGGATGCAGTGGTGAACGTCCGGGGAAACACCTCTAGGTAGACGCCTGTGGTTGGATACCGTCACGTATCATCCCGCAGGGATCTCCCTCTACGCAAAAGGTCGCAGGGGAACCCGTGAGCGTAATTACCTGTCTCTTTTCGCCTCCAATGCTATGTTCACCCGCCTTTCACTACACACTTTCTCTTCCTGATTATGTCATGTACCGAGCTCAAACCCGCACTCACACGGTAACTTTGTCTCATTGCCTCAAACGGAAATCTACCCTGTAGAGTCTTCCATGTTTATCCTTGCAGCCATTCAACTACTGGCCATGGGCTCATTTCTGTCAACGACTATGCAGTCTATTCCGACACCTCTATCTTACACGACCAACCACCTACGTCTTTTTTTTTTGGCTCTTTTCATGGATGTGGACCGGTGCAATAAGTGTGGTTCGCCTCTGACTGGTCTACGAGTATCTGAAGGTTTTCACTCGCCTACAACTCGTGGGCACTGTATCAAAAGGTCTGTCTTTCTCTTCGCTGTCTCGCACGTGTCTCATTGACGCTGCCACAGTGCACGGCCAACACTTTCCAGCCTGGACACTGTACTGGCTTTGTCTGGCGAGGAGACATAGCTTCCTTGTCAGAGGAACAGCTCCAGGTTTGGATGAGGTCCACGACGCAAGACACACCGCCCCTCTTACCGCCATCGTCGACATTTTCCACGCCGCAGAACCACTCACCCGCTACTCATATCAGTCCCATTACACCTCCCCCACTCCTGCTCGCAAACGTGCGGCAAAACAACGTTGCAGCAATGCAGCCTGCTCAACCTCTGGCCACCCTGTCTATACAAGCTTTGCAAAAACTGTTGTGTACGCAATAATCAGTACTGTCCTGCGCCTAGGCATATGGAGCCAGTTGCTCCTGCTATAAACTCTGTTACGGTTACGCCGCGTCGGCCTCTCACTCAATCCTCCACTTCCACTCCTGCGTCACCTTCAACTTCTGGATCGAGCTCTTCATCCTCCTCTCCACTTCCCCCTATGCACGGCCTATGGGGAGAATGGTTGACGTTTCGTATGCACTGAAGATTCAACAAGGTGATCACGAAATAGCAACAAGTGATAGATTTCAGAGGGAAGTGTATCGCAAGTCCCAGATAAATGCTATAAGTGTCCGTCTCTGGGTTCAGGTCAGTTTCCCTCTATGTCCTACAAATGACTCTCCGCTCACGGTGCCATATAGGATGACACACCAGGACACGCTCTTACGATTGATGTGCCCACATATCCGTGGTTCCATCCCAAAGACTCTGAGCCCATGGTCACATTAGCCGCTCCGCACTCTTGCACGGCTTTCAGCTATTGGAAGAAGGATGAATGGGTTACCACTGATGCAGCCATCGAAATTCAGGATCCCAAAGAACACCCTTTTTTTGCGTCTTCTTCATGTCACCAAATGCGTCGGAGCACCCACACCTACGTCGTTGCCCATCCTCAACATTCACCTGTGGCTCCAAGTGCGTCCTTGTGCTCTATATATGTTCTTACTAATTACCTCTTTTACAGGATGACGTAGAGCCCATTGTCCTTGCGGCATCTAGCTCTGGCCACTGGTTCCACCCCAAAGATTCCCCAGTCATCACCAGCCTCATTGCTCCCCTCTCTTGTCTGACCTATGGGTATTGGGCGCGCAACCGTTGGGTGTTAACAGATGGACCCATTGAGATTGACGACCCAAGCCTCACAGTCTACTTGCGGTTGGAACATGTCAGTAGCTGTCCCAGTGGCCCCCGTTCCAAGCGGTCTCGGTCTCATTCAGATGAGACCGATATTCCGGACGCAACTCCTACTCCAACTCCCACCTTGGCTAGCACTACTGTGACTAAGACGTCGAGGTATTTACCGCTCTTAACTCAGTCTCCCTTCTCCCTACTCACTTTCTACAGGTGTCCTGCCATCAGCCCATTGAAGCTAGTCACCAAACAAATCGTGCCGCGGGCATCAGCTGAAGTCATGTACGTGATCTCCGATACATTGCTATAAAAGTCTTCTTACTGACAAACATCCAGCTCCTTGAGTTCTGGCGACGAAGAGTCAGGATCAGAAAAAGGTGTGGACGGGGCAGAATCTCGACCGTCAGTGTTGCTCTTCCCTTGAACTGCATATTTCTCAGATTTCAGTAGACCGTTGACAGACCTGGTATTGGGCTACGCCTGAATTTATTCATTTTCAGGCTAGTTACAACAGTACTATTAATAAAGTACTACAATACTCAGTGAATGAGTCTCAATAAGGACTGAGGTCTGCCTGGGCGGTCAGTCAAAGGAGAATACACAAGTAGGAGCTCTGGGGTTCGTTTACGATGGCACTGCAAAGTGTCAGAGCTATAATAAGTCGGACATGAGCTTCCGCGATAGGTCTCTTACCATCCGGAATAGGATTGGGAGCTACCTAGTGCTCCAGGAACAAAGGCGTACATTGAAGGACATTCCATTTGGGACTCGTTAAGACTCGAGAGGTGTTACCAGGAGCAGGAGGCTTCCGCGGAAAGGTTTAGGACAGAGCTATAGCTCAGGAACGTTGGCGACCTATGGGGAGAGAATATCCCTTATTCACACAGTACTAGTTGGAGCAAGTAGATCATCAATTGGATAGCAGGAGGGCTATTGATTCATGACCAGAGATCTACGCTGGCCAAGCCAGACGAACAATGGTATCCAAGAGGGTGCCGGAGGTAGAACAATGGTATATAACGGATGCCGGAGGTAAAGGCGTAAATCCCTCATCACTGTCGGAAGAAAGCCTTTAACAAGTAAAACTGAATGAGGTCTGGACCAAGAGGGTCCGGAGTTACCAACATTATACCCATAAGATTGTTTGTTTATCGTCTCATATTTATTGCTGTGAATGTATATAAAGCACTGTATCATGTACTGGAGCTCTAGTGGATTCCCCCCTCTCGTTGTGAGCGTCAAGCCAGTATTGGCTTCGTGAATAACTAGACGTTGGACTTCATTCGAGATAAACTCCAGAAGCTTATTTGTTTCTTTTGTTTGTTTTCGTTACAATATACTGTCTGTCGGATCATATCTTGAGTTATACGCGTGAACATCTTGTTGAGAATCAATACAAACGCGTGGAATTATAAGAGCCTGACACGGACCTTTTGAGAGAACAGATTAGTTCAAACATACACTTTCCGTGGAAACTCATTTGTGAACGAATACACACAACTTAAACCTCTAAACCTCTACCAAAGAGTAACATCTCAATTACCTGTCTGAACGCACCTTCCTGTGTCAAGACTAGGATAGTTAGTATAAGAACGGTCAGAACGAGCTATCGCGAAAGCCTCGAACTAGTATATTTTGAAGTTAGTATTGGTTGAATTGCAACAGTCTATACTGGACTGGAACCCCGAACCTCGCACATCGATTAGAAGTGGTTAGGATTTATATTAGGATTTTGTGTGGATTAAATTCTGTGCATTATCTTGGTTTATTTCCACCGTAGCCCCATAGTCAGTGTTTCACCGTCTGTGCCGCCATCGCCATCACAGCCGATATTTCCTTTGCAGTACGCAAGCAACATGGACCGAGGGTTCAAAAAAATGGATGCCATGGACAGCCATCTTTCGCTTACTGAACACTTTCAGACTGCCTTTAAGACTCGCCTTGTTCGAAGCACTTACCATAAACATCATACCGCTTGGGAGCAGATGAATCCTGATATATTGGCAAATGCCATTGAGTGCGGTCAATCACAAGGTGGGGAGTGGAATCCCTTGACAAAAATGTAGACATTTTGTCTGTAGAATTGTGTCGAAACATGTCTATTCGCAAACAATATATCAGATGCCTGCACATCACATCAATGTTATTGCACATCTTTGGAAAAAAATATAGCTCACCTTTCTCCGACAACCAATATGACAGGGAACACCATGACCGACATGGTTATGAAAAACCTAAGCAAGGAATGGCTGTGAGTCTTGAATGTCATGCTTTATTGTGAATCCGTGCTGACCACCATCGGTCAGACTCGCTCAGAAAACTGACACTGGAAACTCTACGCAGGGCCTTACCCGTGAAGACCTTCAGGTCAGTTCCTTCTAAGTCATCTTGCCCTTCTCCTACATACTCCTTGTCTCCTCTAGCATGTTCTTTCAAGTTTGAGGAAGAACAACAACCATAGGACAAGAAACGAAAGCACTGTGACCTATGAAAAACTTGTCGATTCTATCTTGGCATTTAAAAGAGAACAACTTAACTGGACTTTTATTGTGCATGGCAAAGGTCCGAAGAGCAGCCTGGACATCAAGATGCGAGAATATTTTATCGCAGATAGGATTTCCATTCCGGTAAACGTTTATGACACGAACAAGTTTGCAGGGCACTGACATATTCTTTTTCAACTCAGACGGATGCCGAGCAGCAGCTCAACGATGGAAGGTCTTCTCCTTTGACTCCGGATGAGGATGAAAAGGAAGAGGAAGGTACGAAGCCATATCCTCACCGTCACTCACTTTTTGAGTTGTTGAATCCAGTCCGCCCTCCCACACCTGAACCGTGCCATCGTGTTACAGTCTGGAAGGGGAGCAGTGAAGATTTCTTGTCCGAGAATGTTTTATGGCAGTTTATGCGTTTTGGTGCGTGTATTGGCCACTCATATTTTTTTGCATGAAACTGACTCGCAGCATAGACCCTCAGAACGATGTCAAACTCTACGACCCCAAAGTCATTGTCATCAACCGTCTCGGAGATGACACTCACGAAGTCACTGTTAAACGCCGCAATGCTAGTGGCCGCCTAAATCTCCGCCTTTTTGGTGTTGCTGCAACAAGAGAAGATGATCCTATGGCAGACAATGAGCAGGGAGAGCAGGAGTTGGACCCTGCTTTCATCGCTGTGGCGGTGGATACCCAAGAAGTCGCCCTCAAAGCTATATTCCAAGATAAGGAACTGTCGAATATCATCAGTGAGTTGCCATGTTTCCTTCGTTAGTTAAGTACTTTCTCTCACTTTACCGTAGAACAGGAGACCAGAGAGTGGGAGCTGCAATGGATGCCCCACCCGTCTACTATCGTTCTTCCTCAAAGGCTGGGCAGGTGTGATCCCACACAGGTGCGAGGTCCTATGGATGAGCCATTCAAATACGAACCCGAAGTTGCCCAAGATCACTTCCTTCCTGTCATCGGTGCACCGAACACCATGCGTGTGATCCTTGTTATTCGCCCGAGAAAGGTGAGCTGAAGTTTTACAAGACTCTGTCGCTCGCAATCATATCTTATCCTAACAGTCAGCACCGAAAGAGAAAAGTGAAGCTGAGCTGGAGTTTGATAGCCTGGTCGGTTTCCTTCAAACTTTGTGCGAGAAGGACACCACCATAGCACAGATTCGTGTCTATTGTACGGAGCCCAAGACCAAAGGCAAGGGCCAGAGTCTCAAGGTTTGGGCGCAGTGGTTCGATGGGTTTATTGTGGTTGCAGGCGGAATCGTTCACATGCCTCAAGATGGCACAGACCGCAAAGGGAACGGAAAATTGTTCAACAACCATCACTGGGCTAGCATCTTCAACTCCAGTGCGGACTGGGCTGGATCATTTTGATGGGCAGCGTACTACAATAACAACAAGCACAACAAAGAGTTGCGTGCTTATTTCAGAGCTTCGGAAAAGGAAGTGAAGGGAGTGAATAGACTGTTGGACCGGATGCAGAAAGCGGTTGCGGGAACGGAAAAGAGCAAGGGAGACAACGCCAACGCAAGTGGGAGTGGGAGTGGAAGTGGGAGTTCGTCACGTAAACACCAGCGTAAGGCTGCCCACTCAGAAGATGATGATTAGCATGTAGAGAGCAATCTTGAGTAGCCAGTTATTGGTCCGAAAGTACTCAATATAAAAATTGAATCTACAATCATATATCGCTACTCAGAAAATGTTCATACAAAACAAAAGTGTAAGTATCCTACCAGCGACACGCAAGCCTTAGAAATAGCCGCACGCAAAGCTTACACCACGACGAGGTCTAGATGAATTATCCCCCATTTCAGATTCGCTCTCATCCTCCTCCTCTACTTCATCAACATGGAAGAAGGGCAAGTCATATGCCTTATCACCTCCACTGGGACCAAAGAAATATGCTTCGCGCTCATTGACATGGTGTCTGGTCGTCTCCTCCCATGTATCATCTTCTTCCTTGGTCCAGGCGAATTGAATGCCATACAGATGGCCATCGATGATGCCCTTGGGCTCAAAAACAGCGGGAACATCGACTGTGTCAGAGTCGTCAGAGTCACTGTCCTCCTCCCCCTCTCCCCCTTCCTCTCCCTCTCCCCCTCCATCTCCATCTTGCTCCTCATCTTCCTCTTCATCTCCCTCCTCATCTTCCCCCTCATCCCCGTCTCCGTCATCATCTTCACTATCCTCATCAGAACTGTGAAGTCCTTGTTCCGCCTGCTCGTACCCATTTCCCTCATCCACCGTGCCAAAATTCAGCAAGATGGTTGAGAGATTCGCATTCGCTCGATGACCGTGGTGGCGGAACTGTGCAGTCCAACGATTACGCTCCGCCAAAAGCTGCTCGGCAGTGAGGTGCCAAAGGATGTAGGTGGGACTCGTAACTATGAGAGTTGTGATGGTGGGGATGAGAGAAATCGAGACGGGCCAAGAAGAGCCATTCCAAGGGCCAACGCTATGCTGGTAGCAGTCAAAACATGACGGTGGAGTATATGGTATGCAACGTACAATGCGTGTCAGTGACCCAAACTCCGTGCCAGGCAGGGGCTTCAAATGCACCGTCTCCAAAGAAGCGGGGACACAGTCTTGGAGGTTGCTTTCCATGATGAACCGGTGCAGACAGTCGTCGTCGTGCAACGAATAGCAGATGTTGAGAGTTTTTAAGGCACTCATCAACCTCATCACGCTAGCAAGCTGGTCCCAGAATAGATCCCATATAGGCCCCCCCTCAGAGCTAGATTCGTCGTGCGTAGTGAAGGAGAATTGCAGAGTTAGGACTTCTGCAGCCAGATCATGATAATTGTGGGCCGGCGTAAGCAAGGTATCAAAACAGGCCAGAGCTTTTTCTACAGTACGCAGGTTGGCATGCCTATAGAGGTATACTTGAAGGAGGTCCTGCAGATAGTGGCAGGACATGGAAAGAGGTAACAGATTCGCAGCAGGAATGTCGTATATCGTCAGTTCTTCCTCTTCGCTGAGAATGTGGTGCCAAATGTCAGGTGGGACTTGCAGTATGTTAGCCACAGCAATGCACAACTTATAAGGTAGAGTACCTTGAACTACTGCAGCGTTCATGGCGGTAGAGAAATGAGTGGCACCAACACGCAAGACACACGGAAACCTCGTGTTATTGCTAAATTAGGACGTGTATATGGTCACGTGACCATAACGTGACGCGCCTGTTTAAGACGTGGTGATTTGTTTATGTGACACTCTGGCTCGGTTTGGCTTCTCCCACCACCTTGCCCTCTGCTACACGTTTGGTCAATCCCAAACTGTGTAGCAGAATCTGCCCCTGGAGCTCTTCTCCCCCTCTGCTCTGCGTTCGCCGGTCCACGTACACTTTCGCCTTCCAGTTGCTTCCTGCCAGGCCTCCCAGCCCGTCGTCGCGGAACCCAAACAGAGGTCGTTGGAGTATTCTCCCACAGCTTGTCCGCTGTAACTTGGGCAAACCTCCCCTACTATCTACTTTATTCTTCCTCTTCATCTCTATTTTATTTTATTTTTTCCCATTTTCTTTCGCTGTGGACAACGTCGGTGGCGGCACTCCCACGACACCGACGCGTCGGCTTGCTCGGTCGAAATCCGGCACGTCTCCAGAGTGTTTTTCTGTTTTTTATTATTATTTTATTTTATTTTTTGTATTTTTTTTTTGTTCGCTGTCGAGGACGACGTCCGCGGCGGCGCTTACGCGACGCCGACGTGCCAAATGCTCGGGTCGGTGTCCGGGATGCTTTGGACGCGAAGCATCCCGGACACCGACCCGAGCACACCGGCACCAACACTCGTCACATAGCGTGACAAGAGGTGACTCTCTTGTCCTCTACTCCCACCATCGCCTCCTCACTCTCTCTCCACAGCTCAGCGCTCAGCACTCAACCACCTCCGGTACAAGGACCGTCAGAAGGGAAGGATAGGAGGGTGAAATAGGGTCATGGGCTGGGGGTTTCAGGGCTGGTAAGGTGAGCCACTTAGTGTTTCTTTTTTTCTTCTCTCCCTGCGCTGTTATCCCGCGGTGGTGCCCGACGCCGGCGACTTCAACGACTCAGAGCGCGACCCCGTCTACTCCGACAACTACACCGACGACTACGCCGACTCCGACGACGCCGCCGACTACGACAAATTTGACGGCTTCTACGATAAATTCGACATTTAACTCAGCGACCCCCAACCCTCTTCGGCCCTGCAATAACGAATTCACCGTCGTCGTCAGCGGCGTTTGGCTCCGCCAACTTCCCCGACGACTCCGCCAACTTCACCAATGAAAGCGCGCGCTCGCCCACTCGCGCTCGTAGAGGCGTGCGGCGGCCGGGCGCACGCGAACGATGCTGTCGTCGTCACCGTTCGACTCCACAGTGACGTGTGTACGATGCGACGGTGTACGATGCCGCCGCACACAACCTTCTTTTTTTTTTTTTTTTGCTTTTCCTTGCTCCCATCTTTGCCACTGACTCTTTTTGACCCCCCACAGGCATTCTCTTCGCGCCTGCACCACACCACCCCACCGACCCGCAGCCCCGACATACCGCAACCGCAACTGCCCCCTCATTGCCCATTCAACACCCTCAACCTCAAGGAACGCCGACGACGTCGGTTGAACGCCCGCGTAGCGCGTAAGGGGGGTAAAAAGGTGCGTGTCCCTTGATCTGACTGTCTTATTTCTCTTATCCCTTTCTGCTCAGTCTTGCAAACTCACAACACAGCGCTGCCGCCACATCTCCCTCCTTCTTTTCCCCCATCTCCCACTTCCGCCACTCACCCCGCGTCCGAATCGCCGATACGTCATTTCCGCAAACTCAACAATCTCAAACCCTTCAAACCCGCCGTTTGCTCTCCCCGACTCCCTTCACCACCACCCCCATTCTCCGACGCGTTCGCGTAACTTCACAAACGTGCGTCCGCATTGTCTTGTTTGGTGACCCCGCTAACGAGATGTTTTTAGCGGATTTTTCTTACCCTTTTCCCCTTTCCTCGGAATCCCGCCCTCACACCCACCTCCACTCCCGCCTCCACCACCTCATCAACTGGGCCCCCGAATCCCCACCTCAGCGACGCTGCCGTTCGCGAAGTCGACGCGGAAACTGACACCTACGTATTAACACCACGTAAAAAAAAGTGTGTGCACCATCTCCCCCTTGCCGCGCCTGCCTAACGAATTCTCCATTTCCCCCAGCACGACACGTTCCCACCTCGACTCATATCCGCCGTCAACGCGCCGACTTCGTCGTCCCGACTCATTCTGCCGCCTCCCCGCCTTCCCGACTTCCTCAAGCTAAACTCCACCATTCTTTCCTTCAACTCTCCGCCCGCGCCACGCCGCCACCGACCTCAAGAAATATGACGCCGTCTCGGCGCAGCGCGCGCCGTTTCGCTTGGTCGCCTCAAAACCCCGCCGCCTTCTCGCTCCCTTACCATCCACGGACGCATCGGCCTCCAATTTACGGGCGACGAACGTGCGTCTTCGCCGTTGACTTGATTAGATTCCGCGCTGACACGTCTTTTTAGCGCTCGCCTTGAAGCAGCCGCTGAACCCGCTGTTTCCCTTCAAACCCCCGCCGTCTCGTTCTCCACCCCCTACTCACCACCATCACCTACATCTAACGCACCAGTGGTTGTAACCATCATGCAATATGGGCTACTCTCACAAGGCGGTACATTGCATTATGGGCACACCTCGGCAACCCTATCAACATGTACCATAATGCAATATACCCCCATCACACCCCTTTTGGGCACCCAGCATAAAATAGCTTATTTTCCTCACTTTCGGCCATTCCCGGAGTATTTAAGACATCATTAAAGCTCACGTATAGTATTTACTACTCAAATACAGCCCAAACACCGCGAAAATGTCCCACATCAAATCCCAGGAATGCCGGATGCAGCGCCGTCGACGGGGTTGCCAAACACCTATCAACACATACACTGGGCCGCAATTTCCGCCTCATATTCCCTCCTCCCCCTCCAGCCTGGCTTCCTCCTACGGGGACATTTCGTCCTCCATTACCACCTCAACCGTCACCTCTCTCGGCTCCGACGCAGCCCCAGAACTCTCCTTGAGGTACACATCGGCCTTTCGCAAAATCGGCCTCCAGCGCTTTTCCAAATCGGCGCACCTTGCCCGCTTGGTTTCGGCGTGCTCCGCTGCATATGCACGCTGTCCCTCCGTCAGCTCTGCTGTCGCCCCCGCCAGTTCCTCGCCTGCCAGCCGCCGCCACTCCCGCTCCGCCGTCACACCGTATGCGATGGTGCATCGCATTTCCTCGCGCACCAACCGCACCTCCTCGTCGTAGCGCTTGGTGCGTGCATATGCTTTGCACCATTCTACTCGTAGCGCTGTCAAGAGAACCTAGTTAGCAATGTGATAATAAAAACAATTGATTAAATACCTTCCTCCAAAAGCTCGTCCCCCTCCGCCTCCCCCGACCCGACTCTATACCAAATCCAAGACAATGTGTGTGAATCCTCACCCGCGGCCACACCGGCGGCACGAGCAACACCGCCCTCCACGATAGCCCCTCCGAGCTCCGCCCAATGCTCATTTTGAGCTTTTTCCTCGTTCGTCAGTGCTCGCTCGTTCAGCGCTCGCACATCATCGTCCGCCAACACACGCAGCCGCTCCTCCCAAGACCCGTGCCCCCGCAACGCCAACAATGCAGCCCGAGAGTACCGATAACGAAGCTTCGACAGGTGGATGCGTATGTTGATAACGCGTAACATCCCCTGACCTCTTGTCAGAAGCCCCTGCCCTGTAAAATGACGAATCTTGAAACGATTCGTCATGGTGCGTGTGCGCAGGCCCCTCCGCATGCCCTCTAACACCTCCGACGCCTCTCCCTCGCGCATCCGCGCCTCCACCTCTGGTAGCCCCGCTGCGCACACTCGCTCCGCGTTTGTGATCCAGACTTCAGTCAATAAGCGTCAGAGTAACAATTCTGGGAACCTACTGTGTTTGCTCAATGTCCAAGCCCAACGTTATGAACGTCCCCGGAGTGTGCTCTCGCTCCACCTCCACCCCCGCTCCCGTCGCAACAAACTCCTCCGACGCAATCTGCAGTTGGATGTCGCGAAGGGTTTTCACTGTCACCTCGTCAGCCTCAAAACTGAGGGAAGAAGAAGGAGAACAAACCTTCCGTTTCGGCAAACTCGAAAGGAGAGTCCTCCGCCGTTGTATGCTGTGTCGCCTCCCAGCGTTCCACCCACTCTCGCCATTCCTGCACTTGTTCTGGACGTTCAGCTTCCGGCCCCTCGGTGAACGCCTCGAACGCTGCCGCGTGCGCAATCCCCTCCTTCATCGCGACCGCCAATCGATGCGCAACAATACGATCTGTAATACAGTCAGTCTTCTAACAAAACAAAATCCATAAACCGTCCACTTACGCATCGCCAAAGTTCGGTCATAGTTGTGGAAGCCAAAGATGTCCTCCAGCGTAATCGCGCGATTTGCTTGGGACATCAGTCTCGTCGACCCTGCCGCCCCATTCGACACCGACCAATTATGCTCGATGCCTTCGCCATGCGACAATCCAGCCCCGGGCATCCAATGAAATGAATAGGGTGAGTGGCATTTCTGTTTGTGCGCTGGAAGGTGGAAATTAGGCACCTTCCACCATACATTGGAAGGCGCCACCCGGGGCTGTAATCTCGCTGGGAAACCCGACATACACATCCAAAAATGGATCGCGTATTGGCAAGCAATATCGTAGGAAATGATGAGATATAAAAGCACTATATTGAAAATCGCCGACACGACCACGAAGTCGACGTTGCACTGTCTGCCGCCAAAACCAAATCAGTCCCTTCCAGAAGATGTGTGAGCAGAAGCGGGTCACTCACCGCTCACCCAACTCGCCTCAGCTCCTGCCTTGAAACCCATTGACTATGCGAGCAACAGGTTAGTCATCCTTTCCGTTGACTCTAGCAATAAGGCCACAGGTACAATTCTCGCCCAACTAGACGAACTCGGATGGCGATGTCCAGCCCGTTATGCTTCCTTCCCAATGAGTGAGAGGGAATCTCGGTATTCCCAGCCGAAATTAGAACTATTTGGGTATACCGAGCACTCCGGTACTGGAGGCTATATATCATTGGGGTAACCAACTTACAGGTGGAAGTTGACGCAAAGTATATTCGAGGACTGCTAAACAACCCCGATTTACAACCAGATGCCGCGGTCAATAGATGGATCCAAGGAATACTCATGTTTCATTTCGCACTTGTACACGTCCCAGCTACGCGATTTCAAGGGCCAGACGCGCTCTCGCGACGGGATCTGGCAGAAGGAGAAACCGCAGAACATGATAATGACGAATGGCTGGACGACATCGCACTATACGCATGCTACATGGTGTTTCTAACCAGGACACAACAAGAGAGGTTTCTACACGACGTATACAAATTTCTAACCACATTGGAGGCGCCCCTATTTGATAAATCTCAAAAACACGCTCGCTTTATTCAGCAAGCTACGCGTTTTCTAATACAAGAAGGAGAAATGTTTAAGCGTAATAAGAAAGGACCGCTCTTGAAGGTAATCCTGGAACCAAAGAAGCGCATGAGGATACTGATTCAGACTCACAACGAGTTAGGACATCGAGGAGTGCATGCCGCCTGGGAAATGCTTAAAATACGCTTTTATTGGCCGAAACTATACAACGATATCGAGCATCATATAGCTTCTTGTCATCGATGCCAGGTACGCAACACAAAGAAGCTTGAAATACCAGTAACCGTCTCCACCCCCGTGGCTTTGTTCCAAACCATCCATGTAGACATAATGATGATGCCCCAGACCAAGGTCGGGTTCAAAATGATTGTGGCCGCACGCGACGATCTGTCAGGAACCTGTGAAGCCCAAGCCCTCAAAACTAAGAAAGCAGAAAACTTAGCGGATTTCTTTTGGGAGTTCATTTACTGCCGGTATGGCTGCCCCCGAAAAGTTGTAACAGACAACGGTTCTGAGGTAAAAGCGGCTTTCAAAGAATTGATGAGTCGAATGGACATTCCTCACGTTAAAATCTCACCCTACAACAAGCATGCGAACGGTTTGGTAGAGCAAGGTCACTATACGCTCAGAGAAGCCTTGGTAAAAGCTTGTGGAGGAAAAATTGACTTGTGGCCCTATTAGCAGATCGAGTCACTGTGAGTCATGTAACGGGATTCTCTCCTTATCAGTTACTTCACGGAAACGACCCTATTCTAGCCTTCGATCTCACCGAAGCCACCTTCCTAGTGAACGGCTTCCACCCAGGAATGACTACCACAGAATTATTGACCTTGCACATTCGTCAGCTCTCAAAGCACGACCGAGACATTAAACGCGCCTCAGAGACTTTGCGTAAAGCCCGTTTCCGGTCCAAACAACAGTTCGAACGGCGGTTTATGAAGAAACTTCAGAAAGATGAATACAAGAAAGGTGAATTAGTATTAGTACGGAACGTGGCAATTGAGACTGAGATGAGCAGCACTTGCAAAACTGACGACAAATACCTAGGACCATATCAAGTGGAGGCAAGAATCGTGGAGGAGCATACATTCTGAAAGAACTGGACGGCAGCATATTTAGCAACAACCCGACAGCGGCCTTTAGGCTGTATCCATATATAACTCGGGATCACTGGTTTATGAGAGATAATGAAATGGAAGATGAGGAAGACGATTTAGAAGATGATGACGATCATATTGACTCCGACGAAGACTAAGTGAGCAGGAAACAAAGGAAATTACAGGGAGGCTTTCGGACGCGCAACATTAACTCCCACTGTCAGCTCTTGCATAGCGCAAATCGCCAACAAGTAGCAACCGGTCTTTTTCCCCCCCACTATGAACTCCCAATTCGCTGAAGTATCACTCGCCCGTGCACCGCTAGGGCATGAAGCCGCTCGAAGCTCGAACACAGTCCCCACTCCTAATGTGACGCTCCGTAAGCAGCGATGTGAGTCATCAATCATATATCATAATCGTCATGTCGGACATTAAAGTACCCCGCCCTATCCCGCTCCTTTCTTCCAGTATATGCGCAACATTGCCTGTGTCCACGCCCACTTAGGCTCTCTCAACTACCCTGCGCTGGAGTCATGGCAAAGCACCCGTCCATCGCACCACAGTCGGATCTCGCAGTCTGCCGTAGCAGCCATTATCGCCGAAACCCAGTCCATGGCTACCTGCGCTGAAACCCAGTCCATAGCCACTTGCGTCTCCACAACGCACTCCTCATCCATTGTGTTTCATACCACGCCGCCGCCCAGCCGTAGCGAGTCCCCTGCTGCTGAGGAATCTGTTGAGGCAGCTGACGCCGCTAACGGCAGCCCAAAAAGCCTCCTGGCCACCTTGCGCGCCCAATGGAACCGCTCAGAACCCCAGCTCCGCACCCCCATGGCCACGCCGGTCGAATATATTCATACCCGGGGCCCGTACACCTATGTTCATGCGAGTACGGCTCCATATGACTCGACCAACATTGTCTGGCACGTCAAAACTCAGCGTCAATGGAGGGACCAGTATGAGCATTACCTTCACGCCTATGGGATTCACGGTGCAGCCTGCGAAATTCCAGCCCCATACTACGTCTACAAAGATGAAGACGGCCCCGCCCCAGCTCATAGAATTGGGGAGGCGCATGTAGTACCCTTGCGGATTGGCACGGAGATCGAGTGCTTCGGACTGCTGGAAGGGAGATGGGTGCTGACTCCCTACATCGCACGCTTTCACGAGATGCGCTTTATTAGCAAGGACGGACCTAAGGAGTGGGTCTATGTGTTGATGCGTCAAGATGATACGCTTCAGGCGACATGGTTAAAGATGCCGGCTAAAACCTTCTTCCCCACCACTTTTGGCATCAAAGCCCGTAAAACTGTTCAAAAGTTGGGGCAGCTGATCGCATGGAGCATTCACGCCAACAACCTTCGGTCTACTCACCCTCTCGTATGATGAATTACCTGCTGCTCGCTCCCTTTCTTGTAAAAGCTCTACCCCCATGTAACCTGACGACCACTTGTGTACATACGAATGACTGATGACGACGAAATGAATGCTGATTAGCCTCGCACTGTGTGACTGAGGACAGTCATGATTTTTCCGTACGCCGCAGATGTCACAAGAGAAAACGGTTTACCAAGAAGTGCGAGTCGCATTCACTTCGCCCAATTCACAAAAAGAGTAATAAATGAAGTAAAACTAAACAGCCACCAGACGGAATCGAACTCACCTCCTACTTACATGACTCTATGACTCAGACGGATGAGTCATTATCCACATGACTCATCCTGACTCACCCCAGTAGTATATAAGGACCGACCGCCCTCACCAAGGGCAAGTTTTTCCCCACTTACAAAAGGGTAGCCACTATAGAGTTCTTTGTACTACTTGTGAATCTATCACGATTCTTGATCTTTTTGAGAACCGTACTTGAACAACCTCCTGATTTACCTCGTGAACCTGCTGCAGTCATAAACAACGTGTTTGTGCCTGCTTACCAAGACCTCTAAAGAACAGAACCGCTCTGAACCAGAACTAGAACTGAACAGATTAAGACGCAGAATCCAAATCAGTGGATAATCTTGCTATCTTTCTCCGTTAAAGAACCAAGCTAGGTAGCGCCCACTTGCGCCATCCAGCTGCACAGCCACAGATCAAGAACCGCCCAGAACCGCTAGATTCCCGTTAAGGATTCTTAGTAGAGCCAATTCAGAACACTTAGGTAATCTTTCGAATAAAAGCCCATTCCAAAGATCCTAAGGGAAATAAAATTTCTGCTTGACACCGCAGCGTCCAAAACCCACAGATTCTTCGTCGACGACCATCGCAATTCCCTCATTTTGGGCCGCGCCCAAGATGAGACTCTCCTGGCATTGGATGTATCTGCAAAGACCAAGATCAGTCCGTGTTCCTACGAGAAGCGTCCCATGCTCACCTCCCAGCACCGGGTGTTTCTTTCCTTTCGACACAGATTTCCGTGGTCGGCTCATGGGAGAAAAGGCAGAGGAAGATTGCCAAGAGCCAGAGCGAGAATCACGAGCTAGCCTACTCGGCAAGCCTTAACGGGATATGCCGAAGTGCGTCAGTTATTGGCATCTTTGGCCTAAGTTTGTGGGTTGTGTGGAAAGCAAGGGTAAAGAGTGGTTCGGCGTCCAAGGAGAAGGCAATTGCGGATGAAACAGTGAGATGGTGAAACTGTAGAGAGGTTTGGCAAAACAGGAAACGGTGAGTGGGGTAAAGTGCCAGTAATTTCTGTAGCTACGCACCTTTCAAAGCTTTCGTATGATCGCCCAAGCCGAGAAATCCGGTTTCTGAAACTGTGAAGCAGATGTTCGGTGTTGGAGACAGGACCCAGAAGCATTTGTTGGCCGCTCGATGCTGTATACTTTGAGAAATAGGGCAAAGTAAATAGAATGGCACACTCACCTGTTAGTTTTCCCGAACCAAAACCAGTCTTTGCACGTCCAGAAGTCCGAGTTTTTGCCTGATATTAGGAAGTAGACATGTTCTTGCAATAAGGATGAGAAAATAAGCAAGAAGGTGTGAGGTTGTCGGTGGTCAAGTATACACAGACGAGTTGGAAGGGAGAAACGAGGGAGGAAGTGGGTCTCGACAAGACCAAAATATGCGTCAGAAATAAATCTTGAAAATGTTCTTCAATTCGAAAGAAACTTCATGTGGAAGGTTATCGAGGCCAGAGACAGCGTCTCGGGGGCACTTGAACAGTCAGGGGAAGGGGAAAGAGGACAGAAAATGAGTGCCATAAGCTCATTAGGTCGGATTTGGCTTATCGGAAGGCCCTATCTGGCCTATCAGCACCGTTATCGCTGATAAGCGCTCATTGATCACCGTCCTCGTTAGATGGCGATTCCGTTGACCACGGCTCGCCCCATGCTCCAGGTCCCCAACCGTTGTCAGGTGGGGTCTGTGGCGTGCAGGAAATCTGTGAAGGCAAACCGCCGTCGGATCGCCAGGCGCCGCGCCGCCATGGCATAAGAACAGGCTGTCGAGGTAGGAGGTGAGCGACATAGAGGGAGAAAAGGTTGATATGTCACTTACCGGATTGGGCTCGGAGCCGTGCATCATCCTTGCGCGTGTCCTCGGAGTGGTGCGACTGCTTTGTACCAGGATGGAGGCTAGTGCAAGCATCTCTGGCTACCCCAATGCCAGTTACTGCGGATATCCATCCGTCGCTGCGTGCATTAAGGCATGGCAAGCGCTGTGCTCTTGGGGCGTTCACCCCCATCCCGTCGACCCCGCTGGCGAGCTCGAGGATGCCTCCATCTCGTCCCCTCCCGGCGTGGACTTCCTGGGTCCGTCTCCTCGGCCCTCCGCGCCTTGTACCCCCTCTAAGGTGAAAGGAAAGACGGCTGGGGGGAAGGATGCTGGGAGTTCTGGAATTGTGTGCGTCTTCTGCTTTCCTGGCGACTAGTTTTGACGCGCTCGTTTTCTTGTAGGCATGTTTGGACACCCAACGCCTCTGCCGCGGCAACGAGGGAGAATATGTTGGCAGAGGCGGGACGCGCGTTGACGACGTGGAAAGCGGATCATGACGGACGCCCAGCACCTCCACAGAACCCAAAGCCGACCTTTCCACCTCCACCGAGCCCAGATCCTCAAACGCATGAGGAACAGCGACAAGAGGGAGGGCCTCGCCCAAAGGCCAGACCTGCTTGGCGAGGAAAGGGCGACGACGCGGGTCATGCGCGCAGCGAACGAGAGGGTGGTGGCAGAGTACCGTTAGGGGATACGGCGGCGAACGAGCAGCAGCGGGGTGAGGAGGAGAGAGGCGGAGGGGGAAAGAGACGGCAAAGGTAGAGTGCCCGAGGACTTGTGGGACCACGAGGACGAGGACGATTGGCCCACTGAACTCCAAGGTGCCTTCACTTCATCTTACTTCGCCACAGCTTCATTGGACGGCTTTCTACATTGTACTTCTGGCACCATCAAATTCCTCGATCTCTCAGTCTTACCCGAGCCAACCTCACAGTCATTAAGTCCTTAAGTTCGTGTATAAAACATTTCGGCGCGTTCAACAACATACTAACAAACTACAGTCTCAGTTGAATGAAACTTACAATACCTCTTCGGACGGCTCACTGTCAAGCCACGACCTTTGTGCGCTTTCGCAGTTCCCTGATTTAATACGCGATCAGTATTTGATCTGCCCCTAACTTGAAGCATACCTCGCACTGTCAACGTTCTCCTTGTCCACCCCCGCCGCCAACCCCGCTCTCTTGCGCTTTGAAGGCCCGACCTGCTCTGTGCCTTGCACACGAGGCATATCGGTGCTACGAGACCTCCATCATTCACATGTCACAAGTGGGAGAAGTGCGCACCTCTTCTTTACAGCCTTCACCGTAACCGCCAGCACACTCGCCACCTCTTTCACCGCAGCTTCCCATTCACCTCGCAGTAACCCAGACTCCTCGCCCGTCTCGCAGACAGCTTCCCCCCACCACAGCAAACCGCCCAAATATAGCAAGAGCCCATTCTTCCCAGTCATCGTCCCGAATTCTTCCCAATCCTCCATCGCCACCCTTTCAGCGATCCGCCAGCCTCTTGGCGTGACTCAGGTTGACCACGCGCCCACCAGCCCTGCCATCGGCGGGAGAATGAGTCCTCGTTCGTGATAGGACCAGCTGGCAACACTAACGGCACTTTTTCTTCCGCCGCGCGTGCTGCATGAACCACGGCACCTCCTGCGGTCGTATGGTGCTTCCTCCCTGCGGCGCCGACCTCGATCCCTTGCTCACAAAGCCTCCAATGCGCTCCAAATTCACGAAGTCCCGCACGCAGCTCCCCCACGCGCTTCCACCCAACTCCGGCGGGCCCGCAGACAGAAAGTGTAAATGAATAAAATAAATGAGAGTGGAGGTGAAAGGCTGGACGGTGCCGCTTGGTGCCGAATTGCACTTCCAGAACAAACAAGACCAACATTGATGCGTGGCTGATGCGGTCAAAGAGATCCGTCCATTTACGGATTTGGGCTTTTATTCAATATTCTATTACATTTAAGGGGAAATTTCGGTATATAAAGCAATTTTGGGGTGGGGAAACCCCCGGCAAAGCCCGGAAATAAAGGATTTCAGCGGCGCTGCCCAAAAGGGGTGTGATAGGGGTACAATGCATTATGGTACATATTTGTAAGGTTGGCAAGGTGTACCCATATTGCATTGTACCCCCTTATTAGACTAGGGTATATTGCATTAAAGGTACAGTTACACCTCTCTAACGATGCCTCGGCGGAGGATTCCCAGCGACGAACGTGTGTTCGTCCCTTTTTTATTGAGTCTCCGCGCTGACGACACTTTGTTAGCCGTCTTCTGACCTCCTCCGTCCGCCACCCCGTATCCCCTACCGAATCCATCCACCCCGTCCTGTGCTGCGGCCGCCCTAGGCACCTTCACCGTCGATGCCAACATCGTCAAGTCCACACGCACCGATTCGCCTGATTTGCGCCAGAATCAAACATATAAAGTCAGTATTCTTCGTTTTTCTCGCCGGACAAACAAAAATTACGCACCAACCCAGCAGATCAACCCGCCACGCCAAAGTCGTCGTCTTGGGGCTGTGCACGCGCGCCGACTCGCTCCGTGTGCCGCGCTAGGGTCCAAATCAAAGCTCCGCTTTCCCGCCTTCCCGCCTTTCAGCACCGCCATGCGCACGTCAACTCGCCGTATGTCAGAATTGACGCGCCAACACTCGTGTCTTCCCGACGCACACTCCGCGCGCACTCGACGCTTCGCTTGCGCCCGCATCCCTCTGCATTCAAAAACCTCGCCCGGTGAGTATACTGGCGTCTGCTCGAGCCGGACAGCGGAACACGGAACTGCACGTACGACGGGAACGTGCAACGGGAACGTGCGTGGCGCACGCTTGATCCCAGATCTGCACTGCTCCACACGCCTGGTGGCGGCGGATAGTTTTTTTATTTACTTCGTTTTTGTTTCTCTTTTCTGGTCTCGCGTCTGTGCCCTGTACTGGGGGGTCCCCCATTCACAACAATGATGTGTTTGGCGGTAGACATTGCGAGTCTCGCATGTGGTGGCCTACACACATATCTCTGTGAGGACATGTCTTCAAGACATTGTCTTCTCGATATCGGCCGCACACAAACTGGTGCACGCTTTTGGATGCAGAGGAAATCGAGGACGGTTTCCTCCGTAGGCACTAGCAAGCACGTTTTTGGCCGTACAAAAAAGCCTGCAGGCTTTCCGCTGTTGAGGAAATCATGGACGGTTTCCTGTGCAGGGATGAGTTTACGCATTCTTGCCTGCTCTAGTTTCATAAGTCCTGGGTAGGGTCCACCCCTTAGGCGGGTATATCTAGGTAGCCTGAAGTGCACACTAGCCCTAGCGGGGGCACTAGGTGTTCTGCCCCACATGAGGTGGTGTTCCCCACTGTGTGGGGAGGTCAGGGGTGCCCCACGGAAATGACGCAGGGTGTGGCTGCCCACCTGTAGGTGGGTTCCCCACCGCCTGCGTAAGACCCCGGGAAGAGAAAATGGATTTTTCGCCTGTTTCTGCACCGTTTCGCATGGGTCCAGGTGCATCTTGGAGCTGTGATCTTTCTCTTTTTTTCTGTGTAAGCCCCAGGTTGATAGCATGAGGTTGATTTTGATCGTTCACGGGCCAACCGTGTCTATTGAATGTGGGTGTTGGTGCCATTGAAAGGCAGAATATATAACACATCTCTCTCTGTATTCAATGACTACCTATAACGACCGTTATTAATGTTATTTATTAGTATGTACATGCAGTAGCGGTAGTGCTCTTCACCGTACTGATATGGCTATAGCGTGCGTGACACGGTGTGAGTGATACAGTCAGAGCTTTCATTGACCTGGGTTCAGTCTGCGGTGCTCGATACCTGTCAGGCTGCCAATGACAAGACCGGTGCCCAGCCTCATTGGCATTGTACGTCAAGCCCTACTATTTGGAGGCAAGCCGCTAAACAATTTAACAGTGACTCAACAGCTCCATTCTGCTATAGTTAGAAAAAAGATAGGGCATGTTAGTGCTGTGGAGTTCAATAATTATAATGAGTCACTTGACATAAACGCAAAACTTTTCGAAGTAAAAGAAGTGGCGGAGACCAAGCAAGGGATGGGGATTCGAACCCATGACGTCCTGACTTAGACATTTCCACGAGAAAGCTATCATACCCATCTCCCAAGTACCCTTGTTGAGCCACATCGCAAGTTGGTCGATCATATGCTCTTATACATGTGCTTTTTTATTTTTAATGATTTACAAAATATCTCAGACTTCAAGTCACGCACGACAGCAGGTGAGGTTCCCCACCCGAGCCGCCGTAACCAAGGAGGCTCCCCACTGTCTTAGCATTACGGTGGGCTACCCCACGGACAGGCGGTGTGGGCACCCCCACGTGGGCGTGGGCACCCCCATCTTTCTTATTTCTAAACAGTGGGGCTCCCCACCACGTCTACTCTTGCCGTGTGGGTCCCCACCATCGTTATTTTTTGTAGTGGGCTGCCCCACCGTCCTTATTTTATGCCGTGAGGTTCCCCACCTGAATTAACATAGTGATGTGGGGTTCCCCATAACACCTTTCTGTTTTCTCATTAAGATAGTCTTATCTCAACGTCGATGGCGCGCGTTTGAACAGAACTGAGAACGTAAAGAGTAGTATTCAAAAGATTTATTCTGATTTTTCAACGACTCTAGCAATATTTGAAATGACACCTACAATATAACATAAACTAAAATCATCGTGCTCTTGTATACGCGCTCAGAAACAAACAGCACATGTAGATGCACCATTGGCGCGTCGCATCGCGTCGGCTGCATACATACACATACTGAGTCCGCTCTAGCTCACTTGACCGCGTCTTCTCCCCGCCCCGCCACTCACCACCCTGACACACAATCCGCCGCTCTTCCCTATTCCTGCGCCTCACGCCCCGACTTCCCCGTGCACACCACGACCACACTCAACTTCTCTCCACCGCGCAGCACCACCTCAGCACGCTATGGATGTGTTTGATGCCACTGTTCCGCCCTGCCATCAGCCGCTGATAAACCTGGGTATCTTTATTGGATGGAAATGACGCATTCAGATGGGTCGGTGCAGTGGAAGGCGGGGAGGTCAAATAAACCCAGGCGCAGACTGAAGGAATGGCGCCGGAAGTGCCGCCCTACCAAATTTGAGCTCAAAGCGGAGGTGTTCACGCGCCATGCTCACAAATTAGGTGCGTTTTTCAATTTCTTCGTGTCTCGTCCCTTCAGCTTCGACAGAACGCGTAGTTCACAAGTATTTCAAGGCCAAGGATGCGTGGATTCATCCGTATCCTTGCCCATCCCGGCGCTGCCGCGTTTGATACAGGGAGAAATAGAGGTATTCCCGGGGCTACAAGAATCACAGAGGAATTAAGGGATTTGGTTGACTAGTAGCGGGATTTGTTTGTACTATGAATTGCAGTTGTATGTTGAAGGCGCGTTTGTACTTTGAATCACATTTGTACGTTGAACTATGAAATAAAAGACAACAGCCTACAGAAAAAGTTGAACCCATTTGCATGGAATTTAGGTTAGTAAGCAAGTCTTCTCATGGTTGTCAGTAAGACACTAAGATGCATTTAAGAACATTAAGAAAGGTTACAAAACTTTGTAACGATCTGAGTAAAGTCCTGTTTCCACATGAAAAAAGTTGGGAAGAGCACAGGCACAATGCCTACTTGAGTCAGTGGCTATACGCTTTGACTTGTCATCGTCTACAACAATAACACTGGCACTCAACTATCGACTTTTAGCTATGACTTCACTCTTTTCATTTGACAACAAGAATGACATTAAAGACAATGCATACGTTTGTGTTGCCAGCGCGCTTGTTGGCGCCGGATTGTCTGTCTTTTCTGGAACAAATATCTTTTGTGATGTGCTCCGCCAAGCGGAGTGCTGTATTTTTGATAAATGACTTACTCAAGGACGCGGTCGATGTTGTTGACAGAAGCCATTAGTGTTTAAATACATCAGGTGTAGCATAGGAGAAGCATTCGCACGAAGGAGGTACAGACCAATGCAAAGAATCATGAGACAGTTTCATAGGAGCTTGGTGTTTTCACTTTATTTGAATTTGACCAGTCTTCGAGAATAGCAGGAGCATTACGAAGTGCTAATCGTTCATTGTGGTTGGAGTCAAATCCCTCTCATTGTACCTTGAATTGTTGAACTCTATGGCCACATATTTTCCGCTAACATTCAGCAAGAATTCTTTCAATTGAAAAGTGCTCATAATTAAGAGACTTAGCAGGCCGATTTGTGGCAAGATCATGAGTGGATTTGCGACACAATTCAAGAGGACTTTTCAATGAACAAAGGTATATTAGTTTAGGATACAAGACTGGGAAGTCAGGGCGAGTTGACACCAGCCAATTGCTAGAAATGTCTTGTACACGCACTTCTTACAGCGGCAATTGCAACTGTAGACCTGATGCTCACTTTAGGAAGGTGATACCACACCACAATTTCCCCCAGTTGATGCTGTATTTCGCTTGATATTCTTCAGAGGAAAACTTCGACTCGATGTTGATAACCGGGACCGCAATCGGAGCAGTGAGCACATGACAGCCTTGCACATTGGGCATTCGAAGCTGTTACTCAGCCAAGGTCTAATGCAGAGGGCACAAAACATATGGCCACATGGCGCTCTATAACGGCCTTCAAACAAACGAGATGAAAAAAAGATAAGAGACCTACAGTACCGGGTGGGTCTTCAGATGTAAGTATATAGGACATCTGGGTTGTTGTCCTCTGTATCTGGAATTTCTCGATAAGTACGAGTTCTTCTTCCGATGATAAAGTCTTCCGGGACTGCAGTCTTAGCCTCGTGCGTTATAGACATTCATATCGTTCTTTGATTGTCATAGGGACTGGCCGAGATTGGGTTTGTGTGGTTGCGGCTGCGACTAGACGAGGGTGGTCCTCGAAGTGCTTGCAGATGAAGTGACGGGAACAGTAGACCGTGTAGGTACTACAATTGGTTGAGTGGTTGTTTCAGGAGTTCCACTGGCCGGCACGCACCTGGGCCTGATGCCACTCCAGCATTGAATTCCTCCTATGTGATTGCTAGGACCTCCTCGTCCTCATCGTCGTGATCGATCAACACGAGCGGCGCCAATTTATCGGAGTTGCGAGGACCGTTCAGATTGAAGTCGAATCACCAGCCTGGGGGTGGCACAGAGAGCCACTTCAGGCAGATGGTTTCGTCTTGATGCTCAACTGAGATGGAGCTCTGACTTCCTTCTTGCCGCGAGGAGAACAAGACGAAGCCTTTTTCTTAGTCTACCTCATCCAGATCAGTTTGTTAGCTTTGTCCTGACAGAACACATTCACTGGTGAGGTTTTCTTGCTTTTGGGCATTTCAGCCAGTCACAGCAGGACAGTTAGGCTTGTGTCCAGGCGTAGAGGCACAAAAGTAGAGGGGAGAGAGAGTATGGTTTATGACAGAATGTGTCAAACATCTTCCCATGTTCTGTCGCTAGTGAGAAAGTGGTCAGTGCATACATTACCTCATTAATCACCACAATCTGTAGTCCTGTGCCCACCTTCCCTCCTGTGCTCAATGCCCGGTATTCTTGAAGCGGGGTTCTTCTTTCCCAGCTTCATTCTATTGTTCATCACTACTACTGCTTTACCCCCCCGAATACCTGCATGTTATTGGCCTGTGGTGCGACGTGACAAAGGAAGAACACAAAGAATGTGTCGAACGGAGGAGCAGCTCCTTCGACATGCTTCATCTCTTTCCAAGGGAGGACAAGTGGGCGAATGATCTGGAAGATCTTGCTGATGCAATACCAGACACACACGGGCGTTTAATTCACTCTGTACATCCCTACCTTATTGTCCCAACGTTAATGCAGGCATGTTAACCAAGAGGAGAGCCACAGGTGTGGGAGGACTTACACCCCCCTATAAGGCGGCAAATCTCACCGAACCATTCTTTGTGGGCATTGAGCTGCAAGATGGTGTTGAGATCACCTTCAAGAAACGGTTAGCAATACTGAAGAACAACCTACGACATGGCACTGAAAGGGCCTCCCGTTATATGTCCTTTACAAGATCACCCAGTGTCCGTCTACGACACCTCTCATCGTGGAACTAACTGCACATATGCCTCGAGTCTATCGCGGAAGAAAACCCCACCAAAACGCCAGTCAAGGACGACTCAGACAGGTCTTCCCCTTTATCTGCCATATGTAGCATTCCCTTTGTTCATGTACCTATATATAAAGCCTAGCTTAGTGCCTTGAGTCTCCAGTTCTCACTGTTGACTTCACAATCTGTGACCAAGTTTATTTATTTCTTATCCCTGCTTTCTGCAACGAATAAAATCATTTACTCGGAAAAACAAGACCTTGAATAACATTCAGTAATTGAGTAAATAAGTATTGCAACTTAGAAAGATACCCTAACTTGTGCACAGTTTCAAAAAGCTACTCCCATGTTCTCAAATAGCGCTGTAAATACGTGAAACGTCTTTGCAGACGGTCAATGCCCTTCCCCTACCTGGCAGCCATGTCATAGAAACACGATGAGTTTGTTAAAACCCCATCGCCTGTCAAAGCCAGCACACCGCTGAAGATTCTGTTGGAGGGTGTTGAAGGGTGTAGACCAGATGGAAGCCGAAAAGGCAAATAGAGCACCAGATGGGAGGCGAAAAGCCATGTCAGGAGGCGAAAAGCCATGTCACATTGTCACAAAATGCCTAAATACGTGACAATGTACGAAAGGGGAAAGCGACACGGTCTGTACCAAACCACACCAAACACCATGTTCAACAGATTCAGATACAGACCTGTTATGGTGGCATGCTCTCTTCTTACTAAACGTCCTAAACTCACAGAAATACAGATTAATGAACCAAACCAAAAATATATAGAGATAAATACAACTATCTTGAGCAGGTAAGCTTGGCTTCTCTACTCATACGAACTGAATGGTGCACAGGAAAATTGTGGGAATATGGGAAACTGCTTGCAGATGTTTTTATGCTCCCAATCACTTAACTCAAAAGCTCATAGACGCAATTGATCTTGCACAATGCTGAAAACACAACACCTCGTCGAGGGAGGCCTACGTCATGCAATTACATGTGATATGAAGTGCAAAGTGCGCAATGGACTAATCCACTACACAACCCACACCAACATACAGATACACAACATTCCAACAATATTTACATACTCAACAAGATACACTCAAGCACTTTGTGGGGTCCAATCTGATATCCAGATGTGGTAATTCACTGAATTCAACAGGGAGACTCCAAACAGCAACAACTATAGCTACACCACCAACATCCGCAGAGCCATGGTATTTAAAAGCGGTGGCGGATACAAGACAAAAGAGGTATTTTGTTAGGGAATATAGTAGAACAGACAGCCAATTGCTAGAGATACACGCACTTCTTACAATCTCTTTACCATGAACCTAGAGTTCCTTGTTGAACAGGCAAGCACAGAGGTCTGAAGTCAACAGTGAGAACTCTAGTAGATTGCAATGTGAAGTAAATACTTGCCTGAAGTCAACAGTGAGAACTGAGGACTCAAGGCACTAGCTAGGCTGTATATATAGGTACAGGAACAAAGGGAATGCTACATATGGTAGATAAAGGGAAGACCTAATTGGGCACAAAGGAACTCCCCTGTAATCATATCAGACCACGCAACTTTTCCACAAGAGGACGTGCAAGGGCCTTGGTTAGGATATCTGCAAGTTGATCTCCAGTGGGAATATAGTCCACAGAGATGAACCGTTTAGCAACTGATCTCTGAGCCAATAGTAGGCCAAGTCCAAGTGCTTCATACGTCCATGGTGCTCAGGATTTTTAGCGACCTGGATTGCAGACTGGTTGTCCATGAGGAGAAGGGAAGGGCCAGACACTCCATAGCCCGGAGCAAATTGCGCACCCACTTGATCTCCTTTCCAGCTTCCAAGGCAGCAAGATATTCTGTCTCAGTAGTAGAAAGAGAGACAGTGGATTGCAACTTGCTCCTCCAGCTCACTGGTCCCCCACACATCATTACCACGTAACCTCCAGTGCTTTTGCCAGTGTCTGGACAACCGCCATGATTGGCATCAGCATAAGTGATGGGAGGCACGGGCTGAGGTGATTTGGTATAAGTAATGCCATAATCAAGTGTCCCTTTGATGTAACGGAACACATGCTTGACAGCCTTCCAGTGGAGTTCACCAGGATTGGAATTGAACCGTGCAAGAACTCCAACAACATAGAACAAGTCAGGACGCGTTTGAGTAGCCAAATAGATGAGGCGACCAACGGCAGAGATGTAGATGCCATGGTACTTCTTGGCTTCCTCATCTGACTTGGCACCCATCTCCTTGGTCAAAACTAGACCAGGGAGCATTGGCGTCGAAACAGAATGACAGTCCGACATGTTGAAGTCCTCAAGCATGTCCAAAGCATACTGGCGCTGAGATAGGGTAATGGCTCCAGTCTGAGGGTCACGCTCGATCTTGATACCCAACAACCACTCTGTGGGACCAAGATCTTTGAGCTTGAACTCTTTAGAGAGCTCTTCAATGACCTTGTCAATTTCAGCATCGTCTTTAGCAGCGATGGTGCTGTCATCAACATAGATAGGAATGATGACACGCGTCAAGCCTCTAGCGAAGACGAAGCAAGAGCGGTCAGACTAGAGACATGTGAAGCCCATCTTAACCAGCTTTGCACACAGGACCTTGTACCATTCACGGCCAGCTTGCCTCAGACCATAAATGGTACGATGAAGCTTAAGGAGCTGGTCATGCCGTCCCTGAGGAAAACCTGGTGGCTGAGTCATATAGACGTCCTCCTCCAGGTGACCATTCAGGTAGGCAGATGAGAAGTCAATGGAACGAAGTTTGAGGTCGTGCTGTGCAGCCAGTGCAAGGACAATGCGGAGTGTGGCAGGTTTTACAGTAGGGGAGAAAATCTCGTTGTAGTCAACACCATATTTCTGAGTGCGACCATCTGCAACGAGTCTCGCCTTGTAACGCTCAATGGAGCCATCAGACTTGTGCTTTATAACAAAGACCCATTGGGAACGAACTGGCTTAACGCCAGGGGGTGCATCCACAACTTCCCAGGTGCAGTTCTCAAGCAGAGCATTAATCTCAGCAAGAGCTGCTTCCTTCCACAAATGAGCATCCTCACGCTTAAGCGCTTCATGATAAGAGCGCGGCTCGCCAGCATGCAGAGCAGACTCTGCTGCATGCACATGAGCAGCATTAAGTAAGCGCTTGGAGATAAGGGCTCAAAGGATCGCCTTCATGAGCAATGATAAGCGCTTTGAGAAGCAACTCATCATCACTCTTCTCATCCTCTTGAGCAGGAGCCGGCTCTGCTGGCGCAACAGGCGGATCAGCAGGAGCGGGCTCAACTGGCCCAGGAGGTTGGTTGACTTTCCACCACTCAGCAGCAGGCTTGTGTTCAGTGGTTTGACCATGGTACCGCCGACGTGCAGCAATTCCAATAGGAGAAGGAGGTGGTGATTGCTGCTGAGGAGGGTCATTGGGAGGAGGTGGAGGTGAAGGCGAACGAGAACTGTGATTGGAAGGATTTGGATTTGGATTTGGGGGATTGGGAGGTGGAGCAGGAGGCGGTGCATGATAAACACCAAAGTCATCATCCTCATCATCGTCTCCCCCATAATTGCGCAACTCTGCACAACTGGAGGAACATCAACAAATTCAGAGGATGGACTATTAGGACAGAGTTTCAGAAGAGTTGGTTTGTTCCCAGGGTAATAGCGCTCGTCAAAGACTGCGCGCTCAGAGACAACAGTTTTGCGTGTCTCTGGATTGTAGAAGAGCCATCCCTTGTGTTGTGTGGGATATCCCACAAAGACGCACTTTTGAAAGTGGATGCCGGAATTGTCCCGTTTATCTCTCTGCACATGAACATAGGCAAGACAACCCCACACCCTAAGGTGTGACACATCGGGCTTACACTTGAACCACAGCTCAAACGGAGTAGTATCTCCAGGGATATGAGCTGAGGGATGCATATTGCTAACATGGACATAAGCTGCAACTGCAAGCGCTTTAAAAGAAGGCGGCAGATTGGCTTCATGTAGCATAGCCGTAGTGTGCTCATCTATCGTGCGATTAGCACGCTCTGCTGTCCCGTTCTGCTGCGGTCTATTCCTTGTCGAATGACGGCGCACAATGCCACAAGAGGTAAGGAAATCCTCAAACTCTAGAGACATGTACTCCCCACCTTCATCCTCTTGAAACTCTTTGATTTTGCAACCAAAGTGATTCTCAGCATAAGCTTTGAACACCTTGAATGCATTGAGCGCACCACTCTTGCGCTTCATGTGCATACACACTTTGAAGCTTGTGTGATCATCAACAAAGACAATACGATGTCTCCACCCCTCACGGGTGAACACTTTGTACTGCTTCAGATCAGAGTGTATCAATTCAAGAGGTGCAGATGCACGATGTCCAGTGGAAGGAAATGGAGCCGCATTCAGCTTGCCACCAAGGCAGGGCTCACAGATGGGATCTGGCTTCTGATTTGAAGTAAGCTTCGCACCAGTAACCAGATTCTTGCTCAAAAGTCCCAAGCGGAAACAGAATCAGAAGGCACTTCTCTCACAAATGCTTGGTTCCCCTCGTCAATGTCCGCTTCAAAGAATGTTCCACCATCCTTAACAAAACAGGTTGTGTTCTGCTCCATGAGAATAGAGTAGCCATGAACACGAGATAGATAGGTGGTAGAGACGAGGTTATGAGATAGATTGGGAACATACAAGACATTTGTGAGAATTACTACATCTGTGTTGTTGGAGGTTGTACACCAGATGGAAGCCGAAAAGGCAAATAGAGCACCAGATGGGAGGCGAAAAGCCCAGTCACATTGTCACAAAGTGCCTAAATACGTGACATTGTACGAATAAGGAAGGTGACACCGTCTGTACCAAACCACGCCAAACACCACGTTCAACACGTGTATACTTAAAGTGGCTTGAGCAAGATCTCTCCTTTTCATTCAGTACACTACAACCTCCTTGGATGGGAACCCTGTGCGGAACGGCATTCATTGGAAGCCCGCATGGGTCATGGGCAATGTGTGTTTGTCAGCAAAAGATGAAGCAACGAGTCGCCTTGTAACGCTCAATGGAGCTGTCAGACTTGTGCTTTACGTTGGGAACGAACTGGCTTAACGCTAGGGGGGTGCATCAACAAGGTCCATGGGCTGGATCCAGTCTAGAAGATGCCAGGACTTGTGGTCAGATGTTTTGCCAAAAGTCAGCGGCTTCCCCCGGCATGTAGGCCACCTCATTGCGATAGGAAAGGTGCTATCTGACATAGGAATCCACCCGGCGTCGTATACTTGTAAAAAAGTATATAAGAAGCCAGTTTTGTACCTGCTCACCAGCAGACCATGTAGACCTGTCAAGAGCAACACTGTAGTAAGTAGGATCAGATATCGATGATAGGATCAAGAAGGATCAAAGTGGTGACACTCATGAGAGTGAGTTCCAACTCCTTCCCTTCGGACTATAATTTCTTTTGGGTAGGTTTCTCTTTCTCGTGCCCGCGTTGTAACAACTGGCCATTTTTGCGCGTTATATCTGGCTATTTTAAGTCAAGTAAACAACTCAACTACCCGCCACGACTATAGTCTTACTCGACTATCAATAGGAAGTCAGTACCTCTGTTGGTGACACTAAGGTGAGCTCCGAGCTGTTGACCGTTGGATACCCCCCGGGGAGGTCTAGAGTGGAGATGAGCCAACGGGGCTCGCAGCGGGTAGGAAAGACCCAATGTAGAAGCTGACTAAGCTATGACATCCGTAATCTACACTACCAAACAACTATACTGCTAGCTACCCCACACCGTAAAACCCATTACAGGAGAAAGGCATTATATTAATAGCCTACTGCAGTACTATGGATCTGTTCCATAACAGAACCCTCAGAAGAGTGACGAAAAGTCAAGTACTTTGTGTACTACGGACTTAGACGAAGGTCTACAAGGATGTAGAAGGCGCCGCGGTGGACATCAGAGTCAACATCAGTCAAAGGACAGATGCCGCGGGCTGCCGACTATAAATAGACGTCTGGAACAGCGGAAAGGGATCTCATACAGGAGATGCCGAAGTCAGGATC
Source organism: Favolaschia claudopus (assembly GCA_037176885.1). Classification (NCBI taxonomy): domain Eukaryota; kingdom Fungi; phylum Basidiomycota; class Agaricomycetes; order Agaricales; family Mycenaceae; genus Favolaschia; species Favolaschia claudopus. The sequence continues at coordinate 543,937 of JAWWNJ010000107.1, forward strand.
AGAAGGCAGAGTTATGGCAAGACATGAGGTCTTTGACAGGAGTGATGATGTTGTGATGCTGAAGCCGAGCAAGTGCGGCAACTTCATTAGAAATCTATTTCTATATTGGAGTCAGCACAGATGACTTTGTGGCTTGATAAATTGGACAACAGACGGGTCCGTGAAATCGCGAGTGAATTGGAATGCCCCAAGAATAGTCTTAGTTTTGAGAAGCTTGACGCTTCTCAATAATCAAAGGCAAGCAGTTTATTGTGTTTTATACACTCTGGACACTGAACATACTATTTGATAGAAAGCGTACTTTGCGCGCCAGTACACACCCTCGGCAGGCGATAACCGTGTAAGGAAGGCCCATTGAACAACAGGCTCAAGGCGAAGCAGATGAGCCAGAGGCGCGTTGGAAGCTGGCTAGAATGCAGATTGACGACGATATATGTAGACTCATTGTAGGGTGTTGTTGTAAAGCGTAGCAGTTTGTGTCGTAGATTACCGAGGTTCAACTGTTGCGGTAGCAGTCAAAGATGCAAAAATTATGTTTATATAGTGGTCAGTCTGAAGAAATAAGCTCGGCAGACACAGGCACGGCAATCGGACCGCTATCCGTGCCTGGGCTGAGAACAGTTTGAAAATGTTTCGCAAAAGCATTTGCTACTGTCTCTGAAACACTACAACCTCGTGAACTTCGACCTCAGATATCCTTCTGTCAATTTCAAAGCACTGATATAAATTCTAGAGGCTTGCTTTCGGTGTCCCAGTGCTTCATGCAACTGTTGTGCACAATGTCAGCCACTGCTCGACCCTTCATTCTGCCCGCCTACTTGAAGCTCTACAATTCCAAAGAGTGGCCTCTGACTCGCCATAAAGATATCCTATGGAAAGAAACAGAAGACGGGATGAGGATGCTTGAGGCCAACGGGAGGGAAGCAGGTCTAGGTAAGCCTCTCATCTCACAAACACGTTTCCGTGTCCGTAAAATTACCTGACACCTCGACAGCTGACGATCAGATTGTCCAGCTCCGCGATGTGCGCTTTCCCAAAGAACACGGTCATTTTCGTCTACGCAACTTTGACTATCCTCAAACCCAAGAAGCGGGAGGAAGAGAAATATATTTTGGACGCTGGGGAGTTTGAGGCGTGGTTTGCCACCGTTGAAGAAGGCGAACATATGGAGTTAGATAGCAAATAGAAAGAGAATGTACTCCTTGGCAATTTGGGAATCGAGATTGTCGGCACAAGAAACTGACGGAGATCCAATAACATACAGTCCGAACAGGCCGAACAATCTGGTTGGCACACCAGTCCGATCGCCCCTAATGCTTATAATCCTATGAACTTGGAGTCGAGCTCATTATAGCTTACTCGCAATGTCGGTACCAGTCCTGGAACATAGAATATCAACCGCGCACTAACTAAAGCAGGCTGGCAATGTCATGAATCCGATCTAGCCGTGGATTTAGAAATTGACTTGCCCTTTCGTCCTGTGGATAGCACATACAATACCAAAGTGGACCCTCCTGTTTGTCCAATTGTGAGTCATATAGCTAGCAGCACCATGATGACAGTCAACTTCTCTTCACATGGAACAGATGGCAGATTTCATGCAACTTACTGTGGTACTGTGTTAATTTTTTTCTCTGAATTCAACGTGAACTCGGTTTAATACTAGAGTTTGCAGTGTTACTCCTCCTTCGTCACTGGAATTTTACTGGCTACTGGAGACCAAACCGCTCCTATACCTGTGCCCGTTCCCCAGATTGAGGATGGCAGCACCGGGACACGTCTCGATTGCTCCCCCATGCTCACAGGACTATTTCCCGGCCCGCTCGTACTGCACCATGTACTTAAAGCAGTGATCCCTGAGACGGATCTTCGATTCCACGTCGTAGTCTATGAACAGGTACAGTGTCAAGGCTTACCACAAAAGGAGTTTGTCGACCGGCTGATGCTACGCACAAGTGCTAAGCAGGCATGCAGAGGGAATATTTTAATCGTGAAACAGAGCGCATCTGACACAGAGTTCGAAGATTTAACAGCAACAGAGTGGGAACTTTCGATGCTATTGATGGCAACTAAACAGTCAGTCTCCGCATTTTGTGTGTGATATATCATGCCTTGACTTGCATTCTACGTAGCGTGCTTAACAAAAGATTCGACCGAGAAAGGCACATCTTGCTACAGGTACTAGTACTGTTCGTATTCATTTCTTGCAAACAGTATTCTTACCAGCTGATTCGCAGTGAGCTGGGCTCTGGGTCCTGATACCATCTACTAGGTCACATTCTGATGAGAACAGTGGATGGTTCCGCAGCGCAAGTCAATTACCTTCTGATTCATTGGAGATCTCTAAAAACCCTCAGTTCATGTCAGCTGGCGTGGAAGCTTTCCTGTTCGCCTGCGATGAATCGATGCCGGTTGAAGTTTCAGTCTGTGCGAAAATCAGGGTCCCACTTGATAATATGTCTGCTTTTTATTACGGGCCCTGACTCGCGAAGACACCCCTACACATTGACAGATGTTTCTGCCGGCGACGAAACCTGGACCGTGGTCAGTGTCAACCAGAGTAGGAGACGTGATGAATCGGTAAACGTGATGCTCACTGCACTGACACGGAGAATCCGTGTTGGTTTTCAAGCAGCGAACGGGAAGATATTTCGATATAGATGAACGAGACTTCATCAAGCTCCATCTGGCTGTGTTGAGGGGAGTGGAAGTTGTAAATCCAAACGTGAGTGCATAATGAACAATCAGAAAGGTGCCATCTGACATAGGAATCCACCCGGCGTCATATACTTGTAAAAAAAAGTATATAAGGAGCCAGTTTTGTACCTGCTCCCCAGCAGACCATGTAGATCCGTCAAAAGCAACACTGTAGTAAGTAGGATCAGATATCGATGATAGGATCAAGAAGGATCAAAGTGGTAACACTCATGAGAGTGAGAGATGTCAGAGGCAAAACCCACATTCCAACATTCCTGTTTCTAGGCACCTTTGACACTTCTTTATAAAGCACAAGCCTCGAAGAACAAATTGTACCCTGTTAGCTGTCATGTCATGTGCAAGCGATCTTCAACACAATGTGTCTGCGGATAGACCGTCTACTCTCTTCAACTTGGGGAGATACTGTCTCACTCTAAAGCACATGCACCTCTATGATCCTTTATGATCCTATCATTGATACCTGATCCTATTGATCCTATGTCCCTGGTTCCCAATTAGGTAGTTCCTTTGTGCCCAATTAGGTCTTCCTTTATCTTACCATATGTAGCATTCCCTTTGTTCCTGAACCTATCCTTGAGTCCTCAGTTCTCACTGTTGACTTCAGGCAAGTATCTACTTCACATTGCAATCCACTAGAGTTCTCTCTGTTAACTTCAGACCTCTGTGCTTGCCTGTTCAACAAGGCGCTGGAGCCGATACACAGTGACAGGACGAGGCAATGGGTTGTATCTCAGAGGCATAGAGTGAGCGATGACATGGGATGGAGGTGTAGCCAGAAGAAGCATGGTGGGAGGCGTGCACCTGTCTCACAAACAGAGTGGCATGGCTCCGGACCTTTCTAGATCTCTAGTTCCGTTTCCAGACCATCAGATTGTCATCTATGACACTCCTATGCTTCAGTGTCAAACTATCTCATCAGCGGCATACTGGAACGATCTTTCGTGATGTACATGCCGCGTCCGCAGAGTGCTCTCTGTGACATGATGGATGTCCGCACTCTGTTCCAGATCTTGAGGCATTACCCTGCCATTGATCCAACATATGACACCCTTATGTTCAAAGTACATTGGTGTGACAACTTGTCTGTAAGTCTTTGGCAGGTTCATGGCATCTATATATCTGATAGACCTTTTATTCGGATACTCCGTAGACCGTTCTTGCTCTACTACAACTCTTGACTGCATCAAATTCCACGCCAGCGGGAAGAGGCAAGACGATGGATACATCCTTACCATTATGGGAGGGTACTGCTCTACATTAAGTGTCGACAATTCGCGATAATGACGACAAACCTGCAGAAGACAGCATTTACAGTTTTTGGCACGATTATGTTTTGGATATTCTGAGATTTTGCTCTTCGCAGAAATTCATAAACTCCTACGGAGATAAGAACCCCCACCAATTGGGAGCGCTTTGTTGGCCGACATTTGTGATTGCGGTATGTTTTCCATAGTGCTTAACGGTGATCTTCTTACTAATGACTGTTGCAAGATCCGTTCGGAGTTTCCTCACATCTATCAAGGACCCAATCTGTTAGCTAGAGTCAAGAGCAACCCTCTACGTAATAGTGGCAGGCTCCCTTTAAAAGCCGTCTTTCTTGAGTTCTCACCTTTCAAGCTTTTCCTGCCTTTTGCCACCTCACATCAGCCCGCTGCGTTACAATCATCTTAAAAATGAAAGTCTACGACAAGGGCTTCATCGCTCCTACCACTTGCGAGCCTGACATTACCCCAGCTGTGTTGACAACGAATACCACTCTGTAAGTGCTCGTTACTTCTACTACCGTGTCAGTATTCACACCAACATGTAGGTCTTGTATTGTATGGTTCCAGTCGTAGATTCAGAGTGTTGCTCAACGAGTCCCGCACCAAGAACTTCACTCTAGACAATGCAGATGCAAAGTTGCATGCTATGGTCCTCCTTATCGCTCTCCCTTTGCTATCCTTAAAGCGCCCCTTGAGCAATCCCCTAGTGATCTCAATGCCACCTCTGTACTATTTATGTGATGTATTTCTTGGCATTAGTATAAAAGTACCTGTATTTCTCGTTGAGCTGGAGGACATCGCGCTCAGTCTATTGGACAGCGTTGGTGAACTCAGGCAGCAACGTAGAGGCACATATAAAGATATTGTCTACTCGTTTGTCTTAATAGAAACTGTGTTGAAGTTCAGTCAAGTGTGAATCCTGAGCATTTGTTTCGGTGTTCACCCGCGGAGGCTTCGCTTTTGAGTAGCTTTGTCGTGGTACTAGTGTGCTAGGAACTGCCTGCCTCTATAACCCGCAAACTGCCTATTTCGTTGTGAGGATACGTGTGCTCAAGAGTGAACTAGTATCTCCCTGACTCTGAAGAGAGTGGAACTGTCCATCTGCTAAAGCATTGCGTTGGAACTGCTGGCGCATAACCTGAAGAGATCTGATTAGTCCTCGTCCGAAAGGCTTGTGCTATATATAGGAGTGTCAAACGTTCCTGGAACTTGGAAGTTCAGGTCTATAGTACAACTGGTGCTATAAGAATTGTACAGTCTGCCGCGGAAACTGTCTGTGGTCATTGTTTCAATCTCGCCCTGATATTCAACTTTGTTGGTATCTTGTATCCTACTGTTTTATAGTTCCTATTTAAGGAAAGGTCCGCGGACGGAATCACTTCCATCTACGGTGTGTGAGAGCGTGTTTTGTGCAAGGTTCTGCTTGCAAGTCACTGAGACATCTGGATTTCGGATCGAACCCCACGAACTCTTCGAGAGACATTTGAGTGTATCTTGTTGAGATATTTGTGTTGTAGTGTTGTGTGTGTTGGTTGATTGTGTTATATATATATTTTGGTGGTAGATTCTCTGCTGCGCTATATTTAGCACTTCTGTCGATATATTCAAGTGTCAGCGTTACATCGGGGTTCCTGACCCCACCTTATATACACTGGTGGCATCTGTGGCATGCTAACCCAACCCAACCCTACGTGTTTTTGCGCTGTGGCATCCATGGCATGCCAACCCAACCCAACCCTAGGTCTTTTCGAGCTGTGGCATCTGTGGCTTGGTAACCCTAGCCTTTTTTTTTTGTGGCATCTATGGTAAGGTAACAAACCTAATTCTATTACAAACTAATTTGGTGGCATTTGTGGCACCTCTTCCCCACCTTTTTGGGCTCCTATACCTCCTGTGGCACCCACGGCATGGTGCCACGGGTGCCGTAGGGACATGTCATGCACACACAATGAGTGTGGATATGGGTGGCACACTTGACCACACAAAGTTGTGTGAGTTGGTGGGAGTTGGAGGTGCTAAGAACCCGATGTACGTACGCTATCTGTTGTGTCTTGTCTTTTCATCGAATGTTCATTCAAAATTCTCATTCGCAATCCTAGTTCTGACAATGCTGTTGAAACAAAACAGACAGTGCAAATTCTGTAAGATTGGCCTACACACCTGGCTTGCTTACGGTGTGACAGGCTTTCAGCGGCCGAAATTACACCGTGAGTGTTCGATCCAGATGTTAACCTTTGTGCAATATAAACTGATTACTGTCGTCTGCGAGCATGTCCGGCGATGACACACAAGGGGAAACAAGTAACAAAGCGAAAACGGTAAGTGCTGTCATCCTTATATCCGAGTCGAGTCGTCTGTGTGCATCTACTCACACTTTAGGTTTCAGTGTTAACTCTGTCGAGAGCGTGCACATGCCTACCGGCCAAAGTGTTCTCAGCCCTTAAGAAGAAGACTTTGGAATCACCTCCTTCCAAGACTCAAAAAACTTCCGTCAATGGCACCGCTGGTAACACGCACGAAGTTGTGTTGGAAACCGATGAGTCTATCAAGCACGTTACGTTCGTCTTCGTCTCCCTCTTGTCTTGTGGCGAAAGGTAGAACACTGATAATATATTTAGTGCTACCTGAGCAGTGCCAGGTCACCGATGTTGCACTTCAGGATCCTATCACATCCAAAGTATATATTGGGCTGGTTAATGTACTGCTGCCAAAAATCTTGTCGAGAAGCTAACTCATGTTCCTTTGGTTGCGTTCCAGCGCTGGTGTGCTCATCGCTTGGAGCTCCAGGCAGGGGCCAGGTCGCTTACTTTTGCAGCACCTTGTGGTTGTTCTTCATACTCGTGTCTAAAGCGCAGTTCGTGAATCTTGCAAGGGCTAGCCCTCTGGATTTCACTGCAATTTGTCAGTTGTACTCCAACGATCAGAAACGGTGAGTTTTGAGTAATGCTGTCTTCGCTTCATACCTGACCTCAAGTAGCTGGATTCTCAACTTCAACGGCAAAACTGCGATATGCATTTCCATTATCAACATCGTCGACTCCTCTGTCACAAGCCCTCGGAGTGTCTTCTCAACCACTGGGTCCAAGAAAGCCAACAAAATTCCAGGATTATGACCGCATAATGGGATTGTTGCGGATGGTTTTTGATCAGCCTGAGACACAGGGGGCACGCACCATCGCTTATGGCCTCATAAGCCACAGTCACATGTGCGCTGCAGGTGCTCCGCTGGTGCACCACTGGTGTTGGGCTTATTGCTGAACGCCTCATGTTTAACACATGTTGCATGCTGAAAACATATTGGCTTCTCGGCAGAGCGTACTGCCATCGTTTGGCCGAGGCTACCAGCCACTTGGAAGCCTGGGGTGTATTCCGGAAATGAAGCCGGGTGTTCACAGACGAATTGCCGCTGATGTCCGGTTTCTGGCGGTGTGAATGGATAGATTTCACGTTGCTCAAGCTAACCAATCACAGATGAGGCATCTTTTGCGTGACTGCCATGAGGCAAAAAGCTATAAGACTTACAACAACAGCGCACCAGCGCAACCCACCTGCGACTGCAGCTTATGAATTCATAAGCTGCGGACTATGCCCCCTGTGAGATGCATGCCCAGCTCAGCGAGGACACACTGACTTTTGGCACTAAGTCTACTACTCCGGAGAGGCAGTGTAAGAGTTTCTTTCTTTCTTCGCTTTTTATTGTACCAACTTCTTGCTTTTTGCGCCTAGGCAAAGCGGTTGCACAAAACAACGGAGGTGTGCAAAGCTCTTCCACAAGATATCAACAGGCGAGCTACCAGCCAGCTCTGACAGCCTTTCTTTCGACGATGAAGGTGTGTACACTTTCTGTTTACCTTCCTGGCTACTTAATTTCATTGTTTAGTTCCTATCTATGATGCACGGCACACTGCAATCGACGTCTCTTGCAACATCGATAACCTCGTCGGAATTCTACCAAGGTATACTCGCAATGGGGGCAAATTCCGAACAATTCTTGTGCCATGGTTGCATATACCGTATCCCAGTGGCGCAACGTGCAGAAGAACGAGGAGAGCATCAGCTTCAATATTCGGTGGGCTGTCGTGCTTGCCGAGCCTGGTGGTCTTTGATTCGTTTCATGTTTTGCTCTGGATCCCAGTCCTATATACCTGTCATTGCCACTTGTGTTATATTCTTGTTGACTCATATCCTCTCGTAGTCTCTCTCTCTCCCCATACTATTTATTACCCCGTCTCCAGTAGCTCTCTTCCTCTTGTTCTGCTTGTACACACATATTTATTTGCAAATTCATTTATTTATTTATTTAATTGCGTGTGTCTGAGGGAGATAGAGGGGCTGGTTGCACTCCGGTGTGAGTGATTGTTCACTCGCACAAATTCCAGTTAAGTGACGCCCCATCCACAAAAGATCTGAATTTGCATCGAAGGGTCAGAAAAAAACTGGCATTCGTCACTGAGTCACAAGGTGTGACATATGTGACTGAGCTTTGACAAGGCGAGGATTTCAAGTTGCACAATGTGTAGATAGTCTACCAACTTTGGGAGCTTTGAAAAAGGTTTAGTATTAACATTTGACTGTTCCCACTCCTTAGCTGGGGTACCTTGACCACTTTTTGAGGGTCGAGGTGCACAATCAGTGTGACATAGTCACAATTGTCACACAGTTTCCCACTGCCGTACCTTTCTCTGGAGAAAGGTACGTAATAATGCTCGCACTTGTTGTTGGTCGGGGCAGATTTGGTTCCACCACACTACCCAATACCCTCAAGTCCACAAGCTCGGGACGTTGGAGACCCCCCGGGGAGGTACTACACTGGAGATGAGCCAACAGGGCTCGCAGCGGATGGGTGAAGGCAGGAAAACCCAATATGTAGTATGACTAAGCTACAACAGCTGTAATCTACATAACCAAACAGAGGAACCGCCGGGCACCCCACAACGTCTGAGTTTGAAAACACTTGGAAGTGTTCGTTTACTTAACTATCTCGTTGAACACAAATATGGATCCATTAAGAATCAAACATCGAGAAATACAGTAAAGTGTCGCTAAAACAAGGTCGCATCAAAAATTCCATCAGCGCTCTGTATTTTGACATTTTTAGCCAAGCAAAGATGAGCTATATGAAAAAAACCGGGCAGTCTCGAGGGGGAAATTCACAGCAGTGTCTGTGTTCGTGCTCCATCATTGGCGCTGTTCGACCATAACACGCTGATAGACCCAGTGAAACGTGCGTGTAGGTATATGCGTGAAATACACCAAAATATAAATCACTAAAATCCAATCCAATACAATGTGTGTGTGTGTGTGTGTTCGGTGGCGGGAGCACATATCATCCCTCAGAATACTTGTGCAAGCTTCAATCAATCAAGGTCGCTACGTTTGAGCGGGATGAACTACTAGATTGTCTAGCGAGAACATAGCAGGCAAAACGATTCGCAGCAGGAGAAGCAAAGAGTCACTCTTTCTGAGACTTCGAAATGAGAAATTCTGAGTCTAGCGGGGAGGGTCTCCGTGCCAATAGAAAAGTGTTGCCCGGTAGTGGATCGTCAACCGGCGAGAAGCTTTCTGGATGACAACCGGCGGGCAGAAGGCGCTGAAACGCTGACTATAGGGCAACTATGGAAAACACCCAAGAAATGAAAGGAATTAAATCCCTAATCAAATCTTAAATATATTCCTAACCACTATGAGATCGACGTGCGAGGTTCGGGGTTCCAGTCCAGTATAGACTGTGGCAATCCAACTATTCTAACACTCAAAATATACTAACTTAAGCTTTCGCGATTGCTGACTTTGTACAGAGAGCGTCTATACGAGTCCTATGTTGACACAGGAAGTGTGGGTTTCAACAAGGGTTTGAGATGTAACTCTTCTCAAGAGGTTTAGGTGTTTAAGTCGCTTGTTAAGCCAATATATTCCACGCGTAAGATGTACGATAACTGTTTCACGCGTCCCGTAGGTCAAAAGTTCTTATAATTCCACGCGTAAGTTCCCAAAAGTTTCCAATATTCCACGCGTACAATTCAAGATATGATCCAACAGACAATATATATTGACGAAACAAACCAAAGAAACAAATAAGCTTCTGGAGTTTATCTCGAATGGAGTCCAACTTCTAGTTGTTCACGAAGCCAACACTGGCTTGACGCTCACAACGAGAGGAGGGAATCCACTAGAGTACCAGTACAGGAAACGGTGCCTTTTATACCTTGCACTAATAAATAATAAGAGACCGAACACTTGACAAACGGGTATAATGTGAGAGAAACTAGGGCCCGCTATGCCCTCGCCCTATCCTTGGTGGCCAGAACAGGAAATAGATCAAAAGTGCATTCAATCCAAGTCCTTATCCCGATCATTATGTTATGACAGTGGCCCGCTGCGGCCCAATCAATATTGCCCAAATTGGCATTAATGAGTGTCCCCCTTCGGACCGTGCTCCTTGATCGTAATACGGCGGCAGCCAACTCGGCATGACGTGTAGTTCCTTTGTAGGAATATTCTACTTCCGCAAATCCCTCGCAATTGGTTTATAGAATTATTCGTGAAAGCCTCTTGCCTCCAGGAAACACTCTTTCTGGCCTTTCGGCAGGTTCTTATAAGTCCCAAGTTATATCCTACTCATTCTGCCTTTGGTCGGAACACAGGGTGACTCCCAATCCTATTCCGGATGGTTAGAGACCTATCGTGATAGGTCTGTTCTGGAATATTATAACTTCCACGCTATACCAGCACAGTCGTAGACAGTGCCAGACCTCCCACTTAGTGTATAATCCTTTAACTGGCCGCTCAGGCAAACGCCAGTCCTCATACGAGCGTATTCCCGTGGTATTTAATGTATTACGCTTTTAATACAATAGCACTTGAACTGAAAATGAATAAATTCAGCCCTGGCCCAATACCGGGTCTATCATCTCCCCTTTTCATAAATTGAGTGTCCCCACTCAACACTTGGTCCTTATTTTGCGCCCTCTTTGCGCTATCAAAAGTGTTTCCCACAGTCATTCGGCTAACTCGGCTATCGCGACCGGTGTGGTCCCGCGAGATTTGCTTCCGTTGATAGACAGCGGGATCCTCGCTTAGATCCCAAAACACTTATAAGTGTTCATTATTGCCTATACTGACGCCTACAACCGCCAATTGTTGTGTTCTGAGTGTGCGGAGTTTGCGCGAGCAAAGTGGGTCCGTGCGCATCAATAAATCCACGTGATTTATGTTTGTTTTGCCGCAGCTTTTCTCCCACTTTCTCTGCTCTTCCCACTACAACCACCTATCGCGAATACTCAAACTACAGCTCTAGCACACTCTCATGGGTACGTGGCTGGCTTATATGAGTAGTATAGAGTCTCACAGGTCGCCTTGGGCTGTTTTACAGCTCAAGTCACTAAGAACCCCACTCTCACCGCTGACCTCGCCTTCGCTCTCTTTCACGAACGCAAGAACTCCGTTTTTCTGGAGCAGATGTCGGTGGCTCAGTACCGCCGTGCTGCGACGAAGGGAGAGCATATTCTCCCCTACAAGCTCACTGAGGACGACTTCAAGCACCTTGCTTGCCGACCCCACATCCCACTCGACAGCACCGAAGTCATCCACAAGTACGACTTCTCCGAGGAAGACAAACATTGTCTCTTCCTGATCCAGCACCCCATCACCATGCGTTGGCTTCAACTCCTGCGCAAGCCTTGGCGCTATCTTGGCGTTGACCCCGAGTGGATCGCCCATCTCCTGAAAGGGTGGCGACCCGTCTCAGTACGCTATAATGATTGCTCTCTACTCGTTCTTTACTGACTCTAGACTCTTTCTAGGTCGTTGTGGCCCGATTCTACGACGAATTCAAAGCCACCCCCGTCTTCGACCGTGTTCTTATTGGGATTTCCGAGCTCGCCAAGGCTTTCAAGGCTAAGTACCCTCGGAAATGGAAGGAACTGTACCCTATCCTGCCACAACAATTGGCTAACAAGGACCCCCGGGATGTGCGTTCGCTTTTTCCCTTTTATTGCAATCATTATTGACCCTCTTTGTCAGTTTCTCCCTGTTTCGATGCAGTTTGCGCTCCCCGACACTGTGGAGTTCTTCTCCAACTACCCGCGCGCACCTTTCGCGCCTTCTCTTTTCGAGGATATGGTCCTCCGCCGGATCGACAGCGCGGACCTCATCAACCTCATCGAGACTTGTGGTCGTGTTGCAAACGAGGAAGTCGGTCACTCTGCGCGCACCTTCGTCCTCCCAGAGGAGTACATTCTCCCTTCTCGAAACATCATTTCCAAGGCCGTTGCCCCGTTGGTACGTGAAATTTTTGCCCTGTCGAGCTTTCGCGATTGCTAATCGCACTTGTTTTAGTCCGACTTGAACGATTCCATGGGCGAGGACCGGTTGTGCATGGATGCTATCCTGAACTCCGTCCAACTCTTCGTTAGTCTCATCCCTGAGAACAAGCGAAACGCTACCTGGGCCGTCGTTTTGCCCAAGCCGCAGAACCCTGGCTATCTCGTTCCAAAGGACTTTAAAGTTCCTCGAGGAGACCTTCCCGACCCCGAGCCCTTCGCTCTGTGGGACGAGTTCCCCTATCGCGACCCCGCTTTGGTCTCTTGGCGCCTCCACAACAAAGCGTCGACGGCTCAAGCTATAGCGACTGCAACTCCAGCGCCTTCGACTCCGGCCGCACTGCCCGCACCTGTGGTCAAGCTTCCCACTCCGCGCGCCGGTGGTTCCACCCGCGACTTCATGGCTGGCTTCGCAGCTGGCGCTGCTTCGCGTGGTTCTGACGATGGTTTGGAGAGCGAGGACCCTATCACGATTGGTGCTACAGCCCCTGCTGAAGCGCCCAAGGTAACTTATATATTCCTTTTATAAGTCCTCGCTAACCCTTATCATTTAGGACAATTCGGCGCCTTAAACCCCCAAGGCTGGTCCTTCCGCGGCTGTCGCGACTGAGACTCCATCTACGGCTGGTCTTCGTCGAAGCGCGCGTGGCGCGTCCAAGGTAAGACTCTTGTCTTAACTTCGTTTTCCCACTTCTAACTATTTTTATTTTAGCCCAGCCTCGACCTTGAGGCTGCGGCTACAGGTGTCACCGTTGAAGAGTTGGAGATCGCCTCCCGCACTCGTTCCAAGCGTAAACGCGTTGAAGAGGAGGCCTCCAAGCCTGCTGCTGAGGACGATCGGGATAGCGGTCTTAGTGACGGCGAGCCCGAGGTCTCCCCACCTCACAAACGGTCGAAAGACAGCAATCGTGATAGCGAAGAGCCTTCGCCTTCAAAGAGTAAGGGCAAGGGTAAGGACAAGGACAAGTCCGTTGTGTCTACCCCTGTTCCCGCTGAAGTTCGTACTGCGCGTGGTGCCTCACAGGCTCACAAGGACGACCCGTACGAGGCGGAAGGCTTCGAGCCGACCACATTCGATGTCCGTGCGGTGAAGGAAGGTCTGGGGATCCTTCCCAAGAGCTTCCAAGCCTCCCTTCTCAAGGGTACCAGCGTTCTGGTAAGTCGTTCTCTATTTAATTCATCGCTCCTGTCCATTCTGAGCAATCGCGATAGCGTCTTTTGGGCTGCGGCAATTGTATGATTCGCAACCGCAAGTGCCGACGCAAAAACGGGCATACCCGCTGCGATGCCTGCGTCCAGAGCGGTATGTCTCGATGCTCGGATAGTTTCTCCATTCCCGAGTATATCCAAGTCATCAATATCTTGGAGCCTCTTACTGTCTTCTCCGACAAGAGTAAGTCTCCTTGTATTCTTTCTATCTCGCAGTCCTGACCTGCTCCGTTACAGGTTGGAACTCTGCTTTTAACGAGCTTCGCGATGCCCACTACTCTCAGGTCCTCTGCGATCGTCAAGTGGCACTCGCGAATGCTCGTCTTCTCCGTGCGCGCAACAATTTGCGTGCTCTCATGAATGGTTCCAAGGTGGCTTTCAACGGCAAGCTCATTCCTGGGATCACTTCTGTCGCGGAGAAGGAGGTGGAGTTCTACTCCAAGCTTTTCGAGACTGCTCGCGACGAATCCGAACGCGAGTTTTACATGCCCGATGGTGCTCGTGCCGACGAGTACTATCTCGAGTATGATTCCCAGTACGAGGGCTCGCAGGGACAGTCGGCCATGGACGAGGATGCAGATGGTGAAGGGGAAGAGGTACCGGTTGTCTTGGCTGACGAGGCAGAGGCTCCGAGGGAGCCTTCTCCTATGCAAGAGGACACTCCTCCTGTTCGTGCTGTCTCACTCGAGGTGGTCGCTGAGCCAACTCCTGGTGAGGAGGCTATCACTACTGCTGAGCCTGCCACTGTGGTGATCTCTCTCGACACAGCTATCACTGCTGATGAGGCCGGTCGTAGCGAGTTCGTCCAAGGCTCCTCTCGAGACGGGGCTTGAAGTAAGTTCTTCCTTACTATTTCCCCTTATCCTGACTGACTCTTTCAGCTAGATTTTTATATGTTGCATGCTATCAGATGGACCTTCGCTACTGCTTGGATTGACGCTCGTCCCAATTGCTTTGAACGTTTGTATCTTACGAAATCTTTGTACATATCTCTCGATATTGCTGTACTGTTGATTTCTTTTGATATTCGTCTTAGCTATTGTTTCTTGGACTTTTCGATACACGGGCTCAATTTGTATATATATACTGCCCTTCAATTGTATCAACGCTGCCTCTCTCGATGAGGTTTTCTCCAATCGCGAATGCCTGAATCCTAAGACTTTTTAGAATTCAACTCCGTCCATTCTCTCCAATTATCGCGCAATCATTCTCGATTGCACCTATTCCTCCCCTTTTCATAAATTTTAACTGTCCCCAGTTAAATCTTTTATGACAGAGTTCAATCATCACCGTGACCCAGTTTTTGCGACTTTAACTCGAGTGGAACGTCTCGGAGCATCCTTATAAGATATCTCCTTCCTGATTTCGTCCAAGTCCAAGTCAGGAGCTTCTTCGCTCTCTTCATCATCGCTCTCTGAGTCGTCTTCATCGCTATCGGTACCTTTCGCGATTGCTCCAGGTGCCTTCAGGTGGACTTTGTGAAATTGTAGGTCCTTCCCAACGAATGGATCTTCCTCTAAGTCATCATTAACCATGTCTTCTAACGTTTCTCGCGATAAATCGATCAAGTCGAGAATATTAGGTGGTAATTCAACTCTTTGGCGCTGTTCGAACGGTACCACTCTAAACTGAGCGATCCGACTCTGTAGCATAGATCCATCCATTTCACATAGAAGATAGGCTCCATTCCTAGTCCTCCTTATAACAATGTATGGTCCTAAATATCTAGGATCCATTTTATTATTGAGAAACTTCTCCGTCTCAGTATTTCTCGCGAGAACCAAGTCTCCTGGCTGGAAGTTGTAGTCCTTTATTGTGTGCTTATGCGCATCAATATACTTCCTTACGAGCTTTCGCTTCTCCTCGCTCACTCTAATCCTCATCTCCTCGATGTGTTGAGAGTGTTTAGCGAGAGCTTTTGCTCGTAAACCAATTAACTCAGCTGTCGTGATAGGTTCTCCAGGATATTCTACTAACCAAGTAGCTTCCTCTATGTCCAACGGAAGTATAGGGTGAGCTCCAGATACTGCGAAGAAGGGTGAACAACCCATTCCCCTACGTACTGTAATTCGATCTGCCCATAATACTTGATGGAAGAACCAAAACCACCGCTTTACATCTCCTCCGGTAGCCTTGTACAGAGATTGCCTCATGTCCCAATGCCCTCTTTCTACTGTTCCGTTGGCTTGTGAGTTATACGGAGAGATCTTAATGCCTCTGATTCCATATTTCGCACTTAACCATTTCAAAGCAGCAACAAAGGCAGGTCCATTATCTGTGACAATTGTCTCCGGACAGCCCCATCGACAGATGATGTCCTCTAGCAAGAATTTGCCAATAGCCTCCGCGTTCTCGGACTTGATAGGTCGCCCTTCGACGTATCGTGATAGCGCATCTCTGGCCGCAACAACGCTCCGATAACCATTCGAGATTGCTCCCATAACCATAGCATCCGCGTGAATCTTTTGGAAGAGACTTGGTGTATGTGTGGGCGTAGGAGGGATTCGTAGCAAAGTAGTCTGCCTGTGCTGGCATAGCTTACAGGTGTCAATGAACCACTTTATGTCTCGCTCCATTTCGGGCCACCAAAACCTAAGTTCTATAAGAGACTTGGTTGCGTAGATGCCTTTATGGCCAAGAGAGTTGTGCGAAGCTCTCATCATATACATCCGATGGTCTTTCGCGACAACTAACTTGTGCATGGAACCTTCCCCCTTTCGATATAGCTTCCCTTCTTTCGTCAAGAAGAAATATGTGGCGAACTTCAAGAACCTCTTGAACTCTTTATCCTCCATCCCAGCAGGTCTGACTAAGGGGTCCTTAAACCAAAGTTTCAGGACTTCAATCCTTTCGTCTTGCGCTATTCCCGCACCTGTACGATGGTCCTCCGGATAAGGTTCTCGTTTGTCCACATCATCCATGAACTCTTGTCCTGGGAGTAAAGGCTCTGTGGGTTCCATAATCTGGACATACTGAGGCACTACAAGCCCTTCTTGCTTGTAGACTTCGAGTATCCGTGCAGAAACGACCGACTCTTGGCCTATCGTGACAGCTAAATCTTCTTCGAAATCGCTGTAGTTTCCCGCCGTACCAGCCATAGACTGTAAATAGCCGCCTCTTTCGTCTATTTCGTCTTTGAACTCATCAAAATCTAATGGCTGCTGGTTGACGTAGCCCCAATCCTCGTGGTTTTCCGGGATAGGATTTTCGTCGAGTCCTTCCTCATTATTGGGGTAGACTTCGTCTCCCGGTTGAGGCTCTCTTCGCGATAGGCCGTCTGGAGGGAAAGTAGCTCCCTTGACATGCTTCAATTTGAAGTGGAACATAAGGATTTGTTCAATCCAACGATTTATAGTAGCGTTGGGACCCATTCCTGGGTTATTCAACATTCCTTTGATGTAGAGAGCATCAGTCTCGACTACTAGTCTTCGACATCCTAGAAGCCAATATTGCATGGCCTCCAGTGCTCTCTTCAATCCGTACAGTTCTCGCTTTGGTTGAGAGAAGCGGGACTCTCTTCTATTGAGAGTGATCGACGCGAACTTCGCGTAGTGCTTCTTCAACTTGTCGATAATATCTATTTGATATATCTGGATGCCTACTGCCATCCAAGAAGTATCGACTGCAAGGACTATGTCCGTGTCCCAATCATAATTGAGCGGCCTTAAGGCAGGACAATTCTTGATTGCTGTCTTTAGTGCCTCCATCGCTTCCTCTTGCTCTGGACCCCAAACGAACTCTTCGTCGTTTCTACACAATTTCTGTATTGGTCTGCATATGTCCCCATACTTTGGTATAAACATTCTAAGCACACCAACGGTTCCCAAGAACTGTCTGACTCCTGAGACATCCTTCAAGGGTCCCCACCGCACAATAACTCCAATGCGGTCAGTACTGGGACGGCGGCCTTCATACGAGCAGATATGTCCGACTACAGGGAATACATCCCAACAAAGCACAGACTTGGCTCCAGAAAACGTTCCTCCGCAATACTTAATCCTTTGAACTACTCTGTTCAAATTCATGAAGTGTTCCCATATAAATCTCCTGATTCCTTTGTTATCGCGAATGGTCTCGTAAGTACCATCTGCCTTCTGATATCGCGTCCCGGGTCCTCTTATAGGAACATCATCAATATAAGGGATGGTAACGTGAGGAATCTCGTCTCGGAGAATAAAGGTGACATCGTCATGAAAGATAGGCACCGAATTTGTCCATCCTTGAGGAAGTTTAACTAATCTTAGAGCGCCGTAAGGCGTCTGAAAGGTAGTATAGTCTCTTGACCCTTCCGCTATGTCTCTGTGATCATAACCGGAGTACAAATCCAAGCTTCCACCACAAGCTCTCCCAGCAAAGTGGTTTGCAAGTTCGTCCGTGGCCGGAGGAACTCCAGAATGAGCTATCGTTACTGCGTTCAGAGGCTCTAAGGCATGAACCAGACGGATACTCTTGCCGTCTTTCTTCACAACACCGAAGAACTTACTTCGGTAAGAAGCATTAGAAGGTTCATAGACTCCTGCGTCTATTTTCTTCTTAATAACTTTGCAAAATTCCTCTAATTGACCTCTCGGGATAGGTATGCTTCGTTCGACCCAAGTCTCGTGTTCCACAACCGGAAACTCAACTGGCGGGAAGAAATCGTGTCTGAAGCTCCCTCTCTCGGAGTCATCCCAAGCGAATGCAGCTTCCTGCCTCATCATGAAATCATGCATTAATTTTCGCTCTTCAGGCCAGAGAAAATCGCCATCGTGCAGTTCGTCTATTACTTTCTTTCGCTCTTCGGTATATCTGCCAGTGGGTTTGAAGTCCTCGGGAGTAGGATTTAGCTCAGGCATTTCTGCGAGAGGGTCACCAGTGATTTCCCTTTTAATTCTGAACTGTTCAGGAAGCTCCGTATACACGGGCCTCACTTTAAGTCCAACAGGTTTGTACTTCTTCCCCGCAAACACCGACACAGGATCCTCTTCACCTGTCGCGATAGGTTCCTCCTCTGAAATCTCTTGACTTAGAGTTGGATGAATAAACTCGGCAGAGTCACAACAAGGGCAATGTACTCCTTGAGTTAGGACATGAGTTGTCCGGACCTCTCTTCTGGTGTACAAGGGCTCGGGAGGACAGAATTTCTTCTCTTCTGCTGGTTCCTTAATCGGACCATCCGCCACACTCCAAGTGAAGACTCCGTACTTCTTCCTCTTCACTGGCGTCTTCTTAGACTTTTCGCGAAATTCATTGAAGAGCACTCTTGCCTTCTTATCCTTCCGGATATTTCACGATTCCTTCGAGGCTGCCACATACGCCTCTAACACCTCTGTTTCAGTGAAAGCCAACCCTTTCGGCTTATAATAACCCTCAATCTCCAACTCTTTGCTTTCATTAAAGCCGAATTTTAACGCCAACTCTCCTCGTTCGTGCAACTGCATTAAGTCCTCGAAGCTTGGCGAAAACCCTGCTTTGCTTCTGGGTCAGCAGTCTTTTCCGGACTCCCATCTTCCTCCTCAACGGTTACAGAGGGCTTTCGCGATTGGTCGCTTTCACGCCTCCTCTTAGTTGTAGTGATTGTACAACGTTTTCCCGTATTAGGATCTTTGATGGTGATGGTCTGGGACTCATCCTTATGATTATTAACCTGGCATTCAGTTAGAACCTCGAAAGGTCTTCCCAAAAGTACTTTGTACGCTGGTCCTTTAATGATATGAACCTGCAAGTACACAGTCATGTCTCCAAATTTGAATGGGACATTCCTGGCCAAGCCAACTGCTCTCTCTACAGAATTATTGGCACTCTGCATCCAAACACGAACATCCGGGTCCCAAGTTAATTTCGACTCTACCGCTTGTTCCAGCGACATAGATACGATTTGGGATCCTGAGTCCAAGACGCATTCAACGCGTCCTTGTTTATTAATGGATGGAGACACCGTTCTGAGATCAGCTGAGTCTCTCCCAACAGCCGCGCTTCTATGGTCATAGACCTGCCTAGGCTTCTCATCCGGTCCTAAGGATTCCAGATATTAAAGGTAAGGGTCAGGTATCGCGACTGCCCCCACAGGCATATCCTCCGTGTCAATCGTGCTAACGAAGACTGAAGACACCCCTGGAAGGTCATCCAGATCGAGTGCGTCATACTCCAGTTCATCCTCATCATCATCTTGGAACGGTAAGTCCGAAATCTCTTCTTCGAACATTACTTGCTTCGCTCCAGGGGCCTTGGTCCGTCTAACCTTGGTAAAGTCCCTCCGAAGAGTTTCTCTTACTTCAGGCGACACACCAGCTAATTCTTTGACACCCAGAGTAATTTCCGAGTTCAAAATTTTATTCGCGACAGCCCTTCCAAGGCCATCCTTCTGCACAGGTGCTTTCAATTGGTAGGCCTTCTCCTCTTGAGAATCAGCCCTTACTTCTACAACCTCTGGTTGGTCCGCTTGCCGATTAACCACCGGGTTTACCTTTCGGTAAGGCAGTTCGACACCTATCGCGATTTCTCGCCTCGGGCGTGTTTCAACCCTCTCAGTCTTCTGAGAATTATCTGCCTCTTCTCCAGGCTTTGCTCTCCAATCAGGACTGCTGTCCGCGGTGTTTCTAGTATTACGGTCCTCAGGAGGCTTTTCTAAGTTCTTAGTCCGCGACTTCGCCTCCATCCCTGGACTACTTAGAAATTTGGCGGAGTGCCACCACCCTGTCTAGCATTATTCCTGGTGGCCGCAACAAACTGCTCCTGGGTTTGCGGATCCGACATGCTGAGACCCCTCATTAATAAGGTGTGAACAACATTATTCACTTCCGCTTGCCCAACGACTGGTTGAGCAGTCGCGACAGGTTGCATCTGAGCCATATAAGTGGGATGAACCACTTGTTGTTGTTGTTGAACTAGATTGTATTGCTCAGCTCTTCTGAGTTTTACTTTCAGCGACTTAATTTCGTCGGCTTGGAGTTCCGGGTCATAAGAAGGCCCTTCCGTCTCGCCGTTGTAATAACTGTCAACTGTATTCCAGTTCTGACTGGCGGACTTATTCTTCCAGTAGTTTTCAACTCTGGTTTTCTGAGTCCCACTTCCCGAAGGAATCCAGCCGCCATCTCCGAGCTTATGCTTTCCTCCTTCGACGGTCAAATATCCTTTTTGGATATGCTCGTCTTTGTAGGGGCATTCGCGAGAGTAGTGACCGGGCTCTTCGCAATAGAAGCAATCTCTTTCGCTTCTCTTCTCTGATCTATCTTGACCAGAGGGCTTTTGGCTAGGCCCTTGGGAGTTGTAAGCGAAGCTCGAGCGATTATAATCGCGATCGCGGTCCCTATCACGACTGAAGTGCGGAGGAGGATCTCTCATGAACTGCTGCATAGTTTTCATCATTTCATTGTGCCTCTCTTCGTACGTTCTTTGAGTCAAGACATGCTGGTCCCGCAACTGAGCTATGGCGCCTTCCATAGTCTCGAACTTCTCCTCAAAGGGTTCGGATTTTACTAAAATCCTAGGCAGTCCTAAGTTGGTCCCAGGAACCACTTTCGGTTCCTGTTCAATCACAACACTAGGGGACTCATGCTGATTAGCAGCTAGAGTCTCTGCCAATTTTATAAGCTCTGGGAGCTTAATGGGATCTTCCTTTCTGGAATCATTCGCAGCTGTCGCGTTTGCTCCAGCCACGGCCGCTCCTCCAAGATTCGGGAACTGTGCTTTCATCAGGACAGAGTTCGCGATTGCTATCTCGAGCGTGTTTTTGAATCCTGTATCCAGAGTCTCTAAGTACTGTTTACACGCAACCTGGTTGGTTAACAACGCTGGCTCGGTATACAACTTTTTGACTTCGGTGTAGTATTCGATTCCAAATCGACGAAGTTTTCCCTCCTCGTAAACAGTAATCCCTTTATTACGTTTACAGAGCTTCTTAAGATTTTCAACAGTACCGGTGCGGTCCGTATTAATCTCAGGGTAACTCTTATACACTGTCTTCAGGAAATCCTCATAGGTCCCTGTAGTGTACTCCGGCAGTGCTCTCCACTGCTCCTTCTTCTTTGCACCAAGGTAATTGGTCAAATGCTCTTTTCGTGATTGGTCGGTAGTGATACCAGCCAACTCGAAGATTTGCCCAACATGATCTACGAAGGTTTTTAGGTCCTCATAGTCATCCGTGGTGAACTTGGGAGCGTTTGGATCCCAAGCATAAGGAATTTTAAAGCTCGCAACCCTAGGGTTTTGAGCGTTTTGTGCGTTTGGGTCAGCCATCGCGTTTGACGATGATTGAGATGAAGGTAAGGTTTGCGAACTTTGTGTAGCAGAAGGAGAGTCTGGAGGAATGGTTTGTTCCTCTTCAACTTCCTCCTCTATGGTAGGTTGTGTGTTTAGATCCGACAGAGTATTTGTGATAGCTTTTTGCTTTCCTTTGTACGCTGTAACCCGTTCCTTAGCCTTGGCTCGAGATTGTGATCTCCCTGCCTCAGTAGGAGTACGCTTTTTCTTCCTAGGAAGAGGATCTAAGTCTGTTGGTGTGGATAACCGACTAGACCGGCGTGGTTTAGGTTTCGCGAAAGATGTGGAAGCAAGTTCGCCGTCCGCAGTATTTTCTGACGAGTCTGGTTGTACCGAAATGTTGACCCAAGTCAACGGCACTTTTAACGAATAATCGTGCTTCTCGATGTAAGTCCAAGGGTATAATCCTGGTTAGAGGTAGAGATATTTCTATACGCAACAAGTCCAAACTTGGCTTGAGATTTTCTACTTTGAAGTATAAAAATAGATGGATGAACCCCTCGCGGTGGGCTCCAGATGAAACGCTGACTATAGGGCAACTATGGAAAACACCCAAGAAATGAAAGGAATTAAATCCCTAATCAAATCTTAAATATATTCCTAACCACTATGAGATCGACGTGCGAGGTTCGGGGTTCCAGTCCAGTATAGACTGTGGCAATCCAACTATTCTAACACTCAAAATATACTAACTTAAGCTTTCGCGATTGCTGACTTTGTACAGAGAGCGTCTATACGAGTCCTATGTTGACACAGGAAGTGTGGGTTTCAACAAGGGTTTGAGATGTAACTCTTCTCAAGAGGTTAGGTGTTTAAGTCGCTTGTTAAGCCAATATATTCCACGCGTAAGATGTACGATAACTGTTTCACGCGTCCCGTAGGTCAAAAGTTCTTATAATTCCACGCGTAAGTTCCCAAAAGTTTCCAATATTCCACGCGTACAATTCAAGATATGATCCAACAGACAATATATATTGACGAAACAAACCAAAGAAACAAATAAGCTTCTGGAGTTTATCTCGAATGGAGTCCAACTTCTAGTTGTTCACGAAGCCAACACTGGCTTGACGCTCACAACGAGAGGAGGGAATCCACTAGAGTACCAGTACAGGAAACGATGCCTTTTATACCTTTCACTAATAAATAATAAGAGACCGAACACTTGACAAACGGGTATAATGTGAGAGAAACTAGGGCCCGCTATGCCCTCGCCCTATCCTTGGTGGCCAGAACAGGAAATAGATCAAAAGTGCATTCAATCCAAGTCCTTATCCCGATCATTATGTTATGACAGTGGCCCGCTGCGGCCCAATCAATATTGCCCAAATTGGCATTAATGAGTGTCCCCCTTCGGACCGTGCTCCTTGATCGTAATACGGCGGCAGCCAACTCGGCATGACGTGTAGTTCCTTTGTAGGAATATTCTACTTCCGCAAATCCCTCGCAATTGGTTTATAGAATTATTCGTGAAAGCCTCTTGCCTCCAGGAAACACTCTTTCTGGCCTTTCGGCAGGTTCTTATAAGTCCCAAGTTATATCCTACTCATTCTGCCTTTGGTCGGAACACAGGGTGACTCCCAATCCTATTCCGGATGGTTAGAGACCTATCGTGATAGGTCTGTTCTGGAATATTATAACTTCCACGCTATACCAGCGCAGTCGTAGACAGTGCCAGACCTCCCACTTAGTGTATAATCCTTTAACTGGCCGCTCAGGCAAACGCCAGTCCTCATACGAGCGTATTCCCGTGGTATTTAATGTATTACGCTTTTAATACAATAGCACTTGAACTGAAAATGAATAAATTCAGCCCTGACCCAATACCGGGTCTATCAGCGCGGCTCAGCGGGACGGGGTTCTTATACGACCGGCGCGGCTCTGGCGAGAAGCGGGGCTCTTACGTCGATGGCGCGGACACTAACAGTGACCCGGGCAGTTACACCACTACGCGGCGGCGAGCTCGGACGGGGGTCTTGGTTATACCGCGGAACGGCTGGCACACGGGGCGTCGACGGCGCGGAATCAAGCTCGAACGGGGGTCTTGGTTATACCGCGGAACGGCGAGAAATGGGGCTTCGTATTTCAGGAGGGCTCGGGCTCAAAGGCTGGCGGGGCTCTCAAAGTTCTGGCGGCTCGATATGCCACAAGTCTTTCGTTATCACTCGAGTCTCTCTCAGATATCAAGTCTAGTCTCGTTCAAAGCTTCAATTCAAATTCTAGAGTCCGCTACAAACTGCCCTTGTCTACGGGTAGGTAATTGACTGAGTAACAAAAAGTACACCGGGAGATTAAATACATGCAGCAGGAGCAGAAACAACCAAATAAAATCATGATGAGAGAGAGTGTCCAAGTTTGATGCCGCGCCCGCTGGGAACCAATGGTATATTCAGGATTGCGAGTCGTGAGTGAAAAGACTGCCTCCCGGAGAAAGTCCATGCGGGCGGGTGGGTATTGCGCCTTATTGCAGTGCAATGGCGTGCTGGTTGCCATGTCCCCGGGAGGGGACACGAAATTCCTCCTTCATAATATGGTCTTGCCGCTGGTCAAGTTGAAGTCGAAAAGGCTTCCCGCTGAATAGTTAGTCAACGGCTCAACAGCGGTCAAGTTCGTCTCGTCTTCTATCTTCAGAACAGTCTAAGTCCCAGGGAACATAGGGAGAGCCGAGTCGCGTTAGCGGCTCGCCACTCGCCGCTCGGGTTGTCCGCCATCAGCGGGAAATGTCCCCGGCAACTTGCCATATCCTTCTCATCATTCTGACAGAGCCGTTGGCTGGATAGCCGCTGGCCCCGCGGTGCTCCCGCTGACAGTCGGTTAAGTCCCGGCTGTCCGTAACCAGCCGGCGTGCTCGGTTAGAGCCTGCCGGTGATCCCGTTCGTCGGTAGAGTGGTGGCCGTCCTGAGTTCGCAGTTGAACTCAGTATGGTCCCCCGCTAGACCTTCTTCATGTTGGTCGGCGGGTGAGCGCCTAACCTCAGGGAGGTCGGTAGTTCCTCTTAGTCGCCTCCAGCACCTTGAGATAGTAGTTTCCCACTAAGTCTCTTGGCCCGGCAGTTTAGAAATAGTCAGCGGCAGAGTCTCGCACCCATGTTTAGGGAAACGTCGCTAAGCCGCTGCTACCCGTTAGTGTCCCGCCAGCTTGTCGGCTATCCACAGCAATAAGATACTGCCCGCGAGGTCGGGCATATCTTCTATTATCCTAGCCTCACTTCTCCCGCTGATAGGTCTCGAAAATCGATAAATTCCGGGCATTTCATGCCTAGCCGCTGAGCGGCCCTATCATCTCCCCCTTTCTAGATTTCAACTCTCCCGAGTTGACGACTTGGGATCGCCCGCTAGAGATCTTATCCATCTTCCCGGGGAAGGGGACTTCAAGACAAATTTTGTCTTGGAACAATTTAGATAACGAACGGGCCGCCAGTGAAGCCCGGTTCCCGCTCGTCCCCTTGACCTTGCTTTAGTAAGGTCCTTTCAGGTGACAATTCGACCCCCGAAACCTGCCAAAAACAAACAACTACAAACAGTTTTCCTACCAAAACAGGCAAAACACACTGCCCAGAAGGGCTAATTGCCAAAACAGAGCAGTCCCAAACAAGGCTGCATGCCAAAACAGGCAAGAGCTATTGCCCAGAAAGGCTGACTGCCAGAACAGGCCAACACCAAATAAGGCTGCAGGCCAGAAGGAGTCAAATCCGGTGCCGAGATGCATGTCTGCTAAATTGGGTTGAAACCAAACATGTACAAACATTAGAGCGAGCCAAGCAGGTCGATATTCCCTGTCTGCCAGGAACAAACACGTACAAACATTAGAGCGAGCCAGGCAGGTCGATATTCCCCGTCTGCCAAAAACAAACATGTACAAACATTGGAGGGAGCCAGGCAGGTCGATATTCCCTGTCTGCCAGAAACAAACACGTACAAACATCCCGCCGGGTGCGCACTGTCAGTCGGAAATCCTTGCCTCCATATTTATTTCCTTCCTTGTATGAGCAACTCCCAACTCCAACATAATAATAATAAACATTAACCCTTGAAACCTGTCAAATGTAATTCCTACCATTCAGCGCTGAACGGACTACTAATTGTACAGTAAAGCGTCGGCCGACGGCGGCAAGTCGGCGGGTGGGAGCGGGTTATTTGGTCCTGTTGTCACAAGATCACACCTCATACTCTCCCTCTTCCTCCAATTCGTCACTCCGTCTTACCACAACAATTGCATCCACCTGTTTCTGCCCAGCACCGCGTCCTTGATTTTCTTCAATATGCCGTCTCCCCTTTCCCTCCCTTTCGCGGGTTCTGACACGTACCTTCGACTGAGCCGCAACGAGACAAAACATTACGCACACCACCTGCCCTGTTCTTCTTCCCTCCACTCACCTTACCTCCAGCTCCGTCCTTCTGCTCCAACGCGTTCAACGCGCCCTTCCGGTAAACGGTGACACGAACACGTCGAAATGCCGCCGTTATGGCTCAAAGTGCGTGTTGATGATCTTTTGCGTTCTTTCTCTTTTGTTTATCTCATCCTTCTCACTTTAGCTCAATTTTTCCCGCCACACATAGCGCCGTTGCCGCGTCTCTCTCATCTTCAGCTGACACCTCCTCCCCCGCTACCAATCCGACCCTTCAAACAACTCAGCCAACTTCGACAGTCACTAAATGCGCCGCTTTGCCTCGAAATCCTGCCGCCTCTCACTCTTCTTTC
Organism: Favolaschia claudopus; assembly: GCA_037176885.1. Lineage (NCBI taxonomy): Eukaryota > Fungi > Basidiomycota > Agaricomycetes > Agaricales > Mycenaceae > Favolaschia > Favolaschia claudopus. The sequence goes on from JAWWNJ010000107.1 coordinate 570,389, forward strand.
CTCCCACCAACACCACCTGCATAACCGGCGCTTCGGCAGCGATTTTAACGTGCGTCACCGCTGTGTAATCTTATCTACTGTCCGCACTAACAGCTCTTTTCAGGCACGTCCACCTCCTCCTTCGAAACTATCTCCTGCCCGCCATAACACACCCGCACCCACTCTCACTTCCGCCATGCTTGATTTACATCCACTCGCCGCTGAGTTACATACAGAAAGAAGTAGCTAAGGCTCACGGTGCCTTCTTGAAGCTCAGAGAGATGCTAGCTATTGTAAAGCTGTCGCAAGTAATGAAAAAAAAGAGAAACTCCGCTTGCCACGTTCCACTGGATTGAGGCCTTGATGCTCGCGTTTACAACAGTGGTGCGGCAGTTCCTTTCCATAGTGCGTCTACTATGTTTTGCTTTTGTTGACAGCGAGCTGAACCATCACCAGCCGATACCGACGTTGTCACTCCAAACACGCCGCCTCACGCTTTACTCGCCTCCCACCACCACCTGCACCCACTGACGCTTCGCCTTCGGACACAAACCCAACCAATGTGCGTCGCCGCTGCCGTCTTCTCCGTTATCCGCGCTAACGACAATTTCAGCCACGTTAACTTCCTTCCGACACCCCTCGCCTCCCGTTCATACCACCCCGCCACCTTGTACCATAACCCACAGATCTACAGCCTCCACGCCCCGCCCCACCCCGCCGCCGTTCGTGAAGCGACACCGACATCGGCGGTACTCGACTTGTATGAAGAGGTACACCGTCGTTGCCTCTCTCTCTCCCTCGCCTACCAATTAACAGCATTCCATTTCCTAGCCCATTCCCTACCTCGACCTCTAGCTGCCCTCGCCGCCGCTTCACCGACCCCATCCACCGACTCGATTCCACCTCCGCCCGCCAACATCCTCACGCCGCTGCACCCTCTTTCCCCCGTTGATTGGGTGGACGTCCCATACCTCAACTCCCGACGCCCCTCCCGCTCGCCACCCGCCGCCGCCTCCCTCGACACCCTCGCTCCGACGACGCCGGATTTCGTGATGCGTCGAGATGCCTTGACGTTGGGTTGATTGGGTGGACGTCCCAGGACTTTGGATTGATTGGGTGGACGTCTTGGACGTTGGATTGATTGGGTGGACGTCCAAGGTACGTCCTAAATTTTCCCCGAAACGATTTGAATGCTGACGAAAGATAGCTGCGTGTCTCGCGCGCCCCGCACCTAGGTTGTCAGAGCAAGACAGATGTTCCAATACCCATGCCAACGCTCGCTCTCACCACATATGACGCCCCTGCCCTCCTTCGCCTGTCCTCTGCCCTCCACATCCAACCCACCACTACCCTTCTCTCCTCCTTCTCACCAGTTAGTACGAGGAGGAAAGCTTGGTGGGCTGACTCACCTGTGTATCATTGTCATGCCCTGATTAGTCGATTCCAGACGACAGTCTTCCGCATCTACAGTAAATGAATCGCTAATTCTCCGAGACGTCTTCAACTGTAGCGTGTTAGTGCGGACGCTTCAAGTACGGTGTTTTGTCACCTTGTTGACAACACTTCCATGACAAACATTCACTCAGACGTTCTCAGCGTGGTACCGCTCGTCAGCGAAATGAAGAAGAATCAAAGCTTTGAGGCCTTTCTTAGGTGTTACATAGTACTGTAGTCCGAGTCGAGAACGGTGCGTCTATAGATTTATCTTTGGTGCGTCGTTATCTGCCTTAACACTACTAGCCTACAGAATGACGCGCAGCTGCGGGATCTCTCGATGAACGCCACCTGCCCTCCTCACTCTTCTCACACTCACCTCCAGCTCTATCCTCCCGCTCCAGCGTGTTCAACGCACCTTCCCGGCAACTGATGAGATGAACGCGTCGAGATGCATCTGCTACGTTGCGTACATGATGAGTCGAGGTGTGTGTCGATGTTTTTTTAGTTCCTTCCTCTGTTGATCTCGTCCCTCTCCCTTTCGCTCAATCTTTCCACCACAACCCTGTGCCGCCGCCGCGTCTTCATTATTCCACTCCACTCCCCAATCTCCAACTGATATGGCCTCCCCGCCGTCGACCCGACGCTCAACCAACTTTGACAGTCACCAAATGCGCTGCTTTCCCTTCGAAACCGCCTTATCTCCTCACCTCCCCACCGCCACCACCTGCATCACTCGACGCTTCGGTAGCATGCTCAAACTTCCTGCTTCCCACGCCTCCTCCTCGACGATGGCGACCGCATCCCATCCAAAGCGCGGGACAACGAAGATTGGCATTGGGGGCAACCAGCAACAAACCCCGCACAAGAATCTGCCCTCGCGTGTCCTTTGCTGTGGGAGGAAGATTGATGGGCGGGGGAGCTGTGGGTGCGTTTCACATCTTTTTTCGCTGCCTTTTTTCACTAGATCTTCTCTACGTTTCACTCTATCTTGGAACGTCCTACATACATACTGACTGGCATTACTTTGAATTTCAAAGGGCAATGTCTTCGCCGCGCGCTGAAATGCGAGTATCCTACTTTGGGTGTGGTTGTTTTGGGTGGGGAAAGTGCGTTTTATTTCTTTTGTACTGCGATATCTTTGTCTTGAATCTCTATTTCTCTTTCGTGCGCGTCGTGTCGTGTCTCTTCGGTTTTTTTTCTCTTCTTCTTTTGTATGTCACCCACGACGCTCGCGGGGTAGCTTGTCGATCAGGCTGGGACCGACAGACATAGTGCCTTGTGACTATCTCCGACTCGGCTATCCTCCGACGTCGTTTTTAACTTCCATCCGGGTGGCCATGCCTGCCTCTCGTGGTTTGCGGTTCGCTTATTCTTGCCATGGATGGCGCCATACGTGTTTGTTTGCCTTCGCCAGCTCAGGCGCCGACGAGGTATCTTGTTGGAGGCATTTAAGAGAGACGTCTCTTGATCTGACTCCGATTTTCTATTTCTCTATCTATGGCTTGCTTGCTTGCTATGTATGCATTCCTCCTCTTCCTTTCAATCTATCTACATATCTATCTATCCAACCATTGCGGGTTGTGCTGATTACTCTTTTTGATCGTTACTGTAGGTGTGCTGCCAGGACCCACCGTAGCATCCCCCTCGACCTCTGGTGTGGCCTCGGAATTCGATGGCGTTCCCTTCAATGCCATCTTCTACCACTGCCAACAGCGGATCAACCCCGACTTTGATTCCGACATTGACCTCTGGCGGCGCTGGCAGGTGCAGTCGACGACGCTCAAGCCAACTTTTAGCCAACTTCGACAACACCAAACACGCCACTTTTCCCTTGAAACCCGCTCCCTCGCTCTCCTCACCTCTCCACGCCACCTACACTCCGAGACCTTCTTCGGACTCAGCGCCGATGGACGTGTGTCACCGCCGTCTTGTCTAGTATCCACTCTGACGACATCTTTTAGCTGCCACCTCACCTTCCGCCATCCTCTCCCCGTTCACCCACACTCTGTCTGCCCTTGCACCACCACCACACCAACCCGCACCACTCGTTTATCTGCTCTTTTTGGCCACTGCGCTGAACCCCGTCGCGTGGTATCGCGAGCCGCGCGCGAATCAGCGAGCGACATCACCAATCGTGTGTTTTCGTTTCTTTCTTGCTTGTATGACAGTCTAATTCTTTTGGTTTCTCTTTGTGTTCAATACCTAACTAATTGACGTGTTTTTTCAGTTCTCCCACCCATGCTGCCGTCGCGCTCGTTTCTCTCGCAAAGATCGGCTCCATGGAGCCTGAGTTCCTCACGGGCTGCTTTTGAAGGGGTTGGTTCCCGGCCTCGACATCCTCCCCGGGCACCAACAGCTCCCTCTCTTCCCCCACAAATCCCCGGCCCGTTGGACACAAGGGGAATACGATCCGAGGGACCACGATTTGCGCAGCAGATTCGGTGACGGGTTGTTTTGTTAGCAGCGGGTGGTTTAAGTGCTGTGCTCCAGGACAGAAGTACGATGAGCTTGAGATATTACTTCAGTTGGTACGCGAATGAATGGGGATCGTAGATTTTTTGGGTTGATCGTATCCGACGACAGACAAGGGTCTGGCTTGTGAAAATCCCTACTTCATCCACAACAAGCCTTTTAATTAACCCGTCTCACGACTCTCTTTTCCTCATTCATCCATCTCGTCTCTCCCTTGCTCTTCGACGGCAGGACGACGACTATGGCTACTGCTACTGCCACAGTGCCACAGTGCCACTTACCCACACCCACACCCCGGCACCGACTCCAGCGTCAGCAGCGGCGAGTTCACCACAGAATCACAGTCCATCCGCTCGCCGCTCGATGACACCTTTGACTTGCATTCCGACCACCAGGCGCCGTACCCCGCGGATCACAGCAACAGCAACAGCCGCGACGAGCAGCATCTGCTGCGAGCAAGAAAAGCCTGGTCAGCGCGGGCATCTTTTCCGCGCACGAGTATTACAACGCGCAGGGTTATGTGGGTTTCTTCTCTTCGCTTCCCCTTCTATTGACTTGCCGCTGATTCGACGACAACACAGCAACACCACGCGCACCTCCCGCTCGCGCTCTCTGGCTCGCCGAACTATCTCCCCGCCCTCAAGCACTCGTCCGCTGCGGGATTTGTGGTGGGATGGTAGGGAGTTCGATTTATTGGATGGTGGGGGGAGAGCGCAGGAACTGCTATTCGAGAGCCCTCCAAATCTAATATCAACGCCTCCTTCTCTGCCGCCGCCGTTGCCTCGCAAGCCTCGCTGCCCCCTCACCTCGCAATCGCCTCATTCAGGTGCAGCAGCAACTGCACTCTAGCACACTCGACGAGGATGGAGGTCGTGCAACGTTGGACTGCGCTCTGCGCTCTGCGTGAGATGGTGGATCGTATGGGAGTGGTGCATCTCGGCGCAGTACTCCAGATTATGTGCGCAAAACTCGATGTCTTCCAGCGCTACCTCCGTACACCAAGATCCTTCGTATGTCGTTCTCTTCTCTTCTATGATATTAATCTCACTGTGCTAACCGCCGAGGCAGAACGGACCAGTGCGAACAACTGTCGGAGACGTAACCCCTCTCACCTTTGAGCGGTATCGCATCTGCGGGCTCTTCGCCGAGCTGTTACATTGCTCGAATATGACCTTGCTCAACCGCTCGCCAGAGTTCTCACATCTATACGACGCGGAGAGGCCGCCTCGAAGAGCTCGCGCGTGTAATCGCGCTCAACTCCGGCGAGGAGCCCACGCGAGACCGCGATCGCGACCTCCCCATGCGCAGCATCGCGCAAGATGACTCTCAAGAAGACATTGCCCCTGCGCGCGAGCTCCCCGTACGAGGCAACTCTGCACAGCGATGTCTCGGGCGCGTCGTTATTGGACTCGGACGAGGATATGAGTAGTGACGACGAGCCAGGTAGCTCAGATGACGATGAGATGACGATGGAAGAGTTCGCGATCGATGAGGACCCGCTTCGTCCATTCTTTATTTCCGCAATGCCCTTTCAAACGTTGAACTTGTATATTACATTCAGGGAGCTTCTCGCGGCCGTGAGAAACGAGGGCGCGACGACGCACGAAGAGCTGAACAACGTGTTTTACGAGCGACGTGCGCAGAAGGCGGATTTCATCCGCGACCACCCGTCGTATGACAAGACGTTTTGGATTTTTTCGCAGAAGAACCCGTTGCGGAAGTTTTATCAAAAGCTTGTGCAGCCTGCAGGCGGACAGCGGTTGTTCGGCACAACTCGAAGCCCCACGCGGTACCCGCTCTTCCAGATGCTCTTGCTTAGCGTCGTCATCGCCGGTATCGTCGTCGAGTCCGTCGCGGACCCCGTCTACCGCCGCCAGTATGTCCAGGACCACGGCCTCTCGCAATACGCCTGGTATGATATCTGCGAGTCGGCCTTTGGGCTTGTCTTTTTCGCCGAGTTCGTCGTCAAGATCATCGCGGACGGTTTTCTATTCACTTCGAACGCCTATGTGAAGAGCACCTGGAATCTTCTCGACATGGTGATCATGATAGGGCTCCTTTTTAACGTCACTACCGGCCTCATCTTCGCGGGCGGGTTGAGCCGTTTTACGCGCTCGTTCAAGGCGCTGCGTGCGTTACGGCTCATAACGCTCATTGATCGCATGCGGACGGTCTCATCATTCTCGGCGCGCTGCGTATCATGGATGCCGCCATCCTCGCCCATTTTCTACATCATCCCGTACGCCGTCTGGAGGCTGAACATCTAATGGCAAGATGAACGTGTGCAACGACGGCACCGTCGGCGGCGCCATGACGTGTCTGAATGACTTCACGACGAGTGTTTATGGAGACTCATTCGGGTTTGTTGTGCCCCGGGTGTGGGACAATCCCGCGCCGTCGACGGTGTTTTCGTTTGACTCCTTCCTTCCGGTCGTCGTTGCTCATTCTCTTCGAGATAGTGTCGCTTGAAGGGTGGATAGACGTCATGAATATCGCTACGAGCATCACCGGCGACAATAGCCAACCCGAGACGAACACGGCCCAGATATTTGCTCGGTGCAGTTGTCATCCTCACTCTCGTGAGGTTCAGTGTATTTTTCTCTTATTCGAGTTGTCGCTGACCTTTCCTGCCCAGTATCATCATTGGGAATTTCAGTTCACGGACTGGGTCGGCCTTCCTTACCGCGGCGCAGCGGGAGTGGATTGACCTACAAAAGCTGTTCAAGCGCCAGCGACCGTCGAAACGACCTCGCTCACGACCTCTGTGGTCTGTTCGCGCTTGGTGTTACGACCGAGTCGTGAATAAGAATGGCTGGTGGCACCGTGGGATGTCCGTTGTCTTTGTGGTCCACATCATCGCCCTCATGTACCTTCCCCGCTCGTTTGTATTGTGCTCGTTGAAGTGATTTATTTCGTCTAGGACACAAACCTTCTCTGCCCAGCATGTTGTCGACGAACTGCGAAGTAAGCTTGCCTCCATTCCGTTTGATGCGCTGCTGATACCTCCTTTTCAGATGACTTCGTCCTTATCAGTGCGTCCATATACGTCCTCGATGTTGTAGTGCGCCTGTTTGGGCTTGGGTGGTTGAGCTTCAAAGCCAACAGTTGGAATGTTTTCGATCTCATTGTCGCCGGCGGAAGCTTCATCATATCGCTAATCGTCCGTCTCGGGAGCTTCGGTTTTGTGACTCAGCAGCTTCAAAAGCTGTTCCTGGTGTGCATTGCATTCAAACTGGTCGAGCGGACAAATTCCCTAAATTCCCTAAACAAGCTGTTCAAGACTGCAGTGTAAGAGCTGGATAATTTTTCGTAGTAATAATCATTGACCGCCTTCGTAGCGCAAGTCTCCCTATCATCGCCAACCTGATCAGATTATGGGCAATCTTATTCATTTTCTTCGGCGTTCTTTCCTTGAAGTCTTTTCCCTGACTAAATGGTACTCGGCAGAAAACCGAAGTCAGAATTTCAGCTCGTTGGAAAGAGCGCTTGTCATGCTGACATTCTTCACCTCTGGGTAAAAACTTTCCATTTTTTCCACTCGTGTTGATCTCTGACGCCGTTGCAGTGAGGGTTGGAATCAGTGCATGACTAGTACGTCGATCTGCGCTGCTTGCTCGCCACCATCTCATTGCTTTTAGTGCCACGGTGTACCCTCGTTGCACTAACCCGGAACAGGAAGAAAACTCTGACTGCGGCAGCATTGGGTGGGCCTTCACGCTCTTCATTGCTTGGAACCTTCTCAGCATGGTACGAGACTTGTATCTCCTGCATGGCGCTTGTCTAATCGACTTTAGTATATCTTTGTAAACTTGTTCACTGGTGAGTGGGATTGCTGGCATTCTCGAACTCAATCTTCATCCGAGCCGCAGGTGTGGTTGTCGAGAATTTCTCCTATGTGTTCCAAGTATCTGGGGGCTCCAAGTCCATAACGAGAGCTCAGACGCGGTCTTTCAAAACTGTCTGGGCCGAGTTTGCCAACCCCAAAACTGGTCTTTTGCAGCGCAGTAGTTTCGTGCCCTTCTTCGGGGTAAGTCCTTGTCAATGGTCTGGTACTTGTTCTCATGGCGCCGGCAGAAATTGAGCGGCGTCTTTGAAGCGCGGATATACGCTACGGAGTTCAGTATACCCCAACATCCTAGCCAAATATCTAAACCTTCTGGCGATTCTCAATACACTAAGCCTCGCCGGATTGTCGACGGAGTAGATCTGAATAAGCTGGAAAAGGTTCTCAAAGAAATTTATTACCCTGTGATTCGCAAGCGCAGAGCAATTTACACTCGGCTGTATCACGAAGCCAGTAGTATATCGCACCAGGGCCGTGGGATATCGTTCACGGATATGCTGTTCTTGCTGGCCCATCACAAGCTTATTGTTGACCGCAACGCTCTAGTGTCAGTCCCGCTTTTCCTCTTTGCCCTCAAACTCACGAGTTTCCTTCAGCTTGAAAGATCTCGTCGTCAGAACGGAGACCAATAAGCTGGTGACCGATCTTGTGAATCTGGATCGTGTACGATCTCTGCTCAAAAACGATCTCACATCGTCGACGATTCCGCAAGTACCAGCAGCAACGGCTTATGGCCGTCGAGCCTGGTCTGTCTATGTCCTTCTCCGGCGGCCATTTGCCGAGGCTAAATATTGCCAGATATTCCTTCCATTGTTGTCGACGCTATGCCTGCCACTCCGCCAAGCACTACACGGGATATAGCCAGCGCCAGCTACGGCTCCGCACCTAGCAGCCCGACGCCTGGGAGATGCTTCTTGCCGAATGTTTCTCTGTCGTCGGGCACGCCGCGACTACAAAGGAGCCACAAACATCGCAGCGACAACAGCAGCATGTTGTCCAGCGATATTGTCCGATCGCGCGAGTCGTCCATATCGATTGACGACCCCCAGCAAATACTGCACGCCATGGAGCCTTCGATATGGGGTGGTAAATGCCTGCCCAACGTTCATCACGAGCAGTACTAATCTGCCACGTAGACCTGATGTTAGAAGCAGAGAAAGAGGAGAAGCGATAACATTTGTTGTATTGCTTTTGCGTTGTACGAAGTGTTGTTGACTTACCCTTATCATTGTGGACGGTTAATACGTAGATTACTTATATGCATCCCTGTATAGTAGCCACTCATTGGAATCTCCCGGCATTGTACATCTCTCAGTCGATCAACACATGAAAACATCCCAAACGGGACTCTGACTTGACTTCGTCCACGACGCGGATCTAGAGTTTACGGTGTATTGGTCTCAAACGCTTCAATTTCTCTGTATCTTGGATTTTTGTCGATTATGCGTCAAAAACTTCCTAGCTGAAGATCTAAAGTCGGTCCAGTCACGAAATTGGTCTAAGTTTCGCCGCCTTTCGCGTGAGTTCGCGTGGCTAGTGTACACACTGAAGCTGGAAGAATAATCATTGTGCGCGTAAGTCACGATATACCTCAAATATACCTTTGCCAGATACTCGGTCCTGACTCCTCAGTACTGAGATAGCAAGGACCACCGGCTATGACAAGGGCTATGAGCACAGTCACGGAAAATTCTCCCGATCCAGTTGGCAAATCCTGCCCCGTCTTGACATTACCGAATGAAATCACCGCTGAGATCTTTGTGGGATACCTTCCGTCGTATCCTTTGCGCTCTCCACTATTCGGCAGAACCTCTCCTACCGTTCTAACACAAGTGTGCCAACAATGGCGGCAAATAGCTCTTGCTATGCCCAGATTGTGGACCGCTATATCATTTACGGTGGAGGACTCATCTTCCTTCTCATGTTACGTTCGAGGGGATGTGGCTTACTAAGGCTGGGAACTGCTCGCTCTCCATTGAAGCCAACGACTATAGCGAGGAAGGTCTCCCTCTTACCGCAGAATTCTTCGCGGAAACATTCCCTTCAAGTTATCGGGAACGCTTGGAACACTTGCACCTTGCAATTTTTCATCCTACCGACTTTGAGCTGCCTATGGTGGTAGCTTCGCCTCTCCTTCGCGATTTATATTTGGATTTGGATCTGGATTTCCCTCACGTCGTCCACTTTCCCGACCTTCCTCTCCTTCGCACCGCCATTCTCGGCGGCGTTGCGTTCAGCAATGTTGTATTGCCTTGGTCGCAATTGACGACCCTATCCCTGCGCCAAGTGACGCTCGCCAAATGCATCCCTGTTCTGATGGTGGCTTCCGACCTTGTTAATTGCAGTCTACTGGAGTTGCATGCACATGAAAACGACTCAATCATACAAGAGGTCAAGCTGCCATACTTGGAAACAATGTTGAAACAATGACTCTTTCCTACGATCAGGACAGCCTTTTATTCTCAGAACCTGACAAACTTCACCGCTCCAGCCCTCCGTGATCTTGAAGTCCCCGTGGTATTTCTAGGGCAACAACCATTAGATGCCCTCACGTCGTTTATTCCGAGATCTGAATGCAAACTTCAGCATCTCGGCGTCCTCGACGGCGAGAAATTCTTCCGCCATAAATACCTTGCTTGCCAGTGAAGCATCTTTCCCTTTCAAAATCGTGTGTGAGCCTTGCAGGTGGTGATCGTACTCCATAGAGACTAATTTTATCCTTACAGTCTTTCTACGATCGTTGATATGCTCCCGACACCATTTGAATCCCGTCTCAGCCTCCAGAGTCAGCCTTCGACTGTATCGTTTTTGTATGACTCAGCAAAAGCCGATTATCCCCTCTACTACTCCTTCCGCTTCACTGGCGTCTTCAAAAATACGCCACGAAGCATCGTGCTTTGGGTCTGACTACTGGAATCATCGCTCTGATTCGAAACGGGAGGCGGTTTGGAGGCGACCTATAGTAGTGCAGTGAACGGGGCAGCGCCCGAAAATATGCCTCTGCCCAACGGGAGCATCAGCGTTGGCCGCGAGGCATGAGGAAGAGAAGAGATGCGACGGGGTATTGGGCACTGCGCAAGCCACGAAAAGATGGAGAAAGCTGTGGTCGACGAGAGGTCGTTTGGAAACTTCCGAATGCTTTATTCTCGGCTACTTAGTATGTACTCACCGATTCGTTGTGTACCGAGGAAGTTCTGAATACACCTCTTCTTTGTGTTCTGGAATGCGATGCCGAATTCAATGAGAAGGACGTACGCTCCGAAGATCTACAAGGTGAATACAGCGTGATAATTTTCGAGTAACCATTTGGCACTATACAGGGATTTTTGGCACGTTATACTAAAATCTATTCCGACACATCTGAGTCGTCCCATCTCCCGTGAAAGTCGCGGATATCGTAGGAAACCCTTCGAACAGACAACAAATGAACTGCCCGCGGGTCTTTTTTCACTCCCAAAAATCACCTCCCGAATCGAGGGAAACGCGGCGGAATACGAGTTGGCAGAATCCGACTTCATGGAAGAGATCCGCAGGTACTGTAGTTTGCATTCGGATCTCGATACGAAGGTTGTAAGGGAAGAGATCGGGTCAGGACCAAGGAGGTCTTCGCAGACATCCAGCCTGGAGAGAAGAGGAAGTGTGAAGGAGTCGAGGAATGTGTTCATCAGGCGGCCTTCACCATTCGTCTTCAGTGGCTTTACATGCGGAAGCATGATATGGGGGTCGGCAATGTAATTTCCATTGTCATGATCAATGTACAGGTCAAAAGTTTGCATTCCGAGAGGTCGGTGACTTTCCCTAAGACCGGTACACAGTCCTCGAGCGATATGGTATGCGATGATAAGGTGGTTGATTGTGACCAAGGAAGCACGACCGAATGAGCCGCAACAACATCGAGGACAGCGGACCGCAGCATGGGAACCCGGGAGAATTCAATTTTGACATCAGGTTTTTGGTCCAGCTCCAGATCCAGGTGTTTTAGAAGCGGAAATTCGCCTTCAATGCGGGGGAGATATGGAACGTACTGGTCAAGTCGACGAAGTTCGAGATATTCGCAGCGAGGGCGGTAGGGAACGATTACGGCAATAAGCGACGATTCATCGACGGTATAACCGGCTACTTCATTCATTCGGATAGCCAGAGGAAAACAGCCAGCTCTATTAAGCCATATATTTTTTGGATTGGGGGAGATGCGGCTCCTGCTAGATAGCGAGACTGCTCGCCATAATTTGGGAGTGGCATGAGCAATTTCCCGCCACAAGCGGCAAATGCGTGTCAAGAGAAGGGGTGAATGTAAACTGCCGGGTGGCGGACAAGCAGGGTATTTCGGAATGAACTGGACAAGTATTTCGGCGACGACTTCGTTGGGTAGCGTCAGAACGGGGTACTTGTAGGTGTCAAGCCGCTCTTTGACGACTGAACGCTGAACTTGGGTAGCAAAGGCACGCGCGAGCTCTAGAATTTGAGAATGAAGCTCTACTAGACGCGCTCGGTCCTCTGCAAGCTTTTGAAGCATGTTTCGGCTCGATGTCAGAAATAATTCTACTGAGAGGAATACCGAGTCAGAGGGCTTCAGCGAATTAATAGTATGGTGCCTCACAAGCTGCACGCCCACACGCCCAGCAAGTGTTGGTCTCAGGCTCTACAGACTGCTGCACTTGAAGCGAGACTGATCTTGGTCCAAGTCAACTCTAAGCGTGACGGAGGTCGGTACTGCGACAAGCGGTGGAGCGGAGACTCTTTCAAAAGACGCTCTCAAGCTGGAGGAGGAGGAGGACGTGTATTATACTGACAAGGTCCCACAACTGCTGGTATATGGCTTTCGAGTTGCCCTGGCAATTGTAGCGTGAAGTGGAAAGTAAGATGCGGACTCGGATGTCGCGGGCCGAGCTCCGACTTCTTCAAGGTTTGTTTTTGGCCCAACCTTTGTATGACCTCATTTCTCATTAAATATTCGAGCTTTGATCTGAAGTTGGCAATCAGAAGTCGAGCAGCATGAAGAGGATGAAAATTTTAGCTACCACTTTGTACTCGAGGTCCATCGATGTTTGAAGTTATGGGCACGAACTTCAACTTCAAGTTCGTTTGCCTGATTTGATTGGATGGAGCCGATATCATTCATCAATGATCATCAGTTGATGATATGATGTGGCGGATCGCAGACTCTGCCTTGCATTTTCAATCTTTGCTCTTTCGAATCATCTTGCCAACATCTTTCTGTTCTGCCAACACCTCTTTTATAGTATCCCAATGGTATCTGTACGGACTTGACCTGCTTGACTAGAGCAATGAGCTCTGATTGAGCTAGCCTGTTGCTGTACTTGACGGCTGGAGTCCTGAATACTCCGACTCTATTAGATATGGGATAAGTACTAGTGGGTGCCGATGCGTGTGTACTAGATTGTATAGGTTCTTTCTATTGAGATCCGCGGTAAATATTCCACCGTTGATTTTGCGTTGATTAAACTAATCTAATTGTTTTCGTCTCGTTTAATGCGGGATCGGGACAGGGGAGGTAGCCAGAAAAGATTCGCAGCCGACTCCTAATAGGATAGATGGACGGCGCATCGACTAATTAAAACAAGCCCATCTCTTGATCTCAACCTCTCATAGCTATTATGTGCCTGAGAGCCTTGGTGAGCCGACTCTTCCGCTCTCTGCTCATGTTTGTTCATGAATACTCAGAACAAGCTAAGAAGTATGATGACTGAATTCAACGCATTTATATCTCGGTCATTTGCTGCCCGAGGTCGACAATGACAAAGATTCAGACCCTTCTTGCTTCAGCGAGCTAGTCGACTGGTCGGCACCTTTCTCCAATTTCACTTCATTGCATCGCATGAATATCGCTTGCCATTCCGAGTCAACCCCTCAGTGAGTCAGTTTTTCAGTTCATTCTCTGCTTGGATGTAGCAAACAGACCTCGAGTTCTCTGAGCCATCCGAGTTTCTCACTGACAATGAATTTCTTTCGTGCAAACTGATTTGTACTCTCTTGCAGGGTTCACCATCTTCAAGAATTTGTTCCTCTCGCAGGTTCGGTTCGAATTACATTGTTGAGAAAGTTTACTCATTCTCAGATACATCTTTACCAAGATTGAATCGATTCAAATGAGCCACGCTCTGCTCAGGACCCCCGCAGGTATTTCTCTGTCTCGGAAATTTTATCTTGCTTGACACACCTCAAATTCAATCTGGGCGGTATGTGTTCACGATGTTTATCCGATCAACGATCAGTGAGTTCTCCACTTCTGGAATCTGAGCTCTCTCCGCTGTTAATTCTACTTATTCAACTCACCAGTACTGGAGCTCTGTTGAAGATACATGGATCCCGTGCACAGGCGTCTTTTTCGACAAGTTGATTTCCCTGCTGCTCTACTTCTCCGATACGGTGCGGTAACGTCCCCAGACTTATATCCCGCTCCCGGATATCGATGAAGATTTCCGGCAACCCATTTGTGTTTTGTTCAGGTCTTTGAACATTTCAGTTGACTGGAATCCATCTCACAAACACCAAAGCGGTCATGGTTGGAATTCATCTTCTCTTCCTCTTACTGCGCAGCGTGCATGATTTTCTCTGTGCCACCAGCGAAATCTTGGAATCTTTGGGTCATTTGAAGGTTCGTTTCTACTTTACTACCCCGACCTATGTATCTCTTCACGGCAAAATCTTTTTTAAATTCAACATGCATTGAATGCGGGTCAGGTTTGATCTACATTTGTAATCTGATCATGCTGGTACTATTTCTCGGCTCTTTGGAATTTCTGTTAACTACGCTTGGATTGAAATATCACAAAATGCAAAAGTCTTCTTGTGTATGGATTCGCCGCCTCGGCCCATATATTCTGGACAGCGGGGAGGAAATTGTTCTAAGTAAAACATCCATCCCAGCTTGCAACACGGGACTTGTGAGTGCGATTCCGAGGGAGATTTCTACGCCGAGAATTTAAACTCAATACAGGCCGCAATTAGATGGTTGGCAATTTTTGCAAGGACATTGCATTAAAGATCATTAATATTAGACGTGGAGAGCACTGATGGATATGCATGTCTCTATATATCTATGGAATATTGATCTGACCTTCCCCTGTCCAGTGAAAACCTCTCAGCTCAGGTGGATCTACGCACTCGAGCTCAGCTCATGTGGCAAAGCCGGGAGCCCTCTCAAGATCCACTCAGATTGAGGGCATTTCCTCCACACTGAACAGTGAGGAACAAGACAAACTACGTACTGTATAGAAGTTTATCTGAGCAGTCGCGTCGGGGACGAACGAGTACTAAACAGACCTTAATGACTTGTTTTTTTCTCGTGTTACCCTTAAAGATGAGAAAACTGTGAAGCAACTGCGCAGATTGGTGAGAGTCTCATGAAGCTAGATTCAAACAGATCAAATCAGGAAAATGGAGGGAGAGAGCAGTGAGATGAACCCAGGGCAAAGCCGGACATGAGTAATAACGAGCGATGCCGATCACTGCGAACAAGCGGATCAACAAGAGATCAGCCGCCAATTTGGCCGAATGATGGCTGGCTGTTCAGACAAATGATTTAAAATTCTGGTACAACAGACTTCACAGCAGTCTAGGTGAGACCCAAGTAAGACTTCTTACGATTTATGGCAAACTTCATCCAAGTACAACCTCGACTACAAGTTCAGCTTCGAGTTCAATTGCCATTTTAGGAAATTTTCAGGTTGGAAGTTGAACTTGGGTCGAAACTTCCCACCAAGCAGTAAACTAGCCCCAAAACTACGACTTCGAGTTCCTTTTCAGTTGAAACTAGAATATTTACTGAAAAATGAATTTATACCTTTGCCTCTACCTGCGTGGCGTCAGGCTCAAACACGAAGTTCTGATACCACTTACTCCTAGTATCGCCGGACACTGCACTTCTGTGCTGATTCTACATACCCCAGCCGCACCATGCTCGCCAATCTTCGCCAACATCGACGCCGTTTCCCATATCGCAACAGCGGCCATCGCAGCGTGCGACCTCGGAACCTCCACCATCACCGCCGTTACAGGAACCTCCGCATCTCGTGCCGTCTTCGCCGAATGCCAATGCGTTGCCCTCTCCGACAGAAACGGCGATGACGATGAAGACCTCGGTCACATCGCCGCCCGCTGCTGAACCGCCAGAAATTCTCTCTTCAGCGTCTTCGTCATCGACGAGCTTGCGGAGCTCTAAACGCAACTCGCGCATTGCCAACGGCAACAGCGTCTCCATATCTTCTTCCTCTACCGTAATAGTTCCCCTTCCGGTAGGCGAGCTCAACGCGAGCTTCTCAAGTAGAGGTTGTGGAGCTTGGAATTGCTTCGACTTTACTGGTGCGTTTCACATACCTGCAAACAAACCATTCTTGTCGTAAACCTCATTCATTTGTTGCTGTAGGATCTCTTCTTCGAGTTTCCGTGGAACAATTTCTTACATAGCGCCGTGTACGACTTCATACATCAGATCCTAACCGAAAATGTCAAATGTCGAGCCCCCTGCTGGTGGAAACGGCGGTATGGGTCGCGAGCTTGCAGTGAGCCTGTTCCGCGACGCGAAGCTGATGCATCGCATCGTGGAGGGCCAGCGGATGAACGACTCGGATGAGGCTTGGTACGTCCCCTGCCATCCGTTTCCGACGCCTAGCTTCACATAAACACAGCGCGAAATCGAAATCAGTGCGGCTCGGTTTCATGGGGCACCTCACGCTCAGCGCTGAAGACGTCTCACCGCTCTGGAGCGTTTCCCGCCTGAGTTGCGCAACACCCTCGGGGCATATGCACCCCAGCCTGATTGGGACGACTACGTCAAGGGGAGCGGCTGAGGAAGAGACGGTCAATCGCTGACGACGGGTAGATATTGCGCTGGCTTCTGGGGAGAACTGGAAGTGCTGGAAAGGTTTGAGCCTCATGCTGAAACGGAGGAAAGATGGGGAAGAGCTTACAATTTGTCATCTCCGATGATAAGAACGAGGAATGAAAAGAGCGGCTGGTGTACGAAGACGTTCCGTCTCCCCGACCTTCATCCTCATCTACCGACTCTCACTCTATCTTCGGCGCGTCAAAGCAGGGGCAACGCTGGTCGTCATCCTCTCTGCCACCAAACCTTCTCGGCCGATACGCGGCGCCCTCGCAGTCGGAGCCTGGGCATCCTCGACATGCAGTCCCCGCTCCGCAATCTTCGTCAGTCGGGCAAGGACGACGTGCAGAGGGCTCGTGCCGCCATCAGCGCTGATCACTCTCCTTCCCCCCCCAGCTGCATCCAAAGAGCACCGTCCCCTAGCCACTTGTTTGAGAATCTCGTTTCCCCTCAGCGCCCTCGACGCCATCCTGCCCACCATCTTCTTCATCTCCCGGTCGCCACATCCTGCCAGCCGCACCGTTCACCGTGCGCATACGACGAGGCGCACGTACTTCATTCGGCTTCGGCGGCAGAAACAGCACTATAGAATAAAAGGCAAATCAGCGGGATGATTATGAGAGCGGATGAAGAGGGCTTGCCCTCGTTGCTGACACGCGGAGGAGACGTGGGAGGTGCGTTGAGCTCTGGCATACCGAGAAGGAGGTCATAGAAGGTCCCAAAGGGCGCGGGGCGGACCAGCTGAGGAAGATGCGGGTCATTGACATTGACCCGCAAGTGCTCGTGTCGCTACGGTTGAAGACGGAGGCGGCTACAGTAGCAATGAGCGTCGTGCGGGGATATAGGAGGGCGGGTGCTTACAGGGAGGTAGAAAGGCTGAGCGTTGACAAAAGCTCTGTTGTCGTATCATCTTTGAAGCACGGGAATTCTGAGGAAGCGTTGCAGTGGAAGGAGTATATAGCAGTAGTATAGAAAGACCCGTTATGAGTGTAGTGGAGGATAGAGTGAGTAAGGACGAAACAAGGCACACACCAGCAGTATTTCGAGGGCGGCGCGCTTCTCGCCTCCCCCGCCCTTCGCTCGACATTCCAGCTGCTCCAGCTCAACGTCATCCCGTGCCCACAGCATCTCCTGGCTGAATACCCTGCCTGTCTCACATCACCGCGTCAAGGCTTCGAAATCAAAGCAAGCAAATCAAAGTGCGAGTGGGCCGTCCAAGGCGTTGTATGAATTCGAGAGGCACGGAGTGCTGATGAACGAGGAAGGTGTGCGGGTGCGACGGGAATGCGTTATTGAGAGGAGAATTTGGCGAGATGAGGTGGTCGTATACCGGGAAAAGAGTATTGGATATGTAACGCCAGAATTGAAGTACGGTGCAGAAGGATTCGATGCAGAATAATCGGACGGCAAGTGAGCAGTCAACACAGATAGACAGTTCACATGACACGTCCGATACGATAGAACACGGGTTAGAAACCGGAGACCAAGAACACTGGAAAGAAGCATTAATCTTGGAAATAAAAACAAGCCAATCTCATAACGAACGCACTAGGTTCTTCTCGAGCGCAGACAGCCGCTATGGGACGCAGTGACGCCGTATTTGTCCACCTCCAATGCCCCCGAGGGATATTCTGCAAGTCGTACGCTTCAATTTGAGTCGGTGCTACAAAAGTTACGAAAGTGATGCGAAAAATTCAGTAATGACGCGGTTTGGAAGTAAACTGGGCCACTGGCAGTTGCTACAGCCATTGGTGGCGGTCCCAGGCAACTTCCATTTGATGCATGGGCAGTGGAACTCGAAGCACCAAGCCGCTGGCATTGCGTTGGACACACAAGGTGACAAGATGTGATTCTGCTCCCTCCAAGTCATACGACGAGCTCTCGAGTTTTGGGAATTGGTTGGAGCGAGTTGTGGGGTTGTAGATCGATCATCTAGAGTGGGGAAATCGGCATTGAAGCTTCCTTGTCGTTGTCTATCACGATGCCCAAGCCATGGTGGTTGGTGACAAAAGCCTTAGGAAAAGGACCCATACCGACATCAGCTTCAGAAGTCAACAAGCCACAACACCCGGCTCTTGTTCCCGAACTTCCGTCTCGTTTGCTTGTTCTCATCCAAAGCACGGGGCACGGCAAAAATTGGGTTTACTACTACTCGTGAGTCGACATAAAACACAATCCTCACTGTTCGAAAGCTCCTTACTCCGGACTAACCAGAATTTCTTCAGAGAATCTTGACAACTACTGTAACATTTTTACGTCGCCCCAGCGCCCTCCGAGCAGTACCGCCGCCGACTGATTTCTTGTGCCTGCTGTACCTATACTCTGACGACCAGCACGACCACTCCAACTGAACGAACCAACGAACAACTGTATTTTTAGCTGAATTCCCCGAAGAGCTGCTTCAGCGCATTCTCGCGCTCGCAGTCATCACCCCGTGTACTCCCCCTGGCTTCCCCACACTTCGTCAGGAAGAAAAGAGACGAGAGGACACATTGCGTCACTTCTCGTCTCGTCTGTATCACACCTTCCACTGCATGAAAGGCACGACTAAGATGAACAGTCCAACCACAATGCTAACCTTGAAAATCAGCTCCTTCCTGGGGGTAGAAGAAGGAAGTAGGAAGGAGACTTCTTACTCCAGGTAAATCCAGGGCAATTCGCTCAGAGTTCTGCACCTTCACCCTTTGCTCGAAGCGTCATGAAGCGGGAGATTCGAGTCAAATTCGGGTGGACCAAAATTGTGAGAAAAGTGCACGTCTTCCTCTTTTACACCTAAGTACTTGCATTGCTATGAGGCACAGATGATGAGAAACATACTTACAATGATTGACACTCACATGACCTTGAAACACTGTGAAAAAGAAAACGTGAACTTTTCAACTGTGCAAGACACAATGAGAATTCAACTAAAGCAAGGTCGTAAACCGGCAGGGCCGGTCATTTCATTGGTATTCCATGAGAGAAAACCTTAACGAAAGACTCGTGGCGACCTAATTTTAGATTCCCACTCTACTTCCGTCAACAGCTTCTCGCCCTAACTTCTCGCCGCGGCCGGCGATGCCGTCATTTTCATTATGAGGCGTCACCATTGCCTTTTTCGGAAGTACATCAATTTGAGAAGCACTAGGGTCGAACTCTAACCCTGCGCTCTCTAAGGCCGTCGTATGTGGTCGCAATCTGGAATGTTGTGGATCAAAGAAGCCGCAGCGACCCCCCGCTTCTCCATTCAAATGTTTCTCATGAAAATTTTCCAGAGAATCCCATCAAACATTCAAACTCCGACCTCGAGAGGTATAAAGAGTCGAGAGGTTTTTGGTAGGTTCCCCACCGATTCCCCTACTTGGGCACCCCCTTGACTCGCTCCCTCTGGCCCTTCTTTCTATCTTTTCCACCCGGCGACGATCTTGAGCGCATTGCGCTGGGGATCAACTTCTCTTGCCCGCTGATTTCGCGACGTCTCATCCGCGAGATGGCTTCCGATACAGACACCCCCCGCCAGTGTCCACCTGCCTCAGCCGCTCGATCCGTTCGCCGTGCCTCCAGGGCTCCTACCCGGGCAACCTCGCCTTCCGTTTCAACACCTGCGCCAAAACAGACTCCGGCTGCTGCACCGTCGGCGGCTTCGTCTTCCCAGCCCCCCGCCAAATCGACTTCTCGTATCAACCTTAACCACCACATCGACTTTTGGTCTAGCTGGCGCACTCCTCGTCCTCAGGCTCGTCGGCACGACCTTTGCCTTTCGAGCGGGATCGTGGCTCTGGAGTCGGAGGGCGGGATCCGAGATCCATGGCTGGATCGGACAAGATTGACTTAGCAAGCATTTAGGATAGAAGGAATTGAAAAAGGGACTTACCGTCAAGCGGGCCATCGTCGGCCGATTCCTCCTCGGTAGGAGAAGGCAGCGGGCGGAACTCTTCATTGGGCGCGTCGGTCTCGTCATCACGATGAAACGGTGCGTGTAGGTGTAGGCGTGAAATATACCGAAATATAAAATCACAAAATCTAATCCAATACGACGTGTGTGTGTGTGTGTGTTCGGGGTGGCGGGAGCACGTATCGTCCCTCAGAATACTTGTGCAAGCTTCAATCAATCAAGGTCGCTACGTTTGAGCGGGACGAACTACTAGATTGTCTAGCGAGAACGTAGCGGGCAAAACGATTCGCAGCGGGAGAAGCGAAGAGTCACTCTTTCTGAGACTTCGAAATGAGAAATTCTGAGTCTAGCGGGGAGGGTCTCCGTGCCAATAGAAAAGCGTCGCCCGGTAGTGGATCGTCAACCGGCAAGAAGCTTTCTGGATGACAACCGGCGGGCAGAAGGCGCGGCTCAGCGGGACGGGGTTCTTATACGACCGGCGCGGCTCTGGCGAGAAGCGGGGCTCTTATGTCGATGGCGCGGACACTAACAGTGACCCGGGCAGTTACACCACTACGCGGCGGCGAGCTCGAACGGGGGTCTTGGTTATACCGCGGAACGGCTGGCACACGGGGCGTCGACGGCGCGGAATCAAGCTCGAACGGGGGTCTTGGTTATACTGCGGAACAGCAAGAAACGGGGCTTCGTATTTCAGGAGGGCTCGGGCTCAAAGGCTGGCGGGGCTCTCAAAGTTCTGGCGGCTCGGTATGCCACAAGTCTTTCCGTATCACTCGAATCTCTCTCAGATATCAAGTCTAGTCTCTTTCAAAGTTCAATTCAAATTCTAGAGTCCGCTACAAACTGCCCTTGTCTACGGGTAGGTAATTGACTGAGGGACAAAAAGTACACCGGGAGATTAAATACATGCAGCGGGAGCAGAAACAACCAAATAAAATCATGATGAGAGAGTGTCCAAGTTTGATGCCGCGCCCGCTGGGAACCAATGGTATATTCAGGATTGCGAGTCGTGAGTGAAAAGACTGCCTCCCGGAGAAAGTCCATGCGGGTGGGTGGGTATTGCGCCTTATTGCAGTGCAATGGCGTGCTGGTTGCCATGTCCCCGGGAGGGGACACGAAATGCTTCCTTCATAATATGGTCTTGCCGCTGGTCGAGTTGAAGTCGAAAGGGCTTCCCGCTGAGTAGTTAGTCAACGGCTCGACAGCGGTCAAGTTCGTCTCGTCTTCTACCTTCAGAACAGTCTAAGTCCCAGGGAAAATAGGGAGAGCCGAGTCGCGTTAGCGGCTCGCCACTCGCCGTTCGGGTTGTCCGCAATCAGCGGGAAATGCCCCCGGCAACTCGCCATGTCCTTCTCATCATTCTGACAGAGCCGTTGGCTGGATAGCCGCTGGCTCCGCGGTGCTCCCGCTGGCAGTCGGTTAAGTCCCGGCTGTCCGTAATCAGCCGGCGTGCTCATTTAGAGCCTGCCGGTGATCCTGTTCGTCGGTAGAGTGGTGGCCGTCCTGAGCTCGAAGTTGAACTCAGTATGGTCCCCCGCTAGATCCTCTTCATGTTGGTCGGCGGGTGAGCGCCTAACCTCAGGGAGGTTGGTAGTTCCTCTTAGTCGCCTCCAGCACCTTGAGATAGTGGTTTCCCACTAAGTCTCTTGGCCCGGCAGTTTAGAATAGTCAGCGGCAGAGTCTCGCACCCATGTTTAGGGAAACGTCGCTAAGCCGCTGCTACCCGTTGGTGTCCCACCAGCTTGTCGGCTATCCACAGCAATAAGATACTGCCCGCGAGGACGGGCATATCTTCTAGTATCCTAGCCTCACTTCTCCCGCTGATAGGTCTCGAAAATCGATAAATTCCGGGCATTTCATGCCTAGCCGCTGGGCGGCCCTATCATCTCCCCCTTTCTAGACTTCAACTCTCCCGAGTTGACGACTTGTGATCGCCCGCTAGGGATCTTATCCATCTTCCCGGGGAAGGGGACTTCAAGACAAAACTTCGCCTTGGAATAATCTTTAGATAACGAACGGGCCGCCAGTGAGGCCCGGTTCCCGCTCGTCCCCTTTGGTATTTCATGAAAGAAAACCTTAACGAAAGACTCGTGGCGACCTAATTTTAGATTCCCACTCTACTTCCGTTGACAGCTTCTCGCCTTAACTTCTCACCGCGGCCGGCGATGCCGTCATTTTCATTATGAGGCGTCACCGTTGCCATTTTCGGAAGTACATCAATTTGAGAAGCACTAGGGTCGAACTCTAACCCTGCGCTCTCTAAGGCCGTTGTATGTAGTCGCAATCTGGAATGTTTTGGATCAAAGAAGCCGCAGCGACCCCCCGCTTCTCCATTCAAATGTTCCTCATGAAAATTTTCCAGAGAATCCCATCAAACATTCAAACTCCGACCTCGAGAGGTATAAAGAGTCGAGAGGATTTTGGTAGGTTCCCCACCGATTCCCCATCTTGGGCACCCCCTTGACTCGCTCCCTCTGGCCCTATCTTTCCTTCTTTCCACCCGGCGACGATCTTGAGTGCCTTGCACTGGGGACCACCTTTTCCTACCCGCTCATCTCGCGACGTCTCATCCGCGAAATGGCTTCCGATAAAGAAACACCCCGCCAGCGCCCGCCGGCTTCAGCTTCTCGTTCCGTCCGCCGTCCTTCTAGAGTTCCCACCCGGGCAACTTCGCCTTCTGTTTCAACACCTGCGCCAAAACAGACTCCGGCTGCTGCACCGTCGGCGGCTCCGTCTTCTCAGCCTCCCGCCAAAACGCCTTCCCGTATTAACCTCAACGACCATATCGACTTCTGGTCTAGCTGGCGCGGCCGCCCAGACAAGTTCGAGAAGGCCAAGAAGCTTATCACCCCCGGGGCCATGGACGAGATGCCCACCGCTGAGGTAGCCGAGATCATCGAAGACCTCCAGGAGGAGCTCGTGAGTCTTCATTTCATTCCTTTTGTACCGCCCGTTTACTGATTTTAATCGGCCAGGGCATCCACCGGGCAGGACTTAACTTTGCCAAAGGCAGCGAAGAGAAAGTTCCCCCGATGGCCATCGCGTTCAGCTACTACCTCAGGCGGCAACTGAAGAGAATCGATCCGCAGCAGCATCGCCCGGAGCTTTGGAAGCTGGCCATCGGCAAGAAGGCCATGGAGGACCTTAGTGTAAGCCCTCTTCTGTCCTCTATTCCATCTGCACGGCTAACTTTCCCGACTTTTCCTAGCTCACGGTCCCTAAGGAGCCGACGGCCAGTATTTCGAGTTTCCAAGTTCCCGAGCTCCCGCCTCGGCTAACGCCTGAGGATTTTCGGCCGGCCAAGGCCACCGCGGTGAGTCCAGTCCCTTTATTGAAGGTCGTGACTGACACCCGCTAGGCCTCTTCCTCGTCAGCGAGGCAGTTGTCGTTGAAGGGCGACGACGGCAAGCCCAAGGTTCGCGCCAAGGCCGCCGGCGGCTCTTCCAAATCCACCAAGAGCGGCGGCAAGCCTGCTGCCGACTCTGAGCAGTCAGCCAAGCCGGCCCCCGCGCCTAAGGTAAGAACTTCTATCCTTTCTCGGTTCTTCCCTTACTTATCCTCTTTTTATCTTTACAGGACGAAGACACTCCCCGGGAGAAAAAGCCCCTCCCGAAGTTCAAGAAGACAGTGAGTGATTCCTTCCAACTCAACTCCAGCGGCTAACTCTTCGTTTCAGACAGACACATCCACCACTGAAGACCCCGGCCGAGTCACTGTGAGGAAGCGCAAGATCACTGTGCCCGCCGACTCGCCCCTGGCCGCCGCCAGCGGCTCGAAACGCAAAGCCTCCGCCACCGCCGAAACTTCGCCAGCGAAGAAGGTCAAGGAGGACAAGGAAAAAGGCAAAGGCAAGGCGCCCGCCCGTCAGGAGGTAGTAGTTACTCGTTGTTGCCCCAAATGTAAGGCGGACATAGAGTTAACTATAAATTTTTCCTAGACTCCCCCGCTCGAGTACGTCTCCGAATCCGAGGTCAAGGCTTCCAAGAAGCCTATCGTTCGTAAGTGAACTTTTTAATTTTCAAGTACAAACGCCCGCTGAATTTTTCCTTCATAGTCATCACCAAACCCCCGCCGACGAGGAAGGCCTCTACATCAAAGCCATCCCCCCGCCACCCTCAAGAGGATGTGTTGATTGACGAGGTGCCGTCGATGACCAACGTCGTGGCCGACATGGCCTACCGCATGATCATCCGCAACCTCGGTATCAACCCGGTGAGTCTTGGTTCAATTTCTTTCAACGTTCATTTCGCCCGGTATAAACCAGACCAAATTCTAGAACCCGCCGACCACTAAGAAGGCCAAAGGAGAGGGCTTTGTTATTCCTAACAAAGAGCTCCTCAAGAAATTCCTTTCTCCCTACCCGAACGCCGCCATGCGCAAGGAGCTCCCGATCGACCCGGAGCGGGGAATGTTCGCCCTCAGCTCTGACAATTTCGTGACAACCCTCGAGTTGTTCCTCGCTCAGGTAAGTGCCTCAAACGGCTGACTGAGTTTTCTTCTAATCATTGTTTTCGCCTCAGTACGGCCCCCGGTGCATCCGTTGTATCCACAACGGGTCGGAGTGCGATGTCTCCGCATTCCCCGCTGAGTGCTCAGCCTGCGCCAGTTCGAAGTCCAAGAAAGACTGCACTTTCTTGGCTACCGGCGAGGAACTGAGCCTCATGGGCACCGAGCTCAAGGAATGGACCTCCATGACCCGCCCGGGTAAGAATTAATAATTTTCTATCTTTCTCCCGCTGACCGTTACTTCGCAGAGTGGTACGACCTCAACGAGGACGTGAATCAGGCCAGCGCGACCATTTTCTCGATTCAAAACTCGCTGGAAAGCGCCTACGCCCACCTTCGCCGCAAAATGTTCAAATTGCTGCACGCCATTCTCACCACCCGCCGGCAGGTCAAACGTGACGATTTCGTCGCCCGCTTCGACGGCAAAACGGTCGAGGAGCGGGAGGAGCACATGGAGCACATGCTTCGTATTGCGATGACCCAGGGGATGCACGCCGGCACGGATATCAACCAAATCCGCGCCTGGCAATTCTTCCCGATGGCGCTCCTCGACGAGGCGGACGTCCCGATCTTTGGCACAGCCTATAACTTCTATAAGGCTTATGACGCCAACGACCGGTCCGCGCCTCTTGGCTTCTTCTTGATTCCGTCGGACGATAAAGACAAGCGGGCGCCCGAGTTCATACAGGTCGAGGTAAGCCCTCCTCCCCCTTTCTAAATCTTTTCTATCTCCTTATTTCCTTCACAGCCGGACGACTGCTACGAGGTCATCTTCAAGGAGGACGAAGAGGGCGAGAAGATCCCTGTCTCTTCGACCGGCCCCGATGGCTCGAGAGTTAGAGCTCGCGCCCACAAGGACGGCGACGGCCCGTTCGAACTCGACCCCTTGGACTTCGATGGGCATCCGCTGCCTTACAGCGCCAAGCACCAGAACGTGCCGGGTTTCTTCCGTCAGTTGTACGCCCGGGGAACTTTCATGGAGGCTCCTGATGAGGAAGTCAAACCTCCCCGCCGTCGCAAGGCTCCTGCCGCCAGGAAGTCCAAGGTCAAGTCTGACCCGGTGGTTCACGATGACGAGACCGACGCGCCCAACGACGAGTTCCGCCCGCCGCCTTCTCCTACTGAGGAGGAATCGGCTGACGACGGCCCGCTCGACGGTAAGTCCCCTTTTCGATTCCTTCTATCATAAATGCTTGCTAAGTCAATCTTGCCCGCCCCAGCCATGGATCTCGGATCTCACCCGCCGACTCCAGAGCCTCGATCCCGCTCGAAAGGCAAAGGTCGTGCCGACGAGCCTGAGGACGAGGAGTTCGTGAGTGACGCGGAAGTCGCCGCGCCGGTGACAGAGGTGGGTCACTTAGCATTCGAGCGGGACTTCTTGGCTGAAGCCTTCGCCTTCGAGGAGGTTTCTAGCGGGGACGAGTCCGAGGAAGAGGACAGCGAGGACGAGGTCGCCGGCAGCGTTGCCGAGCAACTCGACGACGAGGACGCGGACGCCATGTCTGTCGAGGAAGGGGACGCCGCCGAGGCTGACGCAGTTGGAGAAGTCGACGACACCGTCGAGGCTTCCGTCATCGACCTCGACGACTATGCCTGAGCCGGTGAGTCCAACTTATATATATCCCTTTACTCTCTCTGACCCTTCCCTCTAGAGTTCCTCGTGGGTGGGCGGGCGGCAAGTAAGCAACTTGCCTGATCTTCCCGCTCCCCTTGTCTTCAACTAACTTCTTTCTTCAGAAATATTTTCTGTATTCAATAATCGCGGGGGCCGAGCGGCCCCCAATATCATCAAAAGCTACGGGTACGGGTCCCATAATCCCGCTGGTTGCGAAGGATCTGGCCTGGTGGAATTCCACCCGCCACGATCCGTAGAAATAAAAATCAAATGCCCCATAGTAGTATAACATCGTGTGCCGGCCAAAGAGCCGATGAAAATCAAAAGCTTTTTACGATGTCTCCTCTTTGTGTGAAAACCTTAAGTTCATTTTAAGTTCCAAGTCAAAATTCCCGGCTAGAGCCTCTAAGTGACTTGTAAGAGGTTGGAGCGAGAGATTCTGGCTAAGGGCTGCGCCCGTCGGCTGAGTACGACTTAGAGAGCGAGCTGAACATTGAACCTTTCGAGTTTTTCAACATGCCGAGCGGCAACGGTGCTTATCACCGGGGTCATCAGATAGCGGGGATTGCCCGCGGCATCTCATCCAGCTATCAGCGGCTGTCCTCGGACTCCACCGGGTGGCTAGTTCCTCATTTCTCCCGCTGGTCTCGTAAGAGTGGTAACGTAGAGTAGGACTGGCCCGGCGGCCCGAGCTGCCCGCTACCGTACTTGTATAGTCGATAGGGGTAGATAGCCAATCAAACCATCTTTTTTCCTTCAATCGTCATGCCTCAGCCCATAGGTGAAGTCCTAATCGACTACCATTCCTTCCCGGTGGTCAGTCAAGACTTCGTGCGCAAGATTTATACTGTGGTAGGCTGTCTTCAACACATTTCTGCGCCAAGTCCAACCAGCCGCTAGCCGAATCTCGTCTGCACGCCTTGTAGTGACGCCGGCGAAGACTGTGAATTCCTTCACTGGGGGTCTAAGTGCACTAGGTGCCGGGAAGCGAAGGTCCCCAAATGCTTGTTCGCCGGGGTGGATTGGTTCAAGTATACCTATCCTTCTTCGACCTTTCCGACACTTTTCATCTATCGCAGCGGTAAGCCCTGCCACTCTTCAAATTCTCATCTTTCTTATTCTATTCAGGCGGCACTTTGTACGACCTTGCATTCCTCGAACTCTGGTACCACCTGCGCCTCGGCGGCTTAAGCCCCGATATGTTTATAGGTTCGGTGGACGGTGAGCCCGCTGACTTCTTGCGTCGGCGGGGAGGAATTTGCTGGCAACCTTTGTGACTGGGACATTGTTCACGACCTAAACCACGCCGCCCACTCCAGCCGGCGGCTGTATTTCTACAACCTCCTGTCTCGAGTTTTACGCGAGTGGCGTACCCAGGATCGCTCGATCCATGCCCAGTGCGACGTCGATGCAGCTATCTCGCTCCATGATATCCGGCGACGGGACTCCAATGTTCCGACCTTCGTGCCCTTGGCCCAAAGCACGCGCCGCCAGACCTTCGAGCGGTAACCCAGGCTAGTAGCGTTTCCCCGTTAGGGTCAAATAAATCTCTTTGCCCGGTCGCAAGCCGTTATCGTGATGTCTGATTCCGCCTGAGCTTTTGGTCCGGTAGCCGGTGGTACTCACCCGTCGGCTATAGGTTTTACTTATAGCGGCCGGTGCCCAGTGAGTCCTTCGAGCGATGCCCGCCTTTTCTTTGGCAGCGACTTTTTACTCAGAACGCTTTAGGAGCTTCACCGGTCCCTCAGAGTACCAGCTCGTACTTCAAGCTCAGTTTGTGGGTCTTTCGTTCTTTCTCAGTGCTCTCCCGCTGACGGGTGCCTCTTCTTAGCCGGAGTACGAATGCCAGTGCTGCCTCAAGAACTACCGCCATTGCATCTGGATTCAGTGGGGTGAAGCCTGCCTCAGCTGCATGTTCATAGGCCGCGCCGCCTTGTGCTGCTACACTAAGAAGTCCGTCTGGCAGGCCGAGAACAGCCGTCGTCGCGACACTCTCCTAGCCTCTCGGCCAGGTAAGTCTGCTTTCTATCTTTATACCTCCCAGCGGGGGCCTTAGTGAATTTTAGCTCCCTCCGCCGGACGGATCGCTCAGTTTGACTGGTACGCCCGGGCTGCCGGTGCCCGACTCGACGAGAAGAGGTACATTGACGTGCGTACTTGCACCGTCCTCGCCGCCAGGTCCATGCTCGGCACCCTTGGGTTTGGCCAGCTACGCTTCTTGTACGGACTGTGGTTTGACGCGAAGGGGGCGGGCGTACGAAAGGAAATTGTAGATCTCCTCCAGGATAGGTTAGACGCTGTAGCCCTCCAGTCCGGCGCAAGGCTCCCGCCCGTCATGTTCATCGGGCCGTAAGCGTAGTAGGAAATATATTCCCACTGTCAAACGAACTTGCATCTTTAAAACTCTGTTTCAAGCTGCCCGATTAGGAAGGCTTCTTAGAAACCAAAGCTTCCTCGTGTTTTTGCCCAGCGGGAGCTCAGCACCTCGTTGGATATTCCACATGTATTGCGGATCTTCCGGGAGCATCGGGTGCAATGAGTCCCGCTGTCGATCTCTCTGTTTTTGGGTCTCCCGCCAGGTCTCAGAGAGATATTTAAGCTGGCGGGAAGGTCCCATTTGCTTCAGTCGTCTACTCATGTCTTTGCTGGAACATCCACTCTTCCCGAATGACCCCGTCGGCCCGCTCAGGGAGTACTATGTACGTTCCTGAACATTTTGCCTCGGGTAATTCCTCATCATTCGGCAGCCTGGCCGGGTATGCTCTGCGTGCCTCAACGCCCGTTCTCATTGCGAGTTTACTGAGTGGGGAGCGCCGTGCACCCGCTGTTACTTGCTGAAGCACAACTGCTCATACACCCAGACCGCTGAGCTGGCCGATGAAATTGCTGCCCGCCGGCACCGTTTCAAAGAGGGTCCCGATCGTAAGTGACGACTTCTTTCTTATCTGTTGCGCCACAACTGATTCCCCGCTCGCTTCTAGCGGCTACGAAGGAACAGCTAGCTGCTTGGGACGTCCTTCATGAGGGGACCCTGGCGCAG